>CM046303.1:19150068-20390902 GCA_025267735.1 Mactra quadrangularis | reverse complement strand
CAAAACCACAGAATGTAATGAAGAATGCACCTTATATAATGATCAATCCACCCAGTATAATGAAGAATGCACTTTATATAATGATCAAACCACCGAGTATAATGAAAAAAACACTCAGTATAATGATCAAACCACCCAGAATGCACTCAGTATAATATTCAAACCACCCGGTATAATAAAGAGTGCACTTTACATAATGATGAAACCACCGAGTATAATGAAGAAAGTACTCAATAAAATGATCAAACCACCTAGTATAATGAAGAATGCACTTAGTATAATGTTCAAACCACCGTGTATAATGAAGAAAGCACTCAGTATACAGCCGTTTCGCGTTAAGTTAAGCAATTGAAAAAATATCATGTCATATAGTATTTTTACTAAGAATATAGCATGGTTTATTACCAAATTTGTCCTTTACCTAGGAGACATATGTCTTTACCGAAAACATATACACTTATAAACATATCCATAACAAGATGATAATTTCACTCAGCGGGAATGTTGCATATTCATCAAAATACCTTGTCCCACTGTTTGGGTCAATTGCTATTCAGATTTATTGTCGCCCTTTTCTGCTCAAGGAATGAGAATTCTGACTTTCATCATAAAACATACACATAGGCCAAACAACAGCAATAGTTTGAACTTCCACAACTTCATAAAAATATCTACGCATTGACTTTGCTGTCCCAAAAATTCACGTGAATTACGTTACCATTTTCCACAGGCTTGCTGGCATTATGTTCATTGCATTATATATATGTATTTATCTTCTGGGATTTACTCAATTTATGTAGCACAAAATTCACAAATGAGTTTGGTTGTTAATTAATTGTATAATCCACACATCTCCTCAGAACGGTATTCACTCAATAAAACCAAGGTTTAGTGAATTACGTTACTAGCTGTTTTCATACACACTAACATTACTTATATCCACTTACTAAATTCCATCTAAACTACTTTATTATAAACTTAAGTAATAACCAAATGAATTAGAATTGCCTTGATGCAATTAAATAAACAGCCCAATAAACAATCGATTCGTGAATTACGTTATTGTGAATTACGTTACGGCAAATATCAGTTAGTCGCCGAAATTAAGACCCAGGGTCAATTATAACAGGTTAAATTTACAGCAACACCTAAGAACTGTTCATATGTCCATGCTAGACACACATTTTAAATGGTAACGTTATTCACAAAGCGGTAACGTAATTCACAATCCCTCTAAATTTGTTTGGCCAGTGGGTGAAAGCAAGGTTGAGATGCAAAGGGCATAGAGAGATTGAAGAAAGCCAAAATTTGGCTAAAGCTAATAGAAAAGAGAAAATTAATTGAATTAAAACTTTAAAATATTTTACAAACTAACAACCAATATAGGTCCAAATATATTTAGAATGAGACAAAAATGTATACGATTATGGACCCATAAAATATATAAAAGCAAAAAACCAAAGGAGGCGCATGACGATAAAAGGCAAAATTGCAGATCGTTGTAACACTAATCTAAATATGGTAGCGATAATTGATTATAAGGCAGATGGATTCTGCGATTTAATTGCAATGGTAGCAGTGCCCAATTCCTTTTATGTAGAGAAGGAGATATTCTGAAATGGTAGAAAACATGCAGTTCACAGAGAGAACCGGTAGCTGGAAAACTACATGTTCTGTGAAGAAGGCAGACAAGAAGATAGAGAATCTAGACGTAAAATTGTCCGTGCTCCAGTTCAAATGTATCAACACTTGACGCAAAGGACAACCAGCGGTGCAAACTTTGGGCAGCCTGTTAGATACTGTTATGTATATTCTATGTATAAGAACGTTGGTAATAATTACAATAATAATTACATGTAGGCAATAAAATATGTTATATCTAAATTGGTGATTATGTGGAGTGAGAAAACCATGCACTTGTCTTTACAATAAGAAGTTACATCATCGTTTCTCAACGCTGACGTCGGAATGCTTCAAGTTCAATATACTAGAAGTGTTGAAACCTGTTACATGGAAACTTATTTTTCATGCATCAAATATATTTTTAAAGCTTCAAATCAATCTTGACAAAGAGAATTGAGTAATGTTCTTTTACGTTTAGTCCCATGAAACAGAAATAAATCATGTATAAACTGCAGGCTTCCAATTATGCCCCGTATGTAAAATGTGAAAATATTTCATATAACAGAAAATATGCCCCTCCATTTAAATCATTGTTAACAGTTTGGAAAATTGTGTTTGCAAACTCGTTAACTAATAATAAATTATACATAATGACCAATAAGTTTTCATCATTGGCAGAACAAGGATTTCTCTATCGTTAAATTAAGTTAGAGTGTCAGCAATATAGAACATTTTCAAACATGAAAATAGTTTTGTACAAATATATTGTGAATTACGTTACCGTTCTTTTCTTAAATTAGCGACATTATGGTTCTCCATGATATGTCCTTTTACAGCTTTATCAAGTATTTACTACGTATTCAGTGTTGTAGACATTTATATGTTATCACAGCTTGCGTATTAATAATTTTTCAATGTATTTTAAAAGGCATTTTGAAATTTTATAAAACTACGTATGTCGTACAAAGGTTTCAATTATATAAAGGTCCGAAGTCATCCTATCTAATGCTTAAAATCTATAAATTAGCACAAATGAACTATACACTAAAGAGATTTTTCCATTTTATATCTCTAGTTAACAGTATTTACTTTTATAGATTAACGCCATATAAAATAAAATTTATGTGAATTACGTTACCATTAGTAAATATAAATACACACTATTGTACAACAATATCCTTTCAATATTTTGACAGCGTAGTTTGAATACTTTAAGGAAAGGGTATGACATTTTGTATCGATATTTCAATGTTAAAGTATGTCATGCTTATCAGTATCTATACTTTTTGACAGGAAAAGGATTTTTTCTAAAAGAAAAAAGCCAATAAAATAGTCTATAATCTATTTGTTTCGTCCTTATTATGTTTGATATACATATTTGTTCTTGTTATGTGTTGGTTGTTTGATAGGTAGAAATGATCAATGAATTGAAAAAAAAACTCATCATCGGTGTCACACATGGTTTGTATTTTAATTTTAGACATTGTTAACAATTGATTCACCAAAGTAACGTAATTCACGGATAAGAATTACCAGGTAAAATTCATCACTAGTATTTACTTATTAACGAACTTGTTATTAAAAAAACTTCTGATTTTAAGTCCGTGAAAGGTTGAAGTTTACATTTTTAAACAAACTTTTTGAGTGCTGCAACATAAATTTCATGTGACATATTTTCTCAATAAATGCTTAACTTAACGCGAAACGGCTGTATAATGACGAAACCACCCAGTATAATGAAAAATCTACCTTATATAATGATGAAACCACCGAGTATAATGAAGAATGCACTTTATATAATGACCAAACCACCGAGTATAATGAAGAATGCACTCAATATAATGATCAAACCACCGAATATAATAAAGAAAGCACTCAATATAATGAGCAAACGACTTATTATAATGCTATTTCAACACAACAACGTTCGTTAATGTACATATAAGACAGTCAAGGCTTTCCATATTTTACCTCCCTTCTATGATTACTGTATTTGTATATAGTGCTGTCATCTGATTGTATGTACATAAGTTTTGATACAATTAATGTACATGTATTTGTATGTAATGTGATGTCATTAAATTGTATATATGTTTGATGTGTGATTTGTATAAGTATTGCTAGCTCACCTATATGGAGGTAAATAAATATCTATCTATCTACCGTACCGGCGTCTTGCGATCAAGCTGCGCAAAGACTCGTTTACGAACTCTTGCGTACCCGTACGAACTGTTACGTTTATTCCAGGGTCTATGAGATGAGACGTGGATATAAGAATCTGTTTCAAAGTAAAATCAATCGGCGGGGTCAATGTATGTGATACTGAAAGTTGAATAAAATTTACTAATACGTTTACAAACATTAATTCCGATTAGTTCACAGGTTTGGTTTATTTTTTCTATAATTTCAAAATACCATTTAGTGTCTGTAATTGTGACTAAAAAATCTTATTATTTTTAGACAAGCTGACCTATATGTTGCAAGAAATATATAATAAAAGTCACAAAAAAGCACAATAACTGTCTGTACCGTGACATACGGGGTAGATTTTTACTACATGAAACACCATAAGTTTGTAGTTGTATGTCAATTTGCACTAAACTTGTCATTATCAGAACCCTTTTTTCCTGCTTCCAAAAATATTTCCTTATAATTTTGGTAGTTTTAGAAAAAGTTGATATTTAAGTTGAAATCTGTGATTGAGTACCTTTAAGTATATGTTTGATTTATGAATAAAAGACACGTTAACACTTCGCAGCGCTTTTTGATACTTAGCTCAATATTTTCTTGAACTGTGTTGGTAATACATAACATTTAGGTCTGCGTAAAAATATATTACTATTAGATAAAGATAGTGATGTAGTCCCACTGTGACAAGTACTATTTCATCATTATTTCTGATATTTTCCCATCTCTCATAAAACAAACCAGAGCCTCTTGACAGTCGTAGACAGGATTTATTGTATTAGCGCGACATTATCATCAAAACCAAAGTTTAAATTCCAAGATCATGTTTATGACTTCCTAAGTTTTACATGACATTATAAACCTCTTTAACAGACATTAACATTTTGTGAGAAGACGGCACTTGGAACTAAATCTTGTAAGTCAAATGTAAACACTTTCTCGGGTGACGGATATTGCCTAAAAATTACGCTTGGGAATATTGACACGTTCAGAAAGTCGTGGAACTGTTCCATGGACATTTTTAGTCATAGTACATGCATTGTTAAATTACATTTACTTTTCACAAGAAAGTGTTTATTTCAAAATTTTCAAGTAGCAGTTATTGCCAGTTTTATGAGAATTAGAAATATTTCAACCTTTTCTCTAAAGAAAGCATCGCCATTTGTTTGACATTCGGACCCTAAGATTTTAATTTAGCAATTATCAAATATGAATACAAAAATAGTAACTATAAAACGGTCCTTAAGATTGTCATGAAGCTAAAAGCACAGAGTCCTCTAAAAGCCTGAACATTCTTCGTCGGTTCATGTTTTTCTTTTTTTTTCTTTTTGTTGGGTTTAACGCCGTAGCAACACATTGTATAGGTAATATAACGGCGGTTAGTCAACCTACTCACTGTTCCTGGAAAGGCTAAATCTCTGGATTTAGCTGTTATCCAACTACTAGGCGCATACTTTACTGTCCTACAATATTTATAATCAGTGGTAGGATGGAGAATGGCCGTAGAAAAATATTTTATGACCTAGCTCAAAAAAAGTATCCCATGTTTTCAACCGCTGCTATAAAGGGACAGGATCGTGTTCACATCGAGGTACACCGAGGGTGCCCATCTCGATGAAAAAAACTTTGATATTAGTTTATTAAAATGGAAAGATCATGATTTTATATCACTCTTTACTTCTTGTAAGAAAAGTAACGACAACCATTTTCATAACTTTTTATTTTGAACAGTGAAAATCAATTGGCATGACATTTAAATACAATGAATGGAAACGACCAATCAACGAAATAAAATGTGAGATATATCTTCCACATGTAATAGTTTTTATACACGCAGATATACACACTTCCTTTTAGAGAGTATTACTACAGTAAATGTCCATTTTTAAGACCACTGGCCAGTTTCTTAAGAGTATCGCTAGCAAGCGCTTCGCCCCCTTATATCCGCGATTTGTTATCACTTATCTTTGAAAGGTACCACAGGAAAATAAACTGATATAGAGCTATCTATAGGAAACTGGAATCACCTTAGTTATTGCAAAATAATGTGATTTTTGACGATAATTTTAGTCAAGAATGTTTAATTTTATAAGAAAAATGGCCTTGTTATTAAGACTGTCCCGTATTCAAGACAATCAATTGATGGTTCAATTAGAGGGACTTTATTATAGTTTCATTCTTAGAACTTTCTATAGAAGAGGCAAAGGCGTTCAGATCTTGCTTCCACAATACAACTATACAACTTTCAGTTTAATAGTCTTAGCCCCTTGTTGTCCAACAATCATTGATGATTTTCTAGTATCAAAGCACACACATGTTGGTCGGACAATTCCTTGATTGGTTCCAGCTATTTCACCTATAACTGTCCCATGACTGTCAATCTGAATGATGTTTAGTGACCGAGAGCTACATATGAAAATGTTCCCGTACTCATCAAAGCAAGCACCACTAGCACGTCGAATTAAATTGTGATTTCTCTTCCATAGCAGGGTCCCTTCTCGGTCAAACGGTAACAGTCCTTCTTCCCAGTCTATCACTACAATTAACTTCTTGCTCACTTATAAAGTACGATAATCTGACTGCAGTTTATGCATGATAGTATCCCTCGAAAACTTTCTAAGTAACGTGCCATCAAGTTTGTAGATGTATACAAATATTCCCTGATCAGTGACATACAATTCATCTTCATAATAATCAATTCCACGACAAGTGTGTCTTAGGTGCAAAGATCTTGACTGTTTCAGACCTCTCACAGTACGCAGAAACCGAACGTTTCTAATTTCCTCGGGAAGTGTCACCGCCAGTTCATTACAGCCGACGACACACATGTCCCATGGATAATTCAAGAACTCGACGCAAGCAGCTTCCCGAAAGGTATTTCAATTGTATATCGCTACACTTTTATTAAAAGTATCCGCCAACATGATGTCGCCGTTCATCAGGACACAAATACTAGAAATATATTTTTGGAAGCAGAATCTTCAATTTTACTTTCACAAATCTCCTCAATATTCTTACTTGTGTAAGGTTTTGATGCATTCCTTTTCATGCTTATAGATACATCGCCCATTGACTCACAAACGAGTAAAATGTCTTTCAGTTTAGCTTCTGGTTTAAAGTTTATATCCAACTGTCCGCATTTAATCTTATCAACGAATTCAGTTACTGAGCTGCAATGCTTTTCAACTTCATTAGCATTTATCACTTTTTTCCTATCGTTGACTTTTACACCATCCAAACTATCTTTGTGTTTTTTCAGCTCATCCTCGTACTCTTTAAACTTGGCCTCAATTAGTACCATGTATCTAAATGTAAAATCCTGCATAAAAAATAATCAAATTATGTCTTTTTCTGAGTTTTTTCGACGTGACTCTCGGTGTAAAACAAGGGGAACCGCTTTCTCCATTAATGTTTATACTGTTTATAAACGATATATCTGAATCTATAAATCTGAATGATCTCACTGATGACGACATTGAGTTTCTATCTATTTACATGTTATTATTTGCTGACGATATCGCACTTTTTACGACTGATGCAAATAGTCTACAGATTCAATTAAATAATATTCATACCTATTCACGTAAATGGGGCCTAAATAATAATGTAGAAAAAAACGAAATATGTATTTTTGAAAAACGTAAAACCATAAGTAATTTTGAATGGTTCATTAATCGGAAAAAGATTGAAATAGTTGATAATTTTTGTTATCTAGGAATCAATTTTCTAACAACGGGTCATTGAAACAAGCCGTTAAATCCTTGAATGATCAGGCACTCAAGGCATATAAAAGTCTTTTGTAGGTTTTCGAGTGAATACGTATAGATGTAAAGACTAAATTAAAACTATTTGATACTCTAATTACTCCAATTTTGCTTTACGGGAGTGAAATTTGGGGAATATATGATTATTCAGAAGTAGACAAACTACATATCAAATTTTGTAAAAATATCCTGGGGGTTAGATCCCAAACTCCTAACGTCGCAATATTGGGTGAATTATGTAGAGTTCCATTGTCAGTTATAGGCATAGAACGCTCTTTAAAATTCTGGTTACAAATTATGGAATCTCATGGTTCACTAATTCATCGAATTTATTCAGAACAAGCTAACTTAAATACCAGCAATTGTTGGTCAACTTATTTAGAAAATAAACTTAATAGACTGGGTTTCGGATTCATTATAGACGATTTTCACTTAAATAATAATTACTTCCCTCTTTTATTGCAAAGATCCAGAGATCAATATATCCAATTATGGCACGAAAAAATTAATTCCTATCCAAAATTACAATATTATAAAAAATTGAAAACCGAATTTAAATTTGAAACATATCTGCATATACTAAACAACGAAAAAAGTAGATAAGAATTGACTAGACTTAGATTAAGCTCTCACAACTTGGAAATTGAAGTAGGTAGACACACTAACATCCCAAGGGAAAACAGACTGTAAATTATGTAATCAAAAAGCCGTATAGTCTAATTCTGAATATCACTTTTTATTATGCTGTTCTACCTATAGCTATATAAGAAAAAATATTTTAAAGAAATATCATGGCCATCTTTATTAAGATTTAATAATATACTTTCGTCATCCGACAAAAAGGTTATATTCAATATTTCTAATTTTATAACTCAAGCATTAAAGCTTAGAAGTGAAAAACTTTCATAACGTTGCTGCTTTGTTCTATTTGAATCTTTACAAATACTGTTATATATTGTCACCATGTGTAATATGTCCTTATATTTGCATTATTCTTGTTAAATTTGTTATTCATGCACAATGTCTATGTTTACCTGGGCCTGACATGTTGTAACTATATGTATAGCCAAATGTATATCTTGTATACAGATTTTGCTAGTAATAAAAGTAAAAAGTAAAGTGAGATATATTCAGACGCTTCTCGATCTAGAACTTTTTAAGTTGCTTCCTCAAATTCATGAAGTCGTTTGATCATTTCTTTCTTAAAGTATGCTATTCTCTTTTTTAATTTAGTTTTCATGAAGTCTACCGTATTAGCCTCAGTATTATATGTGCGCCTAGCTGATTCCAATTCACATAAGCCTTCCTCTACTTGTTTGGACAGTTTGGAAACTTCTTCGATGTTTTGATGTGATATGAGTTTCGACGTTCTAGTAAAAGAAAAATAATGATAAAGTTATAAATTATTATATATTTTTTGTTTAAACGTATTTACCGTTAGGTAGTTTTATTCATTATGAACCTATTTTAAGGTCGTAGTGCACAAATCATTGTATAGGTCATATCACAGCGACCGGTTAATATTCCCGCGTTCCTGAAAAGGTTAAATCTCTGGATTTAGATGTTAACCAATTACTAGGTGAATACTTTCGTCAGTAACTGACAACTATTCTACATAATACAATGGTAAGAGGAAGAATGGTCGTAGAAATTATTCCATGACCAATTTCCACGAAAGAATGCCCTGCCCGGTATATCTGTACGTCATGCATTTTATAGAATATAGTGTTTTTGTAGAAATCTGAACCCTTAGATGTATTGTCTGGTTCCCAGTCGTACTTTGACAGGTAAAAGTACGTCAGGCAAACCAAGATCATGGCCCCGCCCGATGTAATGAATTAGGTATTGGATAATTATGTTTTCAAATGATCGTTTCTCACTACACAGGCTTAAATCAAAGGGTCATTGCACAAGAATTACAGTGGATACTCTTTAAATGTTCGGTTACAATTATGCTAAATAAAGTATCCGAAATTCTAACGAGACTAATCCACGTCCGAATTGTGTTTACTTCAAACATGTTTTTTTGTGTTAATCCTTCGCTAAATATACTTGTAATCAGAAAAATCGAAATCGAATGACCTATATAGTACCGAACTGTTACTAAAGTAACCAATGTCAGCAAATGATCATGCAAGATTAAGAAAACGTAATACAACGTAATACCTGAATAATAACTGAGAAGACCGCCATGATCACGGCTTGCCTGATCCGTAGGGCGTTCAGTTACCGCGAACGTTTTGTAACGTTCCTTAATACGTTTGTTACTATATATAGTAACAAATGTGACAAGTCTACACGTACATTACGCGACTTTTTCCCGTATTATGCGATTTTGGCCGCCTGCAACTCGCCCATTATGCATAATAGGCGCCGAATGCTTGCACGCGCATTGTTTACGTCATCAAGCAGCAGTTTCTTCAAACATGGCGGCCGAAAGAATTCTTGAGTCTTTGACTTTGTCAAATAGAATTTTAGATTTTGCCAAAGGCCCTCAGGCTATTATGGACGTCATCGGGTGATTATCGCATAATGGCGAGTAGCAACTAATCATTAACCTCTAAGTAACGTTCGCTAACAGTCACTATTAAACGGCCTGTTAGTGGAAAACGTTTAATGCCAACAGCTAACGGTTTTAGTATATAGTACGCGAGTATGAAACAACCTGGAACAAAAAAGTTCCAGTACATTTTGCAAATAAGTAACCGCCATTGCGAATAGACTGTATGCGGAATTCAAATAGTTGGGTTTTCCCCTCCGGTACAAACAAACTTTCACTGTTACAATGAAAACACGTGTAAAAAGAACAATACGATTTAATCCATAGTTCGCGCTGTTTATCAATAATGTGTAGAAAATTTTGTTTGTACCGCCTGTGCACGGACGGAAAACCCCATAAATTTGTATTCCGGATTAGGTCTATTCAGCGAACTCGGCGGTGTTACTCCCGTTGAATTAGATCAATACATTTACAAAAAAAAACAAGTAAACAAGAAAACAAGTCCTTCTCTCCGAATCCTTATAATAAAATAGAAGTAACGACTTTCTTGTCCGCCATCTTTAAACGTTCGCACTTCAACGGATCGTTCAATAAACCGTTCATAACGGAAACGGTGATTGGCAAACGTTAAATGCTTACCGAACGCAGTAGCCTGTTCAATTACACAAAACGTTACAGAACGTTCCGTAACGATACATTCGGAACTCCTCGGCTATTCACAGTAAATAATCTCATCTTATACACAAATATGCGATCGTTAAGGCAATTAGTGATGTTTCAAAATTTACGGACTAAAAACGAAACATCACTAAACGCCTAAACAATCATATATTTGTTTACTTCAACACCGGTAGTTTCAAAATAGCGTCTAAATATGTCCGAGATTAATCGCAGTGAATGGCCGAGGAGTTCCGAATGTATCGTTACGGAACGTTCTGTAACGTTTTGTGTAATTGAACAGGCTACAGGGCTGATAACGATAGTGGTAAGGGGCAGGTAATCTAGACTATTAGATGTCCAGATATCTTTATAAGAATTCCTAACGTTTCAATGTTCCTTTGTTTAATATCACAATATGTAGACAACTTTGAGTATTTTAGTTTGTTCCATTTAAAATGTGGTCCGATTTCTCATGTAAACCTTAGTTCTATAAAATCACTTTTAAAATAAGTATGATAAATGTATACTTACGAAAGAGGCCTCAAAGAGCACGAGCGACACGACATGTTTATTCTGTCCTGGGTTCCGAAGAAAGACTCGGTGAAAAATTAATCACAATATTGGACGCATTTTTACACCATATGCTATTAGTTAATATAAAACGTTTATTTGAATTAATTTAAATAATGTATAAGTCAATTATTTCTATTCCGATATTTATTTAAAACACACAAAAAGGCAGTTCATCCCGTGTTTACGTGTATATTAGAACTGATTATATGAATAGAGCGGTGTTTTGTTTCTGACCTTTTTATGTTTCATTGGGTTAAAAGCGTTTCATTGACTTCTATTGTTTCAAACAATACCCTGGTTTTTATTTTCAATCTTATTGATCACTTTAACTGCCACATGATTTATTGTTCATTTAAACATGTTTGATAAACACGTAGATAAAGTAATAAAATTTCAGTTTTTAAATTGTTCAGTGACACAGTCCCATGTTAATACATGTGACCGATATTTATGGCAAATTAAGTGTTGTTGAATTGGGCATTTTTTTACTTTGAAAGTTACTTTTAGTTTATGTACGGCGTATTTTTTAAATCATTTTCTGTTATACGTAAGAAATAATCGATCAAATGGTTCAATCTGTATTTTGGTGTGATTGAAATTGACTGTAAGTCTCTACATGTACGTCTAATTAATCAGCTTATTGGCAATGAAATATAATTATTCCTGTAGATAACTGAGTCTTCTGTAATTGTTGGGCCGTAGTACGCTTGGCTATTTACAAATTTTGACAATTAACATATACATGTACTTTTGATTGTATAATGAACTATACAATTTTAAACTGGTTTATAGAACCGTTGGTATTTTATACACAGCTGTGGCGTTGTAGTAAGCAAGACCGGCTATGTCAACAATGTCCATCTCTATTCTCGAATGGTTAAGATTGCGGAACCCCTTATCACCATAAATTCATACAGTAAGAGGAATAATAGCTCGGGTCCGGTCCACACTTTTGTATGAGATAAGAGAAAAGCAATGGTAAATTGCAAAAGATATGGTCAGGTGAATTATCCGCCTCATAACAGTAAAATTTAAAAAAAAAACCTAAAAAACAACAGTACTCATTGAAGCTTTTCATGTTTTCTTTCTCTTTTTAATGCATGGTGTTATACATTTAAAAAAATTAACAAATCTGCGAAATTTAGAAGTCGGTTTCTTAACTTCTTTGCTTCTCCATAGGTCATCAAAGGTTACTTTTCCTAGTATGGTATTATTGCTTATATCGTGATCGACATCGACCATTTCTTGGTCATATTTTGTATTGTCAAGTTCAGTGTCAACTAGAGTAACATCGCCGGAGATGTCTACGTCTTCTGACTTATTTTTCTTGTGGTTATCAGTGAGCTGTTCTACAACATACTCATGTCCATCTATCTTATTTCTCTTCAAAGAATTGCCATTCAATATGGAATTAGCACTCGAAATTTCCTTTACCTTTTCATCAGCCTTGTGCATTACGGTTTCAATATCATCCTCTCTCATTTTCTGATTGTACATTGCTACATCAGTCGATGGTGTGTTAACAAATTTTGTTTCTATTTCAACTACATTTGCTTTTGGTACACTAACAAATGTATCATAATCACATTCTAAATTGCTTGATATGACGCCATTGGCAGAATGGTATTCAACAAGGCATAGTGGCAAGGTGAAAAGTGAAGCACTGTTTCCGAACAGCCTTGTCTTCTGACTTAAGTTAAGGTTGACCTTTTCACTTCCGAAATGAAGGCTATTCCTTGCTTCACATACACTTTTGTTAATCTCAACAGTAAGAATTTTGATTCTTCTAGATCTGAAATCAGTATTAATCTGGAACAAACCAGCGTGCAGTGACAATATTGCGTGAAGATGAAGGCTAGGCTGTTGACATTGTAGCAAAACTGCGGTGTTTGTTTGCATGTAGAACTTTGAAGTAACAGAATTTGGTTGAAAAGTTCTGATTTCAGATAGGTATTTAATGGAGTTGAATGAAGCCAGACGATATTGAAAGGTTGAAGCGATGATCAAGTCTGGTGTTTTATCATTCAGTTGGTTAGCCCTTAGCACTGTGTTAATAGCTTCTTCAAAACCATAAGCATGTCTGAAGCTTATGACCATGTCTACTAAGAGGATAACATCATTCATAGGCCATAAAATACAACTTATTTTACTGTCCTCACTATTTCTTGGCGTTACGTTCTTGGTGTTAGTGTGAGACATATTAGTCGTAGATTGGGTCTGTACTTCTCTTTTAATTTGTTCAACTGTATGAACGTTGGCTTCTCTTGCTGAGATTTCATACTTCTTATTAATGGTGACATCATCAATGACGTCATCAGCTTGTTGATACAATGAATCTATTATTGAAGTGACCTTCCACCAGATTTCTATCTTGTTTACACTGGAACATAACTGTAATATTAGATCAACTCTCATTTCACGTTTCACCTAAAACGAGAATTTAAGTATATGAAGCCATTGCTAACAGACTTTGACATATCGTCGTGGTCACTTGAAAATGCCGGAACTACAAAATTTCGATTTTTCGTTTGTTTTTGTAAGAAGCTACAGTTATTTCAGTAAATATTAATAGTTTCGATACGAATGCATATCTGCACTTAAAGATATTTATTTGATGCAGAAAAATGCAAAAGTGAGTTTCCTTTCATTTGTATTCTTCACAGAATACTGGTTTTTTTTCGTCTCCTGAAAACTTTGCTTTTTGTAGTTCCGGCATTTTCAAGTGACCACGACGATACTTTTTTTCAAAATTTATAAGAATTTATATATCTCTAATTCTTTTCATCAATCAAGATATGCTGTAAACATATCCGAAATTAATTTTTTTACATTCTTGAAAATAACTTCAAATAGTTTTGCTTCATAAATTATTTCTGTCTTTTTGACCATCGATGTACAAAATGCACATTATCTAACTCAACAATTAGACAAAACAAACTAAGCTGACCATTTTCATACATATTGTGGTTTCATTTTGTATAATTTTCTCGGACAGTAATGCGAACTATTTTAAAATAATATTTATATTCTAAACTGTTAAAACGGTACTATGTTAATCGAATTTGCAATTTAGCATTAAAATGTGACATAAATAGTATGGTCATTCCCTCTATATTATTCTTTTGTTTTGAAAAAGTGTATGTGGTATCTATGTTATAATTTACTGGTATGTGTGATTACTGATGTGACAACAAAGCTATTCAGAAATGCTTTTTCTTTAGACTGAATTGAGTAATAAAAATGGATAAAATAAAGATGCAAGACATTTTATTGTCATTTGCTTGTATCTTCATTTAGGACCATCACTTACGACGACCCTACAGTGTAACATTCGGAACACATCGACCATTCATTAAATGAATTATTTTTATAGTTATTCCTAGTGAATGGCCGAGGAGTTCCGAATGAGAGTGTAAACGTGGAACTGTACTGTAGTTTAAACAAAGTAGGTGACTATGATGTTAAAAACAAATATTGGACAAGTCATAAAAAAACTTACCACTATTTTCATGCTAGGATCATGATATGATATATTCATCGTGGTATACGGTATCAATGACTGTAGCTCATATTCTATGTCGGTACCATTACATACCATATCAGCTAGAATCATATATTCTTTACTGAATCCAACATTCATGAGTTTGTATGCCATCTCATCAATGAGTGACACAAACCTTCCTTCAATGATAAGGTTTTCAGTAATACCATATTTATCCACAAGAACTTCTTGAAGTGTTGCTTGATCAATCTGAAAATGATAAATGATAATTATACTCTATAGTTTTCTTTATAAATATACTTTCAGTGTAAAAGTACAAATCCAGGTTGGGTTTTGGTTAGAAATTATATGCCCTATGTGTACAGATATGGGCTCCCTTTTTATTTAAAACATAAATCTACAGACGTGTGGCTCTCTTTAGACTGTAATGGCACACGTATTTGTATCGTAGATAAAAAATCAACACATACATAAATACTCCGGATGAAGTCTGCAAGACGAAATCTAGTATCAATGTTATAGAGCGTTAGAACCCCATAGGCCTGCCCAAAAAATAAAACATGTAGTTTAAAAACACAGACACATTCCAAGACGCAAAGCTTATTTACATAGATAATAAATAATTCATTGAACATAATATGACAAACCTGCATAAGTATTTATTATATGTTCTTTTATTTATAGTATGAAATTATTAGTGAGCATTTGAAATTATGTCTGTCTTGTTTTACTGAGCGTCGACGTCTCTTAGATACGACGTGAACGTTATGACGTCATGACGTGTATTATAGCGTCGGATTACCTCTGACAATTTCGTGTCACAGACCAAAACGAGGCTTTATGTCAATAAAGATTTGAAATCTTATTTATGATCAGGTCTGAAGTTTGTGTTTAGTTTTAACTTACTAATATCAGGGGCTATAGTCACGCCAAGTCTGCAACTTGGGTAGGTAAATGAACATGGAGAGTGAGGTCCAGAAGGTCGTAATTTCCGGAACCTCAATTATACCTTTTACAGGGTATAAAATAGAAAGTATCTAAATATATCATATAACTTTCTAAACGCCGTTTTATTATGTTTTAATCTTATAAAAATGAAAAGGAATTGTTTGTGAAATGTACGTTATGTCATTGTATTGTGTGTTTGGACTGACGTTCGGAAGACCATTTCAAGGTTAGGATAAATGTTTTCATTTCTTTCTAAATGTCATATTTGTTGAGTGTTTGTATGTTCACTGTCACGTCTATACACTTGATGCATCACTTACAAAAAATATCAAAATTATTAGGAATTTATGGATATTTTGATATAATTAGTTACCCCACCCACTTGATAGATGTTTTCAATTTCAACAAATGATAAACCCTTTAGACAAGACTATAATCCTACCCTCTCACCAGTAATTCCAGATCATATCATTGCATGCATTTTCTACATAGTTCTAAAGGTTTAAATTTTATAGTGTTACTCATTTTTTTGTATGAGTAGTTTAATTCAAGGGTATTAAAATACTCCAGAACCAGGATTCTTAGCCGATGAAACAAATGGAAGAGGAACTGGTTTATAGCGTTAATGAAACACCAACTGACGGCAGAAAAGCACATTTGTGCTTAATTGCTGAAATAAATATATTGGTATTTGTATTGTATTGTACATTTTCTTGGGACACTGTAAGTAAAGTTTAGGCTGAAACAGTAAGTCCTCTACTCAAGATAACATTACTGAATCGTTTATTTTTAATGATATAGGTTTAGACCAGGATCCCAATTCAGAACATATATCTATTAAAGTTTGTTTGTTTGTTAGGTTTAACGCCGTAGCAACACATTGTATAAGTTGTATCACGGCAGTCTGTCCACCTACTCACTGTTCCAGGAAAGGCTTAATTTAGCTGTCAATCATTAATCTAGGCGCATACTTCCGTCAGTGACTAACTTTTGTCCAATATGGCATACTTCAAAGGAGGTATAAACATACGTATAAGGAATAACAACATAGCAAAGAGCAAAAAGGATACGTTTTTTAGAGTTTTTAAACTGTTGTTAATAAGAACACAACAAGCACATACATTGTAACGAAAACAAAAATCCCAATTAATGGATTTCCGCCGTGGAAATTCATTATATTATTTTTATGTAGTTCAAGAATCCGTCACTTAAGAAATAAATAGATCACGACAATTAGTTTCTATCATTACATAACCACGTTCAATACCCACCCATTTAACTCAGTCGGAAGCGCATCGTGTCCATGGGACTTGGGTTCGACTCTTGAATCAACATAATATAATATGTATCTCCGTAGAGTTTGATTTTTTTCATTTAATCAAAGGCGAAAACAGTATCTTTGAGAGTTCGTTTCAAAATATGCATTTTTCTAACTTTTAGTCCATTTTACACTAGTTTTTAAACATTTGGATAAGAGATCATTTGAAAATACCCAAATGTATGCTATGCTGATCCAATTAAGACGATGCACATGCACTAATTTATGCTTTGTATGCCTACTAAAAAAACCAGTACGTATTGCAACATATAAATATATTGCATTACGGGTTTGCGTATTGCAATATATTGCAATGCAGTTTCTACCGTATTTTTACAGCCCCTACTGTCAAGGGCTCGTGAGTAGCACGAGTGACCGCCGTGATATAACTGAAACATGTTGAAATGCGACATACAGCCCCATATATAACTTTCAATCACTTCAGAAAATTACATAATCAGTCTTTTCTGGGAATTTGGTTTTTGACAATAACTAATGGAAATCAGATACATCGTTGTTCGAAATTGTATTGCTTTAAAATAATACTACTAAATACAGTGTGGGGAATCACGTGACCTAAAATGGTTCTTTACACGGAAAAAATGGCGGCCATATCGTAAAATTTGGGCTAAAAGACAAGATAAATGACATTTATACTTAACCAATTTTTATCAAACCTAGCGCAGTCTAAGCAGCACAAAATTCTCTTTCTAAAGGTAGTTCTGCCAAACCCACAACGGTTCTAGTTTTCTAGATTACCTCGAGGTTTTGAACGAGTTGAGAGTTTCCTGGAGGAAAAATGCCGTGGTGCCTAACACGTTGTTGCTAAGAATTGTTGAAAATTAACAAATTTAAACTGAAATTGACCGAGCTTTTGCGAATGTATGTTAACCTTATGCAGAAATACACATAACCTGTCGATAATTTTCTGGTACGTCTTTAAATAAGAACGATATTCATGCTAAGTGACTATTGGTGCTTCACACGTACAATTTTTCTGTCATAAAATGATGGTGCTTTACACGTTCGATAAAGAACTCATTGTACATTACATATCTCTAACGGAATTTTTTTACATCCATAATAGCACCCACACGTCCGTTTGACGAGATATTCATATATCGGTACATTGTCACCAATTGATAACAAAGTCGCCTTTTACCAAATAAAGTTTGCAAATTCATACCAATGCACGCTTTTCTATACACATATCTACAAAAAATAGCATTTGATTTTATGTGACATATCAGATTTTCCCTTTACACGTTCGATTTGAAGGAGTGTACGCGGCTGCCAGGTCGCCGAAAAGAGTGAACAGTGAGTGTAAATAGAAAAGCGATCTAGAAAGGAGCATTAGGTGTCAGATGGGAGAAAGCGAGGAAGAACGAGGCAAAAATGTTTCAAACAATGAAAATGGGACTTGAGTAGCTTTATTATATACATCTACGTCATCAAATATATGCGTGCATATATATTCATTTTCACACTTATATGTAATTGAGCTAAGGTTGCTGATTTTTGTGGACAAGGCATTATACATAGTCAACTTGGGTATGTAAGATATGTAAAAGGCAAATAAAGTGACACTTTAAGTACTTTTTATTTTCACAGTTATTTTGTTTCAACAAAATATGTTTTCGTTTAACGAAAAGAAAAATCGTTAAAGTAAATTAATAAAATGTAACGTTTTACGAAATAATTGCGTAATAAAAATAGAAATTCAAATGTAACTTTAAAGGCTCCGTACAATTTTATCAAGTATGTATTGAAACAAAAACACAAAGGACTTTTTTATATGATTGCTCAGGGGTGATATTGGTTGTAAAAACCTGAAAATTAAGGCCGGGGATCAATGGGGTCGCGCTGTGTCCTATTTTGGGTCCAGGGCAACGCAATGGTGGGGTCACTGGAGGCGAAGCCCTCTGAAGCTCAGAACAGAGAAACCTCTTTGGACGTAAGTGTAGTAGATTCACTGGAAAGGTAAAATATAATTTCTTATAATTACTGAGTCTGAGTTTTAATCTGTTATGGAGAAGTTTTTATCAATTTTAGCATATTGCTTTCCATTTAATGACTAGAATTTTCATTTCTGTATACATTATCCAACTTGGCTTGATTTAGATTGGCTTCATATACACCTACACAAAATGTGCCGATATCCCCTGGATACGAAATTAATGAGACAAATGTTTCACGATCCCATTTACTCTTTAGCCTGAAATAAATGGTTTAAATTAACAAACTCTGAAAAGTCTGCCGATTTTTTACGGCGAAATCCAGAGATTGGGCCGAGTTTTTGGCGAAAACACAAAAAAATCGGCCGATTTCCTCGGCAAAATCGAAAAAGAAAAATCTTAAAGCCGATTTTTGGCGATATCGAACGTTGACAGGATCGCATATTTTCACTCTGTCGTGTAAGAAGCTAAAACGTTACGATGCAACTCCCGTTATCATTCGATCAGTTATTTATTGAGAGTTAATTTACTTATAGCAACCACTGAACTCTCAAATTAATAACGAAGTCATCGTCTGCCATTATAAAAACTGATCGGCGGTAATCATCAAAAAAGTTGATATACCTTGATTATCAGTGAAAGGGACTCGGTGCCGACTCACATAAATCAATTTTTATTGACGTAATTGTTCATACTTAGATAAAAATAAAATCATACGCCCGTAAATAGTACGATATTTTTGGATATTTATAAATATATACGATGCCAAAATCACAACAAGGTTTACTCAAACCGACAGTGCAGGGTGCTAATTAAATGTAATAACCTGACCTCATATATGAATTAACTTCAAACACGTTATCGTTTTCAAAGAATATAACAATTGTCACTTGTCAAATTTGTATATTAAAATTTTTAATTCTTTTGTTCGCCGATTGTTTTTTCACAGTCACATAAAATAACGTGCCGCATGGCAAATAAAATTGAGTAATTAGTCAACTCAAATTCGGTATTTTTATAGGCCGATGTTTGATGAAAAAGATTTATCTAATAATGGCATAGTGTTTTCAATCTGAAACAGAAAATAGGGCATTCGTCATTAGAAATGACGTATATATGTATTTATCTAATTCGGGGTACCTTCCCTTACCGAACTGTCCGTCAGTCCGATAATTTACCGGACTATACCGGACTGGCCTAAATATTTCATTGTTTTGATAAAGATTAACAATAAAATTACATGTTTTGACTTTTTTATTATTTTAAAAGGCCATATCTTGATAATCGATTGATTTCAAACAGTGAAAATAGCGTTTTAAACCGACTTAGAGCCAAAGAAATGAATATGTAAGATTATTCTCACTTTTTACAAACGGACTAGCCTTAATTTATACTTATAAAATTGTAAACCTACCGGACTGGCGATATTTTCATGATGGAATACCTACATAAATAGTTAAGAATAAATAAATGTTTTAAAAACATTTTATGCAATATAAGAAGAAAAAAAATGTTATTTGCTACCGGACTGGCATTTCTAAATTGTGTAAGATTACTCTCCCTTTTCACTGCCGGACTGGCCTTAATATCTACTTATAAAATCTAAATACTACCGGACTGGCGATATTTGTATGATGGAATACCAACACAAATAGTTAAGAATTAATAGATAAATGCCAGTTCGGTGGCAAAAAACATCATTTAATTCTTCTTATATTGCATAAAATGTTTTTAAACGATTTAAGTATCTATTCTTAGCTATTTGTGAAGCTATTCAATTATGAAAATATCGCCAGTCCGGTAGTTGTAAGATTTTATATGTATATTTCAAGGCCAGTCCGGTAGAGAAAAGGGAGAGTAATCTTTCCATCGCTGAAAATGCCAGTCCGGTATAGATAGTTGATGAATCTGTTATCAGAACTAAGTATTTATTACCAAATTCTATCCTTAGATGAGTGGTATAGTATATATAGCATAAATAAATGTATCCCGCGCACTTTCCATGGCCATAAAGGTATTGATCATTGTCAATCCAGACGATCACTGTGAATAAGCCATGTGAGCTCAGTCAGCGGTGATATATACTTTATTATTATATGGGTATATACACAATAAAATGCTAAAAAATGATTTAAAACTTTATTTATTGAGTTGTATAACAATACTACATGCAAAAAGTACCATTTTAATATGTATCTTTATCAAAACAATGAAATATTTAGGTCTGTCCGGTATAGTCCGGTAAATTACCGGACTGACGGGCAGTCCGGTAAGGGAAGGTACCGATCTAATTCGTATATATCTACACTCTAAAAACAATAAAACATCAATAAATCTATTATGCAAATAATAAATTAAGATAATAATGACCCAGTTCCATCATCACTATCAATAATAACGGCTAGATGTGCCCTTTTAAGAGATGAAGAATTTAAATATTTGGAATAAATAGGACGTAGAAATGTATAGTTGATTGTTGGAACTTTTGAGAAAATTTGTTAGACCCAATGCTACGAAATGTGTTTAAAACTATTCAAGCTATATACTCAACTGCTTGTACATCTACCCGCAACCCTCTAACGCAAGAATGTGTGAGGGATTTGAAATAACTAGTTAAAAAGGTCTAGAACATAGTTAAACTTTTATCATAAATATCAACCTGATAATACTAATAACCTTTTGTAAATCACTATCAGTTCTTCATCGAACGTGTAAAGCACCGTCATTTCATGACAGAAAAATTGTACGTGTGAAGCACCATTATTACTTTTTCAGTAATATCTTTTTCAAATGGAAACGTAACAATGAGTAATTGACAGGTGATTTGCATTTCTGCATAAGATAAACATACATTGCCAAAATTTTGGTGTATTTTTGCTAAAAGAAGTTATTTTTCAAAAAATCATAGCATGTACAAAAATCATAGCATAGCACCACGGCATTTTTCTTCCAAGAAAATCTCAACTCGTTCAAAACCTCGAGGTAATCTAGAAAACTAGAACCGTTGTGGGTTTGGCAGAACTACCGTTAGAAAGAGAATTTTGTGCTGCTTAGACTGCGCTAGGTTTGATAAAAATTGGTGAAGTATAAATGTCATTTATCTTGTCTTTTAGCCCAAATTTTACGATATGGCCGCCATTTTTTCCGTGTAAAGAACCATTTTAGGTCACGTGATTCCCCACACTGTAAATACAACGCTGTATTAAGCTTCCCATACATATAATTTAATCTTGTCTATTTTACCAATATATTTGATTGAATTTATTATGTATTTATACATTCGTCAATAAGTTCAATTAAACTTATTTATACATCATTTTAATTAAATGTATAATTACATTGTATATAAGATTTGAAAGTCCAGCTTCGCCTTGGTTCGAAACGAATCCAACCCCGACGTCGTGATAGAATCTTGATAGAATTCATATAATGCCTATTTCAGTAAGAAGCGTGTTTTTGAAAACCATATGCAACGTTTTGCCATTATTGCATAAGTTTTACTTTTGCACTCCTCTCATTGACCTATATAAATGAACCTGTGCGATAATTCCCAAGAGGGGATTCCACACAATACTGGGATAGCCTATAAAAAAGAAGCTAAAATAAACTTTCTACAAAAATAAAACATCCTCACCTTTTGTGTGTTGTTTCCAGAACGTCTACTCGACCCTCTGCTATTATGTCCATGATAAAATCTTGAATCACCATTCTTTCCTTCTTACAAGTAATCATAGCTCCCATGACCAGAGTACCTGTCTGTGGAAGAACGTAGCTTACTACCATCCGGGGATCTCCCACCACGATAGAACTCAACTTCCATCATACTCGCCTTTCAGAGAGAGTTTATTCGTTCATCCCAAACTTCAATCAAGTAGGAACTACTTGGTGTCAGCTTTGTTCAATCTGTAAAAGTACATACAACATTATGGTAACATTAAATATGTGATTTTTTGGAAAGCAGCCCACAGTTGAATTAAACTGATTTCGAATTTAATTGATTTTATATTTTAAATGTATGTTACATTATAAATTCAGATCTATTGCAATCGTGACTGGCCTATTAATTATGCAAGACTGAAATTCAATGGATGAACTGATTTGTACATGAACTTAGTACAACTGTTCATCATGGATGCTTTTAAACTTGCTGTATCATAAGTTCAATTTACATCGTGGAATCTTTATCAATATGTGAATGCATAGTTTGATATCACTTACTTAACAATAAACTTGTAACCACAAACTAGTATACATTCTTTTTTGTATTTTAAAGGTACTAGTTCACAGATTTGGTTTATTTTTTCTATAATTTCGAATACCGTTCAGTGTCTGTGCTTGTGTCAAACAAATAATTCTTAATTATCATAAGACAAACTGACCTATACGTTGCCAGAAATATAAGATAAAAGTTATAAAATGCACTAAAATTATCTATACCGTGACATACGGGGTATAGATATATACTACATGAAACACCATCATTTGTAGTTTTATGCCAATTTGCACTAAAATTGTCATTAACAGAACACTTCTTTCTTGCTTCCAAAATTGTTTACATACAATTATGATAGTTTTAGAAAAAATGATATTTAAGTTTGAATCTGTGAATGAGTACCTTAAACATACTAGCATATCGACAATAAGGGACTTTAGTCGGTTATTTCCCCTTGTATACTCTTCAAATAGGTAGGTCCAATTAGTTGGATTACTCGGATTTTACCCTTACTTTTCAATGTCAATTTGCTAAAATTAATCTTTATTAACTTTTTTGTAAATAATCAATTTGTTTGAAATTCAAGCTAAATATGTTTAAGGTATAGCTCGTTTAAGATAACGTGAGACAAAATACAACGATACCATTTTTATACACTGGTGGATTTAAGTTTAGAACACGTAATTATCGATTATTATCAGTGTGTTTTTATGTATTAAATTTAGAACGAGAACACACGTTCCACGCATTATGACATGTTTAAGACTTGCATTACACAAATCAGCTGACCTCCCTGTTTTATGTAATACCCGAGTCCCAAATATGTAAACAAACTGAGTCGTTTGTCTCAAATTATCCTAAACGAGCTATAAAGGACTATCTAAATTTCATCACTTCTGTAAATAACTTGATACACAAGAAAGATATTGGATGAAAAATTGTGTTATCCTTACATAGGAATTCATGATAAAACCCGAGGATTCCAACTGTAATGACCTACTTACCAATTGGATTGCTTTAGATTTTATCAGGGAAAGATAACTGACTTAAGCCCCTTATTAATCCATTTGTGTGGAAGGTCTCAGATTTTCACATTTATTTTTCATTGTCCTAGGTATTATGCGATTTATTTAACCCCGAACTGATAAATATAAACGCGGTAAGTAAACAAAGCGTGTGCAACTACCGTGTAATGTATTCATCAGTTCGGGGTTAATATTCACAAACAATATTGGTTAAAGGAGACCTAATATTTGTTCATGCATAGCATTATAAGCATGTCAGAAATTATATCATTTATCAACGAAGATAGAGCATTTACAAGTAAGTACAAATTGAATCAAGTACCTGTACTAAGCCGATCAAATTCTTCCATAATTGTTAACATATCATTCCGCCCAGCTAGCTCAGTTGGTAGCTCACAAGCCTTATGTAAGAGGTGTCTAGTGTTCGATTTCGGTACGGGGCATACTTCCGAAATTTGGTCAAGAAATAATTTAAACGACCATTATCCTTCCTAACACTGATTAATGATCATGGATGGACGGTGGACGGAAGTATGCACCGTGTAAATGGTTAATAGCTAAATCTAGGGATTTATCTTTTCAAGGAACGGCGAGTAGACTGGCTGATTGTTTAACTCAATAAAAAAAGTTTACATATTAAATGAAATTGTTATTAAAAAATGAAAAAAAAATAATGTAAGGTTCACATAAAATCATACAAACTATATCGCAAATAAAGCATACAACAATATGTAATACTTTCGACACAGAAATTAGAGATATAAACTAAATAAATCACAATATACAGGCATAAAATTATAGAACCACGCGAGTATGAAAATAATAATTGTACTCATGGTAATAGATACTGGCAAAGCTAGTACATGTATGTTGGGTAAGAAATTACAGAAACAGTTATAGAATTGAAGTATGGAATTTGTTTATAAAGCATACAATGATGTTAAAAGTAAACTGATTATAAGAAATTCATTCAAAAATATATCTAAGTATCTGGGCTGAAAATCGCCCAAAAACAAATTGTCCGTTTTTTCTTAACTGCCAGAGCTTGAATAATTTCACGGTGACTGAATGAATTGTCTTTGTACTGGCGGCCTAATTGTTATTTAATATATATTGACTAAAACATATATAAGCAGCTTTAATTGATCGTAATACACACTTTTGGAAATTTATGAATGTATCATGATGATAATTTTAACAAATGCATTCACTGTGAAATTATTCATGTTTTGACAGTTGAGAAAAAAGAACAATACGATATGTAAAATGCAAAATGGAGAGTAAAATTACTTACATATGAAAATACATCTACTTCTTAAATTTTCGTTTATGCATTCTACGAACATATCACATTAACATTTCACAGAATCATTAAATCTCCAATACCAGTTCCTACTACATGTAAATCAAGTTAATGTTCGATGAAAAATAAACATTCAAACGTGACTATGTTGGATACACAGGCGGTACATCCATTTTTGACCAGATAATACATCCACGACGTATGTGAACTAACAATAGAGGAAACTAACCCTATTGTCATAAACTGTGTACTTATCAAACATCTTTTTAAAGGTGAATTTAACAGCATACAAAAACATGCTTTATTTATTTCATTTATTTATTGGAATCAACGCCGTATCAACACAATTTAGGTCATTTCACGGCGTCCAGCGCACCTAACCTAGCTTTCCTGGACCATTGTCTATAACCAGTACTTACCTACCCTTCCACAAGGCCGGAAACTTCTCCATTTTATCTAATCAATTGAGGAAAATTGACATTATTGTCAAATTTTCACGGAAGGGTATAACCTCCCCGGGTGGAATTCGGACCCGCACCCCCTCGGGCACGAGTATCCAAATCCCGGCGCGCTACCAACTGCGCTATCGACCCGGGTTACAAAAATATACAAAACATTACAGTCGCCTTAAGGATTTCCTAATTGACAATAGATGACCCTAAATATATCTTGTATGTATATCTCACAAAAACATTCACCATTCAAAACTTGTAAATTAGTTTTTTTTCCAGAAATTAGATTATTCATTGGCAAACTACATGTATATTGATATTTAAGATACTGAGTTTTCACAAACATGGCAAATGTACAATTCGTATTTACTCAGAGTATTTATGCTAGGCCACGATTACCACGATGTCCCCGATTCCAGAGCATCGCGGCGAACGTAACAGAGCGTGGAGTCGAATCTGGGTGGTCGTGGGGGAGCGTAACGGAACGTGGTTGAATCGGGGAAATCGTGGGCATCGGGACAGATTTTAAATCAAACTTAAATTTTACCACGATTGTCCCTATTCATTTTCTAATCGTGACAGAGCGTGGCCTTCGTAACAAAACGTAACGGAACGTACCGAAGCGTAGCAGAACGTGGAGTACAATCGCAACAGATCGGGACCAGTGTGGACACATTTTTTCATCCCGCGTCGCTGGGAAAGAATTATTTCTTGTTTAAATATTAAATCGTGACGTAAAACGTGGTCATTTGTCTCAAATCGTAGGTCAAATCGCAGGAGATCGCAACAAAGCGGCTTTGTCGTGGGAGATCTTAACATGACGTAACGGAACGTGGTGGAGCGTGGAAGCCAATCGTGTTGATCGCAACAAAGCGTAACAAAACGTGATGCAAATCGTGGGCTCGATCGTAGCAAAGCGCAGTAGAGCGTAACAAAACGTGCTGATTTCGTAAGGAAGCGTAACAGAACGTGGAGTATACCATTTAATCGTAGAGCTCCCCGTTTTTAGCCTCTGTCTAATCGGGGAGATCGTGGCCAGATGTAAACCAATCTGCGTAAACACATATCCAGTAGACCACGGTCGTACTGGATCTGTACTTTTTCCCTTTGAGGTCACGTCGAGATGAACTTTGTGTCGACCAATCAATGCGTAGCTTTCATCTAGACGAAAACACTATTAATCACATTTTGATTTCGTAATTTCTATTTTTAGACCACGTTTTGCTTGCTAATTTAACCGCGGTAATATTCACAGGCTGCGATTGGGCGGCTCATTTCAAATTTCGTGACGTAGACGATGTAAACAAGTTACGTATCATAACAATTTCGTCATGAATATTATGATGAGAAAAGGTCACCTAAACGTGACCTTCGTTTGGAAAAGGCCAGATCTACATTAGCGAGTATGCGAGCGGTAAAATTGTAGATCGGGTTTTAATCAGATTGGATGTAAACCTAGCATTAGTTAACATTTTCACCAAATAGTTTCAAAATCTGCCACTAATGACCATATAAGTATAGTCAATGATACCATTAATAGTTCTGTCAATCATTTTCATAACTTATCCATAAATACAGTAAAGTTCTGCTTCAAGGACCGTAAATATCGATGATCGGAGTGGTCTTAGTGAACCGTTTCTTCTTAAATTAAGCATTCAGTTCTTAAAAATTGCCAATATCGCATGATTTTACAATATTCAAGGTTGTCTTTAGAATGGAACGTACTTTACTGTATCGAAGAGACATACAGGATCAACTCTAAGTATGGAATCAGTTGAAGTGTCAATATTACTTTAGTTTAGGCCTCCCCCCTCACATCAGTAGTGCAGTTGTAATATATTATTATTATTTTTAGGTAAATTGCTGGATATACAAACAAATGAAGAATAAAACAAAATAAAAAGTAATTAAACAAAATTAAATTATTCATGTAGCACAAAATTCCTGACATGGTACAATTAAGCATTAAATTGAGAATGAAATAAAAAGGAAGGAGACTGCGGTTCGAACCACTACAGGTAAATTAATGCAAATTAATCTTACCGATTTGTTACCGACTGTGCTATTTTGAACAATGATTGTTGAACTACTATATCATGCTTATAGCTTATACTAGGTCAATCTCCGTAAACAGAGATCCTGTTCTACTCGCGTTGTCGTACTGGATCTCTACTTAGTCAATGCAAGGTCACGTCTTGACCTTTGTGTCTTTGTGACCTTATGAATATTATGATGAGAAAAGGTCACTTGAACGTGACCTACGTTTGGAAAAGGCCAGATCTAAATTAGCGAGTATGCGAGCGGTAAAAATTTAGATCGGGTTTTAATCAGATTGATACTAGGTCGAAATTCGTACTAGCAAAAAAATAGTAGTTTTTCAGTGAGGCTAGTAAAAAATCCATTTTAATAGCCCGACATGCTTGGGCACATCAATATTTGCAGAAATTCATTCTGTCTTGTTCACATACTATCATGCAGCTCTGAGTATCGAGGAGGTTGTTTAGACCATGCCATTTCGGAATTTTGTTAAGCGTCCGCGTGCGCGTAGGTTTTAGAGTCCTAAATCTGAATAAAAAACAAAATTTTCCATTAGTCTTGTATTTTCATATAGTATGATTTTCTTGCATAGATTCATTTATTGTTTAACTTGGTAACAATATATAATTTACCTAGCCCCCATTTTCTGGAGAGATTATACATGTACAATAACAATAACAAATCAAGCAGACAATCATATTTACAAGATAATTAAGAGAGAAATATCTATATAAAAACAAGGTAAGGATAACGATATCGTGATGGTCTTTCACCAAAATATGAGGGGTAACAGTTTACTATCTTCTGACAGAAATCGAATATGGTCCGACTCGGACAAAGCTGTATTTCACTATCATAACGACCTACAAAGTAGGCACAAAACAAGTCATGACTTGTTGCAAATATAAAGTCGAAGAATACTCCATTAAATAGTTCATATATACATGTAGTCTAGGTGTACACACTATACTGTAAAATAGCATTTGTATCAGTACAATACAATAAACAGTGATTTAATTTGTCATATCGACAAGCTCCACATTTTGAAAACATGCCATTTCTTATTTACACTAAGTATGATCAGTTCTATTGGTTCCAAGTTTCTTGGCGTTTAGCATTAAATTGTCACCCCCACTCATCGAGTGTTTGAACTTTTTTTCGAACGCATTTATGGACGGGGCTTCATTTCTTTTGTTTGGGAGTTGGTTCCAAGAATCAACCATGGCACATACCCTCTGACAAAAAGAGGACCGCCATAATTCATTCTTCTATCTTCTTATGTATATTTTTCTGAGTTTCCTCTTAGATTTTGTGAAATTTTGTGTTTGGCTGGGAATAACACTTATTTATCAGTCCTTTCCAATCTCGTTCCCAGAGTCTTGTAGAATTCTCAATACTAGTATTGAGAATCCTACTAGACTCTGGGAACGAGAATGATCCTTTCATAAGCTTTGAATATTTTGTACGTGATATAACTGTCAATTGTTGGCGGGATCATGTATCATGTAGATACGTCTGTTATATATAAGCTCTTTTCCTTCTGTATTTTAACATCGGGAGACCTACTTTTTAATGTTGTAATATTGTAGATTACTTGTATCATTCTTGTAGCTCTTCTCTGTACATTTTCTACTGCTTTTACGTGTGTTTCTCAAGCTAGGACAATGTAAAAGCGTAATTCTATCACACTTCAGTCTAACGTTACTCATACGATTTGGAAATAGTGTCTCAAAATATAAACTTAAAATTATGTAAAATGTATTGTTTCTATACAATTTTGTATTCACTTATTAAAAGAATCAATTTACAAGTTAGCATAAATTCATTAACCACTGTTTACGGTACAAATTACGCCCCTTTACGCAGATTTTACGAGACGGGACAAGTCAACCCGAAGACAACTCAACCCGGTACAACTCTACCCGTAAGCCAGGACAACTCAACCCGTGAACAACTCAACCCGTACTATATGTAATTAGTTTTTCATCCAAAATAATATGTTTAAATAGTTGAATTTGATATTGAGATAAAATTTAGCGCTAATGGAAGATATTAAAGTATGAAAAGAATGATGAAAAATAACATTTCGCCGTGTAGTATGACAAATATTATATACAAAAACAACGCGCTACTTTATTCAATAACTATTGTCAATTATCACATTTTCGCTGTGTAGATTGACAATTAATGCAATTTAAATTCCTTTATTGTGTTATAAATCGAATGAATTCGGTACAATGTACCAATAACCACTTTTTAACTAATGCTATTTCAAACATATCAGTTTGTCCAACAACTTCGCGCTTTAAAATCATAACGATAAAGGTGTTCAATTTTATTTTGTTAATCAAATATCACACAATTTTTACAGTAATTTTGAAGATTAATAGCAAAATAATGTTCAATAATCGGTTAAACATGTGCTCAGTCTTAATTAAAGTATTGTTCGTTTTTCTCAACTGTCAAAGCATGAATAATTTTACGGTGACTTCGTGCTCTTTGTCTTACACTCGTGATATTGAGAAAGTGTGTTATCATTCACCGTGAAATTATTCATGCTTTGACAGTTGAGAAAAAACGAACAATATATGAGTACTACATATTTTGTATACAATACATACATGTACAACACAATTGACATAATATTTACGCTATTTCTAAACACCATACATTACCTATACTTTATTTACAAATATCTTTCATTCTTGATAGCAATATATTTAATTTCACTTTTTATTGTTAATACATATTTTTATGATAAATAACTAAAATCTTATTATACGGGTTGAGTTGTCCACGGGTTGAGTTGTCCTAATTTCGGGTAGAGTTGTCCACGGGTTGATTTGTACCGGCCCGATCCGGTCAGATTCCGGTATAGATAGATAGCGAAAACAACTTGTTTTCGCGAAAACAACTTTTTTCACGAAAACAACCTGTTAAATTAATATTATACGTTATTTCAAACAAAACTTAATATTTTATGAATGCATATTATAAAATACGTTAAATGAGCAAGTTTGGGTACAAAATTCCGAAAAATATTGACTTTGTAGCCGAATTTCTTGTTTTAGTGGATCACAATGGGAAGACGATTGAATTGTTACCTTGAAGTTCTTTACGAAAACAACCTATAAGATGTTTATTTATTCATGTTTAGCATGGTAAAAATCTTTTCCGTAATAAATATATTAATTGGATGCGTTTTTTTCTAAATCAGCAGCAATCAGTCAGTCTCACGAAAACAACTTTTTCTACGAAAACAACAATCATTCAATCTCACGAAAACAACTTTTATACAAAAGCACTAATCAGTCAGTCTCACGAAAACAACTTTTTCTATTAAAGCAACAATCAGTCAGTCTCATGAAAACAACTTTTCCTACGAAAACAACTTTTATACGAAAACAACCATCAGTCAATCTCACGAAAACAACTTTTATATGAAAACAACTTTTATATGAAAACAACAATCAGTCAATCTCACGAAAACAACTTTTACATGAAAACAACTTTTATATGAAAACAACGATCAGTCAATCTCACAAAAACAACTTTTCCTACTAAAGCAACAATCAGTCAATCTCACGAAAACAACTTTTATATGAAAACAACCATCAGCCAATCTCACGGAAACAACTTTTGTATGAAAACAACTTTTATATGAAAACAACTTTTATATGAAAACAACAATCAGTCAATCTCACGAAAACAACTTTTATATGAAAACAACTTTTATATGAAAACAACTTTTATATGAAAACAACTTTTATATGAAAACAACAATGAGTCAATCTCACGAAAGCAACTTTAATATGAAAACAACCATCAGTCAATCTCACGAAAACTACTTTTACATGAAAACAACTTTTATATGAAAACAACGATCAGTCAATCTCACGAAAACAACTTTTCCTACAAAAGCAACAATCAGTCAATCTCATGAAAACAACTTTTATACGAAAACAACCATCAGTCAGTCTACGAAAACAACTTTAATACGAAAACAACAATCAGTCAATCTCACGAAAACAACTTTTAGATGAAAACAACTTTTATATGAAAACAACGATCAATCAATCTCACGAAAACAACTTTTCCTACTAAAGCAACAATCAGTCAATCTCATGAAAACAACTTTTATACGAAAGCAACAATCAGTCAGTCTCACGAAAACAACTTTATCTACGAAAACAACGATAAGTCAGTCTACGAAAACAACTTTTATACGAAAGCAACAATAAGTCAGTCTCATGAAACCAACTTTTCCTACGAAAACAACAATGTGCCAGTCTCCTGAAAACAACTATATCTATAAAAAAATTTCTACGAAAACAACTTTTCCTACGAAAACAACTTTTTCTAAGAAAACAACGATCAGTCAGTCTACGAAAACAAATTTTTCTACGAAAACAACAATCAGTCAATCTCACGAAAACAACTTTTATACGAAAACAACAATTAGTCAGTCTCATGAAAACAACTTTTATACGAAAACAACAATCTGCCAGTCTCCTGAAAAACAACTATTTCTATGAAAACAACTTTTTCTACGAAAACAACTTTTCCAACAAAAACAACTTTTTCTACTAAGACTACAATCAGTCAGTCTACAAAAACAACTTTTTTTACTAAAACAACCATCAGTCAATCTCACGAAAATAACTTATACGAAAACAACTTTTATATGAAAACAACAACCATTCAATCTCACGAAAACAACTTTTCCTACTAAAGAAACAATCAGTCAATCTCACGAAAACAACTTTTATACAAAATCAGCAGCAATCAGTCAGTCTCACGAAAACAACTTTTTCTACGAAAACAACAATCATTCAATCTCACGAAAACAACTTTTATACAAAAGCAACAATCAGTCAGTCTCACGAAAACAACTTTTTCTACGAAAACAACGATCACTCAGTCTACGAAAACAACTTTTATACGAAAACAACAATCAGTCAATCTCACGAAAGCAACTTTTATACGAAAGCAACAATCAGTCAGTCTCAAGAAAACAACTTTTCCGACGAAAACAACAATCTGTCAACCTCACGAAAACAACTTTTATACGAAAACAACAATCAGTCAATCTCACGAAAACAACTTTTATACGTAAACAACTTTTATATGAAAACAACACTCAATCTCACGAAAACAGCTTTTCCTATTAAAGCAACAATCAGTCAATCTCACGAAAACAACTTTTATACGAAAGCAACAATCAGTCAGTCATAGCATTTAGATCGACTTCCCGTTGTGATCCGCTAAAACAAGAAATTCGGCTATAAAATCTTTTTTTTGGAGTTATCGTTCGTATCCAAATGTTATCGTTTCAATTAAAGGCCCATGACAATGATCATGTTAAAAGTTCTAAAGGTTGTTTGATTTTTCAATAATCAAGAAATTGGAATTTCATTCGGAGTCTATAAACAAAAGATTGATTTATATATTTATATATACGTGAACTTCTTTGTAAGAATGGTTTTGGTTATATCTGGATGAGACAATATATTGACATTACTGATTTATTTATAAAGCAATTTACAAAACGTTTGGCTGACAATTATTTACAGACTTGGTATTCTGATATAGAATCCAATAGAAAACTTATAATATATAAAAACTTTAAATCTAGTTATTGTCATGAATTTTATTTAGATATAGTTTGTGTTCGTTTACAAGTTCCGTCATGTTTTATCTGAACCGAGATCAGATACTCTAAAGCTTGAAGTAGAGACTGAGAGATTCTCAAATGTACCATATGAACAACGTATATGTAGACTCTGTCACTTAAATGTTGAAGATATCTATCACTTTGTACTTACATACGAAATTTACAAACATTTGAGACAAACATATTTACCATCAAAGTATTTTTCTAATCCAAATATGCATAAACTTGTTATATTATTTTCCAGCCAATGTTAACAAACTATTAAAAATCACGCTTGTTTCATTTTTTATGCTTGGAAGCTGAGAAACCAAAAGATGATAGATACAAGTAAAAAATTGCTGCTAAATGCAGCAAAGGGATTGTCACGGCAAACAAAAAAGAATGATTAAGTATAATCTAAAGGTAACTCAAAAGAGCATTATATTGAATTGTCATGTTAAGGTTTTTCAGTAATTAAAAGGTAACTTGTCATAAAACGTTTTTCTGTTCAAATGTAACAATCTCGTTCCAAAAGCCTAGTAAGATTCTCGATACTAGTTAGATTGAGAATCTTGACAAATTTGGAGTACGCGAATGGTCTGGATCTAGACACCATCTTTATGCCGATAGGATGTTTGGTTTTAGTTGGATTTATTTCCAGTAATTCATATTTGCATGACGCTTAAAAAGATCGGCAGAAGGGAAAACATAGTTCTTCAGAACAGAAGCTATTTACATGACTTATCGCTTCTGTTTAGTCAAGTGCTCCTCACATTGCGGATCTGTTCTTACCAATCCGTGTAACCAATCATCTAACTAATGCATAACTGTCCAGCATCTTTGAATTTCGACATTTTGATTTTACAGGCGTGAACATTTGTTGCATTTATTGCATTTATTTTTTTAATCACGAGACAGTCATGCAATCTAAATGTGTGTGTCTTTGCCTTGAAATAGAAATATCAGTTTGCGCATAGTATTTAAGCAGAGGTAGAGAGTCAGCGAGTGAATCTTTCAAACCAGTGTATTAGAGAGTAGTCATACCTTTACTTGTTACGGAAGAATTTTGTTGCCGGATACACGAAAGGATTTAACATGTATTTTAATTCCGAAAAGATGCACTTAACAGCCGTTTCACGTTAAGTTAAGCAATTGCAAAAATATCATGTCACATAGTATTTTTACTAAGAATATAGCATGGTTTATTACCAAAATTGTCCTTTACCTAGGAGACATATGTCTTTACCGAAAACATATACATTTATAAGCATAACCATTACTAGATGATAATTTTACTCAGCGGGAAGGTTGCATATTCATCAAAATACCTTGTCCCACTGTTTGGGTCAATTGATATTCAGATTTATTGTCGCCATATTCCGCTCAAGGAATGAGAATTCTGACTTTCATCATAAAGCATACACATAGGCCAAACAACTGCAATAGTTTGCACTTCCACAACTTACATGATAAAAATATTTACGCATTGACTTTGCTGTCCCACAAATTCACGTGAATTACGTTACCATTTTCCACAGGCTTGCTGGCATGATGTTCATTGCATTATATATATGTATTTATCTTCTGGGAACTACTCAATGTATGTAGCACAAAATTGACAAATGAGATTGGTTGTTAATTAATTGTATAATCCACACCTCTCCTCAGAACGGTATTCACTCAATAAAACCTAGGTTTAGTGAATTACGTTACTAGCTGTTTTCATACACACTAACATTACCTATATCCACTTACTAAATTCCATCTAAACTACCCTCTTATGAACTTAAGTAATAACCAAATGAATTAACATTGCCTTGATGCAATTAAATAAACAGCCCAATAAACAATCGATTCGTGAATTACGTTACTGTGAATTACGTTACCGCAAATATCAGTTAGTCGCCGAAATTAGGACCCAGGGTCAATTATAACAGGTTAAATTTACAGCAACACCCAAGAACGTTTGAGGTGTCAATATTTTGAAAGTTTTGAAGAAGGATATTGCATAAGTAAGAGACTTTTTCGAATAATTTATGATGAATGTGAGTCATGTATGTTTCTTAAATAGTTTCATCACACAAGTGCATAATAAATAAATCAGTTTTGTATCAGTTGTTTTTACTGGGGCATTTTTTTAATAACACAGTGACAATTATTTTGTATTGTTCATATATCCATGCTAGACACACATTTTAAATGGTAACGTAATTCACAGAGCGGTAACGTAATTCACAATCCCTCTAATTTTGTTTGGCCAGTGGGTAAAAGCAAGGTTGAGATGCAAAGGGCATAGAGAGATTGAAGAAAGCCAAAATATGGTTAAAGCTACTTGAAAAGAGAAAATTAATTGAATTAAAACTTTAAAACATTTTACAAACTAACAACCAATATAGGTCCAAATATATTTAGAATGAGACAAAAATGTATACGATTATGGACCCATAAAATATATAAAAGCAAAAACCAAAGGATGCGCATGGTGATAGAAAAGGCAAAGTTGCAGATCGTTGTAACACTAATTTAAATATGGTAGCGATAATTGAATTTAAGGCTGATGGATTATGCGATTTAATTAAAATGGTAGCAGTGCCCAATTCCTTTTATGTAGAGAAGGAGATATTCTGACATGGTAGTAAACATGAAGTTCACAGAGAGAACGGGTAGCTGGAAAACTAAATGCTCTGTGAAGAAGGCAGACAATAAGATAGAGAATCTAGATGTAAAATTGTCCGTGCTACAGTTTAAGTTTATCAACACTTGACGCAAGAGACAACCAGCGGTGCAAACTTGTGGGCAGACTGTAAGATACTGTTATGTATATTCTTTGTATAAGAACGTTGGTAATAATTACAATAATGACTACATGTAGGCAATAAAATATGTTAAATCTAAATTGGTGATTATGTGGAGAGAGAAAACCATGCACTTGTCTTTACAATAAGAAGTTACATCATCGTTACTCAACGCTGACGTCGGAATGCTTCAAGTTCAATATACTAGAAGTGTTGAAACATGTTACATGTAAACTTATTTTTCATGCATCAAATATATTTTTTAAAGCTTCAAATCAATCTTGACAGGAGTATTGAGTGATGTTCTTTTACGTTTAGTCCCATGAAACAGAAATAAATCATGTATAAACTGCAGGCTTCCAATTATGCATCGTATGTAAAATATGAAAATAATTCATATAACAGAAAATATGCCCCTCCTTTTAAATCATAGTTAACAGTTTGGAAAATTGTGTTTGCAAACTCGTTTACTAATAATAAATTATACATGATAAACAAATAGTTAGTTTTCATCATTGGCAGAACAAGGATTTCTCTATTGTTAAATTAAGTTAGAGTGTCAGCGATTTAGAACATTTTCAAACAAACAAGAAGTTTTGTACAAATATATTGTGAATTACGTTACCGTTCTTTTCTTAAATTAGCGACATTATGGTTCTCCATGATATGTTCTTTTACAGCTTTAACAAGTATTTACTACGTATTCAGTGTTGTTGACATTTATTTGTAATCACAGCTTGCGTATTAATCATTTTGCAATGTATTTTAAAAGGCATTATGAAATTTTATAAAACTGCGTATGTCGCACAAAGGTTTCAATTATATAAAGGTCCGAAGTCATCAAATCTACTGCTTAAAATCTAAAAATTAGCACAAATGAACTATACACTAAAGTGATTTTTCCATTTTATATCTCTAGTTAACAGTATTTACTTTTATAGATTCACGCCATATAAAATAAAATTTATGTGAATTACGTTACCATTAGTACATATAAATACACACTATTGTACTACACTATCCTTTCAATATTTGACACCGTAGTTTGAATACTTTTAGGAAAGGGTATGACATTTTGTATCGATATTTCAATGTTAAAGTATGTCATGCTTATCATTATCTATACTTTTTGACAGAGAAAGGACTTTTTCTAAAAGAAAAACGCCAATAAAATAGTCTATAATCTATTTGTTTCGTCCTTATTATGTTTGATATACATATTTGTTCTTGTTATGTGTTGGTTGTTTGATAGGTAGAAATGATCAATGAATTGAAAAAAACTCATCATCGGTGTCACACATGGTTTGTATTTTAATTTTAGACATTGTTAATAATTGATTCACTACAGTAACGTAATTCACGGATAAGAATTACCAGGTAAAACTCATCACAAGTATTTACTTATTAACGAACTTGTTATTAAAAATACTTCTGATTTTAAGTCCGTGAAAGGTTGAAGTTTACATTTTTAAACAACATTTTTGAGTGCTGAAACATAAATTTCATGTGACATATTTTCTCAATAATTGCTTAACTTAACGTGAAACGGCTGTTAAATACAAAAGGCAAGCTATTTCGAATAGAAATCATTTTTCTTAATAATGAATTCACTCGGACTCGAGAAAACATACTCCATTCGAACAAATTAAAAACTGGCGAGCTTTTCACCTAGGTGTAAATGTCCGTCATTTTAACTCTCTTAAAATTACCTGGTCCGTCTGGTCAATAGTCCGTCAATATAGTACTATGACGTAATGAGCAGACGAAAATATTTATTCAGTAATTGATAGTAGTTTATGTTAATCACTCTATTACGATCATATCTATATTTCCCAGACAGAAATTAATATGTTGCTTACAAATATGGAAGTTGCAATCGAGCTATTAGATCATATGCAAACATGACTTAGCTAAATGATGTACTCTTTCAATTATTGTTAATTATGATATACATCTTATAAATTAATGCATTCATTATCACTGATGAGCATCATATCTCATGTAAGATTCGGCTCATCAGTGGAACCCTATATAAACCATGTTAAGAGGGTCATTAGGAGGTCATTGTTAGGTAGTCACTATGAGAAGTTATTGTTAGGAGAGAGTAACGTTAGGGCTGTGCGAGCGCCCTTGCCGGCTGCTCGCACCATAGTTATTATTATTATTTGTACAATCATTTCTTAGTTAACACTGGACTTATAAAATTATATTTATTATTATGTGTACAACTTTACGATCACGGACCTTTATTAAATGTCACTATCCAAAGACGTTGTGTTGTTATAATTATATCCCGAAGTGTTAGTTACAATGTAAGATCATGTTTGAAGCAGTTACGCTACACATTGTTAAGTGGTGCTCGTGACCAAGGACAAACCCGTGGGTTGACACAACGCAGCAATTTGGAAGATAACAACAATGCAGAATTCACCAACTTTGGACTAACACGGCAGAAATCTGGAATATGGTAATGGCAGTATCTCAGACAGAACGATATTTGGACAACGCTATGTTAAGTAAGTCAGACAAACTAATTTTTGTAATTTTGGTTAGAACTGATAGCTTAAAATTAGGATCTAAATATGTTATAAATTGTTATATTATAATTGTTCTTGCATTTGTATTTCAAAAATTTTTTTAGTGCTTAGTGATCATGTTTTCATGTTAAACGTCTTGTATGTAAAACAGTATCATCATATATAAGATATGAGGTACAAATTTTGTTATTTTAAATTTGTGTAAAATAGGAAACAAATATCTAACAGACATTTTATGTTAAATGTAAAGCGAATGTTTTCCGTGCATTAATCTTTTCATGGTTAATTCTGGTAACTTATATAGAAAGGACATTATTTGTTGTATTTTAGATGTATTTGTTGAGATTTATAGGTCCTGCGATAGAGTGTATAACTCGTTAATTCGTTCAGGAAGGGCCAAGAGATATATGTTGCGATAAAGTCGCATTATTAAGAATCGGTCTGATCAGGCCAAGATTGCGTATGTATAAACGCAATGTGTCAATTGAGTTGTGAGCAGATAAGCCGACATCTGCTATGTTTTTTTATATATTTATATAGTGTCTAGGAAAATGTGTGATTTTTCCGTTATATTACCAGAATTGACTGTGAATTGATGAGCGATTTGACATCATATAGATAATAACTGCTGATAAGATGTTTAAGAACATTTTTGTTTTATATGCGTTCGTAATTAGTATTAAAACTGAGTATAGAGGTGTCTATGCGAGAATAGATAATTGTTCATGTAGATATTTAATAGAGCTAAATACTGATATATTTGAATAGGAAATGTTTATTTCATTTACCATAACGTATGTTATGCTGAAAATTAAAATATCGTGAAAGTTGCGCGTCGGAGTTGCTGGTCAGATTTTTATATTGTATAAGTAAAGTATATAATCCAAACTATGAAGAAATAGGTGCTTACGAATAAGGCTTAAATAAAAAAAAAAGAAAAAAAAATGTAAAAACTTAAAAAAATGACGATTATGTGTTATAGTTATTGAATTTTGACTAACGATTGTGCAGTGGAATAGAGTTTAGAATGTTCGCATTTCAAAGGTCTTAATTTTTTGTTATTTAGAATGACACATTTTTGAAACTCTAGTAAGGAGTTCTTGTTGTAAATAGTTTTATAGATTTTATTTTGAGACGTTGTTGGGTCGAAGAGAGTGTACCGACCCGTGTATTGTATAGCCGTATATCCACATTTATAGAAATGTGACGTTTTATGTGTCAGTAGGAAAGTGAATCGAGACTTTCTGTAAGAAAATTATAGACCTTGGAATGTGAATCTATTCCATCCTCTAGGACATTGAATCTGATGTTAGTTAATAAAATGAAATAATGCATAAGTTGTTAAGAAAATATAATACATGTATTAAACACGTTAAAATGAATCATTTATGATAAGATGTATTGAATTAATGAGTGTCTGTGTTGTTCAATAATAATTTATTTTTTATTGTTGTTTTGAGGGAAAATTGTCAAGGTAGTATGTAGTTAAGAGCTATCACACTAATCATTTTATAAGAAAACAGTATTGTCAGTCTGAAAGTAGCAAACTATCACGAATTGAAGATGTATCTGCTAATTGAAGTTGCCAATATAACACTGAAGTCACTAGAGAAAGTACAGTTCAAAAGTAGAAGATGTTATGGTGAAGAACTCTCAATATTATGGAGGACTGGTACAACGTTGAATGATGGAGCCTATTATACAGCATTAATTGGTGAACAAGTACAACGCAACGTTAATTTAATCAAGATATGGTACTTTTTGTATTAATATCATCTGGTGTTATAGATCATGATTACTTACTAAAATTGGTCAAAGAGTCGCAGGCTAATTTCAAGGGAAAGATGGACAAATTAAATAAATTTTGAAGTCATCACCACAGACAAATAAAGAGACATTCATATAAATTTATAGAACTTTAAGAAAGTACTATGGTGGTGTGTAATTGTAATAATAGTGAATAAAACAAAAAGGATTACAGTGAATCATCGTAGGACTTATAAGTGACTAATTTAATAGTTAATATTGTTCATAAACTTTCCCCAGAAGAAACGTTGTCTTAATGGTGAAATTAGCAGTGGCTCAAGTTGCTTATAAATTGTGTTAGGTGTTTTTGATTTTTCTGTATTTTGTAACATGATTTTTTTCAGGGTTTTAATCAAGTTCATTGTATGTTATTGTATTTACTTAAATGAATATTTCTTTCAGGGTCTCAAATGTTATATAAAATTTTGTTATGTTTTGCTAAGATCATGATTGCATTGTTTAGCTACGAGTGTAATAATTATACTTCTATCATTTTCGGATTAAAACGACAGATAAAAAATCTCCGCAAATCGTAGATTTTTTCCAAAAGGCAGTGTAGCCGTATGACGTAATGAGCAGACGAAAATATTTATTCAGTAATTGATAGTAGTTTATGTTAATCACTCTATTACGATCATATCTATATTTCCCAGACAGAAATTAATATGTTGCTTACAAATATGGAAGTTGCAATCGAGCTATTAGATCATATGCAAACATGACTTAGCTAAATGATGTACTCTTTCAATTATTGTTAATTATGATATACATCTTATAAATTAATGCATTCATTATCACTGATGAGCATCATATCTCATGTAAGATTCGGGAAGTTGCAATCGAGCTATTAGATCATATGCAAACATGACTTAGCTAAATGATGTACTCTTTCAATTATTGTTAATTATGATATACATCTTATAAATTAATGCATTCATTATCACTGATGAGCATCATATCTCATGTAAGATTCGGCTCATCAGTGGAACCCTATATAAACCATGTTAAGAGGGTCATTAGGAGGTCATTGTTAGGTAGTCACTATGAGAAGTTATTGTTAGGAGAGAGTAACGTTAGGGCTGTGCGAGCGCCCTTGCCGGCTGCTCGCACCATAGTTATTATTATTATTTGTACAATCATTTCTTAGTTAACACTGGACTTATAAAATTATTATTATTATGTGTACAACTTTACGATCACGGACCTTTATTAAATGTCACTATCCAAAGACGTTGTGTTGTTATAATTATATCCCGAAGTGTTAGTTACAATGTAAGATCATGTTTGAAGCAGTTACGCTACAGTACCAAACTTTTCATAATTAAAAAAAGTCTGCAAAAATAATCTTACATCTGCTCGATCTATAACCAGAAGCAAGTTCAATTACACAAAACGCTACAGTACGTTACATAACGATGCATTCGGAACTCCTCGGTCATACATTTGTTTACTTTAACGCCGGACATTTCAAAATAGCGTCCAAATATGTCCGAGATTATTCGCAGCAAATGGACGAGGACTTTCGAATGTATCGTTGCGGAACGTTCTATAACGTTCGCAGTTACTGAACTCAACCCTGGTCCGTAACTCTTATGCTCTTAAAATTAACTGGTCCGCAGCACTTAATCATAGTTAGAAAAGATCGCCAATAGAGCTCAGTAAGAGTAAGAATTAAGAGTCAATGTTACACAATTACGCTTCTTTATTTATACAGTCGGCTAATAAGAAAAAAAGGTATATTATTAAAATATATGAATCATATCAAATTAGTTTTCAAATGATAAATGCTCTAACAGTTGAAATATATAATATTTACAACAATATGTGATGAAGCAATCGACGATTCTTTTAATAGTTAAAGTCTGCAAAGTTATTTCTTAAAATATAATTTCGATATTGGTGTCTTATCTTTTCAAATAAAATATTGGCAAATATCAATAATATATGTACTATACACACATTATGATACGCATATTTGTTAAACTGTATCCGTATACTAAACTGGTCTCCTGGTCCGGTTGGTTCGCGATTTATACCTACCCCTTTTCGTGTGATTCGAAAGGATTTGCGGAAATGTGTTGATATAAAACGCTGATTTTTCGTGTGTTGCATTGTTGCAAGAAAAATTATTTACATGGATTCCCCCAAAAATGATTTTTCTATTTAACTTTTAACGGAAATGGGCTGTACTATGACTGCATTAAAAACAATAAATTTGTCGGCAGTGGAAATCGAAAGGATTTTTATCATTTTTTATCACGTGACTTTTGCCCATTGCTATCAAAATCTACCCACCACAATATCACGGCGTTGTGACGCCGTGAAATATAAGCATTATGAAATATATGTACATGTATATATTAAAACGTTATAATTATGTATGTAATATTGTCAAATGATAATTCAATATTGTCTTTCAACATTATAATATGCATATTTTCATGTATATGTTATTACAAATGTATGTATCATGTTATGGGCCAGTGGCCTCTATCCCCAGCCAGCATGACCATATCGGGCCGATATACAATTAATGTCGGCATGTCGGCAAAATGTTCCGTTTGGGGCCGACATCGGACCGCTGCAGTGCCGACATACTCAATATTTTGAAAAATTCTAAATGCAATTGTATTTTATACTTAATTATGTAAATAAATAGTCGTGTGTATGACTTCAATTACTAGAAGCACACTAACCACATTTCATGTTACATAAAAAAGTATATCTGGTCTGCGTCGGGCCTACATGATCAATTAATGCAACTATTTGTATATCGGGTTGACATCGGTACGATAGTGCGTTTTCTGCTACACGTCAATATATTGTTAAATCGTTAAAATAATATGAAATAGAATTATTCCAATGAAACCCCTTTGTAAGTTACTTATTATATTCACGTGCTGTCATATGTGCCTATTTTGGGGCCGACATCGGACCGCTGCAGTGCCGACATACTCAATATTTTGAAATTCTAAATGCAATTGTATTGTTTACTTAATTTTGTTAATAAATAGTCCTGTGCATTTCAATTTCCAGAACCACACTAACTCCATTTCATGTAACGTCAAAAAACGTATATCGGGTCTGCGTTGGGCCTACATGGCAATGAACGCAACTATTTTGTATATCGGATTGACAACGGTACGACATTGCATAATATTTCCAACCTCCAAGTGATAGGTTAGTCATGTTTTATCTTTGTTAATCTTTAAACCTACGAACAAATAACAAGTATAAGTCAATATAATGCTTTAACACTGCAATTTGCCATTCTCTGTAACTCATTCAATCCTATTGTTACAATACTGAGTAGGTGCTGTACAGTCGTGGAAATGTCCATTGTTTTGTTATTTTGCTGTTGAGTTAAATGAATGGTATTTAAATACGGCGATGAAGTTAGCTCAAGTAACAAAAATCACCAAAGCAAAAATCACCAAATTGACCAAAATGGCTATTACATGTATATTTACAACAATTGACAAGACAATATAACATAGAATAAGAAGTACCCCATTTAACAGAAAAATAAAAAATTAGTCATATTTTATCTGAATTTCGCCTGCAATGTTAGTAAGTTAATAACAGGCAATGTATCAATAATGCATTCATAAACAAACTATGAAAAGGTTCACGTAATTATGCGCCATTATGGGTATCTTAACATATTACTCAGTTATTTGAGAGAGCTGTATAAAGTATCATTATATTGAAAATTAAAGCGAAAAAGTATACTATTACGCGATTAAAAATTGATTGAGATACTTAACAAAATTTGTAAACATAATAACTGTTAGACACAACTCCATGAAATAATGACAACAACAACAATATTAATCATTGATCTATACTTAACGAAACTTTTAAATACACCGATTAACTTAAGTGCGGAAAAATAGGAATTTAAGGTATGGCGACATTGCGATGCGTCATTTAAATTCCGTATTCAATTGTTCGGAATTGGAAAATTTCCACATGTTCATTTAAATTCGCATCCAAGTAATTGGGGTGCAAAAACTAAGGACAATTGGCGATATTTCGATTCGCCCATGAAAATTTCGTACCCAAAAATTAGAGTGCAAAAAACAGGATGAATGGTGATATGCTAATCTGAGAAATTTCGTACGCAATTGATAGGGTTAAAACACTCTGGAGAATTTTTTTTAAACGTCGCATTCAACACATAAAAATAGGTCACATACACGACGGCCAGCTCTTCCAACTATAGGTTTCCTGGACACTTTTTCTAACACCAGTACTAACTTACCCTACCACGAGACGGACAACTCATGTAAAGGATATGCCGCGACCGGGTTTCGAACCCGCGATCTCCGGATTCGAAGTCAGACATGCTAACCACTACGCCACGGCCGCGGCTACAAAAACTCGTACACATGCACTTCATTGGGATGCAAAAAATAAGAACGAAAGGCGATATTGCGATTTTTCTATTAAAATATTGTACACAATAGGTGTTCGATAGTTTTGAGAAAGATTGGCAAAATTTCCAATCGTCCATAAAACTTTCGGACCCAACTTATTGAGGTGCGAAATATTAGAGGAGAAATTGTGATATTTTGAATAACCTTTATAAATTTCGTAACCAATTCATAAAGGTTCAAATTTTTGAAGGACAGAAGATATTATATATAATAAGGGGTTCGCAAATTTTTAGGATGAAAGATATTTTCTCCCATGAAAATTTCGTACCCTATTTGTTAGGTGCCAAGTAAGGACGCTGGAGGTTCGAGAATGGACATTTCACAGACCGTAAATTTTGATGACAAAATACGATTTCCAAAGAAATTTTGTTTCAAATTCATAAGGGTTCGAAAATTTCAAGCACGAAAGATAATTTCATTCGTCCATTAAAACATCATACCCGATTATTTAAAGGGTATAAAAAGGACTTAAATAAAATTTCGGTGTGCCCGCAGAAATTTCGTACCTAATTTATAAGAGTTTAAAACTTTTGTGAACAAAGATATAACAATTCGTACACAAAAATTCGTAGTAAATAAGTGGTTCGAAAATTCCGAGAACGATATTCGTCGATAAAATTTTCGTATCCAATTTACTGGGGGTGGAAACTTCTGTGGACGAAATATTTAGTTTCTATCGAAAAAATTTCGTAACCAATTAAAAAGGGGTTCGAAATTTTTGAGGATACTTAACGAAATTTCTAAGTACCTCGATTTCAATGATGTTGGAATTTTTAATTTTTCAACATTTATGTCAGATTGTTAATGATAAGTTGTATACAGTTTCCTGCCATCTGCTTTCATGCTTTTTAATGCAAAATTGGTTTTGTCGAGCATGTGCTGAAAAACAGAAATGGGTGCGTATTTCTCGTGCATAAATCCCACGTGGTCAGTTTTAGTGTTAGCGTGTTTGCATAGCGGTGTAGGATACGACTTATAAATGCTAATTTTCTGTTAAATCAAAGCTTTAGAAATCTTCCCATATCAACTCATGCACAAAAAACCGATTTTGCATCGATTAGATACCATACAACCATATAAGCAGACGACAGTATGGTCCTATACAGATTTCCTTTTCCTACAAATATCGAAATCGGGGTACTTAAAAAAAGTTTCGTCAAGTATATTTCGATTCATCCACAAAAATGTCGTACCCATTTAGTTGCGATTCTCAACTTTCCTAGAAAAATCTCTTTCTAGTTAAAAAGGTTCGAAATTTAAAGGCTAATATTCGTCCACAAAATTTTCGTACTCAATAGAGGTTCGGATATTACTTAGACAAACGATATTTCGATTCGTTCATAAACTTTTCGTACCCAAAGTGGTTGGAAACTCGAGGACTTAACAAGGCTTTAGAGGACGAAACAAGATATTTTGATTCGTCCATAAAATTTTTATACATATTGATTAGGAGCGAACATTCTGAGAACGTAAGAGGATTTCGTTAAAATATGTACCTAATTAAAGTTCGAAAATTTTGAGGCCCGAATATAATTCCGATTCGTTCATAAAATTTTCGTACCTAATTAATTGAAGTTCGAACATTGAGAGGACAAACAAGATATTTTGGTTGGTCAATCAAGTTTTCTATCCAAACATTCTGAGAACGGAACAAGATATCGATTCGCCTAAAGAAATTAGATTCGAAATTGTGAAGATGAATGATATTTCGATTCCTTCATAAAATTTTCGTACCCAACTAATTGGGAGGCTTCGATTCGTCCGTAATCTTGTTCCTTCCTCAACCCCCACCTCCAATGAATTGGGTACTAAAAGTTTATGGACGAATCAAAATATCTTCTTTCGTCCTCTACGCCTAAAGAAATTTAAGATTCGAAATTGTGTAAAATAATATTTCGATTCCTTCATAATATTTTCGCACCCAACTAATTGGGGGGCATTGATTCGTCCGTAATCTTGTTCCTTCCTCAATGCCCCCCATGAATTGGGTACTAAAAGTTTATGGACGAATCAAAATATCTTCTTTCGTCCTCTACGCCTAAAGAAATTTAAGATTCGAAATTGTGTAAAATAATATTTCGATTCCTTCATAATATTTTCGCACCCAACTAATTGGGGGGCATTGATTCGTCCGTAATCTTGTTCCTTCCTCAATGCCCCCCATGAATTGGGTACTAAAAGTTTATGGACGAATCAAAATATCTTCTTTCGTCCATTATATTTTCGAACCACAATTAATTGGGTGCGATAATTAAATGAACGAATCTTAATTCGTCCAGACAATTATTGAACGTTAATTGGGTACGAAATTTCTTGGGCAAATCGAATCTACTTCAGTTTTCAGAATGTTCGCTGCTTATTTCATAGACTACCATTTCGAGGACGAAAAGGGTTTCGAACCCAGTTAAATGGGGGCGAACATTTTAAAGGACGGAATAACATTTTGATTCGCCCACATTTCGTACCCAATTAAGTTAATTTCAAGGGCGAATCTAGATTCGTCCATAGTTTTCGCGCCAAATTGATAAGGGTCGAACATTCTGAGAAAAGAACAAGATTTCGATTCGCACAAATTTAAGGTGCGAATAAATATCGGCCCACAAAATTTTCGAACCTTACTTGGGTACGAAATTACTTAAAACTTTCACACGATGTTCGTACCAAACCAATGTAGTACGATACTTTTATGGACGAATCCTAACATCTCGTTTCGTCCCCTGAATTTTCGAATTACAATTGGGTGAGAAAATTCAATGAACGAATCGAATTATTGTTCAAAATTTTCGTACTTTAATTGGGTACGAAATTTCTTTGGGCAAATCGAAATTGTTTTCAGAATGTTCACCTCTAATCGATTGGTGGCGACCACCTCGGGGACGAAAATGGCATTTTGATTAGTTCATAAAAATTTCGAACCCAATTAACGGGGGCGAACATTTTAAGGACGGAACAACGTTTATATTCACCCACAGATATTTTTGTCAATATAATTTTCGCAACCAATAGTGGGTTCGAAATTTTCATGCCCAATTGATTTGGTTGCGAAAAACAGGTAGACTAGTCAGGACTACAAAGAGACCTAATCTGGAATTCAAATTTATGGATTTTTCCGTCCATACACAGGCGGTACAGTTTCTACAAATTATTGCTAAACAGATTAAATCATATCCTTGTAACAGCGAGTTTGTTTGTACCGGAGGGGAAAACCCAAATATTTGAATTCCGGATGTAGTCCATTGCAAACCAAATTAATAGAGATGGGAAAACAAGAGGGCGAATCATGACATTTGGGTTCATGTACAAAATTTTCGTACCAAGTATGAATCCTGCAAACGTTACGATTAGCCTCTTGTCTTACCCATTTGAATAAAAATCAACAATTTTTGAAACATGTAATTGGGCAACAAACATCTCAAGGACAAAATGTCCGAGACGACTTGTTAAAAAGGAGCAGGTCAGAACTATTTCATGTACAAAACATTGACAATCTGTTGATTCTTCTAGCTTTCTGTAATAACCATAATGTAACACCGACTAGCTTGACAAATATGATGAATCTGTAAGTAAAGGAAAATTTGAAATTTTAATTTGATAATAAATAACCATGACAAGATATAAAATTAAAAATTAAATTCAAAGTGTTAAAAATGGGTCAGGACAATTCACCCAGTGGACAACTCAACCTGTATCTTATATACAATTGGTGTTTTCAACAATTAAAATTGATTTTCAAATTTTAAGTTTTTTGTGAATGGAAGATTTTTGAATAAAATACAATTATTGTTAGATATTTAGGGTTTTTTAATGATAGTAACATTAAAAATGAAAGATAGTGTCAATTATATTGCATGAATTGTAGATTAAAAATCTATCATTTATATTGTTTTATGCCAATCATTGATAATTATTTTATCATAAGTTTTCCTAATTAACAAAAAAATCTGATATTTAAAATAAATGTATTATATGTAATAATGGTCGATTTGTCCACAGGTTGACACTGGTTGAGTTGTCTCTACCTGCAGGTTGAGTTGTCCCAACTGAGTTTAGTTGTCAATGCGTTAAGTTGTCCATGTACCAAACACCCTAAAATAGAAAGCATTTAAGACTTGGCAAGGTTGTTTTAAGAATATTAAAATATATACACGTGTTTAAAATTACTCTATTTTATATAACGTTATTACATACTTCAGATGATAGTTTTGTCTAATTATTGGGCAATAGCTAACTAATAAAATCCATGTTTTTTTACAGCAGCCAATGACCTGACCTTGCTTTCCTGGACCCTTGTGTATAATCAACATCTAACCTTCCACAAAGCTGACAGAGACAGCTTCTCAATATTCCTTATTAAAAATGGAAGAAAATTACTATTGTTGTCAAATTTTCATGATGGGTATAACAACCTCAATCGAGATTCGAACCAGTATGCCCATACAGAAATTAAATTCGAATTCTGGCGAGCTACTTTATACCAACTGCTCTGCAGATCTGAGTTGCACCAGAGACATAGATAACCTATATATGTCTCTGAGATAGCCAGTCTGTCTTAGGTTGCACATATCAATTTAAACAACATAAACAAATTGAAAATAATAATGGTTTGTACCTGATTATATGAAAAATCACAAATTCCAAGTAAGTTGCCCTTTATACTAATTAGAAGAACATCAATTTTCCATGACAACCAAACATACTATACAAGACAAGGCAGCAACAGTAGGTCATGGTGAAAACTTTACCATCTAATCCTTTGACTGGAGAGCCTGAAATAAAAGATTATAACATGAGAACATAGCCCTGCAATAACAATATTAGAAAATAAAAACTCATCTCAAACATTTATGATTAAAGTACAGGCTTGTTTTTATTTTGTACTAAGACAGATAGCTTATGCAAGGAATACTAGCATACATTTCAAGTTAGAATTAAAATATTCTAGAAAAAATCATTAACACTTTCATAAACAAGACCAGTCCAAAGACTTTTCAAGTGTTATGTTTAAAGCAAGATATTTTTTTCAAACTAGAGTGATTTATAAACAGAACTTAGTTTTGTAGAATAAATGGGGCATAATTCCATATATAACTCGTCCACAGATAAATCCCTTCATAGTGGTGTCAATGTAGTATGGAAAATAAGCATACCCACTTTTTTACAAATATCTTGATAAGATAAAAACATATCACTTTGAAATATTTAAACATTAAATGTAAGGACATAACTCCAAAAAGAATTCATTAAAAACTATGTTCCTTTACAGTCGTGTAGATGTAGTACTGAACAGTAAGCATACTAACTTTCATTGCAATATCTTCATTAGTAATGAAGATATTTTAATTTGAACTAATTTTAACATAAAATATTTATGCATAAAGGGACTTAACTCCAAAAAAACCCAATAAATTTAGAGTTACACCCCTTTCTAGTCATGTAGATTTAGCACTGACTTAAAAGAATCCCAATTTCAGACAATTATCTTGATTACATTTAATGACAACAAAAACGTATCCACATAATTCACAACTTTAAGTATACCAGGGCAATAACACAAACAATAAGTCACCCAGAGTTATGTCCCTACACAGTATGGTAAATATAGTCCCATAATAGTGATAAGATATGACTTTTAAAAAACTAACCTCACAAACAGAGCAGACACAGATGCGGAAGTGATAGCATAAGCTCTCATTTTACTTGAAAAGCTAAGCTAAAACTGTAAGAATAACATCATTTAACTAATTTGTAAATCATGATATGAGAAATTGATTACTTACTTTGATGTTGCGTTGATCCTGATGTACTGGTTGCCCTGGTTACTATTGTTTAACTGAAAAAAAGAAGAAAAACTGGATGAAAATGAACAAGTAATGTACATATATTATCTTACAACAAAGAATAAACACAGTGACATCCATAATTACCTTTACACTGATGTGTGTAATTCGTTTTTGAATTTTTACAAATATTTGAGAAGTTAAAAATCTTTAGATACATGTGCATGTATTTTTTCTGGTTAAAGGCCATAACAACACATTGAATAGGTCACATCACAGTCAAGCTACTCACTGTTCCTGGAAAGGCTAAATCTCTGGATTTAGCTGTTAACCAATTACTAGGCACATATTACTGTCATGTCAGAGATTAACAACTGCCAACATGATTTTGAACCAGTGGTAGGAGGGAGAATGGCTGTACAAATCATTTAATGACCAAACTACCAAAGTATGCCCTGTTCGGGAATCAAACCCATGACGCCTTGATCAGAAGGCTTGTGTGCTACCAACTTATATAGCCAGATACCATACATGTACATGTATAACAATTACAATAGTATAAAGTATCATTACCCCCCCCCCCCCTCCCTCAAATGTTAGAATCTATTATAGTAACACTAACCACAAAAATGTAAATATATCTGAAATAAGATTTAATTGTATTAAAGAAACCCATTTTTTGACAAATGTAAAGGTAATTACAGATGGCGCTTCAATAGAATCATGATACATACAATAATACAATAAATAAAATACAAATACAAAAATACAACAAAACAAAAAAATCATATAGCATCTTGCAGAGCAAGAGAAAATATATAAATGACTAAACTTCGAGATAGATTTCAAATAATGCCAAAGCCCTCCCACCAGCTACGCCATATGACCAATACCCCATTTATGTTTCAGTGGTCTCGAATGTCAATGCAGTATGACCGGAAATATCCTGGCCAGTTATATACATTTTTGTATAAGTTTCCTTAAACTTTTATGCTGGAATGATCAATGGGAAAGCCCAATCTGTGTCAGTCTGAGAGATATTCAATTAAGTTTGGAGGATGCAGTTTGAAATGTTTGAAATGCAGAAAACAAGTCGATTAACATACAGTTAAGAAGTGAACTTACAGATGAACAAACAGACAAAACAAGATCACAAATAAAGCTCACAATGAGCATAATGCTTATGTGAGCTAAACAGTAAGTGCAGTAAATTCACTCAGAGGAAAGTTTTAAAAGCTCATAAAGTTGTATGAATTGGAGATGTGTCAGTTTTCAGCTTTATGAAAATGGAGCCTTTAGTTCTAAGTATAACAACTAATATAATGACATGCTGTTAACCTAAACAAATAACATGAAACTAACAAAAATTGCAATTTGTAAATGTGTCATTTCAAGTTAAGAAATGTCTAAAGAAAATCAAGCTCTGAAGTTGTATTCTAAACTGAAATTGACTACATGTAAAATGAATACCAAGATGAACTGGTACAACCTAACTTTGAAAAAAAAAACCCGAAGAATTTGTACTGAATTGTTTTTTAGTACAGTATACTCATATGTACATGTACAGGTATATATGGTGGAAGGTCTTTACTAATTTTATTATTTATTTATTTATCATTACTATTATTGTTATTACATTTTGTTTTGTTATTGTTAGTTATCATTATCAGTATCATTAATATTATCAATTTTGATAAATCATTACTATTACTATTATCATTATCCTTATTATCATAATCATCATCATCATTTTTATGATGGAATATTTTACGATTGAATATATCATACAGAAAAAAAGTTGTTCAATCAAATTAAAAAGTTTAGGTTTCAATCTAGGTACAATTAAGTGAAAGCCATTGTAACATTTTTGTCATGGTTTTGTGCATCAGCACTGTAACAACCACTTAAAAGGGATTATTTGGCAAAATTTTCACTCCTCTTTTCCTGATTTTGCATGTTATTATTGTAATTATGGCTCCAACAAACACACTAATAGTCAAAATGTTACAATAATTTCTATTTAATATTTCGCATGTTTTCTAATCACCCAGTCATGAACTGTTATACCAGTAAACAACCTTTATCTAAAGCATCAATATAGTAAACAAAGGCATGTGCATGTGTAAAAAACACTTTCATACAACAAATATAGCTATATTCACAATTATAACTACATATACTTCTCAATAGCCAATTAATAATATCACAAAATGAATAACACTCAATACCTCCACTTCCTGTAAAACTACAAAGTGATCGCACATCATTACTAATAGAAAAAGTAAGTATTCCTAAAAAGGAACATAATCAACAATTCCATGAAGTGATTACTTTCATCAATTAGTACAAGTATGTACTGAGTATAATATATGTAAGAGCACCCTAACTAGATTCCCATACTATACCCGACTACTGTCCATTTGTTCAAGTATACATTTTACTTTTAATCCAGCAGTCTAAACAGTATAACCACCCTGAACCATGGTCAAACATGGCTAGATTGCTTGGATCAAAGCTCCTTCACATCTGATAATCTACATTTAGATCTTACATGTATACATTTTACTTTCAATCCAGCAGTCTAAACAGTATAACCACCCTGAACCATGGTCAAACATGGCTAGATTGCTTGGATCAAAGTTCCTTCACATCTGATTATCTACATTTAGATCTTACATGTATACATTTTACATTCAATCCAGCAGTCTAAACAGTATAACCACCCTGAACCATGGTCAAACATGGCTAGATTGCTTGGATCAAAGTTCCTTCACATCTGATTATCTACATTTCTTAATCTTTCAATTCCTCTAATGATTTTTCTTATTCCTCTCACATTTTTGAGTCTTTCCTATCAATGTGACAATAGACATAGCAGATCACTACCTAGTATCATTAGTGACAACTACATATATTTTGAATTATATTGCAACTAAGTTTGATATAAGTGTATTTTCAAAATTTCCAGTAGTAAATGATGTATAACAACTTCTATTGTTAGATACATTAAGTGAAAGTATGATTTTCATTCATTTTACTATGTAGCATTTTATATGAACAATGATTTTACACAGCCAGACTAAGCATACTAGAATTGTACTTTAAAATAAGGTTGAAATAATTTGATATTTATATGAATGCTCAGACTGAATGACATTGAAGTAAATACTTTATCTTAATAGAAATATATTAATTACTCCAAGTTAGATTTTAACACCTACTGAATATGAATACATGTTATTACTATTAACCATTGAATTTTTTGAGGATTGAATATATTTAGCACTTACATTGTATATGTTAGAATGGCTTTCACAACTTGAGTCTAATTTAATTTAATGGCCAGATATCCTGCAGTAGTTTTTATTGTCTAAAAAGCAATTTTTTTAACTCAACATCATCTCTTTAAGTTCAGATAAATATGTTGTTTTGTTAAAATAGGCACAGTTTTTTAATTCATTGTTCATCAACTATTCAAATGTTATTCTTTACAAATGAACTATTATCCGAAGTGAAGTAAATCAGTTTTTATTACTGTATACTAATATTACTAAGAATATTATATCAACTATAGAATCATAAGCCTACCTTTATATAATATGCCAGAGTAAGTAGATACAGGCAAATATACTTAATTAAAACTTGTAACAAATATCAAATTTTAACAGTTAATACTTATTTTAGTTTGATTTTGAAACAATTTATTAAGTAAAGTTACAACTTTCTAGCTCACTTCCTGGTCAACCCCCAGTACAAGTAGGAAGACAATTCTTGCTCAAGGAAATAATCAGGTAGTTTTTGAATTAGATACAAAGTTACATGAAGCTGACTATCTAATGATAACCTGTCCCAATGTTGTAACCACTTGGCCATGCCTACTTCTTAAACCAAATTATAATGTAATTACTACAACTTTCACTGATCCTGGACTTAAGGATAGTGGGTTGAAGCAATAACAGTTCTTATTTTACTACTGTCATTATAAGATCATATATTTAAAATTAACTCTTAAAATATAGACAAGAGCATTCAGAATAGCTGACAATTTCCAATTAAAAAACAGTTTATCTAAGGAAAATGATTAAGTTACCGATACCTAATTATTCATTTGGAACACCTCAACATTCATTGAATGAATAATCTCGGAAGGATTCGTGGGGTCCACTGAGAATATTGGGTTAATACTACATAGCGAGGCGAAACACAGAGGAAGCAGGTAATGGTCATGCAAAAGTTCTTGTCTAAACACATAAGACTTGGTAATTACATTTTTTTGCCTATTTAAGGAATGAATGTATAGAAACTGACTTTCATCGAAAAATAAACGTCACTTTTGGTGATAGCTAATTTCGCTATCACCAAAATGACGTTTATTTTTCGATGAAAGTCAGTTTCTATACATTCATTCCTTATAATTACAACCATTATTTGCGAAATTTGCGTTAGAATAAAGACCTATTTTTTAATGCGTAGAGCCGAATTACGCAATAATGCGTAATAGTGCGCATTTATTTCATTCAGTTAACGGGTTTTTAATGCCAACCGTCGGCCATATTTTTCTTCGATTGGATGCAGTTTTTCATTGTTTTCGGACATAACGGAATGAATAATACATGGAAATGAACATGCATTGATTTTATTTTTTAACAAAAGAACACAGGAGAGGTGGTACGTTATTGTGTAACTCTTTAAAACGGTTTAATATGTCAACTCGTTGAAACCACCATTGATTACAAATGAGCGGTTGTTGGATGTACATTTCTCCGAATTGAATAGAGTCTGAGGCTGTGTTATTTCATCAGAATGAGAAAGTTTATTACTGAAATTTGGATCACTTGATGATAACTTAAGCAGGCAGTCTGAGTCAGGAAATTTACATGTCAAGACATTGGATGGACTATCTGTACTGAGTAAGTCACTAAGTGAATGTTTATGATTTACTGAGATTAAATTAAAACATGGTTTTATGTTTTTCATGTTCCCATGTAAACTTTAAAACTATCTGTACTCAGGATATCCGATAGATTCAAAGTATGATCATATTAATCTGGAAGCATTTTCATTCCGGTCTGATAAAAAACGTTATAATTATTGACCTTGTTCATTACTCAATGTAGGATGTTTATGCAAGGATTTGCATGGAGTATAGAATTCACCTGCACTTCTGCGAATGCTATTTTATAATGACCAGATACACATATTATCCAATGTACATACTACATATCATTGTGTTATACATTTATGAATTATTTACAAAATACATGTAGATCTTTTTTTAAATATCTATTTGACTTGTTGAAAGACAACTTGAGTGATTTTGAAATGTATACTATGACATTCTTCTAAATTGACCAGCCCAAATACTTATTACTTACTTTATTGTTGACCAATTTAAAATGTGTCAACTCACAGTATTGAAAGATTTATTTATCCTCATTTATTTGTTGTTGTTTTTTATTTTCAGACAAGAAAGTGAAACTAGATGCCTCTGAAACCAAAGAATTTAGATCTATATAAATGAATACCAGTCCATTACGGCATGCACCTCAGATGGGAAATGATATAAAAATCATTTGAAAAACAAGACTCATTCGCTAGAAATATAAATAAACATTTAATGGTTTAAATGCTGTGTAGGAAGCTTAAGTTAAAATTAAAGATTTGTTTTTAATTCTGCATCCAGCTTATCATTAACTTCCTGGAACATTACATCTTATGAAATATTGATAAAGAACGATATTAATACACAAAATGTATTGTACATTATAACCCATTTTCATTTCTTTTCAATATAAGTTTATCACACCATTCTCATGGGTTTTGTGTATCATTTACTTTCCATTGACATTATCATTATTGGCATGTACGTCATAGCTCGGGAACTCGCTAAAAATAGCTTTTGAGTCATGAAAGTAGTTCCGGCATGACGTCATTCATTCAGAACTGCAGTTTATACGAAAATGAAAGCACATTTTTTTAGGTCACGTGTTCACGTTTGACTAATCGGATTGTGTTATTTCATTCAGGTTGTAATTATACATGTGACGATAAATTGATCAGCGGATATCATTTCATCATGCATTTCAAATTTGTGGCCTAAAAAGGAGACCTTTATCATCACCTAAACGATCATGGATTTGTTTACTTAAAATAACAGCGATTGCATTGGGCATGTGACGCAAAGATAGTTCCAAATTGGTGTCTAAATATGTATGGAGGCAACAATGTATAAGAGTTATCTTTTTATTCAATTATTGGAGTTAACGCCGTATAAACACAATTTAGGTCATTTCACGGCGTCCAGCGCACCTAACCTAGCTTTCCTGGACCATTGTCTATAACCAGTACTCACCTACCCTTCCACAAGGCCAGAAACGTCTCCATATTATCTAATCAATGGAGGAAAATCGACATTATTGTCAAATTTTCATGGAAGGGTATGACCTCCCGGGTGGGATTCGAACCCGCATCCCCTCGGGCACGAGATTCCAAATCCCGGTGCACTACCAACTGTGCTATCGACCTGGGTTAAGAGTTATTTAACTTGCATCAACAGACAAAGATAATTATCTTAAAGATGTTATATAATTCAATGCATGTTTACCCTATCCCTTGATCATAATGCAAAATGATATAAAAATTGCAACACTAGAAAAAAAACCCTAACTAATTAAAATTTAATCAGACCAATTTGACTGACATTTGTTTGATACTTGTTACGGGGTTATCATTGTTTTTATTTCATTTAAGGAGAGTCATTAATATTTGACAATACTGGAAAAATATCAAGCAATATGAGACATGGCTATGCTATTCATTGACACAAGAAGGAATTCAAGTCAAAATGATATGTTAGCCTAACTATCCTCTGAATGACTTTACTGCACCAACTAACTGTTGCTTTTGGTAGTAAAATGAAACTGATATTACTGACTGATTATAACAACAAATCAAAACCCTTTGCCCCTGCTTCGGCTTGCACACAACAAGGGGGCGCTTGCAAAAATCAAGAAATATGAAAAATAATCCTAATCTAAAATTTTTGATAACTTTAGAATGTAAATTGGAAAGAGGATGGATGTAATGAAAAATAACCATTTTTAAATTAAATATGGCATTTTTGTTCACATTTTGGGTATTGTATATCTTTCTATGTCTTAAACTTTTTTGATTATTATTACATTTAAAAATTAAATGTAATCAATTTATAATGTACAATAAAACATTGTATTTAGCTTAAAGTTTCCCAGAGCCAAATTGGGAACAATTTAGAAATTGACTTAAGATACCATAACAAAGTTAACTTCAAGACAAAGGTCAAAGTTTTCCATGAGCATGTTGTCTGTCTCTCACCACAATTTGCATTAGCTCAATTTTGCTGACAGTAATCAATGCATACATCTTATAAATAAGTTTTCTTGTCAAAACTAAAGTTGCTCACTGGGTGTTTAGACTGAAGATGGATCATAATGTACATTCATCCAGATAGAATAGAAGTGTTTACTTAACCAATTTTGTTTTGGTTGGGTTAACATCATAGCAACACAATGTATAGGTCATATCACTGCATTCGTTCAACCTAATTTAGTCTCATTGTTCCTGGAAAGGCTAAATCTCTGGACTAAACTGTTAACCATACAATATACATAACATACTTCCGCCAGTGACTGCCTACTACCTAACATGATTAAAATCAGTGGTAGAAGGGAGAATGGCCCCAGAAATAGTTTCATGACTTAACTCCAGCAGGAATATTTGGTCTGCTAGGGAATCAAAGCCACAGCCCCTCGATCAGTAGTCTTAATTGGATGCTACTGACTGCGCTAGCTTAACAGTCACCTAATTTGTAATAGCATAATGACTTGTAAGAGAACATTCAGATTATGTTTTAGACCCAATGCAATCATTTATACATTAACGCTCAGTCCTAAATGGTTTTACAACCTTTAATATGTATCCCCAGTATGATAATTTATATTGTTATCAGTCCTTCCAAGTGTAGATGTACCCTACAGTAGAAACATACCCATGGCTTACTTCTCACATTACTTAACAGACAATACACAGACAGACATATGTGTACAAAAGCCTATCTGTCTCATTTGTTTTATAGAATGACAACATTTGCAGACAACATGCACATGGAATACCTGCCTTATGTGTCTATACACATCGTCGCCTCAATCTAACAATGTCCTAACTACCAAATTTTTATTTTTGGGAAATCGACTTCATAAGTTCGAAAGGTTATATCTTCGTTGTTTCAGTCTTTATAGGCATGATACTTGGAAGGCACATTAATAATGTATTTCAACACAAACATGAGGAATATGATTAAAATATTACGAATAATAATAACGAAAATTACAAGAGATAGATCAAAATTTGCTTATTTTGTTTGTCTTTTATCCATGAAGGGATAGTTATACTAATCACTGTTCAATTTTAACTCTTTATTATAAAACGTTTCGGCCATAGGCCTTCATCAGTTAATAAATTTTGCTACCGCAAGTTTACATCTTTTAATTATGCTAACATACAGGAAGTAATCAATTTATTAACTGATGAACTGACGAAGGCCTATGGCCGAAACGTTTTATAATAAAGAGTTAAAATTGAACATTGCTTATTTTGGTTGATGCATCTCGTTCTAACATTGCACTATCTCCAAGAAGACAATATAATGGTATTTGGGCAAATTTTCTATCATTTTGAGTTTGTAACACTGCCTACATTGTAGCATACTTAATAATTTAAGTTCACAAGTTCATCGATGTCATTTACCAATAAAAATACGATAATCAAATTGTGAACCCTGACTGAACGAAAGGAGAGCAATGTTCGAACTAGCTTCTATGGACTTAGAGCATTGTTAGGGTCAATTAGGACAGTTAACGAGTGACAAAGCTTTCATTTTGATCGGTTAACAGGTTTTTCAGCCCAAATATTGATCTATGTCCTGGACATAGAGCAATGTTTATACTGTGAGCATAGAAAAAGTGTGGAGATAGGATAATGTATGATTGGCGAATTGGGCTGTTTAGAAGATAGAACAAGGTCATACAAGTCACTTGGGATGTTTATCTATTTTTTTTTCAAAATTGGAGATTGTTGGAGATTGGACATTGTTAGATTGAGGCGACGACATGTACAACAATACATAACTTTGATACATGTTATCAACAGAATCCTGCATTTCAAACATTTCAAACTGAAGGGTAAAGAATGTTTTCATGATTTCATCACCATTTTGTGTCAAGAGACATTCTCCCTACAAAGAGATAGGACCATCCTGACATAAAACATCACCAGACATTGACATATTGTCTCCTAACAAGAACTTATACAAATCAAATACATCAGGGTCATATTTCCTTATAACAATGACCATGTGCAGGGCTCAGCATTCAAGGTCATCCAGTTATCCCTGATGACCAATATTTGGGCAAACAAATTAACATAAATAATGTTGAGCCCTACACTTGTTCTGTCAATTTGTGCATGGAAACAAGAGATGGGATGAAAGCCTATATGTAGATTAATGAACAGCTATTAACAGTACAACCATCTATGATATTTATCAACAAAAAAGAAATCCATTAAAAGGATATTTATCAACAAAAAGGACACCCAATACAAGGTCATTTATCAACGAAAAGGCAACACAATATAAGGTCATTTTTATCAACAAATGTTATTTAAATGTATTTGTGAACAAAAAAGAGATCTATTTCAAGGATATTTGGGAACAAAAAAGAGATCTATTATGTGGATATTTTTAAAAAAAGAGATCTATTTTAAAGATATTTGTGTACAAAATCGGAGACAACTTATCAGGATATTTGTGAACAAAAAAGAGATCTATTTTAAGGATATTTGTGTACAAAAAGGAGACACATAAGGATATTTGTGTACAAAAAATATCTATTTTAAAGAGATTTGTGTACAAAAAAGAGATCTATTAAAAGAATATTTGTGAACAAAAAAGAGATCTTTCTTAAGGAGATTTGTGAACAAAAAAGAGATCTATTTTAAGGATATTTGCATACAAAAAGGAGACACATAAGGATATTTGTGTACAAAAAATATCTATTTTAAGGAGATTTGTGTACAAAAAGGAGACACATTATAAGGATATTTGTGAACAAAAGAGATCTATTTTAAGGATATTTGTTGCAAAAAGGAGACACATTATAAGGATATTTGTGAACAAAAAAGAGATCTATTTTAAAGATATTTGTGTACAAAATCGGAGACATATTATAAGGACATTTGTGAACAAAAAGATCTATTTTAAGGATATTTGTGAACAAAAAAAGAGATCTATTTTAAGGATATTTGTGTACAAAAAGAGATCTATTTTAAGGATATTTGTGAACAAAAAAGAGATCCATTTTAAAGATATTTGTGTACAAAATCGGAGACATATTATAAGGACATTAGTGAACAAAAAAAGAGATCTATTTTAAGGATATTTGTGTACAAAAAAGAGATATATTTTAAGGATATTTGTGTACAAAAAGGAGACACATTATAAGGACATTAGAGAACAAAAAAGATCTATTTTAAGGATATTTGTATACAAAAAAGAGATATATTTTAAGGATATTTGTGTACAAAAAGGAGACACATTATAAGGATATTTGTGAACAAAAAAGATCTATTTTAAGGATATTTGTGTACAAAAAGGAGACACAATATAAGGATATTTGTGAACAAAAAAGAGATCTATTTGAAGGATATTTGTGTACATAAAGGAGACTCATAAGGATATTTGTGAACAAAAAAGATATCTATTTTAAGGATATTTGTGTACAAAAAATAGGTCTATTTTAAGGATATTTGTATACAAAAAAATATCTATTTTAAGGAGATTTGTGCACAAAAAGGAGACACATTATAAGGATATTTGTGAACAAAAAAGATCTATTTTAAGGATATTTGTGTACAAAAAGGAGACACATTATAAGGATATTTGTGAACGAAAGAGATCTATTTTAAGGATATTTGTTGCAAAAAGGAGACACATTATAAGGATATTTGTGAACAAAAAAGAGATCTATTTTAAAGATATTTGTGTACAAAATCGGAGACATATTATAACGACATTTGTGAACAAAAAAGAAATCTATTTTAAGGATATTTGTGTACAAAAAAGAGATCTATTTTAAGGATATTTGTATACAAAAAAGAGATCTATTTTAAGGATATTTGTGTACAAAAAGGAGACACATTATAAGGACATAAGTGAACAAAAAAGAGATCTATTTTAAGGATATTTGTATACAAAAAAGAGATCTATTTTAAGGATATTTGTGAACAAAAAATAGATATATTTTAAGGATATTTGTGTACAAAAAGGAGACACATTATAAGGACATTAGAGAACAAAAAAGAGATCTATTTTAAGGATATTTGTGAACAAAAAAGAGATCTATTTTAAGGATATTTGTATACAAAAAGGAGACACATTATAAGAACATTTGTGAACAAAAAAAGAGATCTATTTTAAGGATATTTGTGTACAAAAAGGAGACACATTATAAAGTTTTTTGTGAACAAAAAAGATCTATTTTAAGGAGATTTGTGTACAAAAAGGAGACACATTATAAGAACATTTGTGAACAAAAAAGAGATCTATTTTAAGGATATTTGTGTACAAAAAGGAGACACATTATAAGGACATTAGAGAACAAAAAAGAGATCTATTTTAAGGATATTTGTGAACAAAAAAGAGATCTATTTTAAGGATATTTGTGTACAAAAAGGAGACACATTATAAGGACATTAGAGAACAAAAAAGAGATCTATTTTAAGGATATTTGTGAACAAAAAAGAGATCTATTTTAAGGATATTTGTGTACAAAAAGGAGACACATTATAAGGATATTTGTGAACAAAAAAGAGATCTATTTTAAGGATATTTGTGTACAAAAAGGAGACACATTATAACGATATTTGGAACAAAATAAGAGATCTATCTTAAGGATATTTGTGAACAAAAAATACCCATTTAGACGTTATTTATGAACATAAAAAACACATTATTATATTATGTATTATGAACAATATTTATGACCTATGATCTTAACAGACCAATGCTTATATCAGTACAAGAAATCATAATTATGCACATGTTAATGAATGCTATACAAATGCATGATCAACATTTTGCTTTTTATTTTTCTTTAAACTGGTTTGATGCATCAAGACAATATGGTTATTTTACTGTAGCTAGCACACCTAACCTAGCTTTCCTGGACCCTTATGTATAACCAATACTCTCTTTATTTTCCACTAGGCTGGATCCACATACCTTAAGGACATAATTGTCAAATTTTCATGGAAGAGTATAACCACCCTAGGTGGTATTCTAACCTGTACCCTTTTCAAAACTAGATTTTCAATCACAGCCCGCTACTAAATGGACAATAGACCCAATGTTTTATAAATTGATAATGTATAGGCAAAGATTAACTGATCTATAAAATTTAAAATCAATATTTTCTAGGAAATAGAATCTTAATCTATTAACATATTAATCATGACAACCCTAGAAACAAGGGAATCAACACAATGTTCAAGCCAAACATTTAGATCACCAAACATGAGAACTATAATTCTTTACACAGGGAGCAACAAAAATAGATCTGGTGATGAAAACATGAAATCATTACTAATCTAGCACACAATATCACAGCCTAACAGAACTAAGCCAATCTCATTATAGTCAGAATACTAATATCACACTGTCATGCAGACTTGTTCCAAGCTAAATATTTTGTTGGCTTTTTTATACTGGGATTAACACCCTGTCAACACAATTATGGTTATTTTAAGTCAACCAGAGCACGTAACCTAGCTTTCCTAGACTCTATATCTATAACCAGAACTCAACTACCCTTCCAAATGGCTGGCAATTAACTTCTCCATTTACCTTATGAATGGAGGAAAATTGACATAATTGTCAATTTTTAATGGAAGAGTATAACTACCCCAGGTGGGATTCAAACCTATACCCCCTTCAAGACATCAAATTCAAAATCACAGCACACTACCAACTGCATTACAGAGTTGCATTTCAAACAATATAAATCTGAGCTTGATCTTTTCACATGAAGATATAATACACTATTTCTTTGTCTATTTTTAGCTTTGTCAATTAGTCACATAAGTTCTGGATTTTTCATTGAGTTATGACGAGCCTAATATCATGGAAACTTTGGAAACTTTTTCAGAACATAAATAAAAAGTTTTGACATTCCACCATGCAATCAGAGGTCTATTGATGGCTAGATACTGCCATACACTGAAGCATGAACATGATCTGACTTCAATGAGATTGGTCTTCAACTGGTAGGCTATAATTGTGAGCCAGATCCCCATACATCCCCCAAACAGAATTGAATTAAAGTTTTACCAACACAGATTGGAATAGTTAAACTATTTCACCAACATACAACTTGCAGGAACCTTATATATAACTGACTAGTCAACTGATCCATCAACACTACTGCCACCGAAACTTCCCACTCCCCTTCCCCCCTATTGGTCATATATTGTAGCTACAAATTTTGAGTTTTGAAATCTATCCCAACTTTCTTCAACAAAACTAATAAAAATAAATAAGTATATTACAGAATCAACTTAATATACATGTACTAACAAAATGTCCAAGTCAAATACTGTCCACTACAAAATGATAAATGTGTATCCAAAAGGATGGTAGTTGGCCTTATAACTAAGGTTATACATCATGAAAGATGATATGTAATAGAACTAATTTTTGGGGTTTTGCATGCGCAGGCAGTACAAACAAACTGTTTCCCACATTATTGCTGAAAAGCACAAAACACAGGTAAAATCCTATTGTTCTGAGTACATATCTATTCATAGTTATGGTGAAAGTTTGTTTGTATCCAATGGAAAACCCCAAATATTTGAATTCTGGGAATAGTCTATTTACATGCATTACAAGTCCTCTTTCATGACTTCAACTACAGTACAGTTCAACTAATGTGACGACCTCAATGATACATTAAAAATTTGAACACGTAGAAGTAAAACAATTCAAGTAATAAGACAATAAAGTAACCATAAACTTCATAAACAAGGCAAATCAAAGAAAAGTTCATTCTTCTGTCTTCATAAAAAAGCACTTTACTAGTAGCTTGTTCAGGATAACTTGAGACGAATCCAAATAATTTTTTATGAGAACTGTGTCTCAGGTTACCTTCAACGAGCTTAACTTAAGATAGTCACAATAGCAAAACTTTAAAGTGTATAAATCTCAATCATTCAGTATCTAAAATGTCTTGTAACACTCTGTTTAGGATAACTTAAGACAAATCTTAATGAGTATTCTTACAATATAATGCCTCATGTTTCCTAAACAAGGTATTTATAATTACTTCCTAGTATCATATTAAGCATTATTCCAAAGTGCAGTCAATTAAAAAAAACCTATGAAAAATACTACATATGCCAAAGATTCAGAAAACTAACAGACATTAAACTGAGTGCAAAAGATTCAGAAAACTAACAGACATTAAACTGAGTATTATATTATAGTGAAATATATTCACGGACATTTTTAGAAGAGCAGACATTTAGAACAAAAATAAATTTATTATTCAATGAAAATGGTTTTTTCTAATTTTAAATCCTTATCTGTCAGAAATTATAGATTTATACACTTAATATACAGTAGCCAGAAAATAAGTTTTATAGAACTCTCATACCTGAATACCAGCTTCTCATCTTTCTAGAGGTCCAGCAGAAGATTCACAAAAGACATAATATTATGTTTAGTGTATACTTATTTATTCTAGCTGGATAGAGAAACAAGTTTTAACAACCTAGATTTATTACTTTCCAGTCGGTTTCCTGGTCTTCCAGTACTGAACTATTAGGATAAAGTTTCTTGCTCAAGGAAACAACAGGATAATTTTTAAATTGGGTTCAAACCAACACCACATGTCACAACAATTATTGACAAGCCCTGTTTGTGTTTGGCACCTGTGGATAGAGGTTATTGTTTTTAAATCTAGAAGTTATCAATATACTCCTTAATGCTGAAACCACGACAGTCAGTCAACTTACTCACTCCTCCTGGAAAGGCTAAACCTCTGGATTTAGCCGTTAACCAACTACTAAGCGCATGCTTTCGTCAGTGACTGACAACTATTCTACATAATTAAAAATCATTGGTAGGAGGGAGAATGGCCGTAGAAATAATTTCACGACCAAGCTCCACGAAAGTATGCCATGCCCAGGAATCAAACCCACAACCCTTTTCACAGTAGACTTGCGTGCTACCAACTGAGCTCCAAGGCGGCTCCCTGGGATCAATAATAATGTGAATGCACTGATATAGACAGGTTAAGATAACACAAGGGTTTAAGAGATAACTGTCATAAACTTTCAAAAAGTTTTAGAAGAATAAAAAATTGTTCTTTCTGTTACTCTTCAAATTTGACCTGGGTTACTAATAAAAATTTATACTTGGTATTTCTAAAGCAAAGTACGAAAAAGTCAATTTTGAAAAAACAGAGTTGTGAGTTTTCTGATAAACCCTAACATGCAATAATGGATTAGTATAAACTTAAGTCTAAGACTCCTAACCCAAGACATTCATTCAAGTAAATGTAACATGCTTAACAAATGATCCAAAAGGAGAAATTCAGTGTAAATTTTCGTCCTTTTAGAAGAATCAAGATTCAAACCAGTAAACAAGCAACCCGGGTCGATAGCGCAGTTGGTAGCGCGTCGGGATTTGGATACTCGTGCCTGAGGGGGTGCGGGTTCGAATCCCACCTGGGGAGGTTATACCCTTCCATGAAAATTTGACAATAATGTCGATTTTCCTCCATTGATTAGATAATATGGAGAAGTTTCCGGCCTTGTGGAAGGGTAGGTGAGTACTGGTTATAGACAATGGTCCAGGAAAGCTAGGTTAGGTGCGCTGGACGCCGTGAAATGACCTAAATTGTGTTGATACGGCGTTAACTCCAATAAATAAATAAATAAATAAAGTAAACAAGCATGTATTGTCAGCTATAGATTAATGATCATTTTTACAGGGTTTAGCAGTGTCAACACTATTTATGTAATCTTACAGCAACCAAGACATAACCTAGCTTTCCTGGATCCTTATAACCAGTACTCACCTTCCCTTCCACAAGGCCATTAACATCTACATATACCTTATTAATGGAGGAAAGTTGGCATGTCTGTCTAGCTTTGAAATCTCAGTGCACAAACAAATGGGCTACAGTGACCCATTTTCTTTCCACAAAAATTGTTAGGAAAAAATTACCATCAGTCAATTTCTTAATTTTTGCAGTTCTAAGTCAGAGGGATAATAAAAAAAACTATGATATGATATTCAAAAGGTAAACAATATTCTGCATTCTGCATAATTCAATAATATTTGGAATTGATAGGCCAAAAATGACTATTGTTAATGTTTCTTGATTTTGTCTTACAATGATATTTATCCTAACATTTTTAGTGAAAAGCACAACTTGGTACTATCATAAGTATTGTAAAGAATACATGACAAAAAGGGTACTAGTGCCTTACCAATGATAAAGCGGTATTAATTCCCTGGTACAAAATTTTCTATAAAGTAATTTTGTCATCAACAACTTGTGATCTGATGTAAGTCTTCACTTTAAATTTTTACTAGCACTAGCCCAATTTATAACAATTTTGTAGAAATGATCCAAATTATCAACTAGCCTGACTATATTAAAGTAGAAACTTTCTGTAGCCAAAATGAATTTTCACTAGTCACAGACTTCAAGCTAGAAGGTTAAGGTGAAGACTAAAGACAAGAATTACTGAATACTTTATATACCTATACATATACACTGAGTTAGGAGTCATACACCTAAAGCAGGGGTGTGGAAATACCAATATATTCAACTAAGTCCATAAACAAGAGAATTGTGAAAAAAATCTTTATGTCTGCAGTCTACCAGAGCTTGTCCAGATTTCAATTTCTAATATAAACTTAAACATATATGTCAATAAGGCAAAATTCCTATTAGGCCAATTTGTATCATTTATACATATTTTTTATTAATTTTAGCATGTTAATAGATTTATAAAACAATGTCTGGTTGCGAAGTTATTAATGAAAACTTTTAATAAAAATAACTTATTATCTCCCTTGAAATAAAAAGCGTATTTTTTTGCTCATTCAAAAATGGAGTTAATATAATTTGAAAATCCAAATGGTGAAATTGTTATGAATGCAATATACAATTAGAAACCCATTTTATGTGAAAATTTCTGTGGTCATTAAAATAGGTTTGTATTAGGGGAATTCTACCTTAAATTAAGACATGTGAATATACATTGTATGTTCAAGTAAATTTTATTCTTAATTCTTAAAATAACAGATGCAACATTATTTTACATGAAAACTATATCCAAGTTAGCCAAGTTGAACATAGTGATTCCACACTCCTACCAAAAAAAACTTCCTAAATAGACTACATCAGGAATTCAAATATTTGGGTTTTCCCCTCTGGTACAAACAAACTTTCACCATTACAATGAAAACATGCACAAAGAACAATAGGCTTTAATCCATAGTTTGTGTTATTTAGCAATAATGTGTAGAAAACTTTGTTTGTACCGGCTGTGCATAGACAGAAAAACCCATAAATATGAATTCTGGATATAGTCTATTACATCTAACTTTCCTCCAATTTTTTTTATAGCTTGTTCAGATTGACCAGAAACAAAGGAATACAATAAACATTTCAGAAACAAATCTTTAAACAACTTATCTCGCATATAAAAAATTATATAAGTGACATTGAAATAGTAAACCTAGTCTCAGGTCAATGTGAGTGAACTATACAAGATTATTAAAGTTCTGACAGAAATAAATAATTTTGGTGTAATCTATCATCTTCAATGTAAAATATGAGAGCTCATGGTCAATTATTACAGAGCAACACACACAAAATTAGAGATAACAAAGGTTTCGTTTCTACAATGAAATGGAAACTTTTCAAAAAGCAATACTAATGATATGTAGATAAATGTTAGCAAGTGTTTTTGATCACTTGAAAAAATGAAAATAAAATCAAAGCAAGCATTCGAATGGCTAGAGTTAAAAAATTACCATAATGTAACAGCTGAGGAGGAAAGGAAGATGATCTAAACAGGGACTTTTTCTCTCTTTTTTCATTATTATTCTTGAAAATCAGCTCAGAATTTAGAAATCTATTTATAATTTATAAATGAATTTCTATTATAGAAGAGTGTTTATGTGACACGACATACAAAAGTAAAATGAAGAAACATTTTACTTTCTTTTAGTTTACATTTACGGATAAGTATAGTTCTGTTAACCTACATTTATTCAACTGTCAATGGCACATGCATTAACCCTGTTGATTTAGTTACATGAAATTTGGTTGATAATGTCCATATATAAATGCAAGTATCCATTTTTATTGATCCTGAGTCAGTACAAAAATATTGTGCTAAGTATTAAAATCAGCCAGGTAAATGTATGTCATACTGACAGTTAAACAATTATACAAAAAAAAACTAATTTTGTACCATTGGTCAGTAGAAAAAAAGTCCCTACTCTAATAGAACTATTGCTAACTTATCTAGCCAACTACCAGACTTCAAAAGAAATGAATGCTAGCCAGTTTTACACCAAACCATGAGAACTTGCACATTAAAGGGTACAACCGTGTCATTACCTTAAACCTACACATTTGCATGTAGATTTACATGAGTAGACAACAATTCCAGTACCAATTAACCTGCAAATTCACCATATATTGGATTGGTAAAAAATGGCTAACAAATATTTTAATGAAGTCAGATTTATGGGAAAATGATCACTTTAGATATCTAAACTATTCTTTGGATATAGTAAAGAAACCATTTAAAAATAAGGGGTCAACATTTATTACAATGTAAAGACAGTATTGACTTGGTTAAAAAGAAAACTAGAAGTAAATGTAAAGTTCTTAGCTTGTTTTCTTCTGTCCGATCAAAGGCTTGTCTAATTCCTATCTTCAAGCTTGGCATGACATCAGTTTATATTATCATCCTTAAAACAAATAATTAAATTTAAGATTAAACAAAAATATCTCTAAAACAGATATTCAGCACTATGCTGGGTTCATTTAGTGTGTAAATGTTGGTCGTGTATGACATACATGTTGTAACGGGGTCAAAAGTAGATAGTACAAAATTGCAATTCAGTCACAACTGACAAGTGACAAATGTTATCAGAACTTATTGCCATTTGGCTTGTCAAATAAGAATATCTGACTGATTCCAAAATAAAAAAACATCTTTATTCATTATAATGGCATGGTTTACTATTAAAAATCACTCCTTTTCAGAATGGCCAAACAATTTCATCCACAAATTTGATAGAAATGTTCATTGGCTGTCCACATTAACAAAATGAAAACCCATTCCAAGAGTGTGCTCAATGAGTCATATTTGCCAGGAGCATACCACGACGAATGTATAATCATTTGGCATAGTGAGTCACCCATAATACATAGAGTAAATAGTAAGCAACTACTATCTGTGCTATGCACCTGTTTACCTGTAAATAACCAATGGTATCATATCTTTTATACATTCCTTTATAACAGAAGAGAATTTCATTGGACAAATAGGAATGGTAGTGCAAAATTGTACTTCTTGCTCAAGGAAATAAGCAATGCTTCTAGTGAGATTCAAACCCTGGATCGACTCGATGGCTGAGCACATGTCAGGGTTCCCACAAAGATAAGAAATCAAAATTCCCTGACTTTTCCCTGACCAAAATCATTTTTCCCTGACTGGTAACAGTGTCAAGTTTTTACAATCTTTGAGTACTAAATGTATAGTTCAATGCTTATATCCTTCCACATATTGATTACTGTTGTACAATTTGGGGAATATGCAGTAAGGAATTATCCAATGCCATTCTAAAATTTCCAAAAAGAGCTGTGCATTATAATCCTCAACAAGCTATTTGATGCACCATCTTTGGCTACAAGTTGATCATGTGTTCTATGGATTCACTCGCACCTTAATTTTGATGGTTTTTTACAAAAAAAAATACAAATGTATTTTCATTTCCCCGCTCACTCATAAAGTTTGGTCAAGCCTCTATATAAAGCAACTAAATTAAAAATTCATAAAAAAAATTTTCTTCGCTCTAAATTAAGGTCAAATTCTAATAAACAATTGTACGTCCATAAACCTAAACTTGAATTCTAATAAAGACCAAGAAATTCAGTCTGGATTTGGTCAAAAATACTGTTTTCGAAACATGATTTTTCAAAAGAATGAATAAGAAGGCATTTTCTATTTTTAGTATGATATTATTATATAGAAGGATAATGCAATCAAAAAGTTTCAAAGCGAAAGTATTCACCCTTTTTTCGTATGCCATTTTAAAGACTATTTTCTTCGAGAGAAATAGTTTTAAACTTATTTGAATGCAATTACTGGATTAAGGGCAATACCAAAAAATTTTAACCAATTTTTATAAGAATATCCTAAAAAATAAAAAGAGTATAGCACACCAAACTTATGAAAAAAACTAATTTCGTAAAAAAGAGAGGGTACCCTTGTATAAAATACAAAAATATTTTTCTTTTATTGATTAACAATAAATTAGGACCATATACTTATAAATTATGATTATAAGACCATTCCCTGAAAATTTTAAAGTAATATCTTGAAAAAATAGAGAAAATACAGTCAAACCTGTCTATAGCGGTCAGCTAAGGGACTGACTCAAAGTGACCACTATAGACAGGTGACCACTATATACAGGGTCTCGTGAAACAAACAAATAAATTCAGGAAATGATTTTTATCTATGTAGTTTCATCACAATAATTTAACTTTAGTCGTACATTAACAGTATATTTCATTTTAAATGTAAAATAATGTAAAGACATAATATTCTTTGGACAATGAATTGTATTGGAAACGAAATTATAAATCATGCGAATCGGTCCGAAACTAGTGGCCGCTGACCACGTTGAAGAGGGTCACGCTATATAAAGGGTCAAAATAGAACAAAACTGTTCGGGAGAACCCTGAACTGACCATTATGGACAGGGTCACACTATATAAAGGTGACCGTTAATACAGGTTCCACTGTATAGCAATTAATCAATCAAGACTTTTACAGCACTGTAATAACTTTTTGCGCATATTGGCAGCAAGGCCATTTTCTGATCAATATTTCTCAAAAAAGGAAAAAATAAGAAATTAAATGATTAATAAACTCAAATATTATCCTAAATGTGAATACATATGTGGACTTTTGGGACTCTGAGAGCTCTTTCTTTAAAAATTTTGCCCTCAAAGATGGCTCAAAACTGATCAATTTCTCACTTCAATAATAGTGCAGTATGTACCAACTTCAAATGTCTATATCTCAGAAACTATTTAGAGCACAATACTAAAATTTTGGATTTCTCCATGAATAAGGTCAAATTTGATGTGGTTATTATTTCAGCAAAATCTAAGATTTGAACTGGGATTTTTTGTTTTTTGGGTGATTTGGTATGGAATGACCCTTCATTCAGTATGCATACACTTATCCGAAATGAGAAGTATTTTATAACACATGTCATGCTCAAAGATGTTACATTCTTAAACATTGACTAAAATGGGCACACATTTTACTTGAATATAATTATTATAGTAATCAGAGGTAAACTAACATTGAACAAAATCAATAAGACAGGTAATGAAAGAGCTACATAAAAAGCAAAACTCAGAAAGGCAAAGGACGCTTAAACCCCTTTCAACTTCTTCCTGAATAAATTAGTTACTCCATCCAAAATCTTCAGACATAAGCATATTTTTAGAGTAAGATGTTAAAAAGAATAATAAAGATACTCATAATAATAAATATCAATAAAATACCCAAAATAATGGAAAAAACTGTCAAAGCCTTTTACTTATTTTGCTCCCTACTGGTTGACCAACATTCTTCTCTTACAAAGTTCCCTGACTTTTCCCTGACTTATGCTTATTTTTCAAATTTCCCTGACTAATTTCAGAATTCCCTGACTTTTCCCTGACCGTGGGAACCCTGCATGTTCACTACTGGACCACTCTTTCAAGATGTAAGTACATGCTGAAAAAGATTTGTACAAACTCACCAACATGATGATCTAGTACTATCTGTAAACACCACAGTAACAGATTCAAATACTTGAATGTATTACAAAATGACATCTTGAGGATCCATAATTAGTCTGAAAACCAAAAAAAAAGTATTAGATATGTTTTGTAATGTAATGGTAATAAAATTTGCAAGTCACACAGCTAGCATAGTCGATAGCGCACAAGTCTGGTGATTGAGGGGTTGTAGGTTTGATTCCTGGACCAGAAATACTTTTATGGAGCTTGGTCATGAGATCATTTCTTCGGTCTTGTTTCCTCCAACCACTGATTCTTAATCATGTAGAGCAGTTATCTGCCACTGACAGAAATATTTAAGTAATAAGTTAACAACTAAATTAAGATTTAGCCTTTCTAGGAATGGGGGGTGGGTTGACTGACCCCTGTTATATAACCTATACAAAGTGTAACGATTATGAAACCCCCAAAAATATGCATTAAAGATTTGTATACACTTACCAGGATAATTATCTCTTTTTTGCATAAACACACTAAACACAGTATTGTATGGTTACTTGGATTGGATTCAAACACTTCAGTGTATTGAGAAATGATATCCTGAGAATCCTGGATTAAGTCTGAAATCAAAAAAATTATTAGACATGTTTTGGAATGTGTAATAAAAATTATTGGCCATGGTCAAGTAGTGTGCACACTGAAATACAATTTAACTTCCAGTAAGATGATGTGAATCCAAGTCCTTGTAGCAATCTTCTGATGACATAAAAAGTTCAAGGAGAACCAATCATAAACATTTGACTACACGTAAAATAAAAACATTAGCACTATCCATAATTACCTTCACCTTTTAGTTAAAGTTTGATTTATTTTCAAAGGTTACCAATCCTAGAGAAATGAAAGACATTATCTATAGATACATCTACATTTATAACAATTATATTTATTTATTGTATCATTACTTCCCCTTCAAATGTTACAATCAATTTATCTTTCCTAATGTGTAAATATCATTTGAAATTAAATAACTTGCATTAAGTAAAAAAAGTTATTTTACAAAAGTAAAGGTTATTTGGATGGCATAGTAGATTCAATGAGCAATGAGTTTTATCATTATTCAATGTAAATAAAAAAAAATAAACAGATTTTTTTGAAAATTCATAAGGATACAATATTTAAAATTAAGTATAATATGTCAACACAAAGTATACTTAGCTTTTAAACAATGTTTAATGTTAAACTACTGTAGTTCCAAAATTAGTAATTTGATCATAAGAAGTTTCACCATCACTGGCAGCAGTAAAATACTGAAATTAAAGAAATTTTAAATAATTAACATTATGGAACCATGAAAAAAAATATGTAAATGTGGACATCTAATAGACTATAACCAGAATTCAAATACTTGGGTTTTTTTTCCTGTGGTTCACCATTACAACAAAAATATATGTATGAATATCAATAGTACATAATATGTGTTTCATGCTTTTCAGCAATAATGTGTTAAAAACTTTGTTTGTTCAACTTGTGCACAGATAAAGAAACCAATTGGAGTTCCGAACTAGGTCTATTAAATGAATTAAGATTTTAAAACAATACTTTTATTTAAATTAAATTGTCAACACAAAATATACTTAGCTTTACATGATGATGAATATTAAAGATCTTTTATTCTTTATAACAATTCCAAATTCAAATTTAAAACATGATGGTTAATTTAATCATTAGTTTAAGATTCACCATCACTGGCATATTATGTGAAGTTCTGAAATTAAAGGAAATTCATAACATTAACTGACAGTATAGAACCAGTGGAAAAAAAAATGTAGTGGTGTGGAATTTTTAGTTTTTAGGTAATTATTCGTACTGAAAATAAAAACTAAATGAAATTTTTAATTTTTTAAAAGTACATACATGTACTATCTTTTCTACATGATGAATCATTAAACATAAAATTAAAGGCACAATTTAATGTTAAAATGTTTGTATTAAAGATATGATATAAAATCAACTAAGTTGGTTTATCAAAATATATGTTCTGAAGAACATCCCCTCTGTAAAAGCTTCATGTTATGCAGCAAATTTTCCATTGATTTCCAAGGAATTTGGAGCATGGAGTATTCAGACTAATTTTCCATGCTCTAGCGGAAGCCATTGAAAAACATGGAAAAATAGAGGTACACAGGAAAACACTGGAAAATAAACATACCATAGAAAATTGGCCATGCTAGGCTCATTTTGACTACATACCCTGAACTATTTTATTTCCGAACTGGATAACATGATGACATGATAAAGAAGAAGAGTAGAGTATATGGGTTCTTACTTAGACCTTTTTGTTGTTGACCATGTACACAGCTCATCCAACAAGACAGTGTAGCTACTGCACCTTAATACATTAGTCAGTACTGACAACTTCCACCACAGTGATAATGTCCTTTCTGGTTGAAGCAGCTCGTAACCCTGAGAAGGGAGGCAATTTCGGGTGCTGACCCTTGCCCAAGGGGAGCCCGGAGGCAACTGTGGTAAAAGGCAGCCTCACGTTCCCACATCCACATAGGGATGCCACAGATGGATGCAGTTTAAAGTCATGCCCAGGACTAATAGCACACATAATAGCACTGCAAAACATAGAAAAATATCAAATTAAAAAGCAATTACATAATTCAATACAATTTACTCCATTTAGTATATTTATTCAATTACTTCAATCTTATGAGCAAAGAAATGTAATTGAGACTACACCACGTACAATGCAAGCAATTTAAAAAGAATACCGGTAGAATATTTTGTATCATTCTACACACAACTAAATTTCTATGACCAATATTTTGATATATTGTCGTGAACAAGACAGAGTCTATTAAAACAGTTACCCTGATGCATAAATTTGTGGGTTTTTGGTGCTTATTTTGACTAATGAACCTTAAAAAAAACTTGCATTGCACCACAAAGGACACGCAAAATGCTCATCAAAAAGAATGAATCCCAAATCATAAACCTAGCAAGGGGGACACTGTGACCCCCTAAAAAACTTTAAAAGGTAAAACCCTGAACTATTTTATCACACAGAAATAGTTTTACAAAAAATGTTTACATTGCGACCATAAGAATGTGAGACAAACAAAGATTAGCACACTATACCCACCTTAGGTTTGGAGACAAAGGAAATTTCATTAAAAAAAATAATTAAATGATTGTTTTCCGTTGAATTATTACATTCAATACATTTAATATGGTGATAAAATGAAATAAAAAGTAAAAAGCATTTCAAAAGAAATGGTAATCAAATTTTTTTTATAAAACCTATGTAGTAGGCTTACAAAGTGAAAAAGTCTCCTTTCATTGGGTACTATAATTTGAAGTTTAAGTGACATAGTCCATCAATTAGAGAGTTATACACCGAAATACAGGAGAAACATTTTCAAACAAAGCAAAGTAAAGAATAATTTTATAAACATTTGCTATCGTGACTGGCTTCAGTTCATAGCATGGACATATTTTTTCATAAAAATGACCAAAACAAAAAAATGGACAATAAAATGAGGCTATACACCTAATGCTCCTAATGTGCATATAATTATGTCTATCGTTGTCAACTTATCTAAAAAAAATTCAGAAAAAAACTTGTACGAACAATGCCAAGTAAATATTTTGGAAAAAAAATGGAATATTCTGCAAATTAGAATGGAAGTTCATTAATCTGAGAAAAACCTTCTGGATGCCAAAATAAAAATGGTGGAAGGATGAGTATTTGTCACTAGAGAAGATGTTAAGAGTCTTGCCTGGGTGTGACTATGAGAGATGTACAGGGTCAGATCCTGGCTCGGTATTGAGCATGTAAATCTTACAGTGACAGGAGTTCATTGATAGATGCCGACTGACTAGTCTTAAGTGTGGGTCACTTTATGGTGTTATGTGAAATATGCAGATAAGCAAAGCTATTTTAGCAGGTATTGAAATGTTTAGTCTGTTATGATGGAAGTTTTTGCAACAATGTATCAGGTATGAGATTTATATAATAACCAGTGTGTTGTTTGTTTATATAGTAATATACATTGACTTTGTAAGTTCAAGACACAACAGAGTTAACGGGCGTTAACTGTACAACATTGTTATACAGTAGATAGAAAACTCTAAGCCATCGTATGACCAGCAGAATACCTCCAAGCATTGCAAGGAAGTATAAGACCTATTGTACACCCATTGAAAAAGTCCATTTGATGTGCTGAAGCCCACAATTTAATTGACGTGGGAAGGTTCTCCAATTGATACCCTATACCAGTATCTGAGAACCTTAAATGGCTACCATAACAAGTCAAAATACATTATATTATAATATTTCATAATGTTTTAAAAGTATATATCTGAGTTTTGACATACATACAAAGCAGCAAATTTATACATAGCACATCAGGCAAACAAAATCACTAAGTGTACAAAACAATGGATGGTGTCGATCAAAAACAAAATCTTAGTAATTACTACAGTAAAACAACAACATCTATAATGTACAGAAATGATCAGTATACATGTCATCTTTCTGGCAAATAGTTCAATTTTACCATCAATATATACTTGACCTGCTTGTGCACATACTAGTGAAGTTACATATATTAGCTCATGTATTTATGTACCACAAAGTAATGCAATATTGTATCATACTATCATAATATTATGATTACATCACGTGACATCAACATGGCATGGACAACATTTTTAAAACATGTATTTGTTATATTTATTTGAATGTGTGGTCTGTTTAGCTGGAAAATGGCATTGTAAATGGCCAAAGGCATATGTTAATGCCGTTATTTGCCAATAAAGATGTATGTATGTATTATAATATTATAACATATAATATGTTATGAAGTAGATGTGTAGTGTGTATAATGTTTTATTAAAAAACCTGATACATGGGAGATAACCCAAACTTTGTTGTGTATGCAATACCTTACACTAAGTTTAACAGGCATTGTCTAAGTCAAAGGGGGAAAATTCAAACAAGCATTGTCTATGTCAAAAGGGGCATAATTCAAACAGGCATTGTCTAAGTCAAAAGGGGCATAATTCAAACAGGCATTGTCTAAGTCAAAAGGGGCATAATTCAAACAGGCATTGTCCGAGTCAAAAGGGACATAATTCAGTCAAAATACTAGGGCTGCAATGATTCGATTCGATACATCGAAACTCGATTGCAAGGGCGCCGATTCGATTTCGATTCGGGACCCGCGAGTTTCGATTCGATTCTGACTTACATAAGTTATAACGATAAAAGCAAAGGCTCACCTAAAAGTCAAAGTACGCTGACAGTGAATCTGGGGTTAACTTTGTTACATTTCTCTTAAGTTTCCATTACGATTTAAGTAGCATGGAAACTCTGTTCCAAATATTTATTTACAGAATATGCCCCAACGCTACGCAAATTGGGTCAGTGTGATTGAATTTTACCGGTCAAGTTTTGATGTTAGTTAATTCAAATTTCAATATATTTGCCTACAAAGTGTAGGTTTGTGTTAAATGTACAGTAGTATATCAAGAACTGCATCTTCCTACAATTTATGCTCAATGCTGTTTATACTTTTTTAGTCGAAATTACAACTATAATACATTTTCGCTTCGTACCCAAACCATTTTGTACTTAAAAAAAGCAAATATTAATTTAGCAGATATTTGAAGTAAATCATATTAATAAATGAATCAAATCGAAAAAAATCGAATCGAAAGAAAAAAGTATCAAATCGCATCGAATCGACTTTCCTGTGAATCGTTGCAGCACTACAAAATACACAATAGGTCTAGATTTAAGTATTTTGAAATTTGACATTAAGTTCAAACCTATTATTTCTTAAATAATAACATTTGACAATATGACTTCAAATTGTTTTTTTAATGTTCAAATTAACACCCTTGTGTCCCTACTTTAATTATCAAATTAAAGACTATGACAACTAACTATCATTTTGAAATAAATAAATGTTGATTTAAAAATCTGACTAACACAGATAAAAGCTCATTTCAGCTGCTGTTGCCAATTTTTCCAATTTCTTTTTTCAACCAGTAATGGAAAGGTTTTCCTACTTTCTAGTACGTCATTTTGCATTTGTCAAATAGGACGACATTTTATATATAGACAATTTAAAGAGTATCCTAAAAGTAGACCTTCACAGCTACACCATAAGAATGAATGAAAAATATCATTTAATAGTTACTGGTATAAAGCCAATACTGATGGGAATATATCTTTTGGTCTCACATTCTAATCACTTTAGCATAAAATAAAGAAATCTATTACAAATATGTTTCCATATAATGAGCTCTCCAAGGAATTATATCCAATCAACCTTTAAGACAAATTTCCAAGATAACTTGCCAGTAAATGTAGAACTGAGATTTGAACCTTCGACCTCTTGAGTGGTGAGCAGACCATGTCGCCATAAAAGCTAGCTTACAATAACAATACAATACAAAACAATTTGAAACAAATACAGTTCAACAATAGCTATGAATAGCTATTCATACCCCCAGTGCTTGAAGGCAATGGAATACAAGCACAGTTTTTACCTCAGCTACAGTCGCCTCTAGAGTGCTATATATAAACAAGTTTCTTCCATATTTGGGCATAATGACCTACTTTTAGAGCTCAGATGACCAATTTTAAAATTTCATGCTAGAATTCAAATTTCAACAATATTCTGCTCGAAAAAGTAGCTAAGCTCTTCAGTGCCGAAAATATTTTTCCATATTTGGGCATTGTAAGTTAACCTAGTTTTTGACAACAGAAGACGCTTATTCTGAACACCTTGACTATTCATTGAGCCAATAATACTAGCACCGGTCAAAGCTTTTCTTAGGGCATGAGACGCAAAGGTAGCTTCAAAATGGCGTCTAAATATGTACCAAGTTATTTGTAGTGAATGGCAGAGGTGTCAGGGGCAGAGGTGTCAGGGGCAGAGCCAGGATTTTTTTCTAGAGGGGGTCCCAACTTTTTCTAGGAGTCCAATTTTTTTAACCACAACCACATTAACCACTGAAAAAAAAGCTTCATGCTACTTAAAAATGACCTACAGTCAAGAAATACACTAATGGACAGGTACATTTTGGAAATTCTGGAGGGGGTCCGCCCCCCCCCCCCCCCGCTAGATACGTCCATAAGTAATATAATTCTTAACAGAAGGTACGTTTAGACGAGATTTCAAATACAACCTTAAACTAAAGACCAACTCCATGGTTAATTGTTCACAGTATCCAGTGAGTGCTCTTCAGTTTCACTACACGTGGACATTCATCGAGTGGTGGGTGGTGTATCAAATAACAAGGATATAAAAGATATTTTAAAATTGATTTCTCACTTACCACAATCCTCTAGAAATAAATTAATAACACTTTTCATAAATATGCTACACAGTCCAAGTTCTAGTGATTATGTTCATTCTTGAGATCTACACGTACGTTTCTCCCATTCCCAAGTCCAAGCACTGCGCTTATTCAGCACGAAATTCCTCGGTACACGGTGGATGGAACGAAAAATACATCGGATGGCCACTTACTTCGAATTTACAGAAACATATGCATCGTTTGGTACTTTTGCCAAGCCCTTAAATATGGTGTTAAATTAAAATTCCAATTTTAATGTTCATGTTAGCAGCGAGTCCTTGTCGTGGCGGGGAAAATGGCCGACAATTCACGTGAAGCTTTCGCGCCAATTTTTGGGCGTGGTATGCATGGGTGTGTCCATGGGGATTCAGCGGACCCGGCGTATGCCCTCTTAATTAAATTATCTAAGCAAAGTTTATTTTTCTATCATGAAATATTATATTTATCGGAAAATAAATTTAAAAATGTAAAATAATCGTTCAACGGTCATTTCTCCACTACGCCATTTCGCCTCTGGTCATTTCGCCACTTTTTACCCTGGTCATTTCTCCGCCTTTTTACATGTGACATTGTACGATATGTATATGATAACATAATAATATTATTATGTAGATGTGTTTCTAATTAATCATATTATTTTTTTAACATAAAAAAATAATTAGTTTGAAATGTTTATTTAGAATGATATGACGAACTTCTGATATTATTTTGATAAAATCAATTTATGCAAGATTTGTCCATGGAAAATGAAAACCATAGAACAGCTAATATGCAAGTAATTTAGTACATTAGTATTATTTGTTTTACTGGGTTTAACGCCGTCTCAACACATTTTGGACATTTTACGGCGTCCAGCACACCTAACCTAGCTTTCCTTGACCTTTGTCTATAACCAGTACTCACCTACCTTAAATTTCCAGAAGTCCGAGAACTTCTCTATACACCTTATTAATGGAGGAAAATTGACATTATTGCCATTTTTATGAAAAGGTATAACCTCCCTGTGTGGGATTCGAACCCGTAACCTCCTCGGGACACAAAATTTCAAATCCCAGCGCGCTACCAACTACGCTACCAGTAACCAGGGTATGTCTTTTGTTTCTTTTTTTTTTGGGGGGGGAGAATATTAAAATTTAAAAAAGAAATGAAATGCAAAATATTATTTATGTAAATTATATTTTTTAATCAATAACATTTGATAATCAAGTCAATAGTATATAATTGTCACTAAAATTCATGTAATTAAAAATAAATACTGACGCAGAACAATACATCATAAAACGATAAAAAATTATACTTCTATACTTCTACATAACATTATAAATATATAAATTATGTACTTTTAATTGATTTAATGGCTCAATATAACAATATGGGTAATTATCACCTTATACAATACATATATAGAGAGAGGAGGAGAAATGACTAGGGTAGAGTAGGGAACATTCTGGTACCCCGAGTTTATCAAGGTATTGAGAATCATACTAGACTCTGGGTACGAGAATGAGTGGAGAAATGACGAGGGGAGAAATGACTTAGTGGAGAACTGACTTGTTCCCTGATGAGAGTAGTTTCCCCTTAGTATGCCAGATCGCCTCGGAACAATTTCTTTATTATTTGACAAGTCATCTCCCTCGTTATAATTAAATGTTTGGGGTTTTTTTTGCTAATTTTTTACATTTTTTATCATGCTGGGTTTATAATTTAGCTGAACTGCTTTATTAGAGGTATAGATAGATAGCGAAAACAACTTTTTTCACGAAAACAACCTTTTAAATTAATATCATACGTTATTTCAAACAAAACTTAATATTTTATGAATGCATATTATAAAATACGTTAAATGAGCAAGTTTTGGTACAAAATTCCGAAAAATATTGACTTTGTACCATCCGTATTTCCTGTTTAAGTGGATCACAATGGGAAGTCGATTGAATTGCTACATTGAAGTTCTTTACGAAAACAACTTATAAGATGTTTATTTATTCATGTTTAGCATGGTAAAAATCTTTTCCGTGATAAATATAATAATTGGATGCGTTTTTTCTAATTAACTTATTTGCAATAAATGAAAATCATGATGATATTACTGTTTTCCTTCACGAAAACAACTATTATAGCTAACTGTTTAGCTTATGTACGAAAACAATTTAACAAACTGTGCAATTGAAATAATCTGTGTTTAAATTTTGTTCTTTTTAATCTTACATCATTTCGTAAGACGAAGTTTAATTGGTGAGTTAATATAATAATAGGAAAATAATGATTTCATCCATCATAACAAAACAACTTTGTCTACGAAAACAACCATCAGTCAGTCTCACGAAAACAACTTTTACACGAAAACAACCATCAGTAAATCTCACGAAAACAACTTTTCCTGCGAAAACAACAATCAGTCAAAATCACAAAAACAACTTTTCCTACGAAAACAACTTTTATACGAAAACAACAATCAGTAAATCTCACGAAAACAACTTTTATACGAAAGCAACAATCAGTCAATCTCACGAAAACAACTTTTACACGAAAGCAACAATCAGTCAATCTCACGAAAACAACTTTTCCTACTAAAGCAACAATCAGTCAATCTCACGAAAACAACTTTTATACGAAAGCAACAATCAGTCAATCTCACGTAAACAACTTTTATACGAAAGCAACAATCAGTCAATCTTACGAAAACAATTTTTCCTACTAAAGTAACAATCAGTCAATCCCACGAAAACAACTTTTCCTATCAAAGCAACAATCAGTCAATCTCACGAAAACAACTTTTCCTATTAAAACAATATTAAGTCAACCCCACGAAAACAACTTTTATACGTAAACAACTTTAATACGAAAGCAACAATCAGCCAGTCTCACGAAAACAACTTTTATACGTAAACAACTTTTATACGAAAGCAACAATCAGCCAGTCTCACGAAAGCAACTTTTATTCGTAAACAACTTTTATACGAAAACAACAATCAGTCAATCTCATGAAAACAACTTTTATACGTAAACAACTTTTATATGAAAACAACAATCAATCAATCTCACGAAAAAAACTTTTCCTATTAAAGCATTAATCAGTCAATCTCACGAAAACAACTTTTATACGAAAGCAACAATCAGTCAGTCATAACATTTTGATCGACTTCCCGTTGTGATCCGCTAAAACAAGAAAATCGGCTATTAAATCATTATTTTTCGGAATTGTGTACCAAAACTTGCTAATTTAATGTATTTTATATTATGCATTCATAAAATATTGAGTTTTGTTTGAAATAACGTATAATATTAATTCAACAGGTTGTTTTTTCGTGAAAAAAAGATGTTTTCGCGAAAACAAGTTGTTTTCGCTATCTATCTATCTATACCCGTCAGATTCTTTAAATTTCATGACACACGAGATTTCACGTTAACACCGGCCGGTTTATTATTGCGGGAATTTTTGACTAAATTGCTTCCATTGCAACGTTTAACCACGGCTTTTCTGTTCAACTGTGCTTACTGACAGCTGGTGCAATGACAGCTACAGCCACTAAAAACACCATAACTTTAAAGGGTTCTACAGATATTGTTGCCGAATTCTTTGGTAGGTGATTTGATAGAGGAACACGTCTTGTCCTAGATTAGAAGTTCGGACCCTGTGTCGTTCGAACTTTTATGTTTGACGGATAATCATTTTTTCTAGGATGGATAAATCAATGTTAATTGTGCTTGCACATTTCACCGTTGATTAATATTTTGTGTTTTCAAACTGTTACGTTGGGTGTTGACACCTGTCTATACTCACTACTACCAGAAGTCCTATAAATATTTGGCATGAGAATTGCATTTTTAGTCTTTGACATTTCTCATAATGTATCAGTGGATGCATTGCTTGAGCAAATCGCTATGTATCGCTTTGTACCCTGGTACCCTTAATTTGATATCACTCATTTATTCCTTTTGTTGTAAGAAGGGAACCAGGACACAAAGCTATACCATTCGGAACATCCTCGGTCATTCGCTACACGAATAACCTTGGACATATTTAGGCGCCATTTTGAAACTATGTAAACAAATGCACGATCGTTTAGGCGATGACTGAAGTTCCGTTTTTAATCCGTGAATTTAAAATTACACAGTTCAATGATACCGATGAACAATAATTGCTTCAATTTAAAACAAATAAATATGTTTAGACAAAGATCTGTGTGTAAACTACAAGATCTATTTTGCGTAACCGTTACGTGCTTCGCCTGGCGTAGGTAGTAAAATCACCAAAATCCGGTGAAGACCCCCCACGAAACCTTCGAGATTATTCATTCATGAAAGGTCGAGGGTGTTCCGAATGAAAGCTATACGTAGCGATTTGCTTAAGCAACCCACCCATTGTATTGTAATTCATTCAATGTGTTGCACTGCCCACAGTAAAGTCATGGCTGTGATTATCTGTTTGAAAAAAGCCTTTAACTCAAGCAATGAAAATTAAAATGAACTTGTAAATGTTTAAAACTACTGTTTAATAACTACACCCAATTGTCATCCCCAAAAATTTAAAAAGAGGTTAAATCCATCTTTTTTGAGATCACTGTTAAATTTCACTTTCCTGTGTAATGGCGACATTTCATAGAGCAATTTGATCGGCTAATTTTAAGTAGAAGGAGTTTCACTATTAGATGAAATTGAAATTAATGAAAATTGAAATCGAACATTTAGTCCTTATACTTAGAAAAATATTTCTGTCTGGCAAGTCATTTTTGTATTCAACCTGTGACATAGATTAATATAGGGACACGCATTAACAGGTTTATTAGTGAACAACTAGGATAATGCAATTTTGCAAAAATGCAATGTTCTTTCTTTCAAAATAGTTTAAGCAAGTGTTATTCAACTTATTGGTTTATGGGGTAAGTTGGGTGTGGGAATATTCTAGTTCTAAGGGATTCAAGTCAAAATAACTGTTTATCATATGGTTTAGGTTGTGTTGAAATTTCATTTGCATGCAGTAATTTGATTTATTAAAAGCAGCTATATATGAATACAGGAATCTAATATTTTATTGAAACTTACTGGAATCTAATTTTGACTACTCGAATCTAATTCATATGGCCTCTAAATTACATGTATATGGATCTCATTTTATCAGTAGTGAGTACCTACTGTCCCACAGTAGTGACTGTGAGTATTTTGTTTCCGAAGATTATCTAAAATTAAACAAATGAGTATTTAAATCGGTGGGGTTAATGTAGGTATCACTGGCAAAATTAACACAAGTACTGTTTACAGATGTGTTTTATTTTACAGATTATGGTATTAACAGTATTTTGTATCAAAGAGGGATATATCCCCCAGAAACATTTACTAGGGTACAGAAATATGGACTTACGCTTCTTATGAGTACAGATGATGGTATCAAGAATTATTTATCACAAGTTATCAGTCAAATAAAAGGTATATCTTAAACTTTGTCAGTGTGCAAATTTTGGCTTTAAATAGTGGTTACATGAAAGAGCTACCTCTGCCAAAGGGGAAGCATTTAGTCACTGAAACAAGGACTCATTTTGTGACTTAGAGCAGTTTGTTGAGCTTCCACCAGTTCTAACGGCTCTTGTTTAAGTGATATTTTTGTTGTCTAAACTGAAATCTTCACAAGCTTTATTTATTAAATTATTGCATGTTTTATTAGTTACATGATCTTATATTACATGCAATACTATCTGAAAAGAAAAACAAAGTATTGAAAGACAGAAAGACTTTTGTGCACTTTGAAACCTAACAAATTCATACTAATGATTACTCCTTACTCATGAGACTCAAGTACAAACTGAGCATAGCGAAAGTAAAAAATTCAGCTTATAAAATCAGTGGTATCTTTAAGTTTTTTGTAACAAGGAGATCCCTTCAAAAACTTTTTGTGCTGAAAAACTGAAGTCCTTTAAATATCATTCATGTATTAGATTAAAAATGAGGGTGAAAATACTTAAGCTTTTATGAATACCTCTCACTCGGTATATATTCAATATTGGATTACATTTTTACTCTTGAAAACTCTTGATTCCGTTTCCATAGATTTAGCATTAACATTAACTTATTTATACTTAAATAAGAATCTTAAGTTTTGTATACAAATTTTAATGCCAATTAAAACAGAATTCACTTGAAAATTTACACATGTCAATGGATTTCCATATCAATATTGCTTTTCTTTCTATCATGAACTGGGAAAAGTCTGTGGACTGTTCTTTTAAGAGAAAAACTGTTAGATTGTACATAAATGATTGCTTGATTGAATTAGTATGTTGTTGCTTTTTTCAGAATGGTTGCTAAATATGACAGTGAATAAATTAGTTGTTGTAATAAAAAGTTTAAATTCAAATGAAGTGATGGAAAGATGGCAATTTGATGTTGAATGTGATAAAAAGGCATTGACTGACAGGTAAATCAGGACATGCAGTTACCAAGTCTTAAACCCTTACTGGTCAATCCTGTTGTTTTTTTGTTTTACCTCTCCCCAAAATTTGGAAAATGGCTGCCACAAGGCTTGAATTTGTATTTTTAACTGCATTATTTAATTTCCTTAAGTTGCTTTAAAATTGACATTTTTATGCAACTCACCTAATCAATTGCTAGAAATATAATTCAAAATAGTGTCTAGGTAACCAGGTTGCCATGGTAACTGGGATTGTTATTAAATGGCTAAGGATTTGACTAAGATGCAGCTTGATCAATCTATAGGTAGTGAAATAAGAGCATCTTGATATTGCCCTAATGTCTAAAGTTAAAAAATGACAAACTTGCCCATATACCAACCAGGAAAGGTTATTTAAAGACTCAGTGCTCAGTTTTGTTCTCAATGGTTATATTATCATGTAAGAATCCTGTTTGAAAACCTTATTCAAAATATATATTACAATACACCTTGAGACATCTATATTACTGAACCTAATCTTTTAACCAGTACCGAGCACATACTTTAGTCAGTGACTTACAAATAGTGTAAGTATCTACTGTAAGTATTTATCTTGATTCTACTAATGTATACAGGTCTGGTCAAAGAATCAAACCCACAGCCCCTGGTTTCTTAGATGTGCTATAGACTGAGCTTACCAAAGAATCAAACCCACAGCCCCTGGTTTCTTAGATGTGCTATAGACTGAGCTAACCAAAGAATCAAACCTACTGCCCCTGGATTCATAGACCTGCTATATATAATTGCTATATATATATGATATAAGCTGATATATAATTATTTTATCTTTAGTAAACCTAATGAAAAATCAGAGAAAGATGTAAATGGTGAGATAAGAGCTGTAATACGTCAAATAACAGCATCTGTTACATTTCTACCTTTAATTGAAGAGCCATGTAAGTTCATTATAACATCTGTAACATTTCTACCTTTAATTGAAGAGCAATGTAAGTTCTTTGTAGCATCTGTAACATTTCTACCTTTAATTGAAGAGCCATGTAAGTTCTTTCTAGCATCTGCTACATTTCTTCCTTTAATTGAAGAGCCATGTAAGTTATCTGTTACATTTCTACCTTTAAGTAAAGAGCCATGTAAGTTATCTGTTACATTTCTACCTTTAATTAAAGAGCCACTTAAGTTCTTTATAGCATCTGTTACATTTCTACCTTTAATTAAAGAGCCATGTAAGTTCTTTATAGCATCTGTTACATTTCTACCTTTAATTAAAGAGCCATGTAAGTTATCTGTTACATTTCTACCTTTAAATGAAGAGCCATGTAAGTTATCTGTTACATTTCTACCTTTAATTAAAGAGCCATGTAAGTTCTTTATAGCATCTGTTACATTTCTACCTTTAATTGAAGAGCCATGTAAGTTCTTTATAGCATCTGTTACATTTCTACCTTTAATTAAAGAGCCATGTAAGTTATCTGTTACATTTCTACCTTCAATTAAAGAGCCATGTAAGTTCTTTATAGCATCTGTTACATTTCTACCTTTAATTAAAGAGCCATGTAAGTTCTTTATAGCATCTGTTACATTTCTACCTTTAATTAAAGAGCCATGTAAGTTATTTATAACATTGTTACCATTTCTTTACCATTTATTGAAGAGTCATGTAAATTATTTATAGCATCTGTAACATTTCTACCTTTAATTGAAGAGCCATGTACAATATAACAGGGGACATACTTATGATTACCTAGACAGGCTTATTTCTCTGAACCCAAGATTTTAATCTTGTACTAAGCACATATTCTTGCCAGTTGCTGACAACTGTCATACTTGATACAGAGGTAGGTGGGAGAATGGCTGTAGAAAATATTTCATGGTCATCAGGTATGCAGGTGTCACTCGGAATCAAGCCTACAACACCTGGATTTGTAGTCAGACCAGCCACAATCTTCGTAAACAGATATCCTGTAGAGCTTGGCGTACAGGATCTCTACTGTCTCCGTGGAAGGTCACGTCAAGATGAACTTTGTGTTGACCAATCAATGCGTAGCTTTCATCTAGACGAAAACACTATTAATCACATTTTGATTTCTTATTTCTATTTTTAGACCATGGTTTGCATGCTAATTTAACAGCGGTATTATTCACAGTCTGCGGTTGGTCTATTTCAAATTGCATGACATAGGCGATGTAAACAAGTTACGCATCATAACAATTTCATCATGAATATTATGATTAGAAAAGGTCACCTGAACGTGACCTTCTTTTGAAAAAGGCCATATCTAAATTAGCGAGTAGGCGAACGGAAAATTTTAGATCGGGTTTTAATCAGATTGGACCAGTCACTGACTGAGTTAACTGGGCAGGTCAGTTGCAAAAGAAAAACAATGTTTGGGTTGTCAAAACTGTAAAGTGATTGTTATTGTAATAATAATAAAAAATAACTGTATTTAATGAAGCTACTTGGTTTGGCTAGTCTAAGGTCCTTCTGGATAATGGAAGGGATGCAAAACTTCTTGTCTCATTGTTAAATGATTATGTTATGTATTGCAGGTAGTTTTGACTTACTAGTTTATACAGACAAAGATCTTGATGTACCTGAATCCTGGGGTGAGACTGGACCACAATTTGTTGCTAATTCAGAAGAAGTTAGACTGCGATCATTTACAACAAATATACACAAAGTTGACACTATGGTAGCATATAGGAAAACAGATTGATTTTCTGTTACTATAGTGACATGTCGGAAAACAAATTGAGTTTGTGTTACTATGGTTACACATCTGAAAACAGATTGATTTTGTGTAATACTTTATTAATACCCTTTGTGCTTCAATGGAAACGGAACAAGGTTATCAACAGCTAGTGCTATTTTTCATGTGTTAGAACAAGACTATATCACATTGGATTTCATGTTAGATGATTAGACTGGGTCTAATTTTGATCCCTAGTAAATTGAGACTCAGTCTGGATCTATTTGGTGCTGTTTATTATTATGTTGAGACTGATAATCATTTGATATAATGAATATGTTAACTACATATATGTATACAGTTGTATTAAGACTGATGTTTGATTGTAACTTTATTGTTCTGGTCACTTTGTTATTTACTCACCTTCATTTTAGCTTGGTAATTTAAAGAATAGTCAGGCTATTCTACTCAGACTTGTGTCGGTGTTAGTGTAAAACTTCTTGGTTAAGGTTTAAGGTGCAACATTTTATCTCTTAAAAGGGATTCTCTTAAATTTTTTCATAAAAATACAAAAGTAAAATACAATATTTCATAATTATTTTAGAACAAAATTTATTGGATTTTGGCGTTTTTACACTTACAAGACACACACAAGTTTTGCTTATGAATTTTTAAGGCATTTCATTTGTTAACCTGAATAGTTGAGGCCTCATTGAAGGCTCATGTTATATCTTTTATCATTATCTTGCTCAGGATTTTTGATGATTTTCAGGTGAAGAAACCTGTAAAAACGTTCAATATTCTGTACTTTTCCGGTTTATCTTTAAAACTAGTCATAGCTTGCATTTTTTCTCTTGCTTTTTCTTAACCCTGATAGAGTTTGCTGTATAGAAAGTTACTTTAAATAGTTTTCATCACAATGAATGATGAACATCAATATTTTGTAACCCTATCTAACATTTTCTGGAACTTTTTATTTATATTGTTTAAGTGTTGGAATCATGGAATCTCATCTAGTATCAATCTCCGTAAACAGAGATCCTGTAGAGCGTTGTCGTACAGGATCTCTACTTTCTATGTGGAAGGTCACGTCGAGATGAACTTTGTTTCGACCAATCAATGCGTAGCTTTCATCTAGACGAAAACACTATTAATCACATTTTGATTTCGTAATTTCTATTTTTAGACCAAGTTTTGCATGCTAATTTAACAGCGGTATTATTCACAGTCTGCGATTGGGCGGCTCATTTCAAATTGCGTGACGTAGACGATGTAAACAAGTTAGGTACCATAACAATTTCGTCATGAATATTATGATGACAAAAGGTCACCTGAATGTGACCTTCGTTAGAAAAAGACCAGATCTAAACTAGCGAGTATGCGAGCGGAAAATTTAAGATCGGGTTTTAATCAGATTGATCTAGTATCATCATCAATTTCATGCTTTTGATTCTTTACTCGTTCTTCTCAAATAAAAAATGAGTCTAGGGGGAGGAATTCTTGAAGCATCATTTTCAAGGATCCATTTTAGCATGATAAATGTATAGAAATTGTCTGAATTAAAGTAGAATTTCTCTAATATGAAACTACTGTATGTTTATGAGAAAATTTCTAGGAAAACTGGTATCTAATTGTACAATGTACTGTACCCACCAAAAGTTTGGAGACATTTTCAGATTGTAGGTCTACTGAATAGCTTTTATCTAAAATCTGATAACTGTTTATTTTTAAATGCTTTGTCGTTTTGCATTATTTTTGGTGATCAGTATAACTGAGACTACAAATATAGCATAAAAACTATGTTATGGAAAATTATTACAATGGACATGGTTTTTGAGACTTTAGGATGTCAGATGCTTAATCTTATAAAGTGTTGCATTCATGACATTAGTTTTAACTTTATCACAAACCATACTTAAATATATTAAAAATAATGGTTCTACAAAATAATCATCAAAATTAACAAAAGTTGAAATTTTCTTTTGTCTCCAAACTTTTGGTGGGTACTTTGAATTTCTGATGTTTTCATAAGGCCACAACAAGTTGATCATATGTTCTATGGATTTTTCTGGAAAAAAATGGTGTGAGCGAGCAAAGAAATTTTTTTAAAAAGTCTTATTCACTTGCTTTATATAGCGGTTTGACCAAATTTGTATGGGCGAGCGAGGAAATAAAAATATTTTTTTTGTAAAAACCGTCAAAATTAAGGTGTCAGCGAATCCATAGAACATATGATCAATTTGTTGTGGCCTAATGTAAGATTTTTTTTCCAACTAATATTTTGTATAACACTATCTTCATATCAAAGGGAGATAATTACTTAAGATTTCTTTGAAAGTTAGCAACACAATATTGTTTTCTAATTTTAATTCATGCAAAATGATTATTATGTAAAATTAGTGAAAAGTATTATGTTTTGTTATTATTTATCATGGTTTCCAAATATACTTATGACCTAATATGGGCATTAGGAGAATTTTTTGTTAAACAGTAAAGCTACAGTCCCATAAACATAAAATTAGCCGTGAGGGCACCGTGCGGGCGCCGTGCGATCAAGGATTCGACGATATCTTGCGTACCCGTACGGACTGTTACGTTTTAACCAGGGTCCGTGAGATGAGCCCAGGATACACGTATCGGTTTCAAAGTCAATTCGTGAACACACTCGTGGCTTAGTATGGATTAAACTTGCATATCTTCCAGCTACGGCTCCGTACGGGTGTGTTGTTTTGAACCATGTGCATACCGTCACCTTAATTTGCAAGGCTTCCCACGGTCTACGACTGTCTGCACGTACGGGTCCGCAACAAGCTACGATTTTATGGGACTGAGGCATAACTGGATTAGAAGGTATTCTCATGTCTGTTTATATTCTTATCAGCACATTCCCGTTTTCAGAAAATATACATTGTTAGACAGTACTCTAATTTTCAGTACATTAATACTTCAGTACCATTATATTCATTGCTGTTCACTTTGACCTTATTTTCTGCATTGCTTGTTTGATTCTGAGTGGTAAATTACTACAGGTTAAACTGAAGTGTTTATGGTTGATATTGATACATGTGTTTCTTGTGTATTTATCCTCTGGAACATGTGTATACATGTATATTGTATAATTCTCAAAAATAAAATAGTATACAATGTTAGTGTTTTGTTTTTCTTTTTACTAGGTATTTTTTATTGTAAATGTATTATTATCATGCAAGTTTGTGTTTTTAGCATCATTTTGACACTCTACTGATTGAGGGTCGTGGAAACTATTCTCGGAAGGAACATGCATTCATGGAGTCTGGTCATGAAATAATTTCCATGGCCATTCTCCATCCTACCACAGATTCCAAATCATGTTGGACTGTTGTCAGTCACTGATAGAAGTATATGCTTAGTAACAGGCTAACAGCTAAATCTAGAGATTAAGCCTTTTCAAGAATGGTGAGTAGATCGACTGACTGCCGTGATTTGACCTATGCAATGTAATGCTACTGTGTTAAACCCACCAAAAAAGGAGAAAAGGTTCTTTTAATATCTTTATGACATTTACTTCAATGTGACTTCGACTTGCATGGTAGTGATCGTAGAAATCCATTTTAAAAGGGAAATTTACTTTGATTTACTTGCAGCATTATTGAAAGTTGTTCTATGTAGAACAAGCCTAGTTAGGATGGCATTTGTAGAGCACAGGATTTCAATTATGGTACTTTCAAGGCTTGTTTCCTGGTTATAACATTCCATGAAAAATTTGAATAATCATTCTCGTACCCAGAGTCTAGTAGGATCTCAAATCTTGATAACCTCAAGGTACGAGAATGACAAAATATATAGGGGACTTTAGTCAGTTATTTTTCCTTAATATAATCGTAGGGTCCTTACAGTTGGATTCCTCGGATTTTATCATTGAAGTCCTATGTAAGGATAACAAAATATTTCATCCAATATCTTTCTTGTTAATTAAGATATTAACAGAAGTGATAAAATTTAGATAGATCTTTACCCTAACAATACTTGGCTTGATTTTCAAACAAATTAAATGATTTACAAAAAAGTTATGTAAGATTAATTTTGGCAAATTGACATTGAAAAGTAAGGGTTAAGTCTGAGTAATCCAACTATTTGAACCTACCTATTTGAAGAGTATACAAGGGGAAATGACTGACTAAAGTCCCATTTATCCACAGTATCCATACTTCTTATGTAAAAGCAAAAATTGTTGGGCGTTGAGGGAAGGTAAGCAAGAATTGGCAAAAAAAGTCCACTAAAGTTGGTTAGATGAGTTGGCCACTGTACATATCCTAATAAAAAATGTTAATAAATTGCTTAAAATCTAGAAAAATAGCATCTAAAATGGCTGTTGGTTATTATAACTTGACTGTCTCTCATAAAAAGCAATGAATGATATTTACTATGAACTTCAGTGGTTAACTGTGAGGATAGGAGCTGATAGTTATATTTATACAAATTCTCAAGATTTAATTTCAACAGATCGATTACAAATTGTGTAAATCTGTAAAAGATATGTACAGTTTGCGCAAATTAGTTTCCATCAGAGAAAGAAGTTGGGTTGAAGCTCTCGACTATTTCTGCCATGTATGTAAAAACACATGGAAACAGTGATCAGCTGAAGTACTTTTGAACAATCAATGTTTTTTTTAATGGACATATATCAAAGATTTCGAGTTTTTTCCGTACGACTTTGAAAAATGTAGTACTGTGCACCTCCCTTAACCCTTAACCGCTCAATCCCGCATTTTTACGTGTCTAGACCCCCCCCTCCAAAATGGCTGCCACAGCCATGAAAATGGTGTTTTTTAACTGGAATTAGTGAATTTCACATAAGGATAGTTGTCTCCAAAAAATGAGGTTTTTTTCGCGCGCCTCCCTCGCAAAAAGACGTCTCAGGGGGGTTCCGAAGGGGGGATGTGCCCCCCTTTGTTGCTGGGGTTTGAAGGGGGCGCATCGCCCCTCATCGCCAGAAAAAAAATCGGGGTCATTGAGTGAAAAAAAATGGCACCAAATGCTGAAATGAAAGCACGTTTTCAGTATCTAAAGAGACCTGGCACTTTAAACCTCAATTTTGGAAAATATTATTGTTTGAAACGCAAATGTGTGGTTGAAAAAGAGCGAAAATTGCATTTTTGCCGTTTTCGCTCCGCCCCAGCATTGCCATGGTAACGGGGATCGGGGCTAACTTAGTTTTTCTGCAAGACATTCACCCAGGTAATAACTTGGCCAAGTTGCACATCTGTATGATAATTAGTAATGAAATTAGAGCATCTTGAAATAGCCCTTGCGCGTAATGGTGAACAAATGGCTACTTTTCACACATGTCGCAACCAGTAAAGGGTTAACTCATAAAGATAGGGGTAAGTGTACTTTTATTTTGTGATGTTTTTTGTAAGTTTAAGTACATGGAAGATTCCTCATGAATAATAAAACTTAAAAAAACATGTAACAGGTGGCATGTGGCATTCATATATAAGAACATACAGTATCCACCAAAAGTTTGGAGACATTTTCACTTTTAAGGCCTACTGAATAGCTTTTATATCCAAAATTGGATAACTGTTAATTTTGAAATGCTTTTTAGTTCGTCTTTATTTTTTTTGGCTATCATTATACATATAACTGAGACAGCAAAAAAGCATAAAAACTATGTTATTGAAAATGATTATAATTAGCATGGTTTTGGAGGCTTTAGTATGTCAGATGATGAATCTTACTAATACATGTATGCCGCATTCATTAAATTTGTTTTCATTTAATCACAAACCATACTTAAACATTTTAAAAATTATTCTACAAAAATGATCATCAAAATTCATAACTTGTTGTAAATTTCATTATTCTCCAAACTTTTGGTGGGTACTGTATATAATACATGTAAATGAGAATCAAAGCTGTCATTTCAAAACAATGAATATAGTGATTACATTGTTAGAATTTCATTTACATGTATTATTCAAAATCATTTCCCCCAGAAAGCAAAACCTGACATATTAATACGGTTATTTAACAAAAAAAAACAGAAGCAACAATCAAAGCGCTGAAGGCACTTAATTTGTTCGGGTTTGAAAAGTGGAATTTGATTTCCGGCTCCAACAAAACATTTGTTCACAAAGAACAGTTCGGTGATATTAGTTTGATAGGTAGACCAGCACTGTTCCAGTTCAAAACACTTGATACAATCTACCTATAAATACAACAGGTAAACCGGACAGGCGAACTCACTACTGACTTTTATTCACACAATCACAAGTCAAAGAGGTCATTCTTAAAACAATTTAATAACTGCCGCTTAAATATTATCATTCATGCGCATTTATTCTTCTCAATCTGTGTGTAAAAATAAATGAAATCCATTATTCTGAAATCATTCAAAGTCATTTACTACGATCTTTAAACTTTTCCTATAGAACCATTCTCTTGCGTAAGATGATTAGATGCAATATCTCTACTGACAACTGGCACTAACGACGAGTCGTGACTGAATCGTTGATACCACTCTATTGCATAAGATGACCTAATCATTCCTACTGAGACGCACAAAATACCAGCAGATATTCTTACGATTGAGATATAGTTAGAATTACTAGTGTATTAATGCGCCCGTCATAGCAGACGATCTTGTTGAATTGCTCTATACATATAAACTGAGGGACTACTTCTGGATTCAGTAAATTTTCAAAGATGGAAGGGGTCTGAAATACAGTAAATATTTTTGTTCAGGACTAAGTCCCGAACAAATAAAAAACGTTAGCCTTCAATAAATGAAAACGACATGTTGATACTTGGTCTCAAAATTAGGCGATCTTGATGCGTATTTGTAGTCATCAGATTACATAGAGAAGTTAGAACATGTACATGTATAATGTTACATCTTGTTTACTGTTTTTTTAATTCTTTGCTTACCAACGGTATTTTCACGAAGACATAAAGACCACAGGTGACAGACCCAAATTTTCCTTATTATAGTACATGTATATTATATATACTGAACTATAACAAGGACCCTATATAAGGAAAATTTGGGTCTGTCATCTGTGTTTAAGACACATCATGATTTTATCAGTCAAGAATATGTATGTCATAATGTAGACAGTTAGTTAACCAAGTGTTTAAAGTTAGTAAGATTGTGTAACCAGATATCATCATTTGTATAGCTTCAGAGCTTATGTTTCTTATTATATCTTGTCGACTGTAAATAAAATTTACTTACTTACTTACTTTGATACAGGCCGTTGATTGTTTCTTTGGCGAGGATGAGGACTGTCTGTCTCGGCTGGAACGAAGTCTTTCTTTCCATGTCTGAAGGTCCTGAGGATTGGTGTCATCCATTTAACTATGTCATCCCATGAATACTTTCGTCTGCTTGACCACTGTACTAGGTATTGGTGCCAGTATCGATATCGTTTGAAAAGTATCGGTAAATGCCGTTTCAACTGACTCATTATTGAAATATTAGCTTCTTAAGCAAAGCTATTTTCTCATGAGGAGAAGCTTTTATACTCAGTTGGTAGCATGCAAGTCTTCTGATCGAGGGGTCGTAGGTTTGATTCCCGGGCGGGACATACTTTCGTGGAGCTTGGTCAAGAAATTATTTCTACGGCCATTCTGCCTCCTACCAATGTTTTTTAACTATGTAGGGCACTTGTCAGTCTCTGAAGAAAGTATGTGCTTAGTAGTTGGTTAACAGCTTAATCCAGTGGTTTAGTCTTTCCAGGAGGAGTGAGTAGGTTGACTCACTGCCGTTAGATGACATAAACCATTTGTTGCTACGGCGTTAAACCCTACAAATCAACAACAACAAAAAAACCCCAAATCTTTATATAGCGAGTAAACGTGATAGCTGTAAAGTCGATTAGCGTTCCAAAGCATACCACCTCGACTAACATGTTTTATACAGACATGAGACAAAAGGCAATATAACATCAGATGTTTTAAAATAACATACACCAACTTCTTTAATTGTTAGACTAATTTTATTTGACTAAGTATTGATAGACATACATATTCTTGTGAGGTAACAAAGTACATGTAGTGCTACGTAAAACATAAAATTAATATTCAAATATGCAACCCTGATATACAATTACATGTAGTACGAGATAGTTAACACGAAAATAGTTAAAAACTGAAGTCAGGACAGAACAGTAGCGTGTTCAGTTACCGCGAACGTTACAGAACGATACATTCGGAACTCCTCAGCCATTCGCTGCGAATAATCTAATCTAATACAAAAATATGCGATCGTTAAGGCAATGAGTGATGTTTCAAAATTTACGGACTAAAAACGAAACATCACTCAATGCCTACACGATCATATATTTGTTTACTTCAACACCGGTAGTTTCAAAATAGCGTCTAAATATGTCCGATATCATTCGCAGCGAATGGCCGAGGAGTTCCGAATGTATCGTTATGTAACGTTCTGTAACGTTCGCGGTAACTGAACACGCTACTGATTAGAACAGAACATATTTAATGTGTTTCTTGTAAGATAACATATTCATGAATTAAAATAAGCATTACGTAACAACGAATATAATAGGCGGTCTATTTCCTGCGTAGATTGTACTTAACGAATAAAACCAAATGTTAGAATAAGGAAAATGCTACGGATACTAGTTTACTGTTCATATAGAGATTATAAAATACATGTATTTATTTTGATATCTTGACACAAATCTACCATCAATTCAAAAACAGAGTTGAAGTTTCCAATTGAATACAGCACTTCTCAATACTAGAAACTAATTAGATATTGTAACGGCTTCTCATCAACACCCAGACGAGACCATAAAGCATCTTAAGAAATGATATTTGTACAATTATGAAAGTTAACAATTCAATGTTCTAAAATATCGAAATATTGCGTTAGTATAAAAATGTAGAAAGATTGTGTTAATATAAAAAATGTAGAAAGATTGTGTTAATATAAAAAATGTAGAAAGATTGTGTTAATATAAAAAATGTAGAAAGATTGTGTTAATATAAAAAATGTAGAAAGATTGCGTTAGTATAAAAATGTAGAAAGATTGTGTTAATATAAAAAATGTAGAAAGATTGTGTTGATATAAAAAATGTAGAAAGATTGTGTTAATATAAAAAATGTAGAAAGATTGTGTTAATATAAAAAATGTAGAAAGATTGTGTTGATATAAAAAATGTAGAAAGATTGTGTTGATATAAAAAATGTAGAAAGATTGTGTTAATATCAAAAGTTATCGAAAAATTGTGTTAATATAAAATATCGAAAAATTATGTTAATACATGTACATGTATAAAAATTTCGAAAACTTAAATTAATATTAAATGATACATTAATTCAACCAAGTGTTCTTTGTCTAACCAACAGGGTGGTTAAGCCGATACTTCATTACTTGATCGGTAGGATGACTGATTTGTATCAGAATCCATCTTCTCCTTCATTTCAGATGAATCTACAGCGTTGGTTCCTTTACTAGACTCTGTACTATCTCCACATACGCATACACACATACATCGACGTGTCATGATCATATAAACGATAAGATTCAACACCCCACCCACATTCGTGAAGGTTGTGACAAAATGATGTATAACTTGAGGAACATCGTTGTCAACATACGCCCAGACACCACTGACGGCTAATGACCACCATTGAATGACAAAAGCCACAACAAACATTGACATGGTTTTTGCAGCTTTTTGATGGTTTGACTCAGAAGACCCTTGTTGTTTGTTCAATGACAGAGCTTTGGTTTTATCCCGAATACGTTTCCAAGTAAGAGCATACATGATCATATTCATGACAATGATAATCAGTACGGGAACAGTTGTTAACAGTAACTGTGTAGTAACACCCTTCACACCATCAAAGAAACAACTGAAAGAAAGGTTATAGACATATACACTACCAACAAGATCAGACAAAAAATTACATGAATGAATTTTCCTTAGTTTATATTATTAAGAAATAATGAAGAGCCAATCGTTAAAAGCCATAACGATTTTTGTTTTGAATCTGGTTGAGTGGATGTAATTAAAATAATACAACACTTATTAAGAACATTTAAACTCTCCCTCGAATGGTCCACATGGATTGATCCAAATGTGAAGCCTCGAATAATAAGTCATTATTATCATTATTATGATGATTATAGTTTTCTCATTGAAATACGATTCTAAACGGTTTTTTATCAATAAACGCGCCTTCAGTGATATAGCTTAAACCATTTTCGTCTGTGCCTATTCATTTTACGTAAAGCTAGCACGATAGAAAATATAGAGAAAATCTTTATTCGTAAAACAAAGGATTTTGAAAACATGTTCGATACTTACAATGCCCCGTTTGGTCCTAACTGTCCAGCAATACCTGCAATGGCTCCAGCCACAAAAGGTAAACCAAAAGTCCAAACAAGAAGTCTCCAGTCATGTGATCCGAAATTCAAATTCTTATCGAAGTACATCAGCAAGAATGCATTCACTGCGACAATATTAACCATCAAATTTTGTGCCATAATAAATTCTATCAGAGTAAATCCATATAGTTCACAAAGTTCCTTAGGTCTAACATGGTCTCTAATGATGACGATGTGCAGGTGATCGACGCTGTGGAAGATATTGTAGCCCCCGTCACAGAGAGCTAAATAAACGATGAACCGCTCACTTTTTGACCACGTGGTGAAGAAAGTGCGGTAACTTTTCCTTCGAAACGACAAAGTGATTGCTGCAACAACGCAACAAAAACTACAACAAATACAAAACAACGCCGGAACATGGATATAATAGAAGGTGTCACCAGCAATCCCATACACCGGTAAGTCATACCCACTTTCTTTGGTGTCACCTGTGTCATTCATCTTGTAAAATAGTTTAGCAATGTTTGTCAATCGTTACCAAAAGTAAATGTGCGCTTTGAAACGAAAAATTATCATGTGCAACGAAGCAATAATTAACAATTTCCCCATCTGAATCATTTATATTTTGAAAATACGTAACAAGAACGCGGAAACTAATTTGCAGCATCTTACACAATTAACAATATTTCTTAAGTTTTTAAGAATATTTTGTATATTTTCTTCAAAAGTGTATTATATTGAATGTTTGTAACTGAGAACGTTTTAAAACGTAAAACTTAACGATCATCCAGATATTTTGTATATTTTCTTTTTCACGATCATCCAGATATCGTCTTTCATAATACGACGGTAGATTTTGGTGATAAGATATTTGTTTTAATAACAAGGAAGTTCATACAAAGTAGAATGATCACTTTATTTTTTGTTTTTTATTACTTTTGTATTATTTCGAGTTACTAAAACAAAGTATGAACGAGAAGTTGTTAGCTCGTTGTTTACGGTAACCGGGAAGAGAAAATAGTTCCTTCTATATGAAGGACCAATGATGATGATGATGATGATGATGATGATGATGATGATGATGATGGGGATGATGGTGGTGATGGTGGTGATAATGATGATGGTGATGATGTGTTGGTAGTGATGGTGGTGATGATGATAATGAAGATTATTATTATTATTCAGTTCCGACAAATATATTTACCATAATTCAGACCCTAACCGATTTTGAAATTTACCGAATCCAGAAGTAGTCCCTCAGTATATAGAGTAAAGAGAAATTCAATATGAATATTAAGTTGTCAACAGACGCAGCAGAAGAATCGATCCTTCTGCTGCATCTGTTGGCAGAAAGATTAAATTACAGCAGAACAATTACTCTTTCTGCTGGTTCTGCTGGCAGAAAGAAAACATAACAATAGACAAATAAATACGAAATAATTACATATATTACAATAACATTTACAAGGAAAAACAACAATGACAACATCGCGAGTGTAGAAAGTAGCCATATTTTCAGATGTAAATTTGTGTTCGTCCGTTTTACAAACATAGTTGAAGCACTCATCTAAACTGACACGCAAAAAAACTATACACTCAGTAAAAGACACATTTCACATACAAAGTTACATTCAATATAGGTATGTTTGGTATCATACTTTAAAGTTTAGCAAAATCTATTTGCCACATATCTATGTTCATTTCATTAAATTTCAGTCAATATTTTGAGCATAATTAGTCTAACGTTTACAGAGAGAGGGACGAAAAGTAAAAGTTGCAGACGTTTTGTTTTTCGTTGTTTTTATTAACTTAGGAAAACGTTTAACAATGTGATAATAAATCAATATTTGTTATGTCCACCACGTCTACGGATCACGGTGAGCAATCGTGAACGCATAGACCTAACGTAACGTCTAATGACGTCGGTGCGAATGACGTCCCACTCTTGTGACAATGCTGCCATCAATTCCTGAATATTATTAATGACATGGTTTAGTCTGGCTTTACGGCCAAGCAGATCCCTAAAGTGTTCAATTGGATTGCAATCAGGGGAACAGGCAGGCCAGGGAAGGACGTTAACGTGATGACGAGCAAGGAATTCTCTGGAAAGACGTGCTTTGTGCGGTCAAGCATTGTCGTGCATGAGACAACCGGGATGGCGCTGCAGATAAGGAACAACGTGCGACCACAAAACTTGATCAACATAACCTTGGGCATTCAAATTACCCCGTATGATAACAAGATCCATTTTCCGATCACTCATAATTCCACCAAAGATCCTGACACTGTCTCCACGAAAACGATCTCGTTCCAGTGAACAGTTTTGGTGGAACTGTTCACCCATACGACGGAAAACTATGTTCCTTCCGTCGGTCGTGCTTAACCGGAATCGGGATTCCTCAGTGAATAGTACCCTTGACCAAATGACCCGATTCCAACGCAAATGGCGTCGGGCCCACCCGCCTACGTATGCGATGTCCGTTATTTAGGACCTGTCCAACGTAAAATCGTCTTGGTCATATCGGGTTGGCGTTCGTCCGCAGACGTCTTAGGATGGTGTCCCAAGATACACCCAACTCCCTTGCGCTACTTGACGCCGTTTGAAAGCGATTACGTAGGTGCAACGATGTCACATACCTGTCTTAATGTAACGTCGTTACCCTTGGTCTCCCGGGTCGTGGATGGTCACGAATAGTCCCAGTCTGACCAAACCGATGTCTTAGATTAGAAATCGTATGGCGATAGCAGTAAAACTGCCGGGCGACGCCAGCAATGCTGACGCCAGCGGCGAGTTTCAAAAGACCTCTAATTATTTGACTTTCAGAAAGTCATGGCATCGTGCTAACGGGTGAAAATCACAAGTTGTGATTTTTCTGCTATGTAGGGACTAGAGATATCGACCAGTGTCCTCATTTCTGTGCACATGCCTCTCGTGTGTAACATGGGCGAAAAATTACGTAACAGCATGTCGCCAATGCCAAAGTCGTATAATATCATAAATGTGATACGAATGGGTGTATTGTGTGGACTATACCCGGATAAACCTATGGCGAAAATTTCACATGTGCATTCAATGTAACAAAACAGGTATTGTGAAAATTAACATGTATAGTTTTTTGCGTTTCAGTAAAGTATTGTTTGAAAAGGTGTAAAAAATTAACATTTTTTAGTGACTTTGATTTCCTACATATGTTACAAACAATAGCTTGGGGATTAATACATTTTGATATTTAAAATCTACTTAATTAGATCTTAAAATAATAATATTTTATAGAAAATAATATATCTTAATGAGTTTATGTCAGTCTCCACTGCGATAGAGCGATGTTAAAATGACTCGCTGATTGGACAAGGAAATTAGGCCCATAGAGCAAAGCTGAATTTTGGTTGGTTTTGACGCCGTAACGTCATTTACGGCGGTCAGTCAACCTACTCACATATCGGAAAATCTCTTAATTCAGCTATTTACCAGTTACTATGCACTTTCATTAGTGTCTGACAACTATCCTACATGATTTAGAATCAGAGGTAGGAGGAAGAACTACCGTAAACATAGAGTTAGGTCATGACTAAGCACCACGAAATTAATGCCCTGTCCGGGAATCGAATCAAATCCATCCAAGTTAGAGAAAACACTGGAGAGTCAGGTTGCCAGATTCGATTAAGATTGTTCAGTAATGTAAATGTAAAATGATGGACAGAATTTTCGAAACCTTTATATTGTCTCGTAATGCCGACCCTGTGGACCATTGAGAGGTAAAAAAATATCAATTAAAATGGCACAAATGATTTTTAAAAGAGATTGCATCTCAGTTGAATTTCGAAGGAAACATAAAAATATCGTTTGACAAGGTTAATACATTGTATATATAAAAATATAACTGTGATAAAATGTCCCACACTTCAAAATGCCACATTAAGTTTGTTAGACTGTAAAATCTTCTGAAAGTTTAACTATCAAAAGATTATTTACATACTGATACTTCATATTATTCAGCCCTTCAGTAATTTCAGGGCTATATGTATATCAGAACCTTTGATTGTACGTTCCATGACCTTGAACTTGGTGCCAGCTGGGTATGTTCGCTCATGTTCCATGTACCTTGCGTACTTTTCAATATTTCTTGGCTGCCAGCAAGTATCTTCAGAGTTATCGATCGTGAATATTACTGAATTATCTCCCTTTGGACCACATGTTGGAAATGGTATGGCACATTGAAGTTTGGTCGATGCCGAGGAAATAGACTGCCAAACAAAACTAGTGCCTGCTTGATATTTGTTGTGATCTGCATAGCTAAGCAACATCTTCCTATATGTTGTTCGTCGCTCACGTGGTAGTTCATCCCAAAACATCAATAGCATCTGATAGACAACGGCGTATGGACCAAGTGCCAGGTCGTCACCAGTAGGACGATAATGTTTTATTTTTTGTCGACGGAAGGCTGTGTTCAAGTATGTATACATGTAATTCTCCTCCGCGGTGTATGTATCTATGACAGCCTCGAAAAATTCATCTCTTGTGGAACTTTCTTTTATCTTCCTGTAATTTTCTTGGCAAATAACATAAACTGTATCACAAACTTTCTCTTTGATCTCATTCCATCTTTTTTCTGATTTCATCAGGTCATTATAGACGGCTCTCAGTACATCTATTATTGACGTGTTGCTGGATATTGGTTCAGGATGAAAGGTTTGTTTGTACGCTGCTAGTGTAAGAGATATCAAACACAGACCTTTGTTGTGTGTATATTCATCAACGGCTATGAATGTTGTTATCGGTTGATTATGCACTTTGTTCTTGTGTTTTTCGAGAACCTTTGCAACTTCAGAATATTCGTAAGCTTCAGCTATCTCAAGTGCATTCATTCCACTAGTTGGACCACATTCAGATGTGCATTGTTTAGCTTTGGTATCTGAATCACACCCATGGAAATTCAAAAGTTTCTGAAGAATATCAATATCCTTCCAGTACACAGCTTGATGTAGAACTCCCCAGCGTCGATTTTCTGGTATTACGTTGATCAATCGAACTCGCTGTGGGGCTTCTGGAGTTCCTAATATTTTCCAAACAGTTTGCCAATCACCTCTTTTCGCTGACAAGACCAGTTGATTGATTTTCACATTTTCACGTTCAATCGTATTTTCTGCAGTCACACTAAAACAAAAAAGGTGAAGGTAAAACCGAGTTGCTCACACTAAAAAGTAATTTAGTGAATATTAGAGCACAACAAATTGATCATAATTATGTTCGTCGGCTTTACCACAGCACTTAAAGGTCCGAAAATGAAAAAAAATGTTCCCGCACTTCAAAATTTGTACCGCTTCAAGATTTTTTGAAAAGTCAAAATTTGTTTGGCATTCAACCAAGAAGTCTTATGGCAAAATTCAATTATTTAAGGTCTGAATATCAATACTTAAATCAATATAACATCACAATAATTATAACAAAACAGTAGAGTATTCATGTTTACATAAGTCACAAGTAATGATGAAGATACGATCCTTTATTCCTTTGTTTTTCTTAATCCTAAAATAGTACTTAGTTCATGTTCTCAAACATAATAATTCGTCAATTATAAATGCAATGCATATTTTCCATACACTAATGCCTCAGTCCCATTAAATCGTGGCTTGTTACGGACCCGTACGAGCAGACAGTCGTAGGCCGTGGGAAGCCTTGCGTACCAAGGTGAGGGTACGCACATGGTACAAAACAACACACCCGTACGGAGCCGTAGCTGGAAGATACGCATGTTTAATCCATACTCGGCCACAACTTTGTTCATGATTTGACAGTGACAATTAAACAGTGACGTATATTGAACGTCTCAAACTCTATACAGTTTATGTGGATGCGTGACGTTATATGTTCTATATTCCCCTTGCTGTGTAAAAATAATTCACAATATCAATGTCTCATAAACAGGTAGGACAGGTAGAATATTTCACTCTCAAATAATGTTCATGTCCCAACATATTCTACTCAAACAGACTTATCTAAAATTAAGTTGTATTTTGCATAATTAACCCTAAGTCTTTTTATACACTTCAAGGTTTAGTCTTTTTTATTTTATAGGGGTGCGGATTTTATTTTTCCCCCTTCAGAAGTACTTATATATACTTAGCAGTTGTATGTTTTTTAGTCTGTAGCATAATTTGCATAAATAATCTTTAAAGTCAACAGGTTAGGTCAGATTAAAAAATAAGTATGCTGAGTAGTGGTCTGTTTTTCAGTCGATTCATTGTTTATCTGATTAATATTTTATATATTATTTATATGATTAATATTAAAGTCTTTTTTTTTTCATAAAAAGTCAACAGGTATGGTCCATTATTATTTCACGGGGGTGCTGATTCTAAAAGTCTCATTCAGAAATTAAGAAAGACTTAAGTATGTTGAGTAGTTGTACGTTGTTGAGTCAATTCCTCTTGATAAAACATGACCAAAATAATAAAACCCAATGAAAAAAACTTCCATATCTGAAACTATAGTTGAGAGAAAAATATCTTAATACATATAGTTTTTTTTAAAAAGTGTAATGTTAGAATAATAGAATAAATTCATGTTAGGACTACATAAAATCATAATTTATATTTAAATGTGCATGATTATATCCATTAATACAATGTAAGTGACCATTGTGACTTATAAGCACTATAAAAAATGCTATTATTTTTTTGTAAAAAGTCCATATTTTGCATGCATTTTGATTTTAAGTAAATACATTTTAATGAGCTTTGAGCTCGCTCCTCAAAATGCAAAAATAGGAAGAAAAATTTTTCGCTCGCTCGTTCCAATTTTTTGGACAAAATCTTAAGAACATAATTTATGATCAATTTGTTGTGGTCAAATGTGCTAACAAAGATTTTTTTTCTTTTTTAAAAAGATATTTCTTGTTAAATTTGACCTTTTGATCTAGCTTTCAAGTTGAAATAACCGAGCTTTAATCTTCACCGATATTTCATAAAGATCAACATTTTGACAAATTTTATCCTCATTGAATAAAAAATGTTACACTATAGTTTTGTTCACAAGATTATTAATTGATTTGGCTTAGCGACCTAATTATTTTTGTCACCTCGACACATTTCTAAACTTTTACGAGAATTTATCAAAGTGAAGCTTGACCGTGGTTGGTGATAAAAGAGTATGTGACTTCTAGAATGCTCACAAGGATTTTATGTGATTTGATTATCTAGTTTCAACTCCAGCGTGACATAATGATTGTATGAAAAAATGACCTCTATTATATTCAAAATATGTTCTTTTATTCGACCTCTTGGTCTATAGTTTTGATCCGACACCACTCATATTCAAACTCGTCCGAGATCTCATTGATATGAAGCTACTGACAAAGTTTTATGAAAAAGGACAATACATATAAAATAATGTACTTTAAGATATGGCTACATAAGGGGTCATAACTCCACTAAGTAGGAATCCGCTGTCAAATGAATGAGTCAACAATTGAGAATTAAGTTTGTTTGTTAAACCGCGATAAAAAACAATTTATCAAATTTTCCCTCATGTATAAAACAAATCTTTTACAATAACCTTTTTTACTTTTTTACGAAAACACCCCAAAACAACAAAGCAAACATATGATGAAACATATTCTACACTCTAGTAATCAGAACACGACAAGGAAAATGTAACTTTGAACATTATAATTGTTAAAACTGGTCCACTCATAAGATCTTAAAATATTTCTAAACATGCCTGGTTGAGTTTCCCATATACGTACATACAGAAATAAACCCGTACTTAACTTATCTTAGAATACATATATATTATTGAGTTACATGTATACAAATATATTTACTTATCAATAAAACGTAACTTACCTTTTCGCTGCTGAGGCCATCTTGCACTTTCTCAGTTAAATATTAGTCAATGTAATTGTTCTGTAATTTATAACCCAAATCGAAACTATCGGATTATTGAACCTGGTTTCCCAAACTATGATTAAAAAGACTGGAGTGGATTGAACCGTTTCTTCCCCCCCTCTCCCCCCCCCCTCTCTCTCTCTCTCTCTCTCTCTCTCTCTCTCTCTCTCTCTCTCTCTCTCTCTCTCTCTCTCTCTCTCTCTTTCTGTCTCTTCTGCCCATCTCTCCCTCATTTTCTAATTAATTAACTAAAACTTTTGAATATTTTTGATAAAACATTTTTTTTTATTTAAACATGATTAAGTTGGAGTTGTTTAGTTTGATTAAATGCAGTTCTTCTTACTCAACACATTTGTGAAGATTAATGGCTCAATCAGCCCGTGGATTTTTGAAATTTGTCAGGTGATTTCAGTAAATTCAAGTGTTTATGGGTCAAATGATAAAACAATGCGCATAAATATGCTGATTAAATCTTGTTTGAAATAGAAACTAGAATAGAATTTGTTTCTGAAATAGTGAATATATTTTGTGCTCAAAAAGGAAAGAAACTAGATTTCGTGCTTGAAAAAGAAACAAGATTTTAAGTTTGGAAAAGAAACTAGATTTTGTGTTTGAAAAAGAAACTAGATTTTGTGTTTGGAAAAAAAGAAACTAGATTTTGTGTTTGAAAAAGAAACTAAATTTTGTGTTTGAAAAAGAAACTAGATTTTGTGTTTGAAAAAGAAACAAGATTTTGTGTTTGAAAAAGAAACTAGATTTTGTGTTTGAAAAAGAAACTAGATTTTAAGTTTGAAAAAGAAACTACATTTTGTGCTTGAATAGAAATTTGTCTGCTGGAAGGAAAACAACTGAAATGTCAAGTAAAAATTCACAAATGTCTAACTGGTCAGTAATGAAAGGGGAAGACAGTTACAAAAATGCTATGGTATTGGGAGGAGTTGGTGATGCACTCGGTTATAAAAATGGTGACTGGGAATTTTGTAAGAGTGGACGTCAAATACATAAAGAATTACGTAGCATTAGTGGAGTTGATAAAATCAATGTTAAAGATTGGAAGATAAGTGATGATACTGTGATGCATCTAGCAACAGCTGAAGCACTTATTGCGAACGGACGCTGTAATGATAAGGAAAAGCTGTATGGTTTGTTGGCCAAATATTACAAGACTTGTATGGGGGATATGGAAGGCAGAGCACCTGGGGAAACTTGTAAGGCAATGTGTGATGCGTTACAACCTGAGGTAGTCGGTGGTTATCAAACACCATTCAACCCCAAAGGAGGTGGATGCGGTGCTGCGATGAGAGCAATGTGTATTGGTTTAAGATACCCTAAACTTCGTGATATTGAAGATTTGATTGAGGTCAGTATTGAGTCAGGACGTATGACGCATCATCACCCAACCGGATACCTTGGATCAATGGCCACAGCTTTATTTGCTTCGTATGCTATACAAGACAAGCCTCTAAAGGAATGGGGAGTTGGACTGATGGACACATTGAAACATGCTAAAACGTATATTAGAAATAGAGGCATCCAAGTAGAAAAGAACATTGAAGCATGGGGATACTTCGAAACCAAATGGAGATCATACCTAAGATTAAGGAACATTTCTGACGGTATAAGCGATCCATACTTTCCTGTAGATTTTGATAAAGTAGATAAGAGAGATCAGTTTTATAAGATGATGAGTTACGATGATTGGGGAGGATCGAGTGGACATGATGCTCCTATGATTGCATATGATGCTTTGTTAGCTAGCCATGGCGACTGGAAAGAGTTATGTAAGAGAGCTATGTTTCATGGTGGAGACAGTGACAGTACTGGGTCTATAGCAGGTTGTCTGCATGGTATAATGTTTGGCATAGACTGTGTACCAAAACCTAATTACAAACATTTGGAATATAGACGACGTCTTGAGCAAGCAGGAAGTGAATTGTACAAGTTAGCATTATGTAGCGTGGCACAGGAAACTCCAAAATGTACCCGAATATAGACTGTTGCTCATGAGGACATTTGCCCTGTTCGTGCCGTTAATCAAACGGTACATTTTAAACATGGATTTTTTATTTATTTTAATTATGTTCGCTGTACTTTAAAACAAAGCGCAAACGCCAAACTCATTGTTGTATATATATATAACAGAAACGATGAAACTTTTTACAGACCACATTGTATGACTATTCTTTATTTTTTGAGTGAAAAGATGGTGGAATTATTACATACATTTTAGTTTTAGATTTGAAACATGCAAATCGTTCTTAGGTCCTTGTATAGCTCTCATTTTCATATACTTACAAAAAGTATGATTCTGAAACACTGTTCATTTAATCTATGTTTGTTTTGTTTTTATTGTAAACCAACTTTGTGACTTATACTTTGAAATTTTGATTCTTTGTTGGTGGTGCATGGGGCCACGTTCAAGGTTTTGAATTTATATTGCACAGAAGGCTTTGCTTGTTCGATTATTTTCCAGACTGGTTATATTCTTCCTTTAAAATTGATATTTATGTCGAATTTCTCCATTAAAAGGTACCTCTGGAAGTTGCCGGCAGTGTTATAGGGTAGATATGTACTGGTTATAGATAGAACGGTCCAGCAAAGCTTGGTTAGGTGCACTAGCGACCATAAAATGACTATGATTTGTGTTTATACGGCTTTAAACTCATTTAAATAAACATATAATATAATCTTCTGTGTTTATGATATCGTTTATTACCGTTTTTAACATAAATTATACCATACAATGCATGCAATGATGTACAGGATATTTATCATCTATAAAAGCCATGTATTGTAATAAATTGATGGGTGGAAGCTGAAAAATGCTTTTTTATGCAATCCCTTATTTGTCGAACATTGAGACTCATAACATGATGGATAAATATTATCTAAGATTTGATTAAAAAAGTTATCACTGATATAAAACTGCCAAGACAGATTATAAAACATAAATTATGAATTGGTTTAATGTATGCATTGATATTGATGTATGTAAAAAGTTACTCTCCTACACATCGGCTGATTTTCTTTACCGTTCTCTTCCAGAAGTCTATTCACTGGCTGCAAAGGGAAGCGTAGTAAAAAGTATACAACTAGCCTAAACATTAAGCTCTAACTAATTAGGATGAAATATATAAAAACCACCATGTGAAGATATATTTATTAGATTACCACTCAATTAATCACAGAAAATAATCAAGTATCACAGTTTAGTTGATAATCACAAAATAATCACAGGAAATATTCAAGTATCACAGTTTAGTTGAAAGTAATTTGATTTAGTTCAATTATCACAGACTGTTTTACATTTCAGTGGTAAAATACATCTTATAATGTGGTCAAATAAATAACAAACATCAATATTACATAATGTGGAATTTGGTCAGTTAATAATTAAGAAGGTTCAACATAATTAAAAAGCTTATGTGGACCATGGCAAAAAAATAAGAATCAATAGACCATATAAAGATCTTAGACAAATTATCTAAACAATACTGTTTCACAGTTTGTTTAAATTTGGAGAGGTTTTGTATTTGTGTGATGTTGGATGGTAATGAGTTTCATAATGAACAGCTCAAGTGACAGAAAGATTTTAATCCAAAACTTTTGACTTTTGGTTAAGAAATGCACCTTTATTACCCAGTCTTGTATTTTAAGTGTGGATTGTGTCTTGAGGAATAAAATAATTTGACATATAGAGATTTAACAAGTTTATTTTTAAAACATGGCTCAAAATGATCTGATTTACCCTATGTTTTACTGGTAGCCAATTTAAAAGTCTGAAATGTACAGCACCAACATGAGCTCTAAAATCCATATTAAATACAAATCTTATCAATCTATTCTGAGTTGTTTGAAACGTATTTTTTTTTAAACTTGGGTCAATCCATGGTACCATATAGAACATGAATAATCAAAATGACATTGAATTAAAGACATAATAATTTTTTAGTGTGCTGAGTAAGATAATCTTTATTTCAGTATAGGAACTTTAGTCTAGCATTAGCTTTTTGAAGAATATTACGAGCCATGATCTCAAATGATAAGTTTTAATCCAATATAGCACCCAAATATCTAACAGAAGATGTGGGTTGAATAGTTATTCCATTACACGTGACATGAAGGTTAGGATCAGATTTAAGTTTAAACTAGGATCCAAAAAGTAAAGACTCGGTTTTACCGAAATGCAAAGACAGCGTATTGTCAATTAAACATTCACTTATAAGATTAATATCAAGAGATTAATATCAAGTCTATTTTCAATGTCATTCTTATTTTTACCAGATACAAGAATGCCAGAATCATCTGCATATAAAAGAAGTTTACTATTGATGACAGCAGACATGTCATTCACATAAATAAAAGATAAAAGAGGACCTAATATGGATCCCTGAGGGACTCGGCATTTTGTAGGAGCAGTAGTAGAATGTGTACCAACCACATCTTCTAACTGGTGCCTATCAGAAAGATAAGATTTTAACCATAACAGTATATCATTACCTTATTAATCCAACTAACAGCTTTACAATAAAGACCGCACTATTCTAGTCCGCCTTATTCAATAATCAGTCCACCTCAAAGAAATTTGCTTTATACCCATTTCACTGAATGGCGCAATATTTTGTGTAAAGCGTTAAAAATAATCCGACTGTGAGTTGCTGATTTTCAACAAGTGCTACGCCGTATTCGTGGCATCGTCAAACTCAACAGTAGTGTAAAGATAAACCTACTGTTCAAACTCTTGGTGATTTTAGTTCGACCAAATAGCTAAATTCAGAAATTTCCACGTAGGTGAGTAGGTCGACTTACCGCCGTTAAATGGCGTGACGGCGTCAAAACCAACAAAACAATCAGCTTTGCTTTGCTCGCAGTGCCATATTAAAATGACTCGTTGATAGGACAAGGAAATTAAGCCCATAGAGCAAAGCTGAATTTTTGTTAGTTTTGACGCTGTCACACCATCTTACGGCGGTCAGTCAACCTACTCACATACCTGGAAATCTCTGAATTTAGCTATTTACCAGTTACTATGCATTTTTATCAGTGACTGGCAATTATCCTACATGCTTTAGAATCAGTGGTGAGAGGAAGGATGACCGTAAAACATACAGGTCATGACTAAGCTCCGCGAAAATATGCCCTGTCCAGGAAACAAATCAAATCCATCCAAGTTAGAGAAAACACTGGAGAGTCAGGTTGCCAGATTTGATTAAGATTGTGCAGTAATGTAACTTTAAAATGATAAATCGAATCTTCGAAACCTTTATATTGTCTCGTAATGCCGACATAGTGGACCAATTAAGTCGTAAAAATTATTTATCAATTAAAATGGCATTAATGATTTCTAAAAGGGAATGCATGTTCGTTTAATTTCGATCACACAAAAATCGTTTGGCAATGTAAGAATATATAGCTGTGATAAAATGCCTCACACCTTAAATGCCACTTAAAGTTTGGTAGACAGTCAAGTTTTCAGGAGAATTTCACTTCGTGAAAAAACATCTGACTGAAGTTTATGAACATACCGATACTTAATGTTATTCAGCCCTTCAGTAATTTCAGGGCTATATGTATATCAGAACCTTTGATTGTACGTTCCATGACCTTGAACTTGGTGCCAGCTGGGTATGTTCGCTCATGTTCCATGTACCTTGCGTACTTTTCAATATTTCTTGGCTGCCAGCAAGTATCTTCAGAGTTATCGATCGTGAATATTACTGAATTATCTCCCTTTGGACCACATGTTGGAAATGGTATGGCACATTGAAGTTTGGTCGATGCCGAGGAAATAGACTGCCAAACAAAACTAGTGCCTGCTTGATATTTGTTGTGATCTGCATAGCTAAGCAACATCTTCCTATACGTTGTTCGTCGCTCACGTGGTAGTTCAACCCAAAACATCAATAGCATCTGATAGACAACGGCATATGGACCAAGTGCCAGGTCGTCACCAGTAGGACGATAATGTTTTATTTTTTGTCGACGGAAGGCTGTGTTCAAGTATGTATACATGTAATTCTCCTCCGCGGTGTATGTATCTATGACAGCCTCGAAAAATTCATCTCTTGTGGAACTTTCTTTTATCTTCCTGTAATTTTCTTGGCAAATAACATAAACTGTATCACAAACTTTCTCTTTGATCTCATTCCATCTTTTTTCTGATTTCATCAGGTCATTATAGACGGCTCTCAGTACATCTATTATTGACGTGTTGCTGGATATTGGTTCAGGATGAAAGGTTTGTTTGTACGCTGCTAGTGTAAGAGATATCAAACACAGACCTTTGTTGTGTGTATATTCATCAACGGCTATGAATGTTGTTATCGGTTGATTATGCACTTTGTTCTCGTGTTTTTCGAGAACCTTTGCAACTTCAGAATATTTGTAAGCTTCAGCTATCTCAAGTGCATTCATTCCACTAGTTGGACCACATTCAGATGTGCATTGTTTAGCTTTGGTATCTGAATCACACCCATAGAAATTCAAAAGTTTCTGAAGAATATCAATATCCTTCCAGTACACAGCTTGATGTAGAACTCCCCAGCGTCGATTTTCTGGTATTACGTTGATCAATCGAACTCGCTGTGGGGCTTCCGGAGTTCCTAATATTTTCCAAACAGTTTGCCAATCACCTCTTTTCGCTGACAAGACCAGTTGATTGATTTTCACATTTTCACGTTCAATCGTGTTTTCTGCAGTCACACTAAAACAAAAAAAGGCGAATATAGAACTGAGTCGCTCACACTAAAAAGTAATTTAGTGAATATTAGAGCACAACAAATTGATCATAATTATGTTCGTCGGCTTTACCGCAGCACTTAAAGGTCCTAAAATGAAAAAAAAATGTTCCCGCACTTCAAAATTTGTACCGCTTCAAGATCTTTTGAAAAGTCAAAATTAGTTTGGCATTCAACCAAGAAGTTTTATGGCAAAAATCAATTATTTAAGGTCTGAATAATAACACTTATATCAATATAACATCACAATAATTGTAACAAAACAGCAGAGTATTCATGTTAACATACGTCAGAAGTAATGATGAAGATACGATCCTTTATTCCTTTGTTTTTCTTAATCCCAAAATAGTACTTAGTTCATGTTCTCAAACATAATTCGTCAATTATAAATGCAATGCATATTTTTTATACCGATAAGCTCAAGATACATCTTAAGTCAACAGGTTTTGTCAGGGTTTTTAAGTATGCTGAGTAGTGGTCTGTTGTTGACTCGATTCTTTGTTTATACGATTGATATTTATATATTATATACATGTATATGATTAATATTAAAGTCTTTTTTCATAAAAAGGTACGGTTCATTATTATTTCACGGGGGTGCTGATTCTAAAAGTCTCATTCAGAAATTAAGAATGGCTTAAATATGTTGAGTAGTTGAACGTTGTTGAGTCAATTCTCTTGATAAAACATGATCAAAATAATAAAACCCAATGGAAAAAACTTACTTGACGAAACTTCTAAGTACACCGATTTCAATGTATTCTATAAATAGAAGGTGAAGATATCACCTCTATACTAAGACGCGCAACCGACTCAAAATTCGGCGTTTGGTACGCAACAGAATAAAGTGCGGCGCATGAAGACAAAATCGTTGGATTTTTTCGTTTTTTGACAAACTCGTTGTTGAAATGTAAAATAAATGATCACTCATAGCTACAGGAATATAAATCTATATATACAAAGTACTTTTAAACCTCTGTAGGTATAGGTGCATAGTTAAACCGTGTAACCTAGTTTCGATTTCATATTACTGTGTAAAGAATGACAGATGTAAACACGTTATGATGAAGGTTTAACTACCGGTATAAAAGTTTAATTTAATGAGGTTAGTTGGTTGGATAGTCAAGTTTTATTGAGTAGACACAAAATTCATACTCTTTTTGTTCAGTATACTTGAAGGGGGAATTGATAGAATGTAAACATTGCCACGTGTTTTCAGGTAAATAAACAGTTTTACCCGTGATGCGCGGCGTCTCCGTACAGAGGTCAGTCAGACCGTTTGTGTACAGAATGATTTCAATGTTGTCAGAAATTTTCATTTTTCAACATGTTCGTCCGATCGTTAAAGGAAATGTGTACTGTGCTAAACTGTCGTCTTCTTGCATGTTTTTCATGCTTCTTAATTGAAGTAAAATTGGTTTTGTCGTGCATGTGCAGAAAAGCGGAAATGCGCACGTGCTTATCGTGCAAAAATTGCACGTTGTCAGTTTTAGTGAAAAACATTAGTGTGTTGATATGCGCAGCGAAAAATCAAGAAACGGCTCGAATGTCGCTCGAAGAACGAGAAATTGCCATTGGTCTTTTGCCAGACGGTGCGTCACTTGCATAATAGAACTTCTAATTGTTAATTTTCTGTTCAATCAAAACAATTAGAAAATCTTCCCATAATAACGCATGCGCGACAAACATGGTTTTGCATTGATAAAGCAGCATGAAAACCATGAAAGCAAAGGTCAGTATGGTCCAAGACACATTCCTATCATCGATCAGAATTTAGTATTGAAAAATAAGACTTTATACAATACTGAAATTTGAGTACTTAGAAGTTTCGTTAAGAATATAGTTGTGAAAAAATATCTTAATACATATACATGTAGTTTTTAAAAGTGTAATGTTAGAAAAATAGAATAAATGTATGTCAGGACTACATAAAATCATAATTTAAATGTGCATGATTAATGATTATATCCATTGATATAATGTAAGTGACCATTGTGATTTATAAGCACTATAAAATAATGCATAATGCTATTATTTTTTGTAAAAAGTCCATATTTTGCATGCATTTTGACTTTAAATAAATAAAGATTCATGAGCTTTGAGCTCATTGCTCAAAATGCAAAAATAGGAAGAAATTTTTTTCGCTTGCTCGCTCCAATGTTTTGGACAAAATCTTAAGAACATAATTTATGATCAATTTGTTGTGGTCAAATGTGCTAACAAAGATTTTTTTTCCTTTATTAAAAAGATATTTCTTATGGTGGCATATTTCTGCAACCAGATAACCACATAACCTAACTAGTTAATTAAGTGGTTAACTAGTTATGTAACTAGTTAACCTTATAATTATCTAGTTAATTAAGTAGTTAACTAGTCACGTAACTAGTTATTTTTTACAATAAATAAAATATCATAACAGGAAAAAATGCAAGTTAGTGCTTACAACTGCCATTGTGTATTATTTTACCAATTTAATGTTAAGTGATTAACTAGTTACGTAACTAGTTAACTACTTAATTAACTAGTTAATTATCTGGTTAACTAGTGACGTAACTAGAAAACCACTTACCAGTTAGCGATATTTTGTATAAGTGGTAAGTGGTTAACTAGTTACGTAACTAGTTAACCAGATAATTAACTAGATAATTAAGTGGTTTTCTAGTTAACGTAACTAGATAAACACTTACCACTTATGATCTATAATCGCTAAGTGGTTATCTAGTTACGGTAACTAGATAATCACTTAAATAACTAGTTAATTAAGAGGTTAACTAGTTACGTAACTAGTTAACCACTTACCACTTACAAAATATCGCTAACTGGAAAGTGGTTATCTAGTTACGTAACTAGATAAACATATAATTAACTAGTTAATTAAGTAGTTTACTAGTTACGTAACTAGTTAACCACTTAACATTTAATTGGTAAGATAATACACAATGGCAGTTGTAAGCACTAACTTGCATTTTTTTCCTGTTATGATCTTTTCTTTATTGTAAAAAAACCTAGTTACGTAACTAGTTAACTACTTAATTAACTAGATAATTATCTGGTTAACTAGTTACGTAACTAGTTAACCAGATAATTATCTAGTAAGTTATGAGGTTATCTGGTGGCAGAAATATGCCACCATAATTTCTTGGTAAATTTGACCTTGTGATCTAGCTTTCAAGTTGAAATAACCGAGCTTTAATCTTCACCGATATTTCATAAAGATCAACATTTTGACAAATTTTATTCTCATTGAATAAAAAATGTAACACTATATAGTTTTGTTCACAAGATTAATAATTGTACTTAACTTATCTTAGAATACATATATATTATTGAGTTACATGTATACAAATGTCTTTATTTATCAATAAAACGTAACTTACCTTTTCGCTGCTGAGGCCATCTTGCCATTTCTCAGTTAAATATTAGTCAATGTAATTGTTTTGTAATTTATAACTCAAATCAAAACTATCGGATTATTGGAGCTGGTTTCCCAAACTATGATTAAAAAGACTGGAGCGGATTGAACCGTTTCTTCCCCCCTCCCCCCCCCCTCTCTCTCTCTCTCTCTCTGTCTCTTCTGCCCATCTCTCCCTCATTTTCTAATTATTTTACTAAAACTTTTGAATATTTTTGATTAAACATTTTTTTTTTATTTAAACATGATTAAGTTGGAGTTGTTTAGTTTGATTAAATGCAGTTCTTCTTACTCAGCACATTTGTGAAGATTAATGGCTCAATCAGCCCGTGGATTTTTGAAATTTTGTCAGGTGATTTCAGTAAATTCAAGTGTTTATGGGTCAAATGATAAAACAATGCGCATAAATATGCTGATTAAATCTTGTTTGAAATAGAAACTAGAATAGAGTTTGTTTCTGAAATAGTGAATATATTTTGTGCTCAAAAAGGAAAGAAACTAGATTTCGTGCTTGAAAAAGAAACAAGATTTTAAGTTTGGAAAAGAAACTAGATTTTGTGTTTGAAAAAGAAACTAGATTTTGTGTTTGGAAAAAAAGAAACTAGATTTTGTGTTTGAAAAAGAAACTAAATTTTGTGTTTGAAAAAGAAACTAGATTTTGTGTTTGAAAAAGAAACTAGATTTTGTGTTTGAAAAAGAAACTAGATTTTGTGTTTGAAAAAGAAACTAGATTTTAATTTGAAAAAGAAACTACATTTTGTGCTTGAATAGAAATTTGTCTGCTGGAAGGAAAACAACTGAAATGTCAAGTAAAAATTCACAAATGTCTAACTGGTCAGTAATGAAAGGGGAAGACAGTTACAAAAATGCTATGGTATTGGGAGGAGTTGGTGATGCACTCGGTTATAAAAATGGTGACTGGGAATTTTGTAAGAGTGGACGTCAAATACATAAAGAATTACGTAGCATTGGTGGAGTTGATAAAATCAATGTTAAAGATTGGAAGATAAGTGATGATACTGTGATGCATCTAGCAACAGCTGAAGCACTTATTGAGAACGGACGCTGTAATGATAAGGAAAAGCTGTATGGTTTGTTGGCCAAATATTACAAAACTTGTATGGGGGATATGGAAGGTAGAGCACCTGGGGAAACTTGTAAGGCAATGTGTGATGCGTTACAACCTGAGGTAGTCGGTGGTTATCAAACACCATTCAACCCCAAGGGAGGTGGATGCGGTGCTGCGATGAGAGCAATGTGTATTGGTTTAAGATACCCTAAACTTCGTGATATTGAAGATTTGATTGAGGTCAGTATTGAGTCAGGACGTATGACGCATCATCATCCAACCGGATACCTTGGATCAATGGCCACAGCTTTATTTGCTTCGTATGCTGTACAAGACAAGCATCTAAAGGAATGGGGAGTTGGACTGATGGACACATTGAAACATGCTAAAACGTATATTAGAAATAGAGGCATCCAAGTACAAGAGAACATTGAAGCATGGGGATACTTCGAAACCAAATGGAGATCATACCTAAGATTAAGGAACATTTCTGACGGTATAAGCGATCCATACTTTCCTGTAGATTTTGATAGAGTAGATAAGAGAGATCAGTTTTATAAGATGATGAGTTACGATGATTGGGGAGGATCGAGTGGACATGATGCTCCTATGATTGCATATGATGCTTTGTTAGCTAGCCATGGCGACTGGAAAGAGTTATGTAAGAGAGCTATGTTTCATGGTGGAGACAGTGACAGTACTGGGTCTATAGCAGGTTGTCTGCATGGTATAATGTTTGGCATAGACTGTGTACCAAAACCTAATTACAAACATTTGGAATATAGACGACGTCTTGAGCAAGCAGGAAGTGAATTGTACAAGTTAGCATTATGTAGCGTGGCACAGGAAACTCCAAAATGTACCCGAATATAGAATGTTGCTCATGAGGACATTTGCCCTGTTCGTGCCGTTAATCAAACGGTACATTTTAAACATGGATTTTTGATTTATTTCAATTATGTTCGCTGTACTTTAAAACAAAGTGCAAACGCCAAACTCATTGTTGTATATATATATAACAGAAACGATGAAACTTTTTACAGACCACATTGTATGACTATTCTTTATTTTTTGAGTGAAAAGATGGTGGAATTATTACATACATTTTAGTTTTAGATTTGAAACATGCAAATCGTTCTTAGGTCCTTGTATAGCAGTCATTTTCATATACTTGCAAAAAGTATGATTCTGAAACACTGTTTATTTAATCTATGTTTGTTTTGTTTTTATTGTAAACCAACTTTGTGATCTATACTTTGAAATTTTGATTCTTTGTTCGTGGTGCATGGGGCCACGTTCAAGGTTTTGAATTTATATTGCACAGAAGGCTTTGCTTGTTCGATTATTTTCCAGACTGGTTATATTCTTCCTTTAAAATTGATATTTATGTCGAATTTCTCCATTAAAAGGTACCTCTGGAAGTTGCCGGCAGTTTTATAGGGTAGAAATGTACTGGTTATAGATAGAAAGGTCCAGCAAAGCTTGGTTAGGTGCACTAGCGACCATAAAATGACTATGATTTGTGTTTATACGGCTTTAAACTCATTTAAATAAACATATAATATAATCTTTTGTGTTCATGATATCGTTTATTACCGTTTTTAACATAAATTATATATACCATACAATGCATGCAATATTGTGGCATATTTCTGCCACCAGATAACCACATAACTAACTAGTTAATTAAGAGGTTAACTAGTTACGGTAACTAGTTAACCTCTTAAGTTAATTAAGTTAAGTGATTAATGAGTTACTGTAACTAGTTAACCTCTTAATTACCTTGTTATTTAAGTGGTAAACTAATTCCGGTAACTAGTTAACCTTTTAAGTAAATTTAGTTAAGTGGTTAACTAGTTACCGTAAATAGTTAACAACTTTAGTAACTAGTTAATTAAGAGGTTAACTAGTTATGGTAACTAGTTAACATCTTAAATAATTAGTTAGTTATGTGGTTATCCAATGGCAGAAATATGCCATCATAATGCAATGGTGTACAGGAAATCAATTATCTATAAAAGCGATGTATTGTAATAAATTAATGGGTGGACGTTGAAAAATGCTTTTTTATGCAATGCCATATTTCTCGAACATTGAGACTCTCATAACTCTCATGTTAGGAGGATAAATACAATCTAAGATTTGATTAAAAGTTATCACTGATATAAAACTGTCAAGACAGATTATACAACTTAAATTTTTAATTGGTTTAATGTATGCATTGATATTGATGTATGTAAAAAGTTACTCTCCTACTCATAGGCTGATTTTCACTACTGTTCCCTTCCAGTAGTCTATTCACTGAGCTGCAAGGGAAGCGTAGTAAAAAGTATACAATTGTAATATATTTTGATGTAGGCAATTAGCCTAAACCTTAAGCTCTAAACTATTTAGGATGAAGTATATTAAAGCCACTATGTGAAGATACATTTATTAACAATAGTCTTGAAAACTATTTTACTACCACGAAGTCATCAAAATATATTATGTATTAGGGACACAATGAACAATTCAAACCATTCTGCTTTCTAATATTTAAGTTTGATAAAGTTTCTATTTCTGAATAAAGTGGGGTACTTTTATAAGAACTCACTACATTTATTTATACGCCAATGTTTAATATATCTGATCCACAATAGTTTTAGAGCTTACTTATGTTATTTGGAATAAGGTTTATCTTATAATATGACTTCATCTTAAAGAAACTGTAATAAAAACTATTGTTTAATGTATTGACAATCAAATTCTACTTTCGGTTTTGATCTTCTTTCACTTTAAAATGCATTTAATAACATAAATATTTTTAAGAAACATTTGCATTAATTCAAAAAAGCTTGTTGAATAGAGATTTTGAAATAGATAAATGTCTAATTTCTTTGCAGTCCAAAAACTGCGTTACTTTTGATAAAGGGCCTTTAATCATTTATGCAGACATAAATATACTGCACGCTTGTAATATGACCTCTTTTTTAGAAACAGAAACTTAAAAAAACAGCGTTACTTTTGATAAAGGGCCTTTAATCATTTATGCAGACATAAATATACTGCAAGCTTGTAATAGGACCTATTTTTTAGAAACAGACACTCAATCAAACTTAAATTTTAACGCATGTCATTTTAATGGTATCACAGTTTTTAGACAGTTGTCATTGTGATGTAAATGAACTTATCTTTATACAGTGTATACATGGGCGGATCAAGGGGAGGCGAACTTTTTCCAGGGGGGGAGGGTCCAATTTTTTTAACCACAACAACATTATACTCCTTTACATCTTTGTATTTTATATATCTTCACGTTTTTATCATATTACTACATAACCATTCAATCTATGTTAAGCACTGAGAAAAATTGCTTCTTGCTACTTAAAAATGACTGAGTCAAAAATTACATTTATGAACAGGTACATTTTGGAAATTCCAGGAGGGTCCGGACCCTTACAACACTACAGCCTGGCGCGGAATCGAACTCCCCGCTACCAAGCCAACCCCAGGCATAGGCGGATCCAGGATTTCTGGTTAGAGGGGGCGGAAAATGAATAAGCAGAATGGGGTTCCAAAGGGTCGTAAGTGCCGCGAATGGTCCAGGGCAAAACCCTGACCAGAGGACTAGGTGACTGGGCGGCACCTAAAATTCCTTAGTTTTTGGTTATTTCTAAGGGATTCAGGCACATATTCAGATCCTCAACTATCCTTTTCCAAAGTATAAAATATAAACATCTAGATAATTATTTCATGTAATCAGGGATATGTAACTTTCTAAAGGCCGCTGAATCATGTTAAAATCTTACAATAATGAAAGGAATTGGTTTATAATGTATGCTATGTTGCACGCGTAGTGTGCGAAAAAAAAATTCCACATGTACATATATATTTCATCTATATCATATTTCATGATAGAAGAAAAAACTTTGCTTGGGCAATTTTAGGGGGGGGGGGGGTACGCCGGGTCCGCCCCGCCTGGATCCGCCTATGTCAAGTCTCTGGATTAAACCTGACAATTTCCGGACGCATGTCTTTGCTAGTACTCATTACCTCTTCCAGAAAGAATCAGTACATTTTCTTTTTATGGAATGCACAGTCTTAATGGTATGACATGCGTGGCCGAGACTCTAACTCAACACTTCCGGACAATTTTTATTTTACGATTTTACGCAAATTCCTTCATGTTTTATCAGTTTAATTAATCTTTGACATTCGCTCGTACTTTGTTATCGACACAATCTATGCATGTGTCATGTACTCACAGGATAAGTCCACTTGTTTACACAGTCTTTCAAAGATGCAGCATATGGATCAATGTTTTGTTCACTGCACCAACTACAGAACAATCTGAATTTAGATCTATAATCTTTCTGTGTACCCAACCTCCATGATGATGTGAGCAACTTTCTGGATTTCTCAGAAAATCCTTCTGTTTCAAGACATCTGTTGATATGAGCCATGCAGTCAGATTTAATGATTTGGGATTTGGATGCAGAAGTCTCCCCTTTGCTTGTGACAACAGATCCGGTTGCACTGGTAGTTTCAACGGTCTGGCAACCAACATTTGCAACAGAATTGGAAACCAGTGCTGTCTCGGCCAATTCGGTGCTATCAGAATCAGAGTGCAATTGAACTGTTGCATGTGTGATAGTACACGTGGTATTAGCTGTACTGGTGGGAAAGCATAAGCAAACATGCTCTGCCATGCAATTGACAGGGCATCCAATGCATATGCCTGTGGATGAGGAGTCCATGTGCAAAATAGTTGTGTCTGTTTGTTCTCCACTGTGGCAAACAGATCCATCAAAGGAGTACCCCAATGATGAAATATCTCCCTCACAGCTGTTTTGTTCAGACACCATTCTGTATCCCTCACTGACTGACGACTCAATACATCTGCCAGGCAATTCTGACTGCCCAAAACATGAGCTGCCTTCAAAGTCATCCCATTTTCCAATGCCATCAGCCAAAGTTCCCAAGCCTTCTGGCAAAGACTGAGAGACTTCGTGCCGCCTTGTTTGTTGATGTATTGAACCGTCGTCGTGTTGTCTGACCGAATAAGAACAGTCTTGTTCTTCAAATGAGGCAAGAAATGTTTCACTGATAATATCACAGCATCCATCTCCAGACAATTTATGTGCTGAAGCTGTTGAATCTGAGACCAACGGCCTTGCACTGTAAGGCTGTTCATATGGCCACCCCAGCCCCAAGAGCTGCTCGCATCTGTGGTCAGAGTAACATCTGATTGGTTGTGTTGAAAACAACGACCCTTCAAAATGTTTAATTCCTGTAGCCACCATAGAAAATGGGGTTTCAGTGCGAGTGTAAATGGACATTCTTTGGGGACTCCAATTCTGCAACAGATGCAGCTGAATTGGCCTCATGAACAGTCTTGCATTCGGTATCACACCTATACAAGAAGCAATCTTGCCCAGCAAAACTAGATAATCCCTTGCTGTATTCTGACCTATCAGAATATTTTTTACAGCTTGTTTCAGACTTGATACTCGTTCTGGAGTTGGAAACACTAAACCTTTGTCCAGGTGGAAAAGACACCCTATGTAAGTGATTATCTGAGTTGGTACTAGGCAAGATTTCTCTTTGTTTATTATCAAACCTAATTCGAATAAGAGATTTAACAGAAGTATTCGATCTTGTAATATGTGAACTTTCATTTGATTTAGAGACAACCAGTCGTCTAGATATGTTGCTAGACGAACACCTTGCTTTCTGAGATAAGACGCTACAACCGAAATTATTTTCGTAAAGACTCGAGGTGCTACTGTTGGACCAAAGCAAAGAGCCCGAAACTGGTAAGCTACCCCCTTGAAGTAAAATCGTAGATATTGTCGATGATGTTTGTAAATTTCGATATGGAAGTATGCGTCTTTTAAATCCAAATTTAGACAAAAATCTCCTTTTCGAACTAGGTTTATGACTTTTTTCATTGTGTCCATTTTGAAGTGCTTTTTCTTGAGATACTTGTTGAGAGGTTTCAGATTTCTCATTTCCCCATTTTTCTTTGCTACTAAAAACAACGTACTGTAAAAACCTGTTTTTGTCAAATGTTTTGGTACTATCTCTATTGCATTTTTTCCCAAAAGTTTGTGAATTTCTGAATTTATAAGCTTTTGATCTTTTAATCTGACATTTGTTGATTTTATTCCCAAAAAGGTGGTTTCTGGACAAACTCCAATTTGTAGCCGTTCTTTATTATGTCCAGAACCCACTGGTCTGTCGTAATTTGTTCCCATGTTGGTAAAAAATGTTTCAATCTGCCTCCCACAGGTATCTCTGGCAACTTCGCTATAACACTTACCTTGTCATTTTTTATCTGTTTTTCCACCTCTACTGTTATTTGATCGTGCAGTGCCTTCTGACCTACTGGGGCGAAAACTGGATTTTTTCTCATAATTGTAACTGTGTTTTTCTCTGTCATTTGATTTAGGTATCTTTGGGATACGAAAATTATCATATGAAGAAGAAGGTTTGTCATGGTATGGTCTCTTACTTTGTGGCTCATGATACTCTGATAGGGCATCGTAATAAACTGGATGGATTAACTCCCTTGTATTTAAAAACATATACCTAGATTTATCTCTCTTTATTTACCGCCGGCCTGAAGGCCGGTGGTATTTTGGAGTCATCAGGATCTGATGACCATGGTAGGAGCAGTCCATGATTTCTTTTACTTGCGTCCTCTTTTTTTATTTACAAATGTTGACCGTGCTAAATTGTATTAAGTTTTAGTTTTATAGTACTGCAATAAATTCCGTGCTTTTTGGGGGGCATTTTGAAGAACAGTTTATCCTTAATTTATATTTTAAGACATTGTAAAATAGCTGCTCCCCTAAATTGAGGTTAAGGCTAAAAACAACCACGTACCGTACATACTTCACGCACGTCTCTGTGAACAGATTTGTAAGACTCGTGGTAAATACGCGAGTTGAGAAATTTAGATCGGGTTTATCGTATATGAAGCGCTAAATGCATGATGTAAAATCTGGCGTGTTTTTGCATACATAAATTTCATTTATTATTTAAAATATTTATATCATGTTTAAAAGGAGTTTCTCCAAGAAAGTTGCTACATCGTAATTATCTTCTCTTCTAAACCCTGGTTTAGTCTAAAACACGTAGACATGCGAGTTTATTTAGTAAACATAAATTTATTGCTGTAATTATTGGCCAATAAGCCGTATTTTTTTAAGTTTGTAAAAAGGAATAATGTATTAATTAAATAATGTAATAAATATATAGATTTATAAACTGTGCCATTTATCATGGAACACTTTACATGTTCTGTATTATACCTCAGAATACAGAATTTTGTACTCTTTTTGCCGCATATATCTTCGTTTTCTCTTTTGATTTATGTACACATAATATTACCACTATCCGGTGGTATTTAATGCTTTGCATTAATCTTTTCTTGTAACTATACACTAATAATCAAAGCGCCGATAGCGCTGTCAGACATGGGGTTTTGGTTGAGTATATGGCTGTATACAACTCATGGAAGCGATACAAGGGACCTTTACCTTACATAAACTAGATAAGATGTACACGTGCTTCTTATCGTCTGTTTGTTAACGCGTAATGCGGACTATATTAATATCAGTGGTAATTATCCCTTTATTTGCGCGCGCACAACCGAATGTAATCGTCCGTGACAAATTTTGGTTTGGATTTGCCACAGTCAACTACTAAACATGGGCAAACCCCATGTAAAAAATGTCGGTCGAATGCTCACAAAACAAATGGCGATGTCCAAAATGCGTTATTCATGCTTGGGATATACCAAGATATTAATTTTAACGCTTATCTGGTAAATATGGTAAGTATAATTTCATGTCAAAATAATCTATATAACCAAACTCCTCACACAGTGCTTACGTCATACGTTGCTACTTAACCACTGCTTACATGTAAATCACGTTAATACCATGAGACAAAATGGCGACTGCCGTGAAAACATCCGAACTCTTCACAGTGCTTACGTCACGCTTTGTTATTTTTAGAAATTATAAATCAAAACTTTTTATTTATCTTTATATTCTTCAAACATCATACTATAAGAAAACTTAATGTATATAACATTGAATTGTTTATTTTATTTATTGGAGTAAACGCCGTGTCAACACAATTTAGGTCATTTTACGGCGTTCAGCGCACCTAACCTAGCTTTCCTGGACCATTGTCTATAACCAGTACTCGCCTAAATATTGAATTGTAAAAGAAAAGATGAAAAAACAATATTCGGCTCTCTGGGGGACGAATATACTTGTGGTGGTAGGGGTTATTGATTAAGTAAAGGGAACTAACCGCAGCGGAGAGTTTGGTATATAATGCAGATAATGGGAAAGAAGAAACTACATTGATTGAAGTTCGGAGTTCGTGAAAAATAATGACAATGAATCACAAATGAATTTACAAACTTTATTTTAGAGAAAATAAACCCTGCTCATAACTACTACACATTAATGTGCTAATGTGTTCTGGATTTTAATCAGAATATTGAGTATTATTGATATGTCACTGGAAATGCAGCATTCATTACATGTAGGTAGGACATCGTTATTTGTTTTGAGGGCATACAGCGGACATTTTTATTAGTGTAAAACTTCAAATTGAGATAAATCTTGGTATGTTTTCGACAATGTAAGGGAGGTAATTCATCAGTTTTGCACGGGGCCCTATCAGAGTACAGGACTGTGTTAATAATGAATAGTTGCAACAAGTTGCAGTGGCTTTTTAAAAACGAGCTAATGCCATAAATGACTGATGTTGTCGTGGATTCACGATGAACACTAACTTTGCTCTAGTAGAGCTTTTGTGTTATTTCTATAGCGGAGCTCAAATAACTATAGTTATGAATACAAGCTATAACTTTGCTCCGGCGGAGTCCAATAAATTTGCTCCGGCGGAGTCCTATTAATTTTGCTCCGGTGGAGCCTACTTTAATCCGTGCTCCGGCGGAGCTCAGAGTACTATAAAAACTCCGGTTTTTGGAACGATGTTCTGAACATCGTTCCAAAGTTAACAAACCGTAATTTCAGCTCCAAGCATTGAATCTAAGCTAAAACCCCGATCCACTCCGCATATCATTACTGCAAAATTTGATTCGGATTTTTTTCGGCTAGTATATTATCCTGATAATCGCTTGCTACTTATTTCCATAGTTTTGATTTTTCATCCGGCAATAGGGCAACATGATACGGTTTACTGCTGGTATGACTAAAACACGCAATAGAGAATTAGGGGCAAAATGAACGAAATGCAGTCAGTAGCGAATAGAGCAACATGATACGGTTTACTGCAGGTATGACTAAAACACGCAATAGAGAATTAGGGGCAAAATGGAGGAAAGCAGTCAGTAGCGAAATAAAGTTTTAATTGTTAAATAACTTTTTTGGGCGTTAATATATTATCAACAATAAAACAACAGAATATGATTAAATACGCAATGGAGAATTCTGTGCAAATGGACGAAATGGAACAGACATTGGCGAATCGGAGATTTAACTGTATAAATCCAGTGTTCAATCTAAATCGCACCAAATGTTGCGCAAATGCACCCTTATGTACGCAAATGACATAATGTCAAACGTCTATTGGGCCCGTCGGGAGAACGAATATATGGCTATTTGCCTATATCAGACCAGGGACTTTATGTTCGTGTCTCTAATCGATCAGGCTTTTGACGACTTTTCGTTTATTCTGTGCCCGTCCGTCTCTTTAAACCCATTTCGTTAAATAACTCTAGAAAGAAGAAGAAATAGTTCTAGTCGTGTTAGAGACAAACATAATTAATTTTTCACATTGTTTGAGCGACTGTACAGATATTGAAAAAATGTTCATTTGACATCGAATACTGTACATATGCAATAATTTCAAAATCGATGGTTTTCCAATCGATGGAATGGCAGTAAACGACCACAGCGATTGACTAGTTTACAAAATAATTTAAACGATAGATTTGATAGTAAAGTTCCAAAGATTACGCGATGCAGACTGCAGGCGTCCGATTAATTTAAGAAGATAAGTTCTCTCGCATACAATTCACAGGCTGCCGTCTGTCAAAATAACCATTTTTATGTATGAAAAGAAACACAAATTTTAACGCCATCTTATTATTATGTTTTTGACGTTGCTATGACGTGACGTCAACAATGGTGTCTTCTCACCGGTTCGCGCTTTGTATATATATATGTATGTTTTTTTGTTAATAAAGCGGAGTGGAAAAAAGTCAGTTCGGAGAATAGATCTCTCGATGTCAAAAGTGAAGCAAGTCTAACGAAGTAGACTTGCTTCCGATATAATAGGTGGCAGACCTTCTTGGTGGAGGCAGACCTTTGGAGTAGGCAGACCTTTGGTGTAGGCAGACCTTTGGTGTAGGCAGACCTTTTTTGTGGAGGCAGACCTTTGGTGTAGGCAGACCTTTGGTGGAGGCAGACCTTTGGTGTAGGCAGACCTTTAGTGTAAGCAGACCTTTGGTGTAGGCAGACCTTTTGTGTAGGCAGACCTTTTTGGTGTAAGCAGACCTTTGGTGTAGGCAGACCTTTTTGGTGGAGGCAGACTTTGGTGTAGGCAGACCTTTGGTGAAGCAGAACTTCTTTGTTGAAGTGGACCTTCTTTGGTGAAGTGGACTTTCTTTGGTGAAGAGGACCTTCTTTGGTGAAGCGGACCTTCTTTGGTGAAGTGGACTTTCTTGGTGAAGAGGACCTTCTTTGGTGAAGTGGACTTTCTTTGGTGAAGAGGACCTTCTTTGGTGAAGCGGACCTTCTTTGGTGAAGAGGACCTTCTTTGGTGAAGAGGACATTCTTTGGTGAAGCGGACATTCTTCGGTGAAGCGGACCTTCTTTGGTGAAGCAGACCTTTCTTATAGGCAGACCTTATAAAAAGGCTGACCTAGCAAAGACCTCAGAAAGATAGTCATAATATACTCACACAAATAGCTTGTTAAAGTATTTACACCGAAAATCTTGACAATTGGGGGCTCGTCCGGGATACTTTAGCAAGCTTTAGCAAGATGTATTATGACGAATGGTTGAGATTGGGTGAAAGATTAGGCTTGACAGGGGGAGATCTGCTGGCATTCGTGAAAGAAAAAGAAGGCGAATACATAGCAAGAGAGGACAGACTTAGAAGAAGAGATGAAGAAAGAAGGCAAATGGAGATGAGTTTTGAGCTAAAGATGAAGGAGAAGGACTTAGAAATTGAACGCATAAAGTCCAACAAAGGGGCCAATGGCGAGAGTAATGATGTCCTTCGGCCGAAGATTCCAAAGTTCGACGACGTGAATGATAACATTGACGCTTACTTAGAGCGGTTTGAGAGGTTTGCTAAGACGCAAAATTGGCAAAAGGAAAGCTGGGCCATGAGTTTGAGCTCATTGTTATCTGGAAAAGCATTGGATGTGTTCATAAGTATGTCCAATGAAGAAGCGAACGATTATGATGCTTTGAAAAATGCCATTCTAAAAAGATATCAACTAACGGAGGAAGGTTTCAGAATGAAGTTCCGTCAAAGCAAACCTTTGCCAGGCGAGTCGGTGTTTCAATTTATTGAAAGACTTAGAAGATATTTTTCAAGATGGGCAGACCTCGCTGGAGTTGAAAAGTCTTACCAAGGAATATCTGAGATGCTAATTAAAGAACAATTCATCGAAGGATGTTCGACAGAGCTGGCGATATTCCTGAAAGAAAGGGTGCCCTCTTCTATAGAGGAATTAACCCGTATTGCAGAGCAGTACATCGAAGCTCATAATGGGACCGCATCGTTGTTCCAAAAAGGACCGTCAGTACGAAGAAATAATAATGGTGGATCACTAGAGAATAGCAAGGGTAGAAACGACGATGCAAGAGACACAAGATTAAAGACATGCTATAACTGTAAACAGACAGGTCACTTGGCCAAAGACTGCAGATGGAATGGTCAGAAGCCAGTCAAGACGTGTTTTATTTGCAATAGATCTGGGCATATTGCAAGGGACTGCCGACAGTTGAAGTCAGCTAATACTACAAATGATCGTAAAGTAGCTGCTGTATGTGCAAAGGCAGACCTCAGTGTCTTAGATAAGAATACGGAGGACGGTAAATTAAAGCTAGCCAATGCGGAAACAGTTCCAATTTTAGCTGGAGCATGCACGGTGGACATTCTAGGAGAAGATAGAAATTTAGAAGTTAATACAGGGTGTGTAGGAACACATTCAGTTAAAGTCTTGAGAGACACGGGATGTGAGTTAGCTGCAGTAAGGAGACAGTTTGTTAAAGATGAAGAATTTACTGGTAAAGAAATAGTGATGATAACTATTGACGGCGAAGCAAAGGTAGTGCCAGTTGCAAAGATTGTAGTGGATACACCATATTTCTCTGGAGAAATAGAGGCCATGGTTCCTAAGTCATTAATTTGCGACTTAGTGATAGGCAATGTTTCAGGAGTAAGAGACAAGCCTGATCCAGAATGGAAAAGATCCCAAGGAAACACTGTAGCAGCAGCCACGATGACCAGAGCTCAAAGCAAGAAGGCCAAAGAGCCTATAAAAGCCCTCTGTGTTCCCGTTCCTTCATGCAAGAAAGAAGTGGATATTGAGAAATTAAAGGAGTGCCAAAAGAATGACAAGTCTATAGTGAAGATATATGAATTGGTAGACAAGGAAGATGAGTTCAAGACCAAGTCAGGGGCATCGTACAAATATGCAGTAGACAACGGAGTGCTGATGAGAATATTTACTCAGAAGAATGGTGATGAAGTAAGGTAGATTGTTGTACCAGCAGACCATAGGAAAAGAGTGATGGAATTGGCACATGAATCAATTGTAGGAGGTCATCTATCTGCAAAGAAGACGGAAGACAGAGTTATTACAAGTTTTCACTGGCCAGGAATCACAAGTGATATCGCACGGTTTTGCCGATCTTGCGACATTTGCCAGAAAACTATTCCGAAAGGTAGAATAAAGAAAGTCCAACTAGGTGACATGCCGGTGATCGACGAGCCGTTTCGCAGAGTTGCTGTTGACCTAATAGGTCCAATAGTTCCAATATCTGACAGGGGCAATAGATATATCTTAACTGTTGTGGATTTTGCTACACGTTTTCCAGAAGCAGTTCCTCTAGCAAAGATAGAGACAGAGAGAATTGCAGAAGCACTGCTTGAAATTTATTCCAGAGTAGGATTTCCAACAGAAGTGCTGAGTGACAGAGGAAGTCAATTTACTGCCGATGTAATGAAAGAAATTTGCCGGTTGATATCTGTCAAACAACTATTCACAACACCATACAATCCAAAATGCAACGGACTGTGTGAGCGGATGAATGGAGTGCTTAAAAGTATGCTGAAGAAAATGTGTCAAGAACGACCAAACGACTGGGACCGATATTTACCATCTGTACTATTTGCATATCGAGAAGTGCCACAAGCTAGCACGGGGTTTGCTCCATTCGAACTGTTGTATGGAAGAACAGTTAAAGGACCAATGCAAATATTGAAAGATATTTGGACAAAGAGAGTATATCCAGAACTCCAGAATACCTACATGTATGTTTTCAATTTGAAACAAAGATTAGAAGAAACTTGCAAAATAGCCAGAGAAAGTATCATGAAGTCTCAGAGAATATACAAGCATCATTACGACAAGAGAGCACGTAAACGTGTATTAAAGGTCGGAGATAAAGTTCTTCTGCTGCTGCCTACAGATAGAAACAAGATGATATTACAGTGGAAAGGACCCTTTGATGTTGTTGAAGTGATTAATCAGTTTGATTACAAGATCCAAGTCAGAAATAAGCAGAAGACATTCCACATAAACTTACTGAAGAAGTATGAGGAGCGCCCAAAAGCCATTGCAGCAAGTGTAGCAGTTATAGATGAAGTAAATGATGGTATTGATGGAGCAGTAGATGATGCAAGTCTGTTAGAATTTCCAGAGTACTCCAGTGAGCAGACCTACAGACACGTTCAGATTAGTGAAAAACTAACGAAAGATCAGAAGAAGCAAGTCCAAGACATACTGAAAGAATTTAGTGAAGTGTTCTCTGAAAAACCTGGTACAACTCCATTAATAGAGCACCATGTAGAGTTGACTGATGAGACCCCTGTAAGAGTAAAGCAATATCCAATTCCTTATGCTAAGAGACAAGATGTTGAAAATGAAGTTCATAATATGTTGGAAGCTGGCGTGATTGAACCTTCGATTTCAGAGTACAACGCACCAGTGGTAATCATTAAAAAGAAAGATGGAAGTAATCGATTCTGTATTGATTTCAGAAGACTAAATGGTATCACCAAGTTTGACACCGAACCAATGGCAAGTGTTGACGACATAATGGCAAAGTTGACCAATGACAAGTTCTTTACAAAAATCGATTTATGTAAAGGCTATTGGCAGATTCCTGTGGCAGACCGATGCAGAAGATTTACAGCTTTTTCCACTGACCGAGGCACTTATCAATTTAAGAAAATGCCTTTTGGTATGGTCAATTCAGGAGCAACTTTTAATAGGATGATGCGCAAATTACTTAAAGGGTGCAAATATGTGGACAACTATGTTGATGACATGATAGGACACACAGAAACATGGTATTTACATTTATTGATGTTGAGAGATCTATTTAGAAGACTTAAAGAAGCAAAGCTCACGGTAAAGCCATCCAAATGTTATATTGGATTCAACAATATTGGTTTTACTGGGCATACAGTTGGTAATGGACTTATGCAGATGGAAGAAGAGAAATTGATAAAGATCAAAAAAGCAGAAGTGCCGAGAACCAAGAGACAAGTCCGAGCTTTTTTAGGACTAGCTGGGTATTACCGAAGATTTATTCCATCCTTCGCTGAAATTGCAGCTCCGTTGACAGATCTTACAAAGAAAGGTCGTTCTAATTATGTTCAATGGGGAGATGATCAAGATCAAGCATTTAATCATTTGAAAGAACAGTTAGTTAGAAGTCCAATATTACATCTGCCAGATTTCACGAAAGAATTTATTCTGCAGACGGATGCAAGTAACTGTGGAATTGGAGCAGCCTTACTTCAGAGATTCGATGGCAGTTTATTTCCTATTGCTTATGCAAGCAAGAAGTTACTACCTCGTGAGAAGAATTATTCAGTCGGCGAGAGAGAATGTTTAGCCATCATCTTTGGAATAAAGCGATTCCAAAAGTACTTGTACGGGAAAGAATTTGTAATACAAACAGATCATAGTTCACTATCGTATATCCAGAAGAGCACACCAGACAATGGAAGATTAGTAAGATGGGCGTTATTCCTACAATCATATCAATTCAGAATTGAAGCTATTAAAGGAACAGACAATCTGTTTGGTGATTATTTGAGTCGACAGTATCAAGACGAATAGACAATGTTTATTTTTTATATTTTTGGAAGTATAAATACTTCCTTTAGGAGGGGACAATTGTCAAAATAACCATTTTTATGTATGAAAAGAAACACAAATTTTAACGCCATCTTATTATTATGTTTTGACGTTGCTATGACGTGACGTCAACAATGGTGTCTTCTCACCGGTTCGCGCTTTGTATATATATATGTATGTTTTTTTGTTAATAAAGCGGAGTGGAAAAAAAGTCAGTTCGGAGAATAGATCTCTCGATGTCAAAAGTGAAGCAAGTCTAACGAAGTAGACTTGCTTCCGATATAATAGGTGGCAGACCTTCTTGGTGGAGGCAGACCTTTGGAGTAGGCAGACCTTTGGTGTAGGCAGACCTTTGGTGTAGGCAGACCTTTTTTGTGGAGGCAGACCTTTGGTGTAGGCAGACCTTTGGTGGAGGCAGACCTTTGGTGTAGGCAGACCTTTATTGTAAGCAGACCTTTGGTGTAGGCAGACCTTTTGTGTAGGCAGACCTTTTTGGTGTAAGCAGACCTTTGGTGTAGGCAGACCTTTTTGGTGGAGGCAGACTTTGGTGTAGGCAGACCTTTGGTGAAGCAGAACTTCTTTGTTGAAGTGGACCTTCCTTGGTGAAGAGGACCTTCTTTGGTGAAGTGGACTTTCTTTGGTGAAGAGGACCTTCTTTGGTGAAGCGGACCTTCTTTGGTGAAGTGGACTTTCTTTGGTGAAGAGGACCTTCTTTGGTGAAGCGGACCTTCTTTGGTGAAGTGGACTTTCTTGGTGAAGAGGACCTTCTTTGGTGAAGTGGACTTTCTTTGGTGAAGAGGACCTTCTTTGGTGAAGCGGACCTTCTTTGGTGAAGAGGACCTTCTTTGGTGAAGAGGACATTCTTTGGTGAAGCGGACATTCTTCGGTGAAGCGGACCTTCTTTGGTGAAGCAGACCTTTCTTATAGGCAGACCTTATAAAAAGGCTGACCTAGCAAAGACCTCAGAAAGATAGTCATAATATACTCACACAAATAGCTTGTTAAAGTATTTACACTGAAAATCTTGACACCGTCACAAAACAGTCCCCCACCCCAAAAAAATCTTTTTATACACACACACATATTTATAGTAAAGGTATGCTACTGGTCAACTCAGAAACCAAGAAAAAATGACCGATCTTATTCAACGGGCTCTTGTGTTTTTATTTCTTGGTCGATTTTCAAAAACTTGGTCTTATTTATCAAACAAATGCTTAATTTGTCGATTGCATATTTAAAAGCTTATTAATGAAAAGCAAATGAAGAAAGTTATCTGAAGTTAAACAGGAAAAAACGTTTAATCGTACCCTATCTGATCTACCAAAAAACCGTTTCCTTCCCGAACGTAACACATAAATGTGCAAGTGGAACTCCGATAAAAATGAACTAAAACAGAGAAAATAATATTTAAAGTCACTACCCTCTCTCACAGTGGTCTAAGACAAATCATTTGATCACTATAATAAATTTCCTTGGCTTGCCGTGAGTTTTTCCGTAAAACGGCATGAGTTCGGTTTTAGCCTAGACTTCTTTCTCAAAATGGAACAATCGTTGCAATTACAAAATCATAAAGTGTCTAGTTAACATGTGCATACTTTAAGTCAATTAAGATATCAAAATGAAAATAGATGTGCTAATTCATTGATGGTACGTCTTCTTAAATTTGAAGGGACGTTACTATGGACTAATGATATAGCAGTTCTGCCTCTTTTATATTTATATGAATTGGTTTACTATTCTTTGACTGATTTATTTGTTTGATAAAGTAAGATAAACCTTGCAATTAGCAAATTACTCGAAAAGTCTAGTTCTATCCTTGGACTGCTCTTGTTAAATTCTATTAATTGTTACTTCATACATTATTTTATAGCTAATATTGCTGCACAAGTTTGATTTTTTACATAATTATAATCTTTATTTATTAAATCAGTTCAGGACATCGTTCCTCCAGCACTCCAGTGCTTTGATTTGTAATCGGGGTCAGATTTCTTTAGTGTATTGTGTTGTTAACATAACTAAACGTTATCATTCGGAACAACCTCGGCGATCATCTACGAAGATACACCTCGGATATCAATCGTAGTAGAAATACAACAAAGTTATGATGTCAGGCGATTAACCTCATAGGTGAAGTAGTGCCGATGTAAACAATCAACATGGCAGATCATTTTGCAGAAAGTATCGAGTACACAAAAATGTTTGAGGATCAACTTTGATTTGAGTGAATATCAGTTACAGGCATTGAAGAGCTTTAACTGCCCATAATCGTCCGTCAGTTTTGGTGTGTGCCAGCGTTCCAAACGTCGGGAACGAGGTCAGATTCTATGATGGAACTATTTTCGCTCCTCGTGATATCCGAGGTGTATTTGCGTGGAAAATCGCCGAGGTAGTTCCGAATGATACGTTATACTATTCGCAAAGTATGGAAAAATGCAGGGGTGTTCTTTCAGCCATTCTAAGCAGGCGCGTAGCTACCAGTACGCAGAGTACGCAACTGCGTACACATTGGTCCAGAAAATCGCAAAAAAGGAACGTCAAAAATGCAATAAAAACTTTGGTCGGGGGCGGGAGTAGGGGTGTATAGAACAAAAATTAGTTATTTTTCGCAAAAAATCTATGTGAAAATAACTCTACACGAATTAGTTGAATAATTAAAACAACATCTAGTATGACGCTTTTTGTCAACTTTAATACATAAAACTATATAGCAGCGTTATTCTTGAAACAGATTGGTAAAACAAAATATACAATGTACCATAAATACATTCAACCAATGCGAGCGCTCAAAACGCAATGATATAATTCGCCGCTACATTCATGAATTAATAATACATTTTCTTCTAAAAATGACCGAGCTTTTATAGAAAATGGTGGTTGTGATAGTGTTTTTGGTGGTTATGTTGATGGGGGTGGTGATACGAATGGATGTGATACAATATTATACAGACTCGTACACAGCTTGAAAAGCCATATTGGACTCACCTATCGGCTCGTCCAATATGGCTTTTCAAGCTGTTTACTCGTCCAAATATATTTCCATGTTGTACAGTAAACTGTATAATAACCTATCATTCTACTTCTTCATTAAACTCAACTTGATACAAAGATAATGGCTTATAATAACGTCTTCTATTATCATTAAGTTTTAAGGTTACACTACAACGATCCGTATTATGAAGCATTTAATAAAGATTTTGTCCTTAATAATTCTCTATTGTTTTGTTAAATTATAAAACTAACTTTGATGATATGCTGCCCAGATGTGGATCGAGTATACATAATAAAGTATTTCACGACCCTTCCCTGTTGAATTCTAAAGACAAACAAATAGGGATTGGCAGCTTTGTAGATTTTCATATCTTAATTATATTATTGATCAATTGATTGATTAATTAACCAACAATCAAATCACTAATAGGGGATCTTCTTACTATTCTGAAATTAAGATTTGAATTCAATAATTTATATTGGGGTTGTACACCAATCATCCTTGACAGATACGATGTATGGATTGAATAACTATGATGTTTTTTAAATGTAATACAGTAGATCTCAGATAAGCTTATTTTGTGAATCGCTAAACTCTATTCTTCTAAGTTATCATATTTCATTTTTTCCTAAATAAATATTCAATCCCATTTATGTAAACAATCCAAAAACAATACTTATATTGTATATATATTATAAATTTACCAAACTTGATACAAAGATAACGACGGTCAATTGTTTTTAATGGTAATTAAGTTTTAAAGTTACAGTACAGGGGGCCATATTATAATACGTTTTACTAAAGATTTTATTCCTTAATCATTCTATATTGTTCTGATGTATTATGAAAATAATCCAGATTTTATGTTGCCCAGATGCCATAGGCGGAAGGGGGTGGTAGGACCCGGAGTACGCCCCCCCCCCTAAAATTGCCCAAGCTATGGTTGGTTTTTTCATCATGAATATGATAATTATAGGAAATTATATATATTTGTCAAAAAATTTCACTCGCTATGCGTGCAACAAGTTACGAGACTGGGAGTACAGAAAAACTATGACCTAGCATACAATCTTAAACAATTCCTTGTCATTATTGTAAGAATCTAACATGATCCAACGGCTGTTAGAAAATTATATGATACATGTATATCTAAATGCTCCATATTGTACCCTGGGAAAGGATATTTGAGGCTCTCGAAATTTGCCTGAATCCCTTAGAATAACAAAAACTCAGGAATTTCGGGTGCCGCCGGTCACCAAGACCTCTAATCAGGGCTTTGCCTTGGACCATTCGGGGCCCTTACGGCCCATTGAAACCCTATTCTGCTTGTTAATTTTACGTCCCTTCTAACTAGAATTTTCCGCCCCCTCTAACTTAAAATCCTGGTTCCGCCTATGGATGCAGATCGAGCCTATATAAACGTGTTTTTTGTTATCATTTTTTATAGAAATCACTAAAATAATGCTTCTTTAAGGAAGTGGCTCTACATCCATGTGTGTACCGCCCGGCTTGCTCAGTTGGTTGCACGCAAGTCTACTGATCGAGGGGTCGTGGGTTCGATTCCCGGGTGGGGCATACTTTCGTGGAGCTTGGTCATGAAATTATTTCTACGGCCATTCTTCCTCCTACCGATGATTTTTAATTATGTTTGGCAGTTGTCAGTCACTGACGAAAGTATGTGCTAAGTAGTTGGTTAACAGCTAAATCCAGAGATTTAACCTTTCCAGGAGAATTGAGTAGATTGACTGACCGCCGTTATATGACATGTACAATGAGTTGCTACGGCGTTAAACCAAACTAACAATGCATCCATGTAAATCCTGTAACTTTAACCTCAACGCACATTGTTGTTTACAAACTCCTCACAGCGGTTACGTCACGCGTTGCTACCGCTGCTGGGAGTTTGGGTTGTTTAGAGTCACGGCACTCATCTTACTCCAGGCTCCAGTTACGGTACAGTATTTTTTGTCATTGCCTATTTGTACATTCGGAACTCCTCGGCTATTCACTATGAATAACCTCGGACATATTCAGGCGCCATTTTAGAACTTCCTTTGCAACAGGGATATGTCCTGAAACCTTCCTTTGAAGCATACATGTACCGTATATATACATATATACAAGGGTTACAACCGCGTTTGATAAACCACTTCAAGTACATTATGTGACACACATTACTGATACTCTGATGGCACTATAACCCATGTAACCTCACAAGAGATTAATTATAACTCTTAAATCTACGATGGTTCATAGATGCAAAGGGCAGACCATAAATATGACTTATTTATCAAAAGTATGCTTGATTTGTTAACCTCCTTATCATCGAGAAACGCATGAAAAAAATATTGATACATGTACTAAAAAAATTAAACTCCGATTATTTTACGAAGAATAAAATTACGTATCAATGGGACTTACCTTTTGCGAATCTAGTTTAAGGTTTAAATTTCTAGGTAAAAACAAATTCAGGGGGAGGAATGCCCTTGACTCACTATAGGATGCTGCATACATATTAAAAAGCCCTTGCTACGCCCCTGCTAAGCATTTAATTCCAGGTAGCTTCCAGGTACATTTTTTTAATGTTTGAAAAGAAAAAAAGTCGATTTAATTGATTATTAATAACTTGGCAATTAAGATGGCTTTTGTCAATGGTCAATGCAAGAATAGTACCTATTAAGATAGGATAGTCTGGTAATCGCTGCACTCTTAAGAGTACAACAAACTTACCTATAACAACTAGTGTTATTCAGTCATCCAATGAGTTATATATATAACTGAATACACAATTATATAGTTTGTTTCTTTCTTGTGGAATATAAACTTTGTCAAATAGAAAATATATCCGTAAGCAATGTATCACAAAAGCAACTGCTCCCCGACTTAGCGCTAAATACACAGCAACTTCGCCCGATTTAGCCTCAATTTTTATGTACAGTGGAGTAAAACGGCGGCTTCTCGAAAAGTTTACAGTTTCAATGGCTGCAAATTGACATTATAGTAGAAAAGGGACAGCTCTACAATACAAACACAAAAGTTACACCGTTGGTTACAAAAAATGTAGTTAAAAATGACCTCAAACGTCTAAAAACGGGTTTTGGATGGTTTCTCTGTCTTTAACTCGCGTTTTCTTTCTTATTTTTTCATTTTTGGCTAAATATAAAGCGATGTGCTAAACCGCCAAGCCCAGCCCGACAGATCCGTACCATTTTTATAACATAAAAGTAAATATATAAAGAATAATTAACGAAAATCTTACACTGACTGAGATTCAACAATGTATCGTATTGGATATCGCCCGAATTAGCCTCGCGCGCCCGATTTAGCAGGTTACCTGGTGTGTATATTGTCTCGTAATGCCGACACTGTGGACCATTGAGAGGTAAAAAGATATCAATTAAAATGGCACAAATGATTTTTAAAAGAGATTGCATCTCAGTTGAAAAAATAATCGTTTAAAATATCGTTTGACAAGGTTAATACATTGTATATATAAAAATATAACTGTGATAAAATGTCTCACACTTCAAAATGCCACATTAAGTTTGTTAGACTGTAACATCTTCTAAAAAAAGATTATTTACATACTGATACTTCATATGATTCAACCCTTCAGTAATTTCAGGGCTATATGTATATCAGAACCTTTGGTTGTACGTTCCATGACCTTGAACTTGGTGCCAGCTGGGTATGTTCGCTCATGTTCCATGTACCTTGCGTACTTTTCAATATTTCTTGGCTGCCAGCAAGTATCTTCAGAGTTATCGATCGTGAATATTACTGATTTATCTCCCTTTGGACCACATGTTGGAAATGGTATGGCACACCGAAGTTTGGTCGATGCCGAGGAAATAGACTGCCAAACAAAACAAGTGCCAACTTGATATTTGTTGTGATCTGCATAGCTTAGCAACATCTTCCTATATGTTGTTCGTCGCTCACGTGGTAGTTCGACCCAAAACATCAATAGCATCTGATAGACAACGGCGTATGGACCAAGTGCCAGGTCGTCACCAGTAGGACGATAATGTTTTATTTTTTGTCGACGGAAGGCCGTGTTCAAGTATGTATACATGTAATTCTCTTCCGCGGTGTATGTATCTATGACAGCCTCGAAAAATTCATCTCTTGTGGAACTTTCTTTTATCTTCCTGTAATTTTCTTGGCAAATAACATAAACTGTATCACAAACTTTCTCTTTGATCTCATTCCATCTTTTTTCTGATTTCATCAGGTCATTATAGACGGCTCTCAGTACATCTATTATTGACGTGTTGCTGGATATTGGTTTAGGATGAAAGGTTTGTTTGTACGCTGCTAGCGTAAGAGATATCAAACACAGACCTTTGTTGTGTGTATATTCATCAACGGCTATGAATGTTGTTATCGGTTGATTATGCACTTTGTTCTTGTGTTTTTCGAGAACCTTTGCAACTTCAGTATATTCGTAAGCTTCAGCTATCTCAAGTGCATTCATTCCACTAGTTGGACCACATTCAGATGTGCATTGTTTAGCTTTGGTATCTGAATCACACCCATGGAAACTCAGAAGTTTCTGAAGAATATCAATATCCTTCCAGTACACAGCTTGATGTAGAACACCCCAGCGTCGATTTTCTGGTATTACGTTGATCAATCGAACTAGCACTTGATCCTCCGGAGTTCCTAATATTTTCCAAACAGTTTGCCAATCACCTCTTTTCGCTGACAAAACCAGTTGATTGATTTTCACATGTTCACGTTCAATCGAGTTTTCAGCAGTCACACTAAAACAAAAAAGGCGAATGTAGAACTGAGTCGCTCACACCAAAAAGTAATTTAGTGAATATTAGAGCACAACTAATCGGCTTTACCGCAGCACTTAAAGGTCCGAAAATGAAAAAAAATGTTCCCGCACTTCAAAATTTGTACCGCTTCAAGATAATTTGAAAAGTCAAAATTTGTTTGGTATTCAACCAAGAAGTTTTATGGCAAAAATCAATTATTTAAGGTCTGAATATCAACACTTATATCAATATAACATCACAATAATTATAACAAAACAGTAGTGTATTCATGTTAACATACGTAACAAGTAATGATGAAGATACGATCCTTTATTCCTTTGTTTTTCTTAATGCTAAAATAGTACTCAGTTCATGTTCTCAAACATAATAATTCGTCAATTATAAATGCAATGCATATTTTCCATACACTAATGCCTCAGTCCCATTAAATCGTGGCTTGTTACGGACCCGTACGAGCAGACAGTCGTAGGCCGTGGGAAGCCTTGCGTACCAAGGTGAGGGTACGCACATGGTACAAAACAACACACCCGTACGGAGCCGTAGCTGGAAGATACGCATGTTTAATCCATACTCGGCCACAACTTTGTTCATGATTTGACTCTGAAACTGATACGGGTATCCTTGGCTCATCTCACGGACCCTGGTAAAAACGTAACAGTCCGTACGGGTATGCAAGAGTTCGTACGGATCCTTGCGGATCTTGATCGCACGGCGCCCACACGGTGCCCTCACGGCTATTTTAATGTTTATGGGACTGAAGCTTTAAGCATAAGATACATTTTAAATTGATTTCACTTCAATTAAACAGTGACGTATATTGAACGTCTCAAACTCTACACAGTTTATATGGATGCGTGACGTTATATGTTCCCCTTGCTGTGTAAAAATAATTCACAATATTACTGTCTCATAAACAGGTAGGACAGGTAGAATATTTCACTCTCAAATAATGTTCATGCCCAAACATACTCTACTCAAACAGACTTATTTAAAATTAGGTTGTATTTTGCATAATTAACCCTAAGTCTGTTTATACACTTCAAGGTTTAGTCTTTTTATTTTATAGGGGCGCTGATTTTATTTTTTTTCCTTCAGAAGTACTTATATATACTTAGCAGTTGTATGTTGTTTAGTCTGTAGCATAATTTGCTTAACTAATCTTTAAAGTCAACAGGTTAGGTCAGATTTAAAAAATAAGTATGCTGAGTAGTGGTCTGTTTTTCAGTCGATTACTTGTTTATCTGATTAATATTTTATATATTATTTATATGTTTTTTTTTTCATAAAAAGTCAACAGGTATGGTCCATTATTATTTCACGGGGGTGCTGATTCTAAAAGTCTCATTCAGAAATTAAGAAGGACTTAAGTATGTTGAGTAGTTGTACGTTATTGAGTCAATTCCTCTTGATAAAACATGATCAAAATAATAAAACCCAAGGAAAATAACTTCCATATCTGAAACTATAGTTGAGAGAAAAATATCTTAATACATATAGTTTTTTTAAAAAGTGTAATGTTAGAATAATAGAATAAATTCATGTTAGGACTACATAAAATCATAATTTATATTTAAATGTGCATGATTATATCCATTAATACAATGTAAGTGACCATTGTGACTTATAAGCACTATAAAAAATGCTATCATTTTTTGTAAAAAGTCCATATTTTGCATGCATTTTGATTTTAAGTAAATAAATTTTCATGAGCTTTGAGCTCGCTCCTCAAAATGCAAAAATAGGAAGAAAATTTTTTCGCTCGCTCGCTCCAATTTTTTGGACAAAATCTTAAGAACAAAAATTATGATCAATTAGTTGTGGTCAAAAGTGCTAACAAAGATTTTTTTCTTTTTTAAAAAGATATTTCTTGTTAAATTTAACCTTGTGATCTAGCTTTCAAGTTGAAATAACCGAGCTTTAATCTTCACCGATATTTCATAAAGATCAACATTTTGACAAATTTTATCCTCATTGAATAAAAAATGTTACACTATAGTTTTGTTCACAAGATTATTAATTGATTTGGCTTAGCGACCTAATTATTTTTATCACCACGACACATTTCTAAACTTTTACGAGAATTTATCAAAGTGAAGCTTGACCGTGGTTGGTGATAAAAGAGTATGTGACTTCTAGAATGCTCACAAGGATTTTATGTGATTTGATTATCTAGTTTCAACTTCAGCGTGACATAATGATTGTATGAAAAATGACCTCTATTTCATTCAAAACATGTTCTTTTATTCGACCTCTTGGTCTACAGTTTGGATCTGACACCACTCATATTCAAACTCGTCCGAGATATCACTGTTATGAAGCTACTGACAGTAGAAGTTTTATGAAAAAAGGACAATACATATAAAATAATGTACTTTAAGATTTGGCTACATAAGGGGTCATAACTCCACTAAGTAAGAATCCGCTGTCAAATGAATGAGTCAACAATTGAGAATTAAGTTTGTTTGTTAAACCGCGATAAAAAACAATTTATCAAATTTTCCCTCATGTATAAAACAAATCTTTTGCAATAACCTTTTTTCACTTTTTTACGAAAACACCCCAAAACAACAAAGCAAACATATGATGAAATATATTCTACACTCTAGTAATCAGAACACGACAAGGAAAATGTAACTTTGAACATTATAATTGTTTAAACTGGTCCACTCATAAGATCTTAAAATATTTCTAAACATGCCTGGTTGAGTTACCCATATACGTACATACAGAAATAAACCTGTACTTAACTTATCTTAGAATACATATATATTATTGAGTTACATGTATACAAATGTCTTTATTTATCAATAAAACGTAACTTACCTTTTCGCTGCTGAGGCCATCTTGCCCTTTCTCAGTTAAATATTAGTCAATGTAATTGTTTTGTAATTTATAACTCAAATCGAAACTATCGGATTATTGAACCTGGTTTCCCAAACTATGATTAAAAAGACTGGAGCGGATTGAAACGTTTCTTCCCCCCCCCCTCTCTCTCTCTCTCTCTCTCTCTCTCTCTCTCTCTCTCTCTCTCTCTCTCTCTCTCTCTCTCTCTCTTCTGCCCATCTCTCCCTCAGTTTCTAATTATTTAACTAAAACTTTTGAATATTTTTGATAAAACATTTTTTTTTATTTAAACATGATTAAGTTGAAGATTGTTTATTTCGATTAAATGCAGTTCTTCTTACTCAACACATTTTTGAAGATTAATGGCTCATTCAGCCCGTGGATTTTTGAAATTTTGTCAGGTGATTTCAGTAAATTCAAGTGTTTATGGGCCAAATGATAATACAATGCGCAAAAATATACTGGTTAAATCTAGTTTGAAATAGAAACTAGAATATAGTTTGTTTCTGAAATAGTGAATATATTTTGTGCTCAAAAAGGAAAGAAACTAGATTTCGTGCTTGAAAAAGAAACAAGATTTTAAGTTTGGAAAAGAAACAAGATTTTAAGTTTGGAAAAGAAACTAGATTTTGTGTTTGAAAAAGAAACTAGATTTTGTGTTTGAAAAAGAAACTAGATTTTATGTTTGAAAAAGAAACTAGATTTTGTGTTTGAAAAAGAAACTAGATTTTATGTTTGAAAAAGAAACTAGATTTTAAGTTTGAAAAAAAAGAAACTAGATTTTGTGTTTGAAAAAAAAGAAACTAGATTTTGTGTTTGAAAAAGAAACTAGATTTTTGTTTGAAAAAGAAACTAGATTTTGTTTGAAAAAGAAACTAGATTTTGTGTTTGAAAAAGAAACTAGATTTTGTGTTTGAAAAAGAAACTAGATTTTGTGTTTGAAAAAGAAACTAGATTTTATGTTTGAAAAAGAAACTAGATTTTGTGTTTGAAAAAGAAACTAGATTTTATGTTTGAAAAAGAAACTAGATTTTGTGTTTGAAAAAGAAACTAGATTTTGTGTTTGAAAAAGAAACTACATTTTGTGTTTGAAAAAGAAACTACATTTTGTGCTTGAATAGAAATTTGTCTGCTGGAAGGAAAACAACTGAAATGTCAAGTAAAAATTCACAAATGTCTAACTGGTCAGTAATGAAAGGGGAAGACAGTTATAGAGATGCTATGGTATTGGGAGGAGTTGGTGATGCACTCGGTTATAAAAATAGTGTCTGGGAATTTTGTAAAAGTGGACGTCAAATACATAAAGAATTACGTAGCATTGGTGGAGTTGATAATATCAATGTTAAAGATTGGAAGATAAGTGATGATACTGTGATGCATCTAGCAACAGCTGAAGCACTTACTGAGAACGGACGCTGTAATGATAAGGAAAAGCTCTATGGTTTGTTGGCCAAATATTACAAGACTTGTATGGGGGATATGGAAGGCAGAGCACCTGGGGAAACTTGTAAGGCAATGTGTGATGCGTTACAACCTGAGGTAGTCGGTGGTTATCAAACACCATTCAACCCCAAAGGAGGTGGATGCGGTGCTGCGATGAGAGCAATGTGTATTGGTTTAAGATACCCTAAACTTCGTGATATTGAAGATTTGATTGAGGTCAGTATTGAGTCAGGACGTATGACGCATCATCATCCAACCGGATACCTTGGATCAATGGCCACAGCTTTATTTGCTTCGTATGCTGTACAAGACAAGCCTCTAAAGGAATGGGGAGTTGGACTAATGGACACATTGAAACATGCTAAAACGTATATTAGAAATAGAGGCATCCAAGTACAAAAGAACATTGAAGCATGGGGATACTTCGAAACCAAATGGAGATCATACCTAAGATTAAGGAACATTTCTGACGGTATAAGCGATCCATACTTTCCTGAAGATTTTGATAGAGTAGATAAGAGGGATCAGTTTTATAAGATGATGAGTTACGATGACTGGGGAGGATCGAGTGGACATGATGCTCCTATGATTGCATATGATGCTTTGTTAGCTAGCAATGGCGACTGGCAAGAGTTATGTAAGAGAGCCATGTTTCATGGTGGAGACAGCGACAGTACTGGGTCTATAGCAGGTTGTCTGTATGGTATAATGTATGGAATAGACTGTGTACCAAAACCTAATTACAAACATTTAGAATACAGACGACGTCTTGAGAAAGCAGGAAGTGAATTGTACAAGTTAGCATTATGTAGCGCGGCACAGGAAACTTCAAAATGTACCCGAATATAGACTGTTGCTCATGAGGACGTTTGCCCTGTTCGTGTCGTTAATCAAACGGTACATTTGAAGCATGGATTTTTTATATATTTTAATATGTTCGCTGTACCTTAAAACAAAGCGCAAACGCCAAACTCATTATAAACACAAACGATAACACTTTTTATAGACCACATTGTATGATTATTCTTTTTTTGAGAGACAAGATAGTGGAATTATTACATACTTGTTAGATTTAAATTTAAAACATGCAAATCATGTTAAGTGTTCTTTAATCTATGTTTGTTTTTATTGTAAAACAACTCTGTGACTTATACTTTGAAATTTTGATTCTTTGTTCGTGGCGCATGAGGCTATGTGCAAGGTTTTGAATTTATATTGCACAGAAGGCTTTGCTTGTTCGATTCTTTTCCAGACGGGTTATATTCTTCCTTTAAAATTGATATTTATGTCGAATTTCTCCATAAAAAGGTACCTCTGGAAGTTGCCGGCAGTGTTATAGGGTAGATATGTACTGGTTATAAGAAAGGTCCAGCAAAGCTTGGTTAGGTGCACTAGCGACCATAAAATGACTATGATTTGTGTTTAGACGGCTTTAAACTCATTCAAATAAACATATAATCTAAACTTTTGTGTTCATGATATCGTTTATTACCGTTTTTAACATAAATTATACCATACAATGCATGCAATGATGTACTGGAAATTTATCATCTATAAAAGCCATGTATTGTGATAAATTAATGGGTGGAAGTTGAAAAATGTTTTTTTTATGCAATGCCTTATTTGTCGAACATTGAGACTCTCATAACTCTCATGTTAGGAGGATAAATATAATCTAAGATTTGGTTTAAAGTTATCACTGATATAAAACTACCAAGACAGATTATACAACTTAAATTTTGAATTGGTTTAATGTATGCGTTGATATTGATGTATGTAAAAAGTTACTCTCCTACACATCGGCTGATTTTCACTTCCGTTCTCTTCCAGTAGTCTATTCACTTAGCTGCTTATGCTAGGTTTACATCTGGCCACGATTACCACGATGTCCCCGATTCCAGAGCATCGTGGCGAACGTAACAGAGCGCGGAGTTGAATCGGGGTGATCGTGGGGGAGCGTAACGGAACGTGGTTGAATCGGGGACATCGTGGGCATCGGGACAGATTTTAAATCAAACTTAAATTTCACCACGATTGCCCCGATTCATTTTCTAGTCGTGACAGAGCGTGGCCTTCGTAACAAAACGTAACGGAACGTACCGAAGCGTTTACGTTAACAGAACGTAACAGAACGTAACAGAACGTGGAGTACACTCGCAACAGATCGGGACCAGCGTGGAAACATTTTTTCATCCCACGTCGCTGGGAAAGAATTATTTCTTGTTTAAATATCAAATCGTGACGTAAAATGTGGTCATTTGTCTCAAATCGTAGGTCAAATCGCAGGAGAACGCAACAAAGCGGCTTTGTCGTGGGAGATCTTAACAGGACGTAACGGAACGTGGTGGAGCGTGGAAGCCAATTGTGTTGATCGCAACAAAGCGTAACAGAACGTGATGCAAATCGTGGGCTCGATCGTAACAAAGCGCAGTAGAGCGCAACAAAACGTGCTGATTTCGTAAGGAAGCGTAACTGAACGTGGAGTATACTATTTAATCGTAGAGCTCCCCGATGTTTTAGCCTCTGGCTAATCGGGGAGATCGTGGCCAGATGTAAACCTAGCATTAGGGAAGCGTAGTAAAAAGTATACAATTGTAATATATTTTGATGTAGGCAATTAGCCTAAACATTAAGCTCTGAAACTATTTAGGATCAAGTATATTAAAGCCACTATGTGAAGACATATTTATTAACAATAGTCTTGAAAACTATTTTACTACCACGAAGTCATCAAAATATATTATGTATTAGGGACACAATGAACAATTCAAACCATTCTGCTTTCTAAATTTAAGTTTGATAAAGTTTCTATTTCTGAAAAAAGTGGGGTACTTTTATAAGAACTCACTACATTTATTTATACGCCAATGTTTAATATATCTGATCCACAATAGTTTTAGAGCTTACTTATGTTATTTGGAATAAGGTTTATCTTATAATATGACTTCATCTTAAAGAAACTGTAATAAAAACTATTGTTTAATGTATTGACAATCAAATTCTACTTTCGGTTTTGATCTACTTTCACTTAAAATGCATTTAATAACATAAATATTTTTAAGAAACATTTGCATTAATTTAAAAAAGCTTGTTGAATAGAGATTTTGAAATAGATAAATGTCTAATTTCTTTGCAGTCCAAAAACTGCGTTACTTTTGATAAAGGGCCTTTAATCATTTATGCAGACATAAATGTACTGCAACCTTGTAATAGGACCTCTTTTTTAGAAACAGACACTTAATCAAACTTGAATTTTAACGCATGTCATTTTGATGGTATCACAGTTTTTAGACAGTTGTCATTGTGATGTAAATGAACTTATCTTTATACAGTGGTTACAGGGGCAGATCAAGGGGAGGCGAATTTTTTTCCAGGGGGGGGGGGGTGTCCAATCTTTTTAACCACAACAACATTATACTCTTTTACATCTTTGTATTTTATATATCTTCACATTTTTTTTTATCATATAACTACATAACCATTCAATCTATGTTAAGCACTGAGAAAAATTGCTTCTTGCTACTTAGAAATGACTGAGTCAAAAATTACATTTATGAACAGGTACATTTTGGAAATTCCAGGAGGGTCCGGACCCTTACAACACTACAGCCTGGCGCGGAATCGAACTCCCCGCTACCAAGGCCAACTCCAGGCATAGGCGGATCCAGGATTTCTGGTTAGAGGGGGCGGAAAATTCTAGTTAGAGGGGGCGTAAAATGAATAAGCAGAATGGGGTTCCAAAGGGTCGTAAGTGCCGCGAATGGTCCAGGGCAAAACCCTGACCAGAGGACTAGGTGACTGGGCGGCACCTAAAATTCCTTAGTATTTGGTTATTTCTAAGGGATTCAGGCACATATTCAGATCCTCAACTATCCTTTTCCAAAGTATAAAATATAAAACATCTAGATAATTATTTCATGTAATCAGGGATATGTAACTTTCTAAAGGCCGCTGAATCATGTTAAAATCTTACAATAATGAAAGGAATTGGTTTATAATGTATGCTATGTTGCACGCATAGCGTGCGAAAAAACTTTGACATGTACATATATATTTCTTATCATATTTCATGATAGAAAAAAAAACTTTGCTTGGGCAATTTTAGGGGAGGGGGGAGTACGCCGGGTCCGCCCCCGCCTGGATCCGCCTATGCCAAGTCTCTGGATTAAACCTGACATTTTCCGGACGCATGTCTTTGCTAGTACTCATTACATCTTCCAGAAAGAATCAGTACATTTTCTCTTTAATGGAAGAAAATTAGAATTAAATGCACAGTCTTAATGGTATGACATGCGTGGCCGAGACTCTAACTCAACACTTCCGGACAATTTTTATTTTACGACTTTACGCAAATTCCTTCATGCTTTATCAGTTTAATCAATCTTTGACATTCGCTCGTACTTTGTTATCGACACAATCTATGCATGTGTCATGTACTTTCAGGATAAGTCCACTTTGACCCGTAGTGTGACGGTCAACCACTAAGTGGAAAGTGTAGCTGGTTAAAAGCTATGCGACCTGAGATGAAAAAAAACGATTTTAAGTACAATTTTGAACTTAATTGAGCTATCAGCGCATACATTAACTCCGCTATGATATATTCTAATCTAGTGTCCCAAAGGGGTACAGATTCGAATTCCACCCGGGGAGGTTATATCCTTCCATTGAACATTTGACAAGAATGTCAGTTTCCCTCCATTTTTAAGGCATGCGGAGAAGTTTCCGGTCTTGTGGAAGGGTAGATGAGTACTGGTTATAGACAAGGGTCCAGGAAAGCTAGGTTAGATGCGCTCATGGCTACCGTAAAATTATCTAAATTTTGTGTTGACACGTTAAACCCAGTATATTTAAGTAAAATTGAAATATTCGCTGCAGAACTTCTTGGGTCGTATTCTCATCGTTCCTTAAAGATACTATTCATCGATAAAAAAATATGTAAATCAGCAGAGTTATTGTACGCGCCACTGACAATTGAATGAAATTTAACAAAGCATACATTTAATCTGTTATAAGTATTGCATATAATATGTGCGTGATGTGCATTAGTCTGCCTCGGGTTAAAGTGCACGGACTATGTCACAGACAGCATTTAATCTCTATTTCTACTGCATGGTGCAGTCAAGTAATTGATTTAAGATTCAAGTAGGCTTAAAAAACAATAATCACGCATCATAAGAGTGATATGGCACTACTTTTGAGGTTAAAATTTAAAGCAAAAAACGTGAAAGTAATTTAACTCAAGATAACAATTTATATTTGATATAATTTAATTAAAGTCGCCATTTGTTGTATTTTAAGATATTACATTAAATAACCAATGTTTAAACGTTTCACAAAAACTCATCTTCCTCAAACAATGTATATATAAAAAAGGAAATTAAACTCTTTTGGTAATTCGTTGTCAAAGGTTTCAAGTTTCCATAATTCAATTAAATATTCATGCATGCAGTTCCGGAAGTGGAAGTGCCAAGATTTTGTGGAATTTTCTATGATTTGTTTATTCTGCATGTTGGATATTAAAGCCCCTATACGGAGAAATATTCATTTACAGCAGTCATGAAAACTGCCTTAAACCGTGAGGTCATTAAAATATAATCTGCAATATGGACACGATAAACATGTCAAGCCATTTTGCTTTTTAAGTTTAAGTTTAGAAAAATGGCAATTTCTTTAAAATGGGAATTCCTTTCATTAGAGCATGTACTATTCATTTTTGTTAGAGTTGAATACGCATGATTCAACGTCGCTTGTAGAGATGAATTATGCAATTTAGAGGAAGTTGTTTTTCTATCACAGGACTTAATAGTGTGATCAAAACAATTGTTAAAAGAATTCACTATTCAGATACTACTTTAATTTTCGATTAACTTTAATTCAAAATGCAATAAATGACACAGAAATGTTTCAGTGGAAAATGCATTTATTACAAAAGTTCTATTTTATTGCAAGTGTTTAAATAATATAAAACACATTTGTATCAGCAAAAATTTTTATTTTCTTTGCAGTCATGGACAGTGTTAGAATGGATATAGGGGCTTTAACTGATCGTTATGGTATTGTTAAAGTGGCCAGATTTAAGATTTTTATATATTGTCGTAGACTGTATGTGTACTATATAAGTAGCTGCCTGAAATATTTTCCTTCATTGATAGGTTGCTACGTCAATGAGTTTCGTCAGATAAATTTCTTGAAGTATGTTTCGGATGACAAAATTTCGTTTTTATATATACTTAGGTAAAGTATTATCAGTTATTCTTCTTTTGAATTTTGTGAAATCATATTGAATTTTGATACAAATTTCAACTAGTTAATTAATTATTGTTTTTTATGTAAACAATGTTGTCTCTAATGCTTATACTTGACCCATAAAGCGACCGGCACGATTCCAAGTCAAAAACACTAGGGTAAAACACTAAATACATAGTGTTTTGACTTGGAACCGTGACAGTCGCCTTTTACTTGAACAGTAATCAACATTTATAATATAAAATCGAATTTTATTTTAGTATTTTATGCAAGCTTTGAATCAATAAGCAACCTAAGCGTAATGAACAATGTTAGTACATGGGCTGTAACATTTGGCATTACCGTTTGTATTTGTTTTTTTGCTATTTACAAAAACTTGTACGCCTATATGTTTGTAATGAATATTGTAAATAACCATAAGGCATTTGTAATGCCGTTTTTGCTATACGAAGATGTATGTATTATTATTACTTATCCATTCATTTTTGGAAGGAACTTTTTTTCAAAAAATTCCTTTCTATGTCAGCGCTCTGCGAAATTTGAAAAAGAACGAACAACACCTAACAATGAGTTAATGCGCCCAAGAAAATAGTGCGGTAGAAAAATATGAATACTATCAAACGTAGATGGATTGGAAAAAAATAATTCAAACAAATACTTGAAATTATTATATTTAATGTTTCTTTACATTAATCAAACATTATTCATACTGTGAACGGAGATTAGTTATTTTGTATTATTGCACAATATTTTTTCTGCCACACGTTTGTATATGATATATACTACTTAGCAGACGATATTCACAGCTGGAGTTTACTATGAGAACGTAAAGCGATGGCCAGGTGTCAATGAATGACTGAATGAATGACCGTTGTAGATTTTCCATCATTGTGTAAGCAGATCTGATTTATACAGAAGTATTGGAAGTATTCAATTGAAGGTTAATATTGAATGAATGCACTTAATGTATTAGCTATGCAGCATAATGATATTGGACAGTAAATGCAATTGGAACAAAATACAGTCATTTATGATGTATGTATCATATTAAAAGCATTTATGCAAGCTAACAAAAAGTAATCTATTTAACAACAACCTACAAGATAATCAGAGCTATATACGCTGTATCCCAAGATCAAAATAAATAAGTCCAAGGAAGAAAGACTTCGACATATTTTATCTTTAAATGTTCATGATTAATTGTATCACATCAATGATGAATAAATGACCAGTATGACTTAAAACTCTAAAAGTAACTTATAATGCTTTTCTGAATTACATTTTATGATGTTTTTTGTGTGAAAAGTCCATATTTAGCATGATTTTTTTACATTTGGTACATAAATGTTCATAACAATATCACATATTTATTCTCCGCCTTTCGCTCGCTTCTCAAAATGCCAGAAATGGTGAAAACAATTTTTTTCGCTCGCTAGCTCCATTTTTTCAGACAAAATCCATAGAACATAATAATTAATTTGTTGTGGTCTTAACGCCATAGCAACACATTGTATAGGTGTTATCAAATCTCTGGATTTAGTTGTTAGTGACAGTCTACTGCCCTGCGTGATTTAGAATCAGTGGTAGGAAGGGAGAATGACCGTAGAAATTATTTCATACCTAAGCTCCACGAAAATATGACCCGCTCGGGAATCGATTCTACAACCCCTCGATCAGTAGAATTATGTGCATGGGAAATGAAATATGAAACATAGTTGATAATGCATGATAAAGAGATAATGATGGATATCGAAGTAGTAACTTTGAAGTCTTAAACCTTTCAAAAATTCCTTCCAACAGTACTTTCAGTACTTTGATTCATTATGTCTGTAATATCTGTTATCTGTTCTCATGTAAGTACGTAAACGTATTTTGTATTGCAATCGTAATAATGGTATATATGACAGGTGTTTAGGAACGGCCATAGCCAGTCCAATGCTTCACCAAAAGAAGGTCGCTGGGTTATATGCGTAATATATGTATAAAATACATATATTAATCACTACGTGGTGGATACATGGAGTATAATTCATTGAAAAATGCCCGAATGCAGAAAGAAAATATCTCAAATTATCAAACGATACTCGTGTATCAGTGCAACTGCGTAGCCCTATCTGCCAATGCGTGTTGTTAGCCTGAAACTGTACAAAATATTATTAGGACATTGTTTCTAACTTTGAATTTCAGTTGTTGGTGTCACAAATGTGGTGAGTGAACAAATCCAATTAACAAAATTTGTACACGACCCAAATTTTGATAACAAAATACCAACCAATACAACAGATGTCATAAAAACGCCAACCATGCTAGATTGTGCCTATTTGTGCCATAGTAACGCAAATTTTGTGGCTTACTATTTCACTTTTAGAAGTTTTGATTGTCAATTTATGAACGAAGATATCAACTCTAATACATATTGGAATACTAGTGAGGGCACGAAATATTTCTACAAAAAATCGATTCGAAGCAGTATGAGATCATCTACAGATCCTGCAATAATGACGTCATCCTCTGGCACCAAGTCATTGAATAGTCCCAGTATGACATCAACAGGACGAACCATTTCGTTATTGGAGCGCACAACCAGCAAATGTAAGTTATATTTGATAACGATTGATTCATGTACAAGTCTCCGCTGTCACATTAATGCAACCACTCTCATGTCAGTACTATGAGTTCATATACCAAGCAGATGTTTGTCATTATTGAATTTACTTTACGTAGATAAAACGTCAAAAAGTAAATGTTGATCAGAAATGTGTGCTGAATCTTTACGAACAATCTTTGAAAAGCAGTGTAGTGTTTTCGCTTTTTTTAGAAATACAGTGTAGATAAAAATGTAAAAGCATTATTCTTCCTGTTAAAGTACAAACCTACTTTGCGGCATCAATGCACTCGGTGACTGTACAAGTGAGGCGCAAATGTGCATGTAAAACGGTAGAGTAACTATTTAAACTGTTTTGAACTGTATCTACATACAAATGCTGTAGATTTTAATAAGCAGTTGTTGGGATGGCCTTAAAACTCTCTAATGTCGCAGCAAACAGGTGCATGATGATGGCATCCGGTTCCACAAATGGATCCCAGTATACGACGATGCGAGTGTAAAATTATACTATACTGTAGCATGGTTAACATAATTTCGTACAAACACTTGATACAAAATTCTAATTTCTTCTTGTATCTCACTTTTAAAACCTAAAACTTCCTATTTGTAAAATATTCAGTGGTTCATTACAATATTTTCACTTTTGTATTGTTGCTGTTTTTCTCTCTCAATATTTCAGCAGTCCCACAAGCGATTATTTCCTGTGAAGCAATCTGTAATGGCTGGTTATTGTTACATTACCCTGATGGATCCAATTTCAGTTACAGGTAAGCAATTTGGTTTTTTTTCTAAATTGTACGTATACATGATGGTAATTCGACATGTATGCGAGTTTTGCGAGTCGTTGAGACAGGGCTATCAAGTCAAATTGATTTTCGTCAAATTCTTGCGGCAACAATAAAATAGAAAATATATAATCGGTGCATAAAATACCCGTTACATTCCTTTGGCCAAAAATGCCCACATAATTCTGTTAATTGCAATTGTTTAGTTTCAATTCTCTGTACATTTTTTTTGCAAATGACATAGTTTATCGCTCGACTCATTTTTTGTGCAGAGAATTTAGAGCTAAAGATCAAATTCAAAGGACCAATTTGGGATTTTTTATTGTCGCGGAACAAACTCGTAACTGCATGCATGAAGCGTGCATCGGGCGCTTGCGTTCAATTGTACTAGATGTAAATATACAACTTGATATTGACTGAAACAGTCACCAGAAATATAAAACTGTTCCTGTGGTGTACTGGAATCACATGTATAATTACTGATCCAATAAGTATGAGATTTATACCACAGAAATGGTTTTACATTATGTTGTTTTGAAATTTATGTCGATCGGTGAGCGAAGAACCAAGCTAATGCCTAGGTCACATTTAACCCGGCGCCCGGCCGGCGTTCCCGATTTTTAGGAATCGGCCGGCATGGTGAGATCGGAATCAGATCGGCCGGCAAAATTAAATCCTTCATACTAGAAAGGTACCCGTCAGATGCCCGTACGGGATCCGGAAGATGGCCGCACGGCAATCGTCCGATTTCATGATTTTCTAACCCCGATTTTCTAACAGATGCCCGTCCGATATCCGCACGATGTTCTTATGACGCCCGTGCGATACTCGCCCGGGTATCGCCCGATTCTTCCGAGTCGCACGATGTCCGGACGGGCATCGAGGTAGCGCCAAGCCTACAAGACTACATAACGAACATCGGCCGATGTCCGCCCGGCGTGTGTCGCTTTTGATGGCAAGAGTAGCTTTGCACGCTATAGATTCATCACCGTCATTGTCGCTTGTGGAATTAGGCTAACACTTGTGCAATTTTCTACGATAAAACAGCATCGCACCAGGGACGGCTGCAGGCGCGCAAATTACCCAATGCCGACAAGGCGAGGTAGTGACGAAAATAACTATACGGGACCCTTTCGAGGCCTCGTAATTGGAATGAGTACACCCTAAATGCTACTATATATACTATATATATATACTATAGCTACTCTTGCCATCAAAAGCGACACACGCCGGGCGGACATCGGCCGATGTTCGTTATGTAGTCTACCGGCGCTACCTCGATGCCCGTCCGGACATCGTGCGACTCGGAAGAATCGGACGATACCCGGGCGAGTATCGCACGGGCGTCGTAAGAACATCGTGCGGATATCGGACGGGCATCTGTTAGAAAATCGGGGTTAGAAAATCATGAAATCGGACGATTGCCGTGCGGCCATCTTCCGGATCCCGTACGGGCATCTGACAGGTACCTTTCTAGTATGAAGGATTTAATTTTGCCGGCCGATCTGATTCCGATCTCACCATGCCGGCCGATTCCTAAAAATCGGGAACGCCGGCCGGGCGCCGGGTTAAATGTGACCTAGGCATAATAGTTTTATACTTTTGTTTCATTCATTTGCCTATATAATACATGTACCTTAAATGCAATGAATTAAGTTGTACTTTGTTTTTAGGAGTTTCATCGATCAACATAGGACTCATTCAGAAGCTAAGAAACTTTGCGAGAGAAATAATGCTACTCTACCAGTTTTTATGACAACAGGAAAACAAGATTATTTCATTCAACAAATTCTGAGGCCATGCGAAAGTACGTTTACTGTTTTAGTGAAAGTTTTTTCAAACACAAGTTAAACTAACAAAAGCGGACGTGACTGAGCGGTCACGAAGATGTGCTAGAAGTCATTTGATAGCCAGCTCCGCGTTGGTTTGAGTCCCATTCAAAACCTACCCCGTTGTTTCCTTGGGCAAGAGACTTTATCCTACTAGCTCAGTACTGGGGGACCAGGAAGCAGACGCGAAAGTGATAAATCTAAGTTGTAATAACTTGTTTTACAATCGAGCAAAAAAAAAATACGAAACAGTACGTAACTAACAGTTTATATCAACAAACATTTTCAATATGTAGCATATCTTACATTATGTATCGCTTAATTTCTGTTAACCAACGTTTTATTATTTGGCCACGATCAACGATGTCTATTAAATCAAGAAGACAGATTATTACTTGATTTTTTCCTGCAGTGGCCAATAGAATGCTTGGCAAAAATCCATACATTTTGAAATTTATGTGACATTGGACGAGTTTCCTGAGCATATCGCTAGCTAGCGCTTTGCCACTTGTACCCATCGATTATATAGCTTTTTACCCTGAAAACATTTGTACTTAGTCCAGCAGCATGTTCAGTTACCCTGAACGTTCCAAAACGTTCCAAAACGTTCCGTAACAGAAGTGTCGGAACAACTCAATCCAAAGACAACTCAACCCGAGACAACTCAATCCCCTACTAACGGATTGAATTGTCCCAACTTTAAGTTGAGTTATGCACGGGTTGAGTTGTCTTAGGGTTGAGTTCTCCCGTACCCGAAACGTTAGCTAACAGTCGTTACTGAACACGCAGCTGATATTACTGGCCGTTATTTTTATTTCAGAGTATCGTAGATTTTGGGCTGGTGGTGACAATACGAAGAATGTAGATAGGTTTTCGACATGGAATAATCAATCTATACGGCAAACTACAACGCTCTGGAGGCAAGATACTGTTCATAGCACGAAAGAAGTTCATTGTATCCAGATGGCCTCAGAATTCAACTTCAAGTTTGATTACACACATTGCACCAATAGAAATATTTATACGATTTGTGAAAAATAAACATTTAAAGTCGGATTTAATATATGATTCTCTCGATGGCTTACATAACAGCTGCAATACTATAATTTATGTTAGATTACTGCGGTAAAGTCGACTCTTAGTTGAATTATGAATAATTCATGGTGGCACTTATTGATTATTTCGATATAAATACAATGTAAAAGTTTAAAAAACGGGCCCTTAGTTCATATATAGTTCATAGAGTTGATGGATTCATACTCTTAAGCATTATACTGCTTCTTGCCTTTTTAGTAGTCGTTTTCCCTATATGCGATTCTTCTCTACTCCGAAACACTTATGAGTGATATAGGATATAGGCACTTTTATTTTTCATATTAAACATTTACCGCCAGATATTTCAGAAGTACAGCAGTAAATCTTTACTACTAGATATTTCAGAAGTCAAGGGACAGCAGTAAACATTTACTGCTAGATATTTCAGAAGTACAGCAGGAGAGCATTAAACATTTACTGCTAGATATTTCAGATGTACAGCGGGACAGCAGTAAACATTTACTGCTAAAATTTTAACAGTTCTATCAAACAAAAGCTTGTTCATTTTTCTAACAATTTTTTACATTCATTCCATTTTACATAGTAAATAACACTAAGTGCATGTGAACAAATTTATTATGAATACAACATGACGGTACACTTATCAAAAGTCAACAATTAACTGTCACATTTGCCATGGTGTTGCTTGCCTTCACTTCTATTAGTTTCACGAATTATCGACCACTATTCTCACAGTCATTGAAGTGTTTTATGGTTTTACAGCGGGTAGCATCGCAAGTTTGGCAGTATTTTATAGATTTCAATAAAAACGATAGCTATTTTAGCAAGACTTATCAACAGTCGGAGCTACCAAACTCCTCACAGCGGTTACGTCACGCGTTGCTACTTTAACAATTGCCATCATTTGAATTAGGTGACGCAAGTTGTACCATGTGACAAATGTTTAAATTTAAACGAGCAATAACGGTAAGCCTAAAATGCGTTAGGCGTATGGTGGCGAAAATTGTTTAATTCCAAACTCCCCGCAGCGGTTATCTCCCTTTATCAAATCAATAACCACTGCCACCACAAGTAAAATTCGTCCCTCAGAGAGCCGAAAAACTTTTTTCATCTTTTCTTTAACAATTCAATATTTTCAATAATTTTAGTCTTCTCTTAGTAAAATATGATGTTTAAAGTACATAAAGATAAATAACAGTTTTAATTGTCAATTTTGTAGAAATAACAAAGCGTGACGTAAGCACAGTGAGAAGTTTGGGCATTCTATAAATAGATAGTATTACTAGCGTCACGTGGATTACGTGGTGGCAGTGATCAAGTAGCAAAGCGTGACGTAAGCACTGTGAGGAGTTTGGTTTAATTCATGAATAAATTACACCGGAAAGCGAGCAAGGTCGGGAATGAGCTGTGTTAAGGGTCCTTGGTCCACCTCATGCCACTTATATGATGCGTTTGGTGATAAAATTATATGTATATGATACTGAATAATATAACATTTATATATTAAATGACTAAAATAAGTACAATTATCCATTTAATATTTACCTTGCATAACATTTTGTTATTCATGCAATTTTACGCACTTTAGGTAACCGGTGTCAGGGTAAAATTAATCTTTTTTTTACTAATTATTTATCCATACTATTTATTTTTCCCTTTATGTACTTTAAACATCATATTTTACTAAAAGAAGACTAAATTTATTGAAAATATTGAAAAGTAAAAAAAAAATGAAAAAAGTTTTTCGGCTCTCTGAGGGACGAATTTACTTGTGGTGGCAGTGGTTATTGATTTGATAAAGGAAGATAACCGTTGCGGGGAGTTGGTGAAGCTATTAGCGGCATTCCAGCACTGCGACAAAGTCTGTGGTCCATTTTTCCACTCACCAGGAAATAGTTCTATAATATTCAAAACTCGATATATACCTGCCTATAGATTCGTTTCCTTTCTACATCTTTCTTCAAAAAATTCATAGTGACGCCAAATATTGACAAGAAAAGATTAATGCAAAGCATTGAATACCGCCGGATAGTGATAACATTATGTGTACATACTGTTACACAAAAGAGAAAACAAAGATATATAAGAAACAACTCAACCCAAAGACAACTCAACCCGAGCCATCTCAATCCCCTACTAACGGGTTGAGTTGTCCCAACTTTGAGTTGAGTTATGCACGGGTTGAGTTGTCTTCGGGTTGAGTTGTACTGTATCCATTACGTTCGCTAACAGTCGTTACTGAACACGCTGCAGGGTTTAGAAGAGAAGATAATTAGTAATTTCTTGGAGAAACTCCTTTTAAACATGATATATAAATGCTTTACAGAATAAATAAAATGTATACAAAAACCACAGGAGCTTGACATTTTATAGCATACTGTACTACGAAAATTCCACTCTTACATAAAATAAAAACACGTGTTTTTATTATAGAAGGAATGGAATTTTCGTAGTATGATATAAAATGTCAAGCTCCTGTGACAAAAACACACCAGATTTAACAATTCAGTAATCTAATACTTCTTGTCCTGCCGTTTTTTGGAACATATTTTGACTTAATGGTGTCCTCAATGAGAAAGTGAGTTAGACAGTTATTATACAGTAACATCTGAAAAGTTCAACATGCAGAGACAGTATCAAACTTACTACAGACAGTACAAAATTAATAATTAACTTTTTCATCATGAATTTAGCGCTTCGTATACGCGAGTCTGTAACAAATCTGTTCACGGAGACGTGCGTGAAATACGTACGGTGTGTTTTTTTAGCCTGAACCTCAATTTAGGGGAGCAGATATTTTACAATGTCTTAAAATATAAATTAAGGATAAAATGTTCTTTAAAATGCCCCCCAAAAGCACAAAATTTCATTGCAGTACTATAAAACTGAAAATTAATATAATTTAGCACTGTCAACATTAGTAAAAAAGAGGACGCAAGTAAAAGAAATCATGAACTGCTCCTACCATGGTCATCATGCAGATTCTGACGACTCCAATATACCACCGGCCTTCAGGCCGTCGGTAAACAATTTTGTGAAGAATTGAACAATGACCGACAAAAATTACACGACTGATTACGGCGTATGTATACATGTACATTGATTTCATTCATGAAAACATATGAATGAAAACATTTTACTCGTTCCCGTATCAAGCAATGTAGTCACGTGATTCACGTTGGTAACATTTTGAACATTTTCTAAAGACTTTAGAAGACTTTTTTGCGAAGAGATTTTGAACAATTTCCAAAGAGTTTTAGAACACTTTTTCCCAAAAAGATTTCGAACAACTTTTAATGAGTTTTTGAACATATTTTCCAATGAGATCTTGAACAATTTCCAAAGAGTTTTGGAACATTTTATTCCCAATGAGATTTAGAACACTTATTTCCAATGAGATTTAGAACACTTATTTCCAATGAGATTTGGAACACTTTCCAAAAGGTTTTGGAACACTTACATACTTATACAGAACGTTACGTCAACTGTGCATTGTTTTTTCTAGAATATCACAATAAATGTTTTATCCAATTATTTTGAGAACATTTAAGGCTTATTGCTAAAATGTTTTGAACTTACTTTTGGAAACATTCCTTCGTTGTGTTTATCTTCAAGGTGGTAATTAATTAAAGAATGTAAATATTGTGAATGTTTTTCTACAGAATTTTTACAATAACTACCCGTATCGTATCGTAAATAACCACATCGTCTCTTTTCGTATCGATACGCATATTATCGTGTGATGACTGTATCGTCTAATCCCTACGTAAGAATCAGTATAGTCTTCCTTAAGTGCTTTCAGCGCTTTGATTCAGAGTAGCGTGTAAATGTTGGTGCAAAGTACAAAATTTCTTCATAATTAAGCAAGAGCATAACACGAGTGTCCTAGAATTGTGCGATGGTTTTTATCAGAACAGAACAATTACTTTAATTTTTTACAAGGCTTAAACAATACCCATCACCCAAATAAATACAATATACATACATATACAATATTTATTGGAGTTAACGCCGTATCAACACAATTTAGGTCATTTCACGGCGTCCAGCGCACCTAACCTAGCTTTCCTGGACCATTGTCTATAACCAGTACTCACCTACCCTTCCACAAGGCCGGAAACTTCTCCATATTATCTAATCAATGGAGGAAAATCGACATTATTGTCAAATTTTCATGGAAGGGTATAACCTCCCGGGGTGGGATTCGAACCCGCACCCCCTCGGGCACGAGTATCCAAATCCCGGCGCGCTACCAACTGCGCTATCGACCCGGGTTCATACATATACAATCACATTGACAAATTGCTTTTTAGCAAAGGTCAAACTGTGTAGTTGTATGTGTGAAATTCGTAATAAAATCTTATCATATCATATCATTTACAGGGCAAAAATACATAGAGATATACATGAAAACCCCTCTAGGCCGGAATTGCTTCGGACCAAGAAAAAATCCGGCTTGGAGAGGTTTCCGGAATAGAGGGGTTTTCCTTCTGACTATAAGATTTAACATATTTAATTGATGATACACCTTCAATGATCATGTATTTAGTGTTTGTGATCTTTTACAAGTAGTACAAGTACAATGTACATGTATTTCAAGTTGTAGTTTTGTGTTGTGAATACATTTGTACATCAATATGTCCTGTTTGCATATAATATCTGTCATCATCCTAATATTTCATGCTGGAAATCTTTCAGTGCATTGCCAAATCATTTGACTATTTATCATTGAAATACAGTGGTAGTTTACATCCTTTCAATAATACATGTATAGATAATTGTTTGACCATTTATCATTGAAATGCAGTTGTAGTTTACATCCTTTTTAGCAAGACTGTGTCAACAGTCGAAGCTATAAGCGGCATTCCAGCCCTGCGACCAAGATTTGTGGTCCATTTTACTCGCAAGCAAATAGTTCTAAAATATTCAAAACTCGATCTATATCAAACCTTTCTACATCTTTCCTAAAAAAATCGAAGTGACACCGAGTATTGACAAATTTGTGAACAATTGAACAATGGTAGACAAATAATTACGTGACTGATAACCGCGGATGTATACATCGATTTCATTCATGAAAAATTATGGATGAAACTATTTTACTCGTTCCCGTATCAAGCACTATAGTCACGTGACGACCATCCTAATTCAGCTCAGAGATCTCGGGATTAACCGTCATACCTCGGTATTTTCCGCTTCCGTTCGCGAAGCTATTCGATATAATTCGTAAAAGCTAAACTAGACCTTTAGGTAGGCCTATATAGATATAGTCTTGGGGTACGTTATGCAAAATACAACTTTATTTCAAAATGAGTCGGTTGAGTATTTTGGGGCATTAACAATTATAATGTTAAATATTCTACCCCGTCTTACCTGCTTGCCGTAAATAGTATTTTGAATTATTTTTACACAGCAGGGGGGACATATGACGTCACATAACCAGAGCTGTGTAGAGTTGATGAAAACATCAAGTTTACGTCAGTGTTCAACTAATGATCATGCGTTAATATAAAGTTTATGGTAAACGTGCATTGCATTTATAATTGATGTATTCATTTGATAAGAGAAAAGTAACTAGAGAAATTTTTTGTTTCATTTTCTGAAATTTAAGTGCGTAAATCTGACGAACATAATCAAATTTTTGTATCCTAAACCAAAAAAGAAAACAAAAAAAACTCAAAATATTCAATGACTAGGATTCGAACCCGCAGTCTCATGATTAGAAGTCAGACGTGCTAACCACTACGCCACTGCCGCTACAATGATAATCTACGCTAAATTAATATACATATACAAAAGCGTGGCTGATAGAAAATGCGCAAAGATACAAAATAACTTTTCTCCGTACACAGATAGAATAAAATTTGATTAGTGTGAAAAAACATTGAATATCATAATTTTAAGTATTTGTTTAAATTTGTATTTTTCAACTCGTCTGCAATTGATAGTATACAAATTTTTCTGTTGCTCTATTTTCTGGGTCGCAACAGAGTTCAATTTTGTGTTGTTCGTTCTTTTCAAATTCCCAAGAGCGCTGACATAGAAAGGAATTCAAAAGAATTCCTTCCAAAAATATTAAAATGAACACTTAGAAATTTTAAACGGATTCTTTACCCGGGTTAGTAGCGCTGTTGGTAGCCGGCAAGGATTTGGAATTTGTGTCCGGAATTTATAAGATATATGGAGAATTTTCCGGCCTTGTTGAAGGATAGGTGAGTACTGACTATAGAAAAGGGTCCTAGAAAACTAGGTTTGTATGAGTAAACATTGTCAGTTGCGCATTCAACCATACAGTATTGGAAACAACATTTCATGTGTCAATGCAGATGATGAGACTGTTATTAGCATATGAATATAACAAACATATAGTGGAATTAATAACATGTCTTCACTATCCTTGCTTCCATAAAATAAACCAAAAATTGATAATTTCAAAATATTATCACGTATGGAGAGAACAGTTGTATATATTTCTGGTAAGACCATACACTTTATTGTAAACTATTTTTATTATTTTCATTATCAACTGACACAAGTTATCATTTATTTATACCATCATTACATTTGTATTCTAGCAATGATTGACAGCAATGGTGGATCTGGAAAATTGAACAACCTTCTTGCAACTTTGAAAATCAACCCAACTCCCAAAGCTTATCCTCAGAATATGGAATGAAGGGCTGATCAGTTTGTTGAATCAGCTGCGTAATCATCAATGTCAGATGCTGACAAGGAAGGGTTCAAAAAATAGATGCAGTGAGTGTTACAGTAATTACTTTAAGTCTTAGCCCGGTCTATTCATATTTTGGTATATATATTTAGAAATTAGAATAAATAAACCATTATTCTTATCAACAAGTAAAATCCTCGTTTGCCTATTTTAAAGGTGAAGATTTTTGTATTTGATTTGAATTGTTGATATGTATCTCATTGATTCTCATACAATGCACATCACCTTGCGCAAATATCCAATACTGTTATCACTGTTACATGTATCTTATTATATTGATTAGTTCAGTACTTCACATTCACAAGTTGAAACATTGTCAAACCCTGTCTGTCTACTTGTCTGTCTGCCTGTCTGCCTGTTTCTTGTACATTTGTAATTATATTTACTTAATGCAAAGCATATTAAATTTTTTTGATTTTGATTTTTGTAAAAGAACAGAGATAGGATTTTTTGTTCTATATGAAGACTCATGTTCTGCCTTCAATACTTGTCTATTTTTTGTTATTTATCCATCAATATCATTATTTAGGAATTGGTCTCAACAATGATGCCGACAAAGAAACTATTTAAGTTCCTGTACCACGAGGTTTATCCAAGCCAGTGACTATAGATGCACTCAAACATATGTGATTATAAAATTAAAAACTACTAATTTAAGTGAGTGAACTTTAAATATTATAGTTGTGCTCTTGTCTCAGTGGTCTAGATATTTTAGAATTGCTTGAAATTGCAAAAAGTTACAGGTTTGAATCCTGGTTACACCTAAACATTATTTGTTGACGCTGGGGCTAAATTTTATTATTATAAATCATTTTGTGTTTTTTAGATTCTTGATACCAGTATATACACATGTGTTTAATTTTATATGTGTTACCTTACTTTTAAACTAGTGCTGTGGTTAAATAAATTGATGTTGTTCTGGTTGAGAAGAAAGTTAATCCATGGTTCAGTCTTGTTGTTCAGATAGTTTTGTTAGCAGTTGAGACCTACATATTTTAATGTATCATATTTATATTATTTCAGTCAGAAGAGATCAAGTACCTCATATAACACAAATAATAACCCAGGAAGTACAATAAGGTGCAAACTTTAATTGCTATGTGATAGTAAAATTACCAATCCCACCATCTGCTGTCAGAGGGTAACAGATCTGAATGAAGAAGAAAACAGAAAGAATTGTCAATGATGTTGATATTTACCAAGCCGTAACTTTATTATTGAATTGGCTAAGCTGTAATAACAACGTTTTATTTGTGGCTCACAATGGACTAAAATTTGATTTTGTTGTGCTTTCTTCAGCTTAAAAATAGGTGTTGTTTTTTTACAAATGAGCTTTATTGGATATGATGTTATTCTGACAATACAAGGTTCAAAAGAAAAAAGGGAACAAACTCTCACAGCTTACTAAATGGCGGAGTTGTCAAAATGTGTATTTCAGAAAAAATTGCATGTTTAAATTGCAACTGCTTAAAGCTATACATAGTTGCAACGGAAAATATGAACTCTTCAGTGTATTTCAAATGCAAAATAGTTTGGGACAACTCATAGTTACTTATGCAAAAGAACTTTTGAATCTGTGATTCCTTAAGTTGTTACTCCTTTGAAAATCTTATAAGAAATAATCTGACTTGGTCATATTGGTCAATTTTGAAACAAGATCTTACATACTTGTATACACATTTATACATGAATTATATTTTCTATGTATGTCAGCTGTAAATGTCAAAATTATACAACTTATTTTATTGTCAACTCAAAACTCTGATGACTATTGAGATTTTATGTAACCAAATTTCAACATTCAGTATTCTCAAGATAGGCATTTTGGAACTTGATTTAGCTAAAATTTAACACTGAATAAAATGAATATCTTATTTGCAATATTTTGAACTTAGAGCAGAAAAAGGTAATGAATATTGACCACAGGTCCCATGTACTATTCAATTATTATCAAGTTTCGTGTTTAAGGAATCAGAAAGTCATCAAATTTTAGCTAAAAGCTATTAAATAGGCCTTCAATATGAAAATGTCTCCAAACTTTTGGTGCGTACTGTATATACGGTAACCACCAAATGTTTCGAGACAAAAGAATTCCACTACAATTCTTGAATTTTGATGATTATTTTGTAGAATAATTACTCTTAATATATTCAAGTATGGTTTGTGATAAAATGAAAACAAAGTTCATGAATGCAACACATAAGAAAATTCAGCATCTGACATCCTAAAGCCACCAAAATCGTGCAAATATAATTTTTTTCAATAACATAACTTTTGTGCTACTTTTGTACTCTCAGTTATAATTATAATGATAACCAAAAATTAAAGCAATACTAAGAAGCATTTCAAAATGAACAGTTATCAAATTTGAGATAAACATTATTCAGTTGGCTTGAAAAGTGAACATGTCTCCAAACTTTTGGTGGGTACTGTATATAACCAGTGATTTCCATCTCATTTTGCATATTATATGTTACAAATTCACCATAATTGTTTAAAATATTGTTAGCTTACCTACTATAGGCATGTTTTACTTAGTTTGCAGTTATATTACAAGAAATAAGTGTAAAATGAAAGAAGTCTTGCAACTATGGACTTCCCTGAATTACTATCACTGAAAACAGGTCATTTGAAATTTCAGGGTCTTGTGTTTTTGTCGCAAATAATTTTTTAAAGTGACAGTAAAGTTATTTTTTTCTCATTGTTTCTGCTGCAGAATACATTAGGGAAAATTTTGATGTATGCTTTAAAAGTGGTATTTGAAAAACAAGGTCATAAGAGTAGTTTTCTTATAACATACAAGTTGCAGCCATGTGGAAATTGTTTTATTTTCAATAATACATGTCCATATCTAGCTACTTATTATACATATATGTCATCTGAAATATATTTCTTTGTTATCTATTTATGATAGCTAATATGTAACTGATAAAGAAAATGTAAAAAAAATTTATAGTTTTATTATCTTTATTTAAAAAAACAACATTTTACAGTTTCGTTGGATGGCGGCCATTTTGAAAATTTTAGAAAATGGGGTAGGGATACTAAAAATGAAATATTTTGAAAACGAAACGGTAAAATTGTTTTTTATTGCATATTTTTATGTATCATAGAATACACTAACACCCTGTATTAGTTAAACCTATTTCCTAGATGGTCACTATTAGGATGGTCATACCTTAATCACTCTACTTTGAATTTGTAAGAACGGTTATCGTTCATAATGATATTTACAGTGGAATAAATGGTTATTTCTGGGCCAAAAAACCCAAATGTTGAATAATAAAATATGCATGTAATCAAGTAGTCCATTCGCCATGCAAATTTGAATACTTCTTACGGTCATAACTGTTGTTTAATAGACTCCTCGCCGTGAAACTTCGAATATGCATATCATTAGTGAATTTGTAATGACAGTATAATATCTAAATAATCATTATAATGAACTTAATTTCTGCGCCCCCAAAATACCAATACTGTATATCAAGCTATGTGAGCTGTACAATGGACTACTCGCCGTAGTAATTCGAATATTTCATACGTTGAGATCTGCTGTCCAGTTAACTCCTCGCCGTGAAAATTAGAATATGCATAACATTTGTTTTTGGCAATTTTTCCAACGTTGAATTGACAACTTGGTGAAAGAAGCTGTTTCTTTGCCGATGCAGCTGTGTGCTACAAATGAAGTGTGGAATATGTTAACATGCCCAGCTGTGGACCAAAGCTTGAACTATTGATGTTTGTTTAAGTTTTTGAGCCTTCAACACAGTCTTGCTTCAGTGCTTTTCAGCACTTTGATTATAATACATGTATAGATAATTGTTTCTATCAGCAACTACAAATTTTTTATAGTCGAGTACTCAGAGACAACGACCTTGACAGGAAGGTTGAAAGTTTACAAATAAACAAACAAAACATTCTTACCATAATTGTACGCTATGGAACCATTTCTGACACATTATTTTTTTTTCATTTAATCATCTAATGACAATTCAAACGGTCGACAATTAGACTCAGGCTGAGACATTTTACCGAAAATGTCAAGCAACATTCTATAGAAAGGGTGACACAAAAAGAGCAAGGAGTGTAGAATTTAAATAAATAGCTATGATAATTTTTAATCTCAGGAAAAATGCACGTGAAATGTATTAATGGTAATAAATGAATGAAAAAATATGACTTTGAAAATAAAAGATGAAATAAACTATTTCAACAACAATATAGCTTTCATTGAATATTTAAACTTTTTCAAATCTAACATTCTAAGCCCACACATGATATAGTCCTGTACTAAACAGCTTCTCTTTATTTTAACAGGTCTTTTTTCACAGAAACTGTAAAAACATATTTTAGATAATTAATGATATTTCGACTTGGATAGGGAAAACTAAAAATTAAATGATTAATGTTTGGTAAAGCTAGAGTTTTGTTATGACTTCTATTATCCAATTGGTGTGAGAATTATCTCACGCTATGAACAGAGTATTTAGTCAACTTCTATTATTTTGTTAGAGTGATTCATTTAAATAATTTCACTAAAGTTCGTTGAAAAACATCAAGAATTTTACAACGGAAAAAAGCATTAAATTGAAAAAAAGATGAAGGTCATAAGCATATGTTGTCACATCGTTCATGGAATTAAACACGTCCCAGGAGTATAATAGTCACCCATTTCTTCAACTTGACAAATCCGTGTTATATTCTTGATTCTTTCTGTATAATGTACAGCTGTTCCATTAGCCATCCACGCACCCCACCAACCAAATGAACTATATGCTGATATTACATGATCACATTTTGACATTAACGCTAAATCATCAGTTTTGTCTTCAAAAGGACTATAGTATATATTATCTCCAACTATATTTTTCTTTACCCATTTCATGTCATCGCTCAAAACCACAAAATTAATATCATTGTAAAAAAATTGAAAAAATGCCATGGCTTTCTTGTAGAATTCTGCGCCAACCGCAAATCCTTTAAGTTCCATATCCCTTAATCTGTCCGTCCTCCGTATATGTACCGCGATGTTTGTAGAATTCGTTGGCAATGTTAAAAGAAATTTATTTGCCTTCATCTCAGAAGGTCTCGTGAACTGATGTCTGAAAATGTTTGCAATATCATCTTCAATTTGTTTAAAGTATTTCCAGGATTGTCTATATCCATAAATGGTCATGTTAACAATATCTGAATGTGGACGGGTACACTTCACGTAGTATTGATGAATCTCGGGTTCGCAATTTTTGGTATTTGTTAATTTGATATCAATAACGTTAGGTAGCTTGTAATGCTGAAGTAACATAAAATTGCTATCAATAATAGGAATCAAGTCTAGCGAGTGAGCGATGCCAAAAAGGGCAGCAACTTGAAACATTTGGTTTCCTGAATTTCCAATTGACTCACCTATTTTTATGAATCCACATTCAGCGACCACACCAGGTGTAATATCACTTTGAACCCAATTCAAATGATAACATCTCCGACTAGAATAAGAAGTCGTAACATTTCTGAAGCGTTCTCTATTTGTGACATTGTTAGTTAATCCCGGTATATTTACCATCTCATTCACTGTTTTGTTGCAGTATATATCCGCCAAATTATAAGTGATATACGAAAGAACTACAAGTGTAATTAATATGCATAACCCTCTAGAATTATTTATCTTCATGATTGCTATAAATTAATCAAAATATCCAAAGGTTTAAAAATATTAACTCTTGCATAAAAGTCGACAGTTCGACCGAGTACTTCGATACCATTCAGAACCACCTCGTCGATATTCGACGCAGATAAACACCGGATGTCATTATGGCAATCTGCGTAAACACATATCCAGTAGACCGCGAGTTTGCGAGCGAAAAATTTTAGATCGGGTTTTAATCAGATTGTCATTATGGTGAATCAAAGTACTGACAGTACTGATTGGGTGGTATACACTGCATTGTTTTATTTTTGTTTTTACTATATCTAACGCCGTGTCAACACAATTAAGGTCATTTTACGGCGTCCAGCGCACCTAACCTACCTTTCCTGTACCATTGTCTATAACCAGTACTCACCTACCCTTCCACAAGGCCGAAAACTTCACCATATTATCTAATCAATGGAGGAAAATCGACATTATTGTCAAATTTTCATAGAAGGGTATAACCTCCCCGGGTGGGATTCGAACCCGCACCCCCTCGGGTGCGAGATTCCAAATCCCGGCGCGCTACCATCTGCGCTATCGACCCGGGTATACACTGAATTGGGAAGCACTGATAATGACGTTAATAGGATGTAATTCAGAAACTCGTCATGAATACGTATTTTAAGGTCTATATCACAATGTTGTCTACATATTGTGAAGATACTTTGAACATACAGTAAAGGTAATACAAAATGCCTATGAACAACTAATCAATCTCAATTTTGATTTAACTATTTTACAACAACATTACTTCACGTGTTACTGTTATAGGAAACCATTCTGACTGGTTTCAATTACATAGAGTTTGTAGACAAGGAAACCTTCTATCCCTTCATTTGTTTTCTGCTTGCAGAAATTCTATCGTTCCTTATATGTCAAAATGAGAACAGTAGAGGAATAAAACTTAACAACATATATTTCTTATTATTCCAAGATGATGTTTGTGTTAGATGGTTCTGTGTTGTCACTAAGGCAAACTGTGCTAGTATTAAACTTTTATAGAAATATCTTTATTCTTAAATTAAATGTGAATAAACTACTACGTGTATGACCGTGTGGATTGGTTCATACAAAAATAGGATTACAAACATTTGTCATAATTTGGGAATCACCTGGAAAACTGAAAAATTTAATATCGTGGGGAAGTGTTTTCCAACAAACTTAAGTGAAAGTATTGAGTTGAATCACTTTAACAAAAAATAAATAAAACATATACTCAATACTCTTTTCATAGGGTAAAAGAATTCTCACACCAATTGGAAAATTTAAGTCATAAAACCTCTAGCTTTACTAAAAAAATACCATTTAATTTTTAGTTTTCCTTACCCAAGTCGAAATATCATTAATCATCTAAATATGTTTCAACAGTTACTGTGAAAAAAGACCTATTAAAATAAAGAGAAACTGTTTAGTACAGGACTTTAACATGGGTAGGCTTAGAATGTTAGATTTGAAAAAGTTTAATTATTCATCAAAAGCTGCAATGCTTACATGTTGAAGGTGCTAAATTTACAACACGAAATATCATCAATTAATTAATATAACATGCCCGGGCACAATAAGAAGCTAGAATGCAATACTTTAAACAAACATCTTGGCCTTCATTAAAAAATTTGTAATATTTAATTGCGAATAAAAATGAACAACTCTCACAAATTGTATTTACTTCTCTATGAAAGTAAGGAAAGATCAGTTGTCCTCCATACTTAATGTCTGAAGATTTTAACGTAATAACCTTAATAACAGTAAATTGTATCATAATGATTCATTTTTGATAAAATTTTAAAGATCTCATACATTAACAGATATAATTCCCGCCATCCGCTATTTTCAATGATGTGCTGTTTGAAGCCACCTTGGATTTTACAACGAGCGCTTGCAGCCGTCCAATAGCCTAACGATTTGCGAAGCAGGTGCTCGTTCGAGTTCACGTATTGTTGTACGCACCTCAGAGTAAAATAAACCAATCAATAAATCTGTTACTGAAACATGTAACATGTGGATCTGTCTCAGGCCAGTTTGAACAAACTACACGAACATGTATATCTTTAATTTATATTATTAAGTTTAGCGCATATTAAACCCCTTAATCCCTTAAAATAAGTATGATTAACATTATGTAAGTTTAAATCATTGATACATGCATGTCGACATTTAAGTATACTTGTTAAATGCCGCCCGGCTAGCTGAATTGGTAGCACGCAAGTCTACTGGTCGAGGGGATGTGGTTTCAATTCCCGGGCGGGGCATGCGAATGGCCGAGGAGTTCCTAGTGTATCGTTACGGAACGTTTTGCAACGTCCCGGTATCTGAACGTAGGGCAATTTGGTGGTGGTCTGAAACGTGCATAAGTAATTTATTGTTAAATTTTCCCAGTTTTGAACACTTTTTCTCGTTTGTAGTATTTATGATATTCTGAAATGTGTACATATTTGGATCGACAGTGTTTAGATGACGGACTGGTTTTCTTTCTTGCGTAAAGGCCATTTTAAAACGCCACTATAGCACTACTTATTCATTTCAAATGTTTTATAATTAAAATCATTAAAATTTACGGCGTTGAAAGGACGCTTGACATGCATTCAACATGCTATACTTTTGTATGTCATATATTCAGTTACAGCTGTCTCGTATAACATTATTATTTTATTATATAACACATTTTCATATTGAAAATATTTTCAAAAGCGCTTCACAATTACATGCATAATTTATTAATTAATGATAAAAATAGACCGGTTAAGATATCACTTAATATACGCGATCGTAATGTCAATCATTTAGTGATCATAATGGTTAATAAAAAAGGTTTAATTAATATAACAAATAGCATTGTGCACTTTTCAGTGATTGTACATTAATAGAATAAAAATTATATTTTGAAAGAAACTATAGAAATAATGTCATAAATGATATGCATGTTATGGCATGTACACTAACATTTAGATACAAAATTATTTTAAAAAATATTTTTCTATAAGCTTATCGATATATTGAATAGCATATCAGTACATGTTTTGAAAAAGAACTTTATGTTTCAGCAATTGATATATCGAAATTTAGATCATGCCTGTCAAATTTCCGAAGTTCAGCTCACAATTTGACGATATAACAAGGACGTTATTATGGGATAGATAGAGAATATCGTACATGAATTACATTTCACTTTAGCTTGTCCTCTGTATAAAGGTATAAGGTCTACATATATAAATGAAAAATTTTGGAAATCTCCAACACTAGATGACTTTATTCATTTGATGTCAAGTAAAAGTGTAACTGAATTCGTAATCTAGCCATATTTCTATACCATTCTTTCAAAATTATAAATGAATTTCTTGAAAATTTTGATAATTAAACTAAATATTAAATTAATTGTTTATATTTAGCAACACAGTTATATGTATATACTTATATGCACATTTTGATGTTTTCTCCGAATATTTATTAAAGCTAATGTATAACATCATATGTAATGATTGGGTTTTTGTATACAATTTGTTAAAAGTATGCAATTTATCTTCTTATTATACATAATCTATGTACGTGTATTTGATTGTATATACATATGTGTATGGGCCGGTGGCCTTTAATCACTTAGAAATAAAGTTTCTAAAGTTTCTACATAGTACTTATGTCTATAAACATAATTATAACATGCTTATTTTAACATAATATTAACTAACTGAAAAGCACGCTAGTCAGATATTTCTACAAACAAAACAATATGTAGATGTCAAGCATCATAAGTTTATATTTACATCTAATATTTTCATAAAGTACATGTACATACTTTCGTGGAGCTTGGTCATGAAATTATTTCTACGGCCATTTTCCCTCCTACCAATGATTTGTAATCATGTATGGCAGTTGTCAGTCACTGGCGAATGTATGCGCTTAGACGTTGGTTAACAGCTAAATCCAGAGATTTAGCCTTTCCAGGAGAAGTGAGTAGGTTGACTGACCGCCGTTATATGACCTATATAATGTGTTGCTACAGTGTTAAATCCTACAAACAAACATGCACATACAACAGTTAACTGTACGATAACTCGTACAATATATGTAATCAAAACTTTATTTTGTATGACGGCGGTCAATCAACCTACTCACTTTGAAGTTCCCGACCTTGTGGAAGGGTAGGTGAGAACTGGTAATGGTCCAGGAAAGCTGGGTTAGATGCGCTGGACGCCGTAAAATGACCTAAATTGTGTTGACACGGCGTTAACTCCAATAAATGAAATAAACAGTACAATACATTTAAAAATGTAAATTAAAGATATATATGTAGATGTAGTTTGTTTAACCTGACTTGAGACAGATCCACAATTTACCTGTTTCAGTAACTAAATTAACTAATATTTTGATTGATCTATTGTTCTTAGATGACATACAGTACACACCATTTGTTTGAAGACAATTTCATTTTGTAGGCCAACTAGATAGCTTTTATAAAAAATTTGATAACTGTTTATTTTGAAATGCCTGTTAGTTTTGCTTTATTTTTGTTAATCATTTTTATTGCAACTGAGACTACAAAGATAGCTTAGAAGCTATGTTTCATTTGACATAGTTTTAGAGGCATTAAGACGTCAGATACTGAATCTAATAAATGTGATGCATTCATGGAATTTGGTTTCATTTTATTACAAACCTTCTTAGATATATTAGAAAAAAATGTTACTACAAACGCAATCATCTAACCACAAGCATTGTAGTTAATTTCTTTTGGCTCCAAATTTTTTATAGGTACTGTAGATGACGCGTAAATTATGTTCTGTCCGAGGTGAGTTAACAACATATGACAATACATAAATTAACAAGCAAAAAATAAGATTGAAAAATAATAAGCTTTACGTAAAGTTTGAGTGTGTGTAATTTTAGTAAATTGGAAAGGAGGCAAATACAATGTACATGATATAAAGGTTTTTACGTTAAAATCTTCAGACATTAAGAATGGATGACAACTTATCTTTCCTTACTTTCATAGAGAAGTTAATACAATGTGACAATTTGTGAGAGTATGTTCATTTTTATTCGCCATTAAATAGTAAATATTATTCAACGAAGGCCTAGATATTTGTTTAAAATATTGAATTTGTGCTTCTATTAGTGCCTGTGCATGTTAACTAATTAATTGACGATATTTTGTGTTATAAATTTAAAATCCTCTAAGCATTGTAGCTTTTAATGAATATTTAAACTTTTTCAAATCAAACATTCTAAGCCTACCCATGTTATAGTATTGTACTAAACAGCTTCTCTTTATTTTAATAGGTCTTTTATTTCACAGAAACTGTAAAAAAACATATTTTAGATGATTAATGATATTCGACTTGAGTAAGGAAAACTAAAAATTAAAGGATAATTTTTGGTAAAGCTAGAGTTTTATTATGGCTTATTTTCAACCCAAATAAATGGATTTGTATGTGAAAAACAATAGTCAATATGCATTTACACAAATGTAAAATATTCCTTTTTATTACGTTTGATGTTTTATTTTAGTAACTTATAGCAATTATATGAACATATTACATTGTCACAAATTTAAGAGGTGTTCAATTTAATGAGATTGGTGAATATGAATAAAATAAAATTCATTTTAAAATGTTTTTTTTTATTTTTATATTTGTGTCACATTATCGCAATTTTGAATTATAGATCTATGTCACGTCCTCCTCGATGAATACTTACTTCAAACATGCATGATTGTATTGAAATAAAAAAAATTATCTCACACTATAAACAGAGTATTTAGTCAACTTCTATTATTTTGTTAGAGTGATTCATTTCAATAATTTCACGAAAGTTTGTTGAAAAACATCAAGAATTTTACAACGGAAAAAAGCATTAAATTGAAATAAAGATGAAAGTCAAAAGCATATGTTGACACATCGTTCATGGAATTAAACACGTTCCAGGAGTATAATAGTCACCCATTTCTTCAACTTGGCAAATTCGTGTTATATTCTTGATTCTTTCTGCATAATGTACAGCTGTTCCATTAGCCATCCACGCACCCCACCAACCAAATGAACTATATGCTGATATCACATGATCACATTTTGACATTAACGCTAAATCAACAGTTTTGTCTTTAAAAGGACTATAGTATATATTATCTCCAACAATTTTTTTCTTTACCAATTTCATGTCATCGCTCAAAACAACAAAATTAATATCATTGTAAAAAAAATGAAAAAATGTCATGGCTTTTTTGTAGAATTCTGCGCCAACCGCAAACCCTTTAAGTTTCATATCCCTTAATCTATCCGTCCTCCGTATATGAACCGCGATGTTTGTAGAATTCGTTGGCAATGTTAAAAGAAATTTATTTGCCTTCATCTCAGAAGGTCTCGTGAACTGATGTCTGAAAATGTTTGCAATATCATCTTCAATTTGTTTAAAGTATTTCCAGGATTGTCTATATCCGTAAATGGTCATGTTAACAACATCTGAATGTGGACGGGTACACTTCACGTAGTATTGATGAATCTCGGGTTCACAATTTTTGGTATTTGTTAATTTGATATTAATAACGTTAGGTAGCCTGTAATGCTGAAGTAACTTATAATTGCTATCAATAATAGGAATCAAGTCTAGCGAGTGAGCGATGCCAAAAAGGGCAGCAACTTGAAACATTTGGTTTCCTGAATTTCCAATTGACTCACCTATTTTTATGAATCCACATTCAGCGACCACACCAGGTGTAATATCACTTTGAACCCAATTCAAATGATAACATATCCGACTAGAAAAAGAAGTCGTAACATTTCTGAAGCATTCTCTATTTGTGGCATTATTTGTTAATCCCGGTACATGTATATTCACCATCTCATTCACTGTTTTGTTGCTGTATATACCCGCTAATTTATAAGTCATATTCGTAAGAACTACAAGTATTATTAATATGCACAACCTTCTTAAAATATTTATCTCCATTATTATTATAAATTAATCAAAGTATACGTCTTGCGTAAAAGTCGACAGTTTTTTAACCGTGTACTTTGATACCGGAAATTCATTAAAGTGAATTAGTAGAGAAAGTGGCTTTGTCAAGAGGTTTTAGGTCAACACATTATTGATGTTGAGTTTTTTATGTGATTGCATTCGTTGGTTTACAAGTATAGTACAGAACTACAAGTATTAGCATTTCAAAAAATGCTTGAAATCGTTGGTTAGCCATGTATGACATCTCCTCTAGTAAAGCATTCAAGCAATATATGTGTCAGAGTTTTATACCGTCGCATGTCTATTTATAGAATGCCTGGAATTTAACAATTTCGTTATGTTCCGACCGAGCAGGTACAACCGCATTTTTATGGTAGACTTTACAATTCACCGGTCCATTTGGCGAGAAACTATACTTATTGATTGCAAACCAGATTATTCGATTCAAGAACATGTACTGTCCCATATTCCGACGGCTAATCGAACGTAGATTATATTTATTTACAAAAAAATATTGACGCAAAGTATCAAAGAGCGCAAAAAATCAATAACACGAAAGTACTGCTTAAGCCTGTGATCTCTATAAGGGAGGCATTACAATTCTTGAAAAATGTTTCTTAACCGCTAATTAAACCAATAAGTCTGATAATTTAAATATAAACACCTATATAAATGTACAATATATAAAAGGATCATTATCAGTGATGGTCTGATAATCCTTCTTTGTTTATGGTGTCAGTGTCTTCGTCAGTGGTTTAGACTGTGACCAAAAATGATCTATACAAGCGTGCTTTCTATAAATAGACCGCGAAGGCCGTCGAGTGTACATGTTTTAGTTTAAACCACAGTTTAGAAGAGAAAATATAAATTTCTTGGAGAAACTCCTTTTAAAGATAATTTATATATGCTTAACAAAATGAATGCAATAGTTACAGAAACACGGCACGTATTACACTTCATTAAAAATTCACAAACTTAAAGCTTGGTACATTTTGTATTTAGCCATGTCTCTGATCCAGCTGTATGATTTCAAAGAAGACGTTCGTGTTTTAGTCTTAACTTTATTAACCATTCGGAACATCCTCGGCCATTCGCTACGAATAACATTCATGAAAGGTCGAGGGTGTTCCGAATGCTTTATTAACTTCGTTTATCCGAAATTACTGTTCAGTAAAACAGACATTTTCTGTCCGAATATATAACTTCCTCACTGATTTGGTTTAATAAGAAAATCCGATCGATTCCTAAGTTACAAACAACTGTAATCAATATAATTACATAGATATTCGATTAAATTACGTCTTTCACGAATGACCAAATGACTTCCGTTAGTTTATTTTTGAAAATCAAGATTTTGATGTTAATGTTCAATGGCGGCCCCCATAGTTATTTGAGATAATAAACTCGCTCGGAAGTAGGGATGATAGGTTTGCTTTTTCAACAAATGCGATTTTTTTCAAGAAATGAACATGTTACAATTAGTTATGCATGTTTTTTTGGTTTTATATTGCAATTTCCTTGAAACTAGTACCCGTTCATTTATTGATAATGATATTTTCTGGTAATACAAACAGGTAACCGGATAATGTACGGCGTAGACGAGTCCATACACGCATCCCTACTTTGACTGCTCGACGTCATTTTTTTCATCACGTGACCTCAAATGCATCGTTCTGATTGGCTAAAGGCAACCGGTGTCGACACAAAAATGCTCAAATCTTGATAATTGTTCTTATCGACGGCACAGGGCCAACGATAATTATATTTTTTGGATGCTGGAGATTCTAAATTTAATATACAGTTTGGTACAATAGTCGATCTGTTCAGAAACGAAGGCTCGACATGATGATAATTCAACTACTAGGTTGTAAATTCAAGCTGAAGTTGGATTTCCCTTAGTATTCCCTGACTGTATTTTTAAGTGTATTATATTCAGAATAATTCTTATGATACGGTTACATTTACATGAATCTAAATCTGTTAAAATTACATTAATATACCATAAGTCACAATCATTCTTTGAAACCAGACTAAATATGAGCGCACTGAATAAAATCCAACAACAGCAACACCATAAGTCTATTCAACATGCATGAATATTAACTGGCATGCTTGAAACTGAATGAAATATTGGCATGTCCCACTTCAACCAATAACATGAAAATACAATAACAACGTGTTACTTCAAGTATTAGCATTTTTAAAAATGCTTGAAATCGCTGTTTAGCCGTGTATTCTCAGCGTATCAAACCGTCCCAAGTCTATTTATAGAATACAAGAATTAGCGTGCCCTTGTAAGATATGTTAAACCAGTGAGTCCATTTATAGAATTCCAGGAATTAGCGCGATCTGGTAACTATATGTAAAACCATTGATTTAGATTCGCCCCACAGTAGGGAAGATAGGTTTGCATTTTTTTCAACATATCCGAGTTTTAAAAAGAAATACACATTTTACAATTAGCTATGCATATTTTCTGGTGTTATAGTGCAACTTTCTTGAAACTGGTACTAGTTCATACATTAATAATGGTATTTTCTGGTAATACAAACAGATAACCCGACAAAACATGGCGTCGACGAGTCCATACACGCACCCCTATTTTGACTGTTTGACTTCCATTTTTTCATCATGTGACCTCAAATGCATCGTTCTGATTGGCTTACGGCAACCGGTGTCGACACAAAAATGCTCAAATCTTGATAATTCTTATTATCCTAGGCAGCGATAATGACTTGACATATTTTGAAACGCATCAAAAAATGTCGCGGCTGTAGACATCCGACAGTCATGCACAGTTAGATTCAGTACAGCGGTATGTTGTAAGGTTGAGTTAATACAAACGCGTGAATAAATAGTCCTCTTGATAATAACATCTGAGTGATCTGACAGTATCAAGCAGTCTTGTTGTTTACTCACAATACATAAAAATATCCTTGTTAATACCGTTTAAACAGTTTCAATAAGGAACTGACATTCTTCCGCTAAAATATTGATAACAAGTTACGTAATTTCGAACCCGTTTCTGTTCTTGTCGACTGTTACACCAATGCGCTAAAAATAGACACGCCTACAAATTTCCTGTGTCTAAAAATAGATCATATACATGTGTACTGATTTCTGCTGTAGACAGTATCAATGTAGCTTCGCTGCTCCTTCGTAATGCAGCTTGTTTGTGAATTAAAGAAAAAAATCATTAGACCATCCTCTCTATATGTACTTGAAATTTTTTTACCTGTTTAATTCATGTCCGGACAGCGCCATCGACACTTTGATTGTAGTAAGCTATACTGATTTCTCAAAATTGGTGTATATAGTTGTTGTTCGAACAACTAATCAGTATATGACATTTCAAAGCCTCCAATACCAGGATCAATGTAATTCTTTTCCATAACTTGGTTTAAGCTTCTTTTGTAGTCCCAATTATGAAAGAACCATTAGAAAATTTTCGTTACCAGAATCCACTCGTTCTTTTTACATATACATGCCTTCTAAGTGTGCAACCTAACACAGGTAATATGAACATTTTTATTGTATTGACAATGATCAAAGTTAAGTATAATCAAAGCACTGAAAGTACTGGGGTATTCATTTTGTTTAGATTTATTCCATTTTTGTTGGGTTTTACGCTGTAGCAACACCTTATATAGGTTATATCACAGCGGTCAGTCCACCTACTCACTCTTCCTGGAGAGGCTTTATCTCTGGATTTAGCTGTTAACAAACTACTAGGTGCATACTTCGTCAGTGACTGACAACTGCCCTACATGATTTAGAATCAGTGGCAGGAGGCAGAATGGCTGTAGCAATTATTAATGGTGTTGATAACATGTTTTTTCATACTCTCTTCACAATAAAAAAATCTGCTTGAGTCATTTACAATAATGAACGATTGAATTTACTTATTACTATGATTACTGTTGTAATTAGTCAAAGTTATGTACTGTGACAATATGACTCTTATATTGTTTAATTAGTATGCGGGTCAAAAAACTTGCATCCAATGCGCCGTAAAATTCAGGTTTAATTGCGCACGACCCGAACAGTTACAGTCCGGAAATACTGATCTTTAAAACAAACTCAATACGCGGGAAGCAGCACTTATATACTAGGACGAAAAAGAAACGCCGGGTAACCTATAATGATTGTTTTAAGGGATAAATTGTATTATTGGATTATTATATTTATTTTTGTATGAAATGTCATCTGTATGGAACCAGCTGTTGAAGTTTCAATCGATTTCCGATGCTGATTATGTGAAAAAAATACCCCCTTTTAACGATGACCCTTCTTGTTTTGCGAAACACGGCCGGACATGTGTTGCATATTTTATGTACCCGGCGTTTCTTTTTCGTCCTAGTATAATAATGTACACAGTATAATGTTTCTTATCTCTGTTACAATTTAACCACTTCATGTATAATCTTCAAGTTCATTTTGTGACGTCATACTGAGCGTCTTGTCAATTTCTCGCGCAGAAATACATAAAGTACCAGTTTCAGTATGATGTTGCAAATCATGAACTACTTTGTCTCGGAATATTCTGGCTTGGGTGCTGTTAGGTTTTGGCGATGTTAAACTGAACGATTGTAGAAGTACGGCTATATTCTAATGACAGTGTATTCATTGCACACAATGAATGCAAAAACAGCAGTTTATCATTATGACATTCACAAATAATAGAAAGCAATTGGATTGTCACCAATGATTACACTTTGGATTGTCACCAATGATTACACTTTGGATTGTCACCAATGATTACACTTTGGATTGTCACCAATGATTACACTTTGGATTGTCACCAATGATTACACTTTGGATTGTCACCAATGATTACACTTTGGATTGTCACCAATGATTACACTTTGGATTGTCACCAATGATTACACTTTGGATTGTCACCAATGATTACACTTTGGATTGACACCAATGATTACACTTTGGATTGTCACCAATGATTACACTTTGGTTTGTCACCAATGATTACACTTTGGATTGTCACCAATGATTACACTTTGGATGGTCACCAATAATTACACTTTGGATTGTCGCCAATGATTACACTTTGGATTGACACCAATGATTACACTTTAGATGGTCACCAATAATTACACTTTGGATTGTCGCCAATGATTACACTTTTGGATTTTACCCTTCATTTTTAAGTGTTTCTAAAGTTTAGTACAGTGTTATGACTTTATAAAGAAGCCCTTGAAGTCGTATTTTTTTTCTTTCACGGACAAAGATATATTTTTGGTGAGAAAGTACATATTTGTGTATACGCCTTTATTGTCTTAAATGAGGGTACAGTATCGATTATTAAAAACGAGTAGTCAAATGTTTACACCTTACCCTCTTCATATGGCCATATCATTGGCAATTAGCTAGTTAAACATCCAGAGACTTAGATTAACATTCCATTCCTCATATGCAAAATAGCGAACAAAACATTAACAACTGATTTGTTCACATATTCACATACCCAGATGGACCTATCTAATGAGAATAACCTTAAAACACAAATTCTTAGAAAGATGTGTTACATGATCTTTGGCAAATAGAGGCAGCATTTTATCTATCTTTATAGTAAATAGTGTTGTAAGAATGGAGCTTGGTTAGTTTTGTAACAGTTACTTGTGTTCCATCTTTTTTCGGTGCAGCTGTCTAAGCCAACTTTAGACCTACAGTTTAACCAATACATACTCGTTCGGTATAGAGAAATGAATATAAGATATGGTACCATGGGTTATTTGTGTAGTGCAAAGCACGGACAATAGCTTCTGACTATTTATTCAGTGTTTATGGGTGACTGTACACGGTATGTAAGCAAATGATTTGTTACGAAATTTCTTTGGTACGAATTCCCAAAATAAACATAAGATTCGTACCAACTTTTCGTACCTTCTAAAATGCCGTTACGAAATTTTCTAGGTACGAATTGAAATATCAACAAAGAATTCGCCCTCAAACTTTTTGTTATTAGTAAAAAATGGAAGCGAAACTTTTTGGATACGAGTCGAAATGTAAACATTGGGTTAGTCCCCAAAACTTTTCGTTCCTCGACTAAATGTGCTTACGAAATTTCATGGGTGCAAATAATGAAGTGGAAACGAAGGATTCGTCCCCTAACTTACCTATAAAAATTTGGTCACGAAATTTCCTAGGTACAAATGATTTTTCCTACCCTGAAAAGTTTGGTTCGAAAATGCCAAGGCACGAATAAAAATTAAAGCAAATAATCAATCCTCTAACTATTCCTACCATGAAAAAGTTGGTTACGAGATTCTTAGGGCACGTATCAAAATATAAACAAAGGATTCATCCCCAAACTGTTCGTACCTTGGAAATGTAGGGTTCTGAATGTGAACTTCCTGAAATTTGTTTCCTAAGTTTTTGGAACCGGAATATGTTCAGAAATCCTCTGAGTACGAATCAAAAACCTTTTATGAAAAAAAAACCGGATCGTCCTACTGCGTTACAGTTCCGGTACCGTCTTTCACTGAATCATAAACAATGTAACAGGTTGTAAACCAATATTTTTTACTTTCATTATTAAAAGTGACGATCGATAAGTAACGAGAAACATATTTTAATATGATACAATGGAAGCGTGCTGTTACAAATAAGTTATTAACTATGGACCTCTTTTCACTTGTCGAGCCTCAGAACCCTTTCCGAACGTGTATTTTGAACTGTTCTACGGGTGTAGAAAGCGCTTCCGACGGCACTGTGGGATTCGAACCAGCAAAGGCAAGGTTTGATGTATGCTTCCCATACGGATGAACTGTCGATATGTAATTATGAATACTGCTCTTCACGATCAATGTTCAGTGTTCACACCATATTTACAAGACCGATTCCATATCCAAAACCCTAGTATAAGAGAAAATCAGGACATAATTGGTCAAGTCAATGCTTTTGAGGTTGCTTTTTAAAGTCTTATATCTTCAACTCTAACCAAGATATTTAATTGAAAGTTGGTATACTTATTAAATGGGACTCATATACATGTATCATTTATTTATTTTTTTAAGTTATTTTCCTTTTTTACAAAAAATGCATAATATGAGGTTTAAGTGTTTCCTAATGAAATATTCATTTCTAAGAAATATATTTGAATGAAAGTTTAAATGCTTATTTAACAGTTACACGACTGTAAAGAGACATAACTTTCAAAACTTTCAATGAATTAGTTTTGGAGTTTTGCCCCCTACATTTTCATAAAAATGGGGATAGCTACTGTAGTACTAAGTCCTATTAAAATTTTTTGTCAAATATTTTTTTTAAATTGCAAGTTATGTAATAAATCTACGGAGCCCCTAAAAGGACATTTTGAAATACTTTTTTATTTTCACAACTATTTCGTTTAAACGTAATAATTATTTCGTTTTAACGAAATATTATTTCGTTTATTCGAAATATTATTTCGATTAAACGAAATAATATTACGTTTAAACGAAATAATTATTTCGTTTTTTCGAAATAATATTATTTCGTTTTTTCGAAATAATTATTTCGTTTTTTCGAAATAATTATTTCGTTTTTTCGAAATATTATTTCGTTTAAACGTAATATTATTTCGTTTTAACGAAATATTATTTCGTTTAATCGAAATAATTATTTCGTTTTTTCGAAATAATTATTTCGTTTTTTCGAAATAATATTATTTCGTTTTTTCGAAATAATTATTTCGTTTTTTCGAAATATTATTTCGTTTAAACGTAATATTATTTCGTTTTAACGAAATATTATTTCGTTTAATCGAAATACTTATTTCGTTTTTTCGAAATAATTATTTCGTTTTTTCGAAATAATTATTTCGATTTAACGAAATATTATTACGTTTAAACGAAATAATATTTCGTATAAACGAAATAATATTTCGAAAAAACGAAATAATTATTTCGAAAAAACGAAATAATATTATTTCGAAAAAACGAAATAATTATTTCGTTTAAACGTAATATTATTTCGTTTAATCGAAATACTATTTCGAAAAAACGAAATAATATTTCGTTAAAACGAAATAATATTACGTTTAAACGAAATAGTTGTGAAAATAAAAAAAGTATTTCAAAATGTCCTTTTAGGGGCTCCGTATAAATCTAATCCATGCAATATGATTAAAATATGGTAATGAATGAATTATAAGCTTTTAACATACTTTCAGAATTTTGTTGAACTCTGAGTGGCTTTATGGACAACTTACCTTAAATAATCAGAGTCAACTTTATGACGGTCTGACTTGAAGCACCCTAGTTTTTATTATAAGAAGGGGGGATTTTTTCAAGCTACGATACAGAATGTCAAGCCCCTGTGCTTGAAGTGAATTAAAATCGATTTAAAGACGACTTTGATGGACATCCTCTATGTAGTCAGTTTGTGTTTGACTTCAAAAGTAAGAAGGAACAATACATTGTACTTTATTTTCACTTTTTATTATGTAATTTAGAATTATTGAATTAAGCGCAGCATGATTGTAAGCAATTGCTATTCACAAAAAATGAAAGACACATGGGCTATCGCTTAAATATATAATTTATCAAACCGCTGTTCTCATTACCCTTTTAACATATTTATAATAATCTTTTTCAGACATGACTAAATTTTCACGATACATTTTCAACATGGCGTCTGCTTCATATTTCCCATAATTCCATTCGGCTGCCCACCTGTCGTCATGGATACTATAGTGGCCTTGAATGTCAAATTTTCTTGGCGACGGACAACCATGGTGAGATGTTTCAGCCTGAAATGTTTTTTCGAAGTTTGAATTATACATTTCATGTACTTTGTTGCATACGAAACATTCGTATCCCGAAAATATCGAAGACTGTTTGTTTTTTAAAGACTCATTTTTATTAATCGAGTGTTTTCTTATATTGCACGTAGGCGAGATCCAATCTCTATGGTCTAAAATATGTTTTAAATGCTTATTTTGCAGTTTTTCATCTTTGTATGTTAAATATTGTTTGTATAATTTGTCATTGTTATCTAACATGTGAATATAAGTAGCAAGTTCCTCAATATCGTCAAAATCCACAATATTTATAGCTGATTTGTTTGATGGCATGTAATCCTGAAATATAAAAGAAAACAAATATTTTAGAGTATAATAAAACTGACTGACGTAATGGCGCTTTTTAGGAGAACATGTTTTATGACGGACATGGAACAAACAAGTGTGGACAACCTAATATTGATTGTTCAATGTGAATGTTACGTCAGAAACTCTTAAGGTTTTACAACGACTTACTGATCTTGCTCATTTATCATTTTCCATGGCTAAATGATACAACAAAATTTAACCATGATAAACTGTACAACACTGAATGACAAGTACTCATTAAGCACAAATAGTTACGCTTGGTATTACCATTTTAAATACAGTCCTATACTATTTGTCATTTTTTTATAAAATCAAATCTTTAAAATGACAATTTATTTTTACTATTACACTGACGCGACGACGTAAGTTGGAGCTTTAAAGAGTAACGTCAAAATTTTGACGTTTTGACGTCCCGAGTCTGAATAACGTATCAACACAGCCTATTTTTGTTTTTGTTTTGATTTACATCATAAATACACGTGACGATAACAAAATGAGTACACAAAACGAATAATTGGACAATCTGCTAATAAAGTAATAAGAAAAGGTTTGTCCGCTTATATTTGATACCTAAGCGGTCACTTGTTTTGATAAGTTTGGTGGCAAAATGACAAAAATATGTATCTTTATGTGAAGTGTACTCAATAAAAAGCAATATGCCTATAATTACAGTTGTAATTATAGGCATATTGCTTTTTACACTGTAATTATAAGCATATTGCTTTTTCCTGATTCAAACTTTTTCAATATAGCCAATAAGCAATGACATGAAAATATTGTAGAACTATCTGAAACATGTATCTTTAAGAAATAAGTATAGATCTAATTTGTGTGGTGATAAATACTTGTTAAATAATAAGTACTAAAAACCAATTACTAACATACGGAGCCCTTAAAGAAAATTTTGAAATATAGGGCCACAACAAATTGATAATTTGTTCTATGGATTCGCTCGCACCTTGATTTTGACGGTTTTTACAAAAAAAGTATTTTTATTTCCTCGTTCGCTCATAAAAAATTGGTCAAACCGCTATATAAAGCAGGCGAATGAAGACTTTTTTTTCTTCGCTCGCTCGACCCATTTTTTTCCAGAAAAATCCGTAGAACATATGATCAACTTGTCGTGGCCTAATTTTGTTTTATTTTATTTCATAAGATTATGGTGTAGAAAGACTATGTATCCGATGATAATGATTAAGAAATACTATCTAACGGAGTCCTTGGAGATACGTATTCATTTTGACAATAATTAAGATAATGTAGTTTGGAAATATGATCTTATTAAAACTAACCGACAGAGTGTCTATTTACATTTTTTTTCTTCAGATTTGACAGTCCCAAGTGGATTAGCGATCATGTACAACTAGGTCCAGACGACGATCATTTTTGCGACAGCCTGAACCATATCAAGAGAACGAGAATTGAGTGTATGGTTAAAAAATAAAGATATATTTTGTCTATAAAGAATACTCTTTACGCCCACTCCTCGCCGACGAAAACACTATTACTTCATCCTACGGTAGAGTAGTGACAACGATCATAAAGGGATGATATAAATCAGATAGAAAATTATCTGTACACAATAAGGTTTTGTTTCTAGTATTTAAAAGCTTTGAGTTAACTTGACAACGCCCAAAAATAAATGAACATAAAAAAGATCCATGTATTCATAAGTGTTTTATAACAAAACATACATGTATAATAAACATGACCCATGTAATGATCCTCATATACAATGTATCTTTTAACTGTTCGGCAAATGTGATAAAAGTTTGTAGATGTTTGAGAAAGGCGGACTCACAATATAACAACACAGTGAAAGAATTCCAATGTTTGGTTATGCTGTATATTTCTATAAGAAGCTAGTCATGCATATTTCAAACATATTTTTACTGACAAATTGTTTTTAAAAGTACAGTCTGGTGTATGAGACACTAACGCCATACACTCTCGATATTTTTGGTATAGTACGAAGAAGTTCATTGACCGAATAACAATTTTAACTAAGAACAATGAAATACATGTACTGCAATATTCGACATTCTCTATGTAGGTAGTTCCGCTAAAATTACATCCTAGATAAGTAGAGTCGTCCGTAACTCAAATTTATGGATATTTACATGCGGTACAAACAAAAAAGCATCATTGTAATTAAAAATATGTGTAAAGATAACAATAGAATAGATTTTGTAACACATGCATCAGAGTAATAACGTGTAGAAAATGTTGGTTGTACCTCACCAGTGAGAACGGAAAACCCAAATATTTTGAGATCCGGATTTCACCATTTACTAATAAACAATTTTGTTTTACCGCTCTTCTAAAATGGACTCCATGCAAGCCATATTCAATGATGTCGCAGGGTTACTTAAAAATAGTTCAGTACTCCAATGGAGTGTTTTTGTCGGTCATCCTCTGTTTTTTCCGCAAACATCCATACCAAGATTATACTTACCCAAATATTTGGAGCAGTGAACATGATAGGTACAGAACCAAGTCTTAGAGGTCGCCATACTTTCTCTGTTATATAATCATCACATATATAATTTTCCATTGCTAAAGTAAATTTATATCTGGCAGCAAATCTGTAGAAATTTTCATCTTCTAAAGGTGCCATGTTTTCATGGAAACGTAATCTGTAACAGAAAATTTTGACGATAAAACCAGGACCAAAGATTATTATGCTAAGTTGCCACCTTGACATGTAAGACTCAATAATTTCGCCACCCAGAAAAAATACTTGTGATCCAACATTCGTATTACTTGCAATAGAATTTTGTTTAGCCTCTTAAGAAGATAACCATACTTTGAAATTTCAATGCTTACACATTTGATTTATGAACATTTTATTCCAATTGTTATAGTGTCAATAGTCCATGGTCATATTTCCAAATAACGAATATCTGAAAAAGTACATATGTATTTGAAGCCAGCTGGATATAAGTACAAGTCGCAGTCTCATTTTCTATCACCAGCTTGGCCATCAAATCAAAATCATTAGTCGCACATATTCAATTTTAGCGATCGGGAGAGTGTTGATATGTTGACCGCACTAAATACTCTAATTAATACTGTTTTTATTATTAATAATTCTTGAAAATGGCCTCTGCGCTTATTTTACTTCTGCCGTATGTTACTTGTCATACCTTTTGCCAATTAATAAATCTTTCGCGGATATTCCATTTAGAGAACAAAGTACAACTTATAAAATACAGGTAAGCGTTAAAAAGGCATACAATACTCCGTCGTTGTAATTAACTGGAAAAGTGTTTGACATTATATATATTTTTGAAAGTTTTAACGTTTTTGCTCTTCCATTAATCCATTACGATGACTTTTGGCTTTGACGCAGGGGTTTTTGTCTCCAATACTTACTTTTTATCCATTTTCTTATTATTAATACATGTCCCATACGAATCTACAGGAATATAACGTTGTAGTCGTTTCACAAAACTGTCCCTGTCAGATGGTACATCACAATCACTTTGAATGTACAAAATAGGCGCCAAGCCAAGATTTCTTAGTCTATTTTTATCAACCAATGGAAGCATGTATGTTTTATCATGCAACCAATCAGGGCACGGGAGCCATTGCAATGTGATTGGATAATCAGTTTGTCTGCTGTATGTGGAAGTAAAGTTAAATATTGTGAGCACAGGATGATGTGACAAAATGTAAGCGTTTCTAGGTGACTCCTCGTGCATAAGTGCCCAGAGATGATGAGGTTTCCTTGGTAATGGCAAGTTGAATGGTTTAAACTTTGAACCATAAAAGAGAAAGACCTGCAGAACAAAAGAGAATGATTACACTGTTTGAAATTGAAGTAAATTGATCATGATATAAATGGTAGGCTACTAGTTAGTAAGTTTTGTTCGCCTCTCTTCATCAGGCATTGTCACATGAGGCGGAAAAACATCTTCGCTATCTTTTATGGAATCGCCAACACAAGATTCCGATTCCCAATAAGCAACTGTCTTCTTTCTTACATAAAAATGTTGGAGTCGCAGCTCTAGCTCGAACCAACAATCTAATGTCAAAGATGTGAATTAGATGTTCATGTATTTCTTCAATACTAAAGTAAAATGACAAAAAGAGGAAATACTATGTTCAATGCGTTCTTTATTTTAATTAAATACCTTGAATCATCTTACGACAAAATGAAAACTTAGTGACACTTAACACTTAAATTATCTAATATCATTTAAAACGTCTTTACCAAACTGACTCAAAATCATCCAATAGCTTAGTATCAATATCGAGCAATTGCAGTGGTTAGCACGCTTGACACATAGAAACCAGCCCCATGTTCAGTAACTACTGTTAGCTAACGTTACTGGTAAGGGAGAATTCAACCCGAAGACGACTCAACCCGTGCAAAATACAACTTAAAGTTGGGACAACTCAATCCGTTAGTAAAAAATTGAGTTGTCTCGGGTTGAGTTGCCTATGGGTTGAGTTGTTCCGACACTTACGTTACGGAACGTTTTGGAACGTTCAAGGTAACTGAACACGCTTCAGTATTCCTGGTTTAATTTCCGAACACGGCAGATAATATCTTCCATAAAATTGAAATAAGGTCAATATGGGAAAATATGAATTTTTTATAAGGAGAAGTCCTTACTGCTTTTTGGAAGGGTAAGCCAGTGCTAGTAGGAGTCCACGCATCATGGATTCATAGACAGGCATGCTACCAACTAAGCTTACCAGGCAAATAGCGATAGTTATACTCACAGACGTATCAGGATGATGTCTAAGTTGTTTATTATTTGTTATTCTACATACATTATCACCACATGGTCTAAGTTCATCAACATCAGTATAGACACTGTCCCACCATAACAATATTGGTATATCAGGTTTTCTTACATCTAGTTTACTTATATTGGTATCCATGGTGATTTCAGACTGTTTTCCTTTCATGTTTTTATCATGATTACTTCCAGAAACTAAAATAGTAGAATGTTTTGTAAAACTATGGCTAATATCGTTAAATACGAAATCACTAAAAACACAGAATGGCTGTATAAAAACTTGTACTTAACTATTATTAATTATGTTTATAGCAAAATGAATATTACAATATACTGCATCTGGATGCAGCGTTTCTTTTATATTATTATACAATTCGATAAACATTGTCAGAAAAGAACATACGAGCATTCACTAAGCAGGGATTGTGGCGTTTTGTCAGTTCCAAACTTGGTACAAGAAATATTCCGACAAAACGATATTTGCGCGGGTAAGGTTTACAATGCCATTTTCATGTAAGCAAATTAAAAGTATGAATAAAACATTTAAAACATAAGACATTATCGTATTTCATCTTTAATGACTGTACTGGAGATTTTCATGATATTTTATAATGGCATATCAGTTGCTAACTGTCACCTTTTTTATTTTCTCAACACATATTTTGTATTACTCTGGACAAGATTAAAAATTACTCACAGTTTTGCCACAAGAAGTGTCCACATATACCAAATAAAACAATGACCAATAAGCAACGCCGCAGAAATCTGAAACCAAAAAAATAAGCATTTTAAATTAAAGCATTCACGAAAAACTTTAAATACTTCAATCATAGATCCCTTGCAATCATTGACGTTGTTGCGCTCTTCTTCTGTATCCGCTTTTCTATCTTGTTTAAACCCAACTGGATAGGTTGAGCCTTTAAGTGGACCGTGTTCCGCTTTCCCAATTAAAAAATATTTTATTCATTTGTATAAACAATAATTTTATATGGCGTCAATGATCACAACAGGAAATATCCCTACGATATCTTGCCAGGTCCTATGTTGAATGCTTGCGACATGATGTTGACAAAATAATATAGAAAGTTTCACTATAGTCTTCACGGAGTTTAGACAAATAAATCTTCGGCCATTATTCAGTCTACTATGGTGGCTTACCTATGCCATGTCGTATTTTCGTTTCTTCGCCGCGAAGAAACGAAAACACGAAGACACGACAAATCCATAGTTTGTCGTATCTTCGTCTGTTCGTTTCTTCGTTTCACACGACAAAATAAATACAACAATACGACAGATAAAATGTGTCGTGTTTTCGCCTTACATCTGTCGTATCTTCGTCTTTTCGTTTCTTCGTGTCGAAGAAACGAAAAGACGAAGATACGACAAACTATGGATTTGACGTGTCTTCGTGTTTTCGTTTTTTCGTTTCGTTTCTACGACATGGCATAACTCAGCCACCATAGCCTACTGCAAAGAATAGCACCACATATTATCTTTCCTGGTCAGATTTTATTCTGTGCGCCGCAGCCAATTTCAAGCATTTATTTATGTTTTTTTCATTACATTCCAATAAAAACGTAGCACAAATATACACATAGTTAGAAGTTGGTATTGAATTAGAATGTTGTTTAGCTGCTCATCTTCCTGATCACAGTTTTCATTGTGCTCCTTTGATATCAAGTCTTACTAATTAAAATTCACCAATTAATGTCAGGTTTAAAATAAAGTTAACAAATATTGTTACATGGTTTGATTATTGACTTTTCATTTACATGTAATACCATTCAAAGCTGTTTTGCAGAATATGTAACAACATCTGTCATCTGTGAGGTCAAAATATAATGTATATATATCGCTGGCTTAGCGCAAAACTGTTTTTAATTGAGTTACGACCGTTTGTGCGCTAAGCTCGCGATATCATTGTTTTATCCATTCTAACAATGTACATTTTGTAATTATGCGTATTAATTTGTTAATAAAATTTGAATAAATGAAACATCTCAGCCCCAGTTTTTTAAATTGTTTCTACGATTGGTAAGTCTCATATGGAGTTCTTAGAGAAGTGATAAAGGAGCACGCAGTAGTCCTGTGGTAGGTCGCGCGCTTAGGGTTCGAGAGGTCCCAGGTGCGAACCCCACCAGAGCACTGCTAATTTCATTCAGCAAGAAACTTACCTGCGATTGCTTCACATCACCCAGGTGTAAATAGGTACCTGCGAGGGTGGTATAATTCCGTTGCACCATAGTGTCGGCTGCACTAAGAGGAGTTAAAAGACACCCCAGGGAGATTGATAGACAGATATCAGCAGCCCGGTGACCAGGGGTAATAGCTGTACAGTCGGTGAACGTGCATAAGCATGAAACTTAGACTATAAAATGCAATTACTTTACTTTTATAACAGTCATGGATATTGACAAATTACCAATACCAGGTAAAATATTGCATCAAATCAATGGTTTTATTCGCTGATTTGATATCCAATCGATAGAGCAAATTTAGTCTACATCCTTCTTTATTTTGATATACACACAAATAATTACACTAGATTTTCGCGGACCCATGGAAATCAATATTCTCTTTCTTAATTCTTATTTCAGTGTATGAGTCAATGTTAGTAATAGCAGCCATGCATTTAATACATCCCACTGTTTATTTTCACCTTAAGGGGAAACCTGGTGGTCCTTTTTTTAAGGGAAATAGTAACAAAATAAAATCTGTCTTCGCTTAAAAATTTAAAATGTTGAAGCAGTATACATTGTACTTCTCAGACATTCCTCAATATACGAATTTTGTATTGACAAAAAAGAAAATACAAAACTCCGAAGACTAGGGAATTTTACTTCATGGAAAGGGCAAATACATCTTTTTCTGGGAGAGCAATGCCAGTTTATTAAATTAGTGGGTGTCCGGTTGCCCGGAACAACCAATTTCTAGTTTTGGCAACCAAACATTTCCTTTGGGCGACCAAATTGCTACAAACAAGATATAGTGCTAGCTGCTACAATGACCTGTTCGGAAAAGCACTTTCATATCCTATTTTCGTCCAATTTCAGCCCCAAAATGATCAGGGAAAAAACTGCATCCGTATGGGAAAATATCCTTGTCATTTTATAACTATGGAAAGTAACGTTCATAAAAAAAACGTATTTACATGTTATACACAAACATTCCAGCAAATAATCAACACAAAACACAAACCTTCTCGTCTCAGCAGTTACTTTATTGAGCAAAAAACAGAAACCAGGAACAACATAATGCATTCAGTGTTTTGATAAGATGTTGGAATATCTAGACATTTAATGTATTAACGTCTACGTTCATTATGATAGCGGCGAGAGAATATACATTTAGATGAATTTATTAATGAAAACGGGACATGATTTTAACATTAAAGAGTAACTTGATGGTCAAAAACATATTGTTTAAAAATGGAAGATTTTTTTAATACAGACTTGCGTAAGAAAGAATGTTTAAATCTATTGATAGAAAAAGAAGAGATTCTTAATTGAAGACGCAAATTTTGTGTATGAAATATAAGCCCTATTCAGGCGAGTTTGTGATATTTTCAACTCATTCTACAGACAAAAAAGTCTCATTGAAAACAGTCAAATAAAAATGTTTATAATTTTCCATTTTTTTTCAAGTTTAGTTAACAATTTACATTAATAAAAAATGCAAGTTGATATTAGGTAGGTGGATATGCAGTAGCCAGTTCAATTACCCTAAACGTTCCAAAACGTTTCGTAACGATACATTCGGAACTCCTCGGCCATTCGCTGCTAATAATCTCGGACATATTTAGACACTATTTTAAAACTACCAGTGTTGAAGTAAACAAATATACGATCGTTTAGGCAATGAGTGATGTTTCGTTTTTAGTCCATAAAATTGCCTTAACGATCGTATATTTGTTTATTAGATTAGATTATTCGCAGCAAATAGCCGAGGAATCCGAATGCATCGTTACGGAACGTTCTAGAACGTTTAAGGTAATTGAACAGGCTACAGGTCCTGAGCATACGAGTTTTTTGTGACGTCATCGTGACGTCATAAAACGTGAAAATTTTTCATAAATGCTAATAAGCCTCTTAATAGCCAAGCAAAAACAAAAATCCTTTTACCAATGTGATTTATTTTCGATACCCTATCATTTTAGTTTAAGTTATTTTTGATGAGCAATACACCCTTTAAAGTTAACATCTCGGCAATCAGGGAGATTTTTTCACGAAACCAGATGCCCACCTATTGCTAATTTATCTCTGCTCTCATACGTTATCTACTTCTTGTCTACAGTCCTGGCATGAACTTCTCATAGTAAAACATTTTGTCTGTTAATGTTACCACAAGTGTTTTAAGGAATTTATGATGTCTACAATACATTACCAGTTCAATAAAAACAATTATCCCAACTCTTAGGCACATGTTTTATCTTTTTTTTGCAGAAACTATTTCGGAATTTCAGAATGTTTCTACCGAATGTCTTGTGAAATTATTTTAAATTGTTCACGCGTCTAGGGTGGTATGGTTCCATATTCTAAATATACCACGATCTGTTTACATCGATGTCGAAAACCAAAAAATAATCATTTTTTCTGTGAGTGTTTTTTTTATAGTTGAAACAACTATAAACATTAAAACATAGATTTAAGAGCGTGGACTTGGTAAAATAATAGTACTATTGTTCGAGAGTAAGTTTTAATCAATTTAAAAGTCATTAATTCGTTGCATAACAATTTAATTGTACAATTTTCAATGTGAACATACATGCTACTTTTTATTTCCTGATTTTAGTTATTTTAGCTGAACTGAAATGATAAGAAATCGTCTAACTACAATATTTGGATGTTAAAATACACGTATAAATTTTGATGAATAGTTTATGAGCATTTTTAATTTCCTTGATGATTATGCAACTTTCATTTAGCCTAGCTTCCACAACAATTGTTTAGTTTTTATAACGTAGCATAGAAACATAGCATTTATAAAGCAAGCTTGAAATGATAGATATATTTCCCAACATCCATGAGTAGACATAGTGTCGTCCAATTTTACTTGACTGTAAATATTGATATATCCTACCAATAGTGATCTATAGTTCGTATAAAATAATATGAACCAATCCATTCCAGAGTAGGCAGTATTGAGTGTGGTGGTAAACAACCACCTCTTGGTCAATCATGCTTGTAATGGTAGAACGCTTTACCATTACACCAACAAGACACTCATAAAACACATTAAAATTATAATATATACATGTATATATATTTGTTATCCTGAGCATCCCCAGTCGTGGATTAGTTCATTGACATATTATTTTTATAAACAGTGTTTTTTGTACGAACTATATTGCATACTGGCTTTAGACTTGTTTATAAACAGTTATATATTCAAAAAAACTTATATAGGACGAAATTAACCATAACTCCACTGGTGAATACTTTCAGTAAAACCAAATTTTATATATCGATTATAATACGTGAAAAAAATTGTTTTAACCTCTATTATGATATTCTAACAATAGGCTAAGTCTAAGTTATATTTGTAAACAATGAAGCATACGTTTGTAGCCAAAGGACATTCAAAATATCACAACAGTTTAATTTATATTACAATATTATGTTAATATATTTTTTTCTTAAATTTAACGCAATTATTGGCTTCTAGTTCTATAACAATATTGGCAAGTGAGTGCATTACTACTAATCATTGAATAGTTAACCTTCCTTAAATCTGACTTTTAAATATTTTTTTTTGTATTTTTTTGCACCACCATCCCCACACTGAACAATCTTGTAACTTGTAATGTTTTAGTTAAAATTTATAACATACTGTCAAACTTGCTAAGATACCCGCTGTAACACACACTTATGTTTAAATATACAAATGACCGAAAGATTATTTTCACTATTTCATGACTGTGATGTACGCTTCTTTTTTGCAAATTTGACAGCCAATTCTTGACTTATAAATTGTACTGTCATGTTGTATTCATATTTAATTTGATAATACAGTATGTCTTTACTATGTAAACTGTGACGAAAGAAAGATGTTCTGTTCTGTTCTGACTAAAAATAAGAGTACATCTATATGTATGTCCTCAATAAAAAAAAGACAATCATCTGTATACGAAAACTACAAAATGTAGTTAGTTTAAACAATATTTATTTATCAAATAAGTACATATACAATAATATGAACATGAAAAATTGAGAATTGAAGAGATAGCATAGCTAATTTTAAACTTCTCTCCTCAGAGAAAACTAGTTTGTTTATGTATTTGAAACAAAACAAAACTAAAATATCCCAGAGATTGACCTTTACTGTGATATCCTATTTTAAAGGATGGCATTTATCACACAATAATTTAGAGCTCTGTTTACAATCGGATTACAGCAACATCGTGTTCTATATATAGTAAGGGATTTTATATAACAGGGATTTGTACATATAACGATAAGTAAATGAAATAGATTTACACCAAATTTCACTGTCGTCGCTATTATTTCGGCCCATACGGAAAACAAGTGTAACAAGTTTAAATAAAGATATTAACATGAAATTTTGTACCAGTACCATTCAAATTGACATAAGTGTTAGGAAAAATGTTTTCTAGATGATTTTAAGGTAAATTACGCTCACAGACTGTTTCACAAAATAATGCATTTCCCCCCGATCTGCCATTTTAGTCCCATTTTACATCACCTAAAGTCATATTTTCGATCATAATTGCGACAATTTTAGTAAAAAACTTCAGAAACATTCACAAGTTGCATGGAAGACATGTACAAAATATAAATCAAGTTTTTAAACTCTGGAATAGTTTGTACAGCCTGCTTCAGCCAATTATAGACAGTGACGACTGTGAAAATTCAAAAACGAACTTCGTTACAAATCCCTGTTATATATAGAATCCCTGCTATAACAAAGTGCACGAGGAGAGATGATTTAATGAAAATATGTCTGGCTTAGGCTTAGTATTTCTAAGATAATCACTGTTTGTATATCTATGAAGCTGAATTGTTTTTATCAAGATAAACCAAACATTGACGTTGGCTGGAAAATCATCAGAACTCAAGTTTTGCTTGTAATTCAATGCAAGGTTCTATGGTAATTTTATAAAATTCTTAAATAATAAGATTGGCTTAAAATTAATATGAAATTTTCATGACATGACAAAAGTCATAGTCAATTGTTGATTTATATTTAATCGTTGATTGAACACGCCCCGTGTTCATTATCGTGTATAACCCATTCATATTTTGCACTGGTCTGAACAATGCCGGATCACAAAGATTTATGCGTATAAATAAATTTTCTATGTTTGAACAAAACTTAACGCAAATTTCTATTTACAAAAAAACCCATAAAATAAGTATGTAGCTTTCAATAATGAGACACATATGACAAATAATAAATAATGATAATTTGAATATTTTAAAAGATAAACAATAATCTTACCTTGATCGCCACATTTTAGATAATTCCATTAAAATATTATATCTGTAATATTATACAACATTCTCCAAGCTCTGTCTTATTGTTTACATTCTCATGGTATGATACACACAGTAACAAAACTCGAGTAGTCATCTCAGAATCTCTGAATACACTGTGTCCATATTGTTATGAATTATTTAATTCAAAGATTATCTCATCAGAATTCCCTACATTTAATAAATCAGTTATTAATTTCCTAAAAATCAACCATTCCAAATTATAAATTACGATTTTCTGCAACAAAAATATTTGTTCAACAAATTTTAAAGATCGAGTTGCTATTTTCTGTTATTTTATAAATTCCAGAATGCAAAGACATTATACATTCTCAGAGCGTTGCTATAAGAGATAGTATCAGAACGTGTGTCTGTATAAAACATTAATATTTCTACAATGACAGACAGTTTGTGTTTTCTATATTATCTCTGGGGCTCTGGTTTCACTTGAACGATATTGTGAGCGGCGTGAACACCTGTACTTATATTTAATATACAATATGATGAAAGACGTACATAAACTGTAGGCAAACATGTAACATACCACGTGAGGCACGTGCTGGGAGAGAACGGAGAAGTAAGAAAGTAGGGCACGTGCTTAAGAGCCATTTATGATTAATCACAGTTCTTACTGTAGGCAACATGTAACATACCACGTGAGGCACGTGCTGAGAGAGAAGGGAGAAGGAAGCAAGGCACGTGTTTGGAGCCAATTATGATGTTCACATTCCTGTTTATAGGACATCGGGAATGTGAATCATCCAATTTTTGAATAAAAAATAAAAATGACATGAACACTGGATGCGTATGACCACAGAGTATACATGGCTAATGATAAATAAAGTATCACTGTCAATAATCGTGTAAGACTAACCAGATAAGATATCTGCTTGTTAGAATTATGGTCAAAAACAGTTTCGACATAAATAACCAAGGAGAAGAAGACATTTCTTCGATCGTTTCTGCATTTCCTTCACTCTTTTTGTGCGAAGATCTTAACTCTCTACACCCGCTAAATTAGTTATTGACCCACCCCTGTAAGCTACATTACAACAAGTATAAATACATGCACATTGACAAACATTATCATCAATACAGATCATGCTAATATAAAGATTTCTGAATTTGTATTTTCAACTTGGCACGCTTGAACTTTGACGCATTTAGAATACGTCTTAAGATGCATGTTTTGTTCAATTTTTGCTTTAAATGAGAAAATTTTGGTGAGTGGTAATGTAAAAAGATAGTGTGAATTCCTATCAGGATAATGGTTCAATTATTCTGTAATCATTCAAAATAAAACCTAAACATGAATCAATATGTTGTCTTTACATTTATTTGTTCAAGAATGTTATTGGAGATATAAATGGTTTTAAGGTCTCAAAACCCTTGCTAATGAAATTATTAACATTTTTTAAGGTTTACTACCTCTTAGTTCCTTTTTTCAAAACTTTAAAACTCCTTGAATCATAATTCATTTAGAGATCCTTCTTGAATTAACCGTAGTTACAAGGCTTAAAAATTAATAGCTTCTAAAAAAATAAAGTCTTTCGAGGTTTAAAACTGATAGCTTTATAAATAATAAAATGTTTCAAGGTTTAAAAATCATAATTCCTAAAATTATAAAAGGTTTCAAGGATTAAAAACTCGAAGCAAAAAGTCATCTAACGCTTAAAAACATTTATCTCCTAAAAGATTAAAATGTTTAAATATACTTTACTCCTAAAAGAGTAAGTGTTTCAAGGCTTAAAAACTCTTAGATCATAAAAGAATAACGTGTTTCCGGTTTTGAATGCTCTGCACTCCTAAAGGAATGAAACGTTTCAAGGTTAAAATACATGTACTCCTTAAATAATGTTTCACGTTTTTTTTCTGTTTAAAAACTTTTATAGAAATAATTACTGCACTACTATGACGCTATATAAGAGTCGGCTTTAGAAGCTCAACTGTGGTGCATGTGCTGTGGTGAGCACACTCTACTTCAAATCTCCCAATTTATGTGCTTTAAAGTGTAAATAACAGTGTTAAGTACAAAGTATTAATAATAAATACAATGATAATGAAAACGCCTTTGTTTTAAAATGAGGCTACGTATTTTGCATATAGCCATATACTTATACTTAATCTTCCATGTGGGTCTCAAAATTCCTTGCGTTGACAAATTAATTTGTGCCAGTGAGCAAAGCATGGGGTTGGAAACCTTAATATAAGATATTTAAAATCTTTCAATGTTTGTTTAAGTATTAACAGAGATAATAGCTTTAAGACTAGATTTGTAATAAATGACTTTTTTAGTATTTTGTCTCAGGTTTACATGTTATTTAAAATGAAATATTGTAACATCTTGACATGTAAACCTCTATCGCTATAAATATTTCTCTCGGTGATGGTTTCCAAGGTTACTCTAAAATTGCACATGAATACAGAGAGAAAATCAGAGATAACAGCTATCGGTAACTTTCAGAAATGACGCCGATTTGGCCGTGAAACAGATTCAGTATAAAGGTCGGTCTTTCCGGACTGATTGCCTAATTTCGGATCAATTTACAGCTCTTGCATCGTCGGCAACCACAGTAGGCATACTTTCTTCCGTTACACTCTATACGCACCGTGGGCAATGTGACTGGCGAAATTTCATTTTCATGAATATGCATGAAGCAGGGGAGACCAATGTTCTTCCAATAAGATCACATGTTACAATTAAATTCTCTTCAATAACAATGGCGTCATACTGGGATTTTCATCACCCGCTTCAGGAAAATCACTCATGGAGGCCGCTATTTTGAATAGTAAACCGAGTCTTATATATAAATCATAATTTCATTGTTTTTTCGCAGTGGTTTCCTTGCGGAACCAATGAAACTGCCTCATTAATTATTCATGATTAAAAGATTTTCTTAACCAAATGACCTACGGTACATAACGCAGCATAGCAGAGTAATGTATCGTAGAATAACCGACAATGCAGCTCTTTTTGTTCTACAAAAAACCTTTAGCTGGAAAGAAAATGAAAGGCTGCCATTTTTTAGCTTAACAGGACTTTTAAGACCTAAAGATTCTCTTATTTCATAACAAGTACACTGACGGAGATGCAACTTGGCCAAATTATTCGCTGAGCAATTGTCCCAATAAAAGCCGTTAACCCTGATCCCAGTTACCATGGCAATGCTGGAGCAGAGCAAAATTGCAATGTTTGTGTCTTTTTTACCACAAGTGCACATTCAATCAGTTATATTGTCATCAAAATGTCAAAAGCACTAGTATTTTTCTGATACAGAAAATATCCTGGTGACAGGGTGAGCACATCCTTATTTATATATATACCGGTATATAAATCTAGTCAAATCATTTTAAAGAGGGAGGTTAAACAATTTAAAACATGGAATTTGCAAATAAAAGGTTAATTCTGATAAGATATCGCCTTGAACAGTAAAAAGAAACATTTTTGAAGAACTTTTAAACAACACTGAACTAGCTACTCATATAAAAATATTCATGGCTAGACAAAGAAAAAACCAAAAACAAGTACATGGGTGTATTTCATTTTATTTTTAAAAAGCAGAACAATTTTTACACATGATACATATTTTTTCATGTCGTAAGCAATACAATTAAAAAATCAATAAATCACAATTAAGTAACTGAAGCTTAACTGTGCAACATACCAATCTACCTTCAGGAAGTCAAGAACAAAATTTAACAATAAAAGAAATTTAAAAAAACACAACAATCAAAATAAACAAACAACTTCTGTTGTAACATAATGAAAAAGAATTGAGTGATAATCACCTATAATGCAGCACCAATCAGTGAGTCTTTTATGGTTATTTAAATGTGTTACTTTTACAATATACACTCACCAAAATTTCTAATCGGTCACCCCATTAATTTCTTATTTTCAAATAACTAAATTAAACTAAGGTGCTGTGGTAGCTGCTAACGAGTGTCATACACATTATTAAATACTTGTTCTGAATGTATTCACTTTGTGACTTATTACGCGAATACCTATGATAAACAGACTCATATAAAATCACAATTATTGAGAATATGGTAGTATGATTTTGTCTGGAATAAACCTGATAGATTTTCCTTTAATAAATATTGCCATAATAGTCCATAGTTTATTTCAGTAATTTGAAAATAAGGAACAAATGGGGAGACCGATTAGAACTATTGTAGTCAATATCACAACATATATTCTTACTTTTGAAATGAGAAATCAAATAAATATTGATACCATAATTGTAAAAGGTAAATTAAAGCTTGTAGACACACCTACAAGGACATGTATTAAACTAAATACTGTTGTTACAAGTACATGTATATACATGTAAAACACAATCGTGAGTGATGTTTTAATTTCTATATTTCTGTTGTTTTTGTTTCCATATTTTCTGATGTAATGTATGAAATTTAGATTGTAATTCATTATGCTCATCTTCTAATTTCTGTGATCTTAATCTTTCGTGTGCTAACTCTTCTCTGATACTGTAAAACAAAAGGTCAATTTATTATGATTGATTGTATATTGGTTAATGTATTTATCTCGACAAAATTATTCTAATTTAAGACACTTTTGGGTCATTTGCAAAAGAATAACAAAAGAAAGAATAGAACACAACAAAGTTTTCTTTGGTAAAACCATAAAACATTTATGTTATAGGGCTAATTACAAGTTGACAAGAAATGGAAAAAATACTCCTGAATCACAATACCTTGATGCACAGGCATTTATTTTTTATAACTATTTGGGCTTTTCTGGAACAACAATATGCATGAAAATGGGCATTCTAGAAACTCTTCTGCCATTTATTAATGACTTAGACCAGTCATTGTGGTCATTTCTATATTTTAGTATGAGTACAAGAGAAATGTAAAAAAAAGTATAGCCTACATACAAGATGGTAACATAGACCATAATGTCACCATATATCGCTCACCAGAGTCCAACTTTGATGAAAATTGGAGAAAAACATCTGGCTTTTAGAGTGTTAACAAGGTTTTTATCTAATTTGACTTACTGACCTTGTTACCAGTTTTTTTTACCCACATGACCTTCTATTGCACTTATTGGGTATAATATAAAAAGGAAGATTCAGAAAAAGTTTGGTGAAATTTGAGCAAAAATGTTGCCTCAGGAGTGTTAACAGTGAAAGTTGACACCACACAACAACTAACACTGGATACCACACCAAGCCACAACAGGTAAATATAGATACCTTGTAAATTCAGCGTTTGATAATATCTGTTGTGTAGATTGATATTCTTCCTCTAGATCATTTGTCTTCTGTATTTCAGAACACCAAGAAGACGCCATCTCTACAATCATAGAAAAGTTTATATATGAAATGTTGATTAATGGTCTAATCAAAGTATTTAAATGAGACACCTATCAATATCACCAAGGGATGGATAGAGACTTGGCATTGAGCATAAAAGGGTAATTAGCACAAGGTCTTGGATGACTATGTAGCTTTTCTAATGCAGCAATTATTTGACATTTGCCAAGCAGCAAACTGCCTCTGATTCAGTGGTGTCCGCAGCATCTTAGCTCATAGCTCATTTGAAATCATAGGGTTGTTTCATTTATTTCTCAAAGCTTTCCATTTAAACTTCATAAAATAATATGTTTATTGAAATGGTATTTACTTGAGAAAATGAAATCACTGCTTGTCACACATCTCTTAAGAGAACAAATTCTATCTCTGATTCTATATGTGAGCAAAATATTATGAAAATTTGTTCCATTACAATGGAATATCAGGAAAAGACTACCATGCCACTTCAAATAGTCCAAATATTTGGAGTGGTTCTTGAGAATGCTCAATGGATAAAGGAATAAATGTCAGGAGACACATACATCTGATACTTATTAAAAGTTAAAATAGTTTTTAAGTGTGGTTTAAAGTCTGCTCCCATATACATGTACATGTTCAGCCAACTTTACAATTTTGTACCATAACCCCTGATCATTGAAATCACCCTCAGAGAGCGGATCCTAACAGTACTCATTTACACTGGAATGGAGCTAAACAACAGTAGGTAAATTTTTTGCTCAAGGGAATAAGCTGTGCCCCTAGTGGAGTTCTAACCCGGGACCTCTTGATTCCAATAAGCTTGCATCCTCTCACTGGACCATTGCTCCTACAATCATTCAGGTACATATTTGAATAACAGTTGCTAGTTGTTGATGTTGGTTTATTTTGATAAAATCTTGAAGGAATTTAACAAATTATACTTAGTATAATACAATGTGATTGTAAAACCAGGTGCAACAACAAAACAAAACTTGGCAAATTCTAAATAGAATAACAAGAATTTAAAATGAAATTGTACATGACTGCATAATCACATTATATTTACAATAACAGTTGGTTTCTTAGGTCATACATGTTCTTGTACTAATAAATTAACTTTTTCTGTTATGAGGCGATTCATTTCAGTACCTACATAATCAGTGAAGAATTCAAGAAGAAATTAAAAGTTAAAGTGTTGTTTAGAGTTTGCTTCCATATAAATGTTCAGCCTATATTACAATTTTATATGATTACCAGTGATAATTGAAATCACCTTCAGATAGGTGATCCCTTACAGTACCCATTTATACAAGTGTGAAAAGAAACTACTGTAGGTAAATTTCTTGCTTTGGGAAATTAGCAGTGGCCCTATTGGGGTTTGAACATGGGAACTCTCGATCATAGAGCACATTCAACCACTGGACGACTTCTCCAACAAATAATTTCATAAAAAGCTAAAAATTCACTCTGAGGCCACTGTGTGCTCCAGTTTAGGTATGTCATGATGATGATGATTCAAATAATTGATTTGTAATTAATAAAAAAAATTACCTCTAATTGTTTGATTGATATTTTCTAATTGCTCACCAAGTTGTTGTTTTTCTTCTTTGATTTTATTAATAATATCAAGCTTATCACTGATTTCTGTTACATCTAGAATTATGTAATCATATGCTAAATAACTGTTTATATACAAATTATTATAGTTTGACAAATGATCCATTGCCACATCATGGAACCTGTATATGTATATGTATATTATAGGCATGACTATGATAATACAAAGTCACTCATTCTTAATGGTATGCTAAGAGAAAAAAATGAGAACAAAATATACAGAGAGAAAGTAAGCCTGATCTGAATTTTTTTTGTCATTGAAAAAAGTAATACTAATAGCCAATTACAGTAGACAGATATAATTAAAAAGCGGTTCCTGGGGGATGCCTTGGCACATGACCCTCTGACAAACAGCTCTTACCCAATCACTTTCATTTATTTTGTGATTGGAAAGCAAATCATAAGTATAATACATTGAAACCTGTTCATAGAAGCAGTAAAGTCCCCGGCTAGTTCAGTTAGAAGTGCACAAGTCTACTGATCAAGGAGTCATAGGTTCAATTCCTGGCAAGGGCATACTTTCATTGAATTAAATTTTGGTCATGAAATAATTTCCACAGTCTTCCTACTACCACTGATTCTAAATCATTTAGGTCAGTTGTCAGTCACTGAGAGAAGTATGCACCTAGTAACTGGTTAACAGCCAAAATCAGATATTTAGCCTAATCAGAAGTGAGTAGGTTGATTGACTGTCGTGGTATGACCTATACAATGTGTTTCTAGGGTATTAAACCTCACAAAAAGTAGAAAAAGAGACAAAATACCACAGAAGGTTTATTAATTTAGATTAGCCCTGATTCAAATTATTTAATTACAACATGAATAAACTTTGACACTACCTGATTGTAGATTCTTTTTCTGTTGTTCTAAAGTAGTAAGTTCATCCTGGAATTCTTGTTCTTTTATCTTTCTATATGTACTATCTAAACCACATTTTAGATTTAGTTCATTAATTGTTTCACAGAACTTTTCTCTTTCTTTTGTTAAATCTTCTTGTACACCAATCTAAAATCAAAGCGCTGAAGCACTGAATTTGTTTGGGTAACAAAGTTAGTAATTTTATAGAATTAAAATATTTTCTTTTTTATATTAAATAGAAACAGCCTAATAAAATACACAGATTACTTTTAGTGATACCATTGTGTTCAATTTCATGCTAAAATAGGAATGGATTAAAGCAGTACCCCTCCTTATCTCCCCAAAACAGTTTCTATTACAATTGCTTAATTTGAAGAAAAAATATCCTTTGAAAACTACATTGGTCTGCTGCACTATGTTCCTATTTTGATGGGTCTGCAAAATCCATCTCACTACATTTAGATAAAGACTGATGTAGACTGAGTTATGTGGTGACCCATCAATTTGCATCCACCCTTCCTTTTACTAGATACCTAGAACAATCACCAGTGATAATTTATTATAATATTAGAGTAAGCTTCCTTTAAAAACAGTACATAAAGTTTTGAAAGATTTTTGTAATTATTTTATTTCTATATAAATTAAAGGTACTCATTCACAGATTTCAACTTAAATACCAACTTTTTCTAAAACAATCAAAATTGTATGGAAACATTTTGGAAGCAGGAAAGTAGTGTTCTGATAATGTCAATTTTAGTGCAAATTGACATACAACTACAAATGATGGTGTTTCATGTAGTAAATATCTACCCCGTTTGTCATGGTATAGACAATTTTACTGCATTTTTGTGACTTTTATCACATATTTCTAGCAACATACAGGTCTTAAAATAATAAGAATTAATTTTTTTGACGCAATTACAGGCACTGCTAATTGTATTTTGAAATTATAGAAAAAAATTAAACCAAATCTATGAACTAGTACCTTTAAAAACTTTCTGGAAAAGTCAGTGTGGACTAAAAGCAGAAAATATTCAGAAGATTGAAAATGTTACATACCAATTGTTTGTTAAGGTCATCTACAACTTTTTCTAATTCATCTTTCTGTTGTACAAATATATTCTCTTTGCTTTTCAATAATTCAGCTGTTAGTTCTTTATCAATTAATTCACTTGTCTGAAATAAATATAGCAATCATTATTAAATGTGCAATTTCTAAATGACAGTTGATTCTTGGGATATCAAAACAACAATAGGATAAAACATTGAATCTTTATACATGTAGGGTCCTTGGATAAGACAATTGGATATCAAACTTTAAACAACAACTGGTTCGAATGGGCAATACCTAGAGCTTCTATACTTATATGGCCCCTGGCCTTATCCATCGCCATGACAAACAGACATACATTATGTTATATATAGAGGGTTACATACCTTCTGTTTCAGGTCATTTTGTTTTTGAGATATTCGTTCTTCTGTCATCCTCAGTTCATCTCTAGATTTCATTATTGCTTGTCTTACTATAAAAATATATAAAAAACAATGCTCATATCAAATTTAGTCAGGGTTTCCTCTAAATGGGGCCTTAGACTGCGCTGGTTTTAAGAATGGTTATCACTGAAATTGTTAATTAGATCGATAAAAAGACAGTATAAGTTGCAATTTTGGGGAAACTGCCAGAACTAACAATGTTGATAAAGACTCCTAGATCTAGACAGTAGGCCTTGTCAGAGATTTTATATATAAGATGATATCCCTGGCGTGAGATAAAAATCTAAAATGCTTATGCATTTCATCAAATAAGCATATAGTCTATTTATGTCCCAAAGATGACACAATTTATCCAAGGAATTAGATATAAATGTAATCTATGTCTCTGATTTATCAAAATACACAGGCAGATAAAGCATTAAGGGTCTGGTCTTGAAAGGACCCTAGATGTTCTTGGTTTCAGGTTTACGCAAACTAGAACTTTCAAACATGTCTTTGAAACGAATGAAAATAGAATTAGAGCCTGACTGTAATAATCATCGTTTTTACAGCATATTGTAACTATTCTTACCATCAACAAATAAGACTTCACCACTCTAGCGCCCTAAATCTATCTGAAAATATATCTGATTTCCTAATTAAAGTTCAAAATTAACTTACAATCTCTTAGTTTATTCTTCTTTTCTAAAACATATTTTTCGTAATCGGATATTTGTTGAAGTAATCCGTCGTATTGAGCCATTTTCCTAAATACTTTGATGTTGTAGAACTTTTTAATTTAAATGTGATCAAAACAGTTTGGCGGGAAAATCTCATTCTGCACGAGTCACTTCCCGTACTGTACTGTAGCGGTTATTCCCCTTTATTGAATCAATAACGTCGCATGACATCTAAGACGAGTTTGGGCACGTGTTCACCAAAGGATTTTTTGCTAACTTGGAAGAAAGTGTTTTGATTAAGATGGTTTATTGATTTACTGTTTCAAAGAATGACTTAAAACGAGTTGTATATAAGCTACAAGTCAAGTGTATGATAATTAATCGTTAAATCCTTCCGTACTCATGAAGTTACGGGACAACCCGGTCTTATACTCGACCAAATATGGCGGCCTCCAGGTGTGTAAAAATTGAGTCAATTACGTGTAACAATTTTGAGATGATTCGGGCGGTACTAAAGCGTGTAACTCGAAAGTTGCTTGATGGAAAGATGCCTCCTGATGATACAATCATGCACAACTTTCTGGATTGTTTGAAACAGAATGGTATGAAAAAACTGGGTCATTTATTGCATCATTTATTCTCTGAAATTCTAGAATGATCTAATTTCAGTGACAACATTTTTTTGGTTTCGCTGTCTTGATAGTTTAGTTACCTAACTTTTTTGTTAACATCGATGCGGATAATCATCTTTAAAATGGCTGGTATCGCATGAATCACTTAAAGTTTAACCAGATTGGCTTTTTTGGTACACAACTTGTAACTGTAAGTGCACAGGTGACAGACTCAATTTTTCCTTATTATAAGGAAAAATTGAGTCTGTCACCTGTGTGTAAGTGGGAAGATTCTTAAATTAATTAGTGTCTTTATACATTTAATTCTGATGCGACATAAAACAGTTCATTTTCAGTAAACACCCTGGTATGCTAGTTGGAGGGCAGTCTGTTGAGTTACTTGTTACTGAACATGTGACCTCATAGCTAATACTGACTCAATGGTTCATTGGTTGTTGATTATTGTAAACTGATTGTTTGTTACATATTTTTATACTGTGATATTTCATGTATTAGATATTCTGTTGATTTATTTCAGGTTTTAGTACTGAAGATATAATCAAAACAGAGCTGGACAGTTTTGCCAACTCTGTTGTCAAGAAATATGACCAATATGATTCAAGTATTGTGTCCTTTGCAATCAATATTCAAGGCTGGCTTGTAGAAGATACAGAGTTTTATAATGCCTTCTCTCAAAATGTACAAGAAACTTTGTCCAGAATTTGTAGAGACATAAATTCCTGCAAACTATGTGAGACTGTCATACTTGCATCATTTTTTGATTGTTTAATTCCACTATCAACTCATAAAGGTGGAATAATGTGGATTGTTGATGAAGGTAATGAACTTTTTTGTCTATCTGGTCTTTTCCAAGGTGGTCTTTGGTGTGCATCCAACCGTAGGTCTATCTAATTTATGAGTTAGTATACTACAGAAATTAGTAGTGTGCTATTTGCAACAGTATGTAATCTGATGCAAGGTCCTATATGACATAACTTTGTGAAATTTTTCGTAGCTTAAATGTTTTAGACATACATGTATTTGTAATTAATATAAATGTATTTATTATATTTATTTAAAGAAAATTTGAATATGTTGTTCGCAAACTCAGTATTTTTTTCTTTAAAAAATTACTGGTAAGTACTCAAAAGTCAAAGGCAGAAAGGCTTAAATTATGCAGAATTTTGTTAACCTTCTGAACTCCTTATGTATCATTTTTTGTCATAGGTCTTCCTTCTTTGAATTATTGAATAATTTATCTAATTTTCTAGAGTAAGATAAAGATTTGTGTAACAAGGTCGAGACAGATACTGAATTTTCTATATAATTTTTAAGATATATCACTTCCTATTTCATTATCTATGTATCTATATAATTATCACTTTATTTTCAGGTGTGATTGTTGCTGGATTGAAGCTACTGAGATCTTGTCCCAGCATTTTTCTAGAGAAATCAATCATTGATTTTATATGTTGTGTAGTTGATCAATTAGGTTGTATCTCAACAGATTGTCTTCCTGTCTTTGAATATATTCACTCCAATATAGGTATGTATTTCTGAGTTGAACTTTGGTTAACTTATTCTTAAATTGGTAATATTGTTTTAATTCTTTTGGTATTTTCCCCTTAAAAGGTCCTGTCCCTGTTTCCCTTAAAGTGTTAGTAAACACTCTATTCTTTTTTAATTATTGAGATTTCAGAATTTTCAAATGTTTTTTGATAACTCTCATCAGAGCCATCCATGCATATTTTTAAACAGTATGTATCTCAGCATGTTCAGTGACTTTTTTAGAGTGGGTATTGTACCCACCAATGTTGAAAAATGTGGGTAAGAGGAAATAAAAGTGGGTACACCAGTTAAAATAGTTTTATTTTGACATCAGTACAAGACGATTTCTCCCACATTCTCCGACGAGACAATTTGTCCCAAGTCACATTCGTCTTTAGAGGATTCGAACATAGTTTCGGCAAATCCAGGTCATCTTTTACTTTACCCCACATCAGTTTATGATAAACAGTCCAGATGAACACGGCATCATCAGAATTTAATCATGGCAAGTGAAAATCGTGCAATCTAGCTGCCTTTATTATTATTATTTTTTTGTAAGTGAATCTGGTGCTTGTGTGCAATACTAGTTGACAACAAATCACTAAGTTTCAGTGTTACTTCATTGTTAGTTAACTTAACAAATCTGATTGTATCATTAAAGTTTTTTAATTCGGCAATACAATCAGTTAAAGTCTTTTTTTTTACATAATTATTGGTGCAATTTCATCGTGTTGTCAACACTCGAGAGCAGAAGACTATGCCATGATTCTTTAATATTAGGGATGATAAACCAAAAACAATCTGCTCAGCATTGCCGACGTCATTTCGGTAAACTCTAAATGCCAGTAAAAAAAACGTAATGAGTGTAACAGAGTTACCGTTTGTTACATTATTATATTTTTTGTCTGCATAGTCTTACCTGGTAGGGTCTGAAAATTTGCATGAATTTTACTTTTTTGGTGTGAAATATGCAGATTTTCGTGTGATTGAACATGCTGGTATCTTCCCTCTTCTCTGCAGCAAAAGTGTCCAATTCTTTAATTTTGTTATGTTTATCTCAATTTTGTCAACTTATGATGCACCATGAAGAAATCTTAGAGGAATATATTTCTTTATATACTTAAATTATTTACAAGAATGTAGAATAACTCTAATCTATACATATTTCAGATGATTTAGTCAAGCAGAAAACTTCCAGTCCATTTGCTGCTGCTTCATTGAAACTTCTAGAAAAACTAAGTGTACATAAACCAGAACTACAGAAATACCTCCTTACATCACATTCTAGTATTATCAACAGTTTAGTTTTATTGTTAACTCAACCATACAGTAAGAACAGTGATGCTGTGTTGAGAATCATTGGTGACATTTATAAACAATGGTTAGTATTGTGTTCTTCAGGTTGACCTGTGGTGCTTTTCACAAAAATTCTTACGAAAAAATTCTTAGTAAGTTGAATGCAAGAAACATTAATAATACGCTCATTTTTTGGCTTGTAAATTCTAAATATTACAGAATTATGTAGAATTGTGTATTCTTTTTGAATATCATATCATAGTTATGCTTATTATCCGCCTGACTTTGAAGTGCTAATTATATGAAACTGACTTACGAAGATTATTTTCGTAAGAGTTTTTGTGAGAAGCACCAATGGTGTTTAGTCCTTGGTAATTATGATTATCCCAGGTAAGGTTGAAAACAGCAATGGCCAAGTTTTTTTTAATGTTGGACAAGCAATCATTTAAAAGCCAGGGTTCAATATTCATCTTTAACTTCCCATGTTATTTCTGTGAGCAATAAGTACCTGCCTGAGAAGCTCTGTCAGTGTCTGGCTACATGTTAAGAGGTAGTGTGTACAATCCCTAGGCTGTACATATCTTCATGAAGTCAGGAAATATGTTCCATGGACATTCTCCCATCTCCCCTACCTCAGTGGCAAGTGGGGCAGTTTTCAAACTTTAGCAAAGGTTTTTGCTTGGTTCTGGTGAAAGGTTTTGGACTTGAGATCTACTCCTGTTCAGGGTCAGTGAGAAGGAAAACTGAATGTTGCAATACAGTTGAAGTTTTTTAAATTTGGCATTAAGCCAAGTATATTTTTATCAGATTTGAATAAGTATATCAAATTAATTTTAAAAAAAATATACAATTGCATTTTATAGGTTAGGCCACGTAATTAAATGTAGACTAGTTTAGTGTGGAACCACCAACTTGGTATTGATGAAATGTGATAAATATATACCCACATTTTTATTAGACTAGAATGACATTACATTTGTTTTATGTCATTCATCACTGTTTACAAAGACCATACAATCATGATGATTAAACTGTTATTTTTATACATGTGTTTCAGGTCAGAGAAGAGAGATTTCATAGAAAGCAAAGTGATGGAAGATTTTATATCTCATACAGATAACATACTGTCTGATCTCATTAACAATGAAAGTATTGAACAAGCTCAAAAACTAGCAGCATGTTGGTATGTTTAACTTTTACAAGTGTTATAATGTCTCTTTGCATTGTATTTAGTGTAAAAAAATCAGCAGGAAAAACCGGTCAGGACTGTGTGCAGTTGAGTGATTGTATTGTACAACTACTTAAGTTTAGATTATTAGCCGAATTTTTCAACGAAAAAATCGGCTAATAGTTTGGCAAAACGTGGGCGGGTTATCAGTCGGGCAGGCGGCCAGTGTCATTAAAAATTGCGTTAAAGTTTTCAATTTAGCATATATCTCTGCCATTTATTGTCAGATCTTTAAGAAACTTCATACAATGTTAACATACCATGTTATGAACAGAATTATAAAGTAACCACAACTCTACCTGGCTTTATTATGGATTATTTCCCTTTGTAATTTTTGCGCTAAAGTTTTTAAATCCGGCTTTAATGTGGTTTTCACATTACATCAAAATGATTTCTTGTCAAATATTTTACTTTGGCACCCAAAATATTTCAAAGAAACTTAAAGAAACAAACTTAAAGCTGTTGACATGCATGACTCTCAGTATCTGAAAAAACACTTTTGTAACTCCTAATTTTGATATTGAAAAACAAACATTGTTTTTGTTACAGTTTTATATTGTTGGTCATACAATAAAACTATAGCTTTATTTCTTATTTATTGAAAAATTTGGTGAATATGTTAATCAGACAATTTGACTTGCTTAGATCAACTTGTTCACCTTAAGTCAAGGTCTAATTTAGATGTAAAAAGTAAAAAAAAAAAATTGTCTCATTTTGCCGTATCATTGTCTGTGTTGTTGGTTAGCAGAATAACTTGGCAACAAATATCAATTCTTATATCATGTATTAGTCACTAAGAACTAATATGATATATTGTTTCTCCTAGCAGAGTGCAGCCAGTGCCATAAAAGTAAATAGTGTTATTTTCAAATTAAGGGAAATATGACAGGGGACCATTTTAAGGGGAAAATTGTGATAAAACTTTGTCTTGGAGTTACAAAAAATACAAAAAATATATTCATCAGTACAACTTAAAAAAAAGAGTATCTGGCAAGAGCTTAGGGACCCAAATTACCTTAAAAATTTGGTAACTGAGAATTGAATTTAATATGATTAATAATATTGTATGTCCTAGAAGAGTATACAGATTTTCGTCACTCATCTTGCAGCAATTTTTAAATTTCTGTTGCTTTTTTTTTAGAATGTCGATGTTAACCTCTCAGTACTTTTCTTCATACCTTGGCAAAACATTATTTCTACTTTATATTACAGTTTAGAAATGAAGCTGCCAGATAATAGATTATGTATTAAATGTTGTCAAGTGCATCTAGAACCTGTAGGTTGGATGTTTGATAGAAATAAAGATTTAAATCTTATATCAGAGAAAATACTGAGTTCTGTGATAAAAGACAGGAGAAGATGTGTTAGTATTGTTTGCCAGGCCTTGGATAGTCATGTTGTAAGTTAGAAGTTTATCATATTACCCACACCCATCATTTAGAGGGATGGGGATTTATTATAATACACATTTCTCATGATTTCTGTTAAACCATTGGTTGACTTAACCTTATCTGCCTGCAAAATAAAGGATCTTTTTATTTGCTGACTAGATTATTCAGTGGTAGGTCACATGATTAGGGGTCAAGGTCTTGGGTAAAACCTCATTAGGGCTGCTCCTTATTTCCTTAAGCAAGAAATTTACCTACAATTTAGTTTCCAGGTGTAAATGGGTTCTATGAGGGATTACATGCTGGAAGTAATTTCATTGATTGGGGGTAATTGTACAAAATTGTAAAGTCTGCTGAATGTGCATATGGAAACAGACTTTAAACCACACATGTATACTTTTTTGCGCAGCTGGCAAAATCAACTTTTGACCTTTATTTTAACCAATACAATTGCTTTACCATACCTGTTTGTCCAATGAAATTCTCTACTTGTATAGAGAAATGTATAGAAGTTATGGCACCATTGGTTATTTGTGATAAACAGGTGCGTAGCAGAGATAGTAGTAGCTGACTATTTATTCTGTGTATTATCGGTAAATCACTTTGCTAATTGATTATACGTATGCTGGCCGTATGACTGGACAGCTCTTTTTAAAGATATTTGTTGTTAATTATAACCAAATAATCAGGTCCTCAAGGCATAGAATTTCTGATATATTATATCAATCACATTCATTGATTACTCTAGTATGTTTTATTTAACAGTTGCCAGTTACCATGGTGATGAAGATACTAGGATGTACATTGAGACCTGATGAACATATAGATGTTACCATATCATCTTATATCTTCAATAATACCAAGATACAAACAAAATGTCTAGAATGTCTTATCTACTTAAATAATACAACAAAATCAGGTAGGATGAAGCAGTATATCCTTAAAGTTTCTTAAGATCTAGCTGGATTTATTATGTTATGCAGTGATGGGCTAACTTATCAACTAGCCTGACTATAATAATTATATAATTGGTAATTTCCTATAACCCAAATTTTTTTTCACTTGTCCAGTGCTTTGGGCTGAACTATTAGAAACCTTGGACAGGATTTTGTCTCTAGTGAAAGCTGTTTGTGCGGTATGGTAACTTAACCAGTTGCTACAAGATTCAGATGCCTCTTTAAGACTGTTAGCTCTAACTGGCCTTTTAAATGCTCTTGTTTCATTAAAACCTTAGTATTCAGTGTCAAAGGGGAGCCTTGTTCTGTGGCACGTTTCTCATTCTGACTCAGAGTAATAAGCAGTGCCTCTGATGTGGTTTGGATCAAAGATCTTGTGATGACTATGCATGTATCCTACCTTTCAACTATTGTTCTTATACAATGATTGAAATTATTACCATTTTAAATGATTATTGTTTTTCTTATTAAAGGTAAAGATAGTGAATCTATAAATGAAGAACAGACACTATCTGTATGTAAATGTCTACTAAATTTATACAGGAAGGATGAATGTTACTCCATGGTATTTATCATTGTTCAATATTTCTGTACTAACTTTATATGTATTGTTGTAAGTTTTATTTTTTTATAAATAGTTGTTTAAATTCAAAAACTTCTATGAATATTACAGCAATTGGATGTCTTAATGGCGATCCCTGATTTATTATAAATGTATATATATATCATATGTATGTATAATTTATATTGTATAAATACTAAAATTACAAAATTATATGAATAATGAAAATCATTATTGCAAAGCTTAAAACTTAACTTTCGTGGTCAAATTTGGCTCTAACTTAAAAACTGACCCACTAAAGTCTACCTGTAAAAGGCCAAAGTGGTCCCTGGCTGAGAATTAGGAATCTGTATCCATGCATTAAAATTTTGTGCGAGCTTAAAGATGTTCAGATTCCTCTATCCATTCTGCATAATCTATAAATTGCTTACACTATTTCAGATATCCAGTTTATGTGTTGATTTATTGATCCAACATTTACCATGTATAATATGTGATGTTAAAATGTCACAAGAACTATCCGATATTATACAGCATCATTTATCAGCATTAAAATGGGAACTTAGAGATAATACTGTAGAACTGGTTGGCAAGATTGTTTCCACATATAAAGGTAAATACAGTACAACCTCTCTTGAACAACACCTACTAGGATGAACTAAAAGGTGTTGCTCTGCAGAGGTTAAATTCAATTAAAATTGTGCCAAAGGGAAATGTCAAAAGGTGTTGTTGTGCAGAGGATTTGTTCTGCAAAGGGCCACTCTGCAGAGGTTATATTGTAGACATTGATAGGTCAGCACAAAACAAGTCTGCTTCCTTCTTTAGTTTTATATTTAGTTAAGGTAGCTTTGTGCTGACATAGTGACATGTTTATTATAGAATATCTGCTTAGTAAATCTGTGATGATGTGGTCAAGATAAAGATATAAGGTTTGGTTTCTCGCTCTTAGAATATAGATAAAGATGCTTAGTATCTGGCAAATAAATGAAGCATTGAAGTATTTTGGTATTCTTTGTGTGTAGTAAATTGTTTCAAACTGAAGAAATGATTGTTTCTTATGACATTTTCAACAGGTTTTCAGTAATATGGCTGAAGTCAGTCAGCCTACTCACTATTCCTCTTGGCTGGAGAAGCTTATAGAGATTTACACAATTGTCACTTTGTGGTGAATAGTCATCCTATTATTTTCTATGCATGGACCAAAGCTTGAAAACCTGTACTTAGTTTATACTGTTGCGAGTGGCTGACAACTGCCATATTTTATATTGTAGTTGCCCCCAGAATAGCCATGCAAAATATAATATCATGACCAAACTCTACAAGTGTGTTGGTCCTGCTGAGAGCAGAAGCCACCTACTCTGACTGTTAAATAAAATAAAATTGAAGTGCGGTTTAAAATCTGCTTCCATATACATATTCATTAGACTTTACAATTATTGTACAAAAAGCCTTCTATAAATAGTACTTCTATAAATAAAGTCTGTATTTTTGTGTATATATTTCAGACAATGTAGACGTAGTAGAATGGTTAGTAAAGAACAGATTATCAAACCTTATATGGTTTAGTTTAAAAGACACAGAAAGTTATGTTAGAGCTACTGCAATATCAACATTACTTACTATAATACAATGTAGTCAATTATATGATGATCTGAAACATTCTACATCTTTAACTGAGGTAATTTTAATGCATGTATTATGCTTTGTTTTCGATGTACTTTCATTTAACATAACCCTGGTCAGTAACGCAGTTGGTGGCGCATGGGGATTTCGAATGTAGTGTCCAGAGGGCGGGAGGGTTCCGACTCCAACCGGGGCGGTTATACCCTACCATAAAAATTTTACAATTTTGTCAATTTTTCTCCGCTAATAAGGTATATAAGGAGAAGTTTCCGGCCTTGTGGAAGGGTAGATGAGCACTGGTTATAGACAAGGGTCCAGGAAAGCTAGGTTAGATGCCCTGGATGTCTTTTATATGACCTATACAATGTGTTGCTACGGCTTTAAACTCGACAAAATAAATAAATAGATAATTTAACATCACAGGATTATTATTCAGAAATTCGTTTATGAAGGTTTTGATCTGACACTTAAGTTTAGAAAAGATTCTCTTTCTCTATGCAATAGCTAATGAGTTCATGAAATTCTCAAGTTTATGAATTTTTTAACTTTCACCCATTGGAACTCAGGTCTGTAGTGCAATAAGTAATGCTCAGTGATTTCAAAACTAGTGTCTCAAAGGCAATACAGGTTTAACGGTCACCCCGGGCAAATTAACCCTGTCAATAAATTTGACAATAATGTCAAATTTATTTGATTAATAAGGTTTATAGAGAAGTTGAAAGGGTAGCTTAGTAGTGGTTATAGACAAAGTCAGAAAAGCTAGGTTATGTGCACTTGCTTTGTTAAATTAACTAAATAATGTTGACATAATCTTAAACCCAGTATAATTATTATCATAATATATCACCTAACAAAAACTGAAATATTTTGATGTAGGAGTATCAATATAGAATTTACTTGAATTATACTTCTGCAGCGTTTTTTTTCCACCCAATTGGGAATGGGTCCCGTACCTCTCCCATTGGGAATATTTAGTCGTGAAAATGGGAACAATTGGGAAAATCAGGCACAACTTAGAATAAATTGGGAATATCAATAAACAAGTGTTTAAATACAGAAATTGTAAAATATCTGCATCATTCTGCTTGAAAGTTTTGTTATGTCTATTTTATGAAAATATATTGTATTTACAGGATGATGTTTTGATGGAAATCATCAATATAGTCAAGACAGATACTGAGGCATTTGCAAGACGATCAGCTATGAAGTTTCTGTGTGAGTTCTTTAAAGCTAGGTTTGCTTCATCAGAGAGATATAGCCCTCATTTAATGCCATGGCTAGTTGTTGAATGTATAGTGGTAGCTCTAAAAGACTTTGATTGGGAAGTTAAAATAACTGGTCTGGAATATGTTCTTGCAATTTTCACCGATCTAATGTTTAACCGAACTGAGAGGAAAAATTGTTCTGGTTTGCTCAAAGTTAAACCTTATAAGATGGACAGAAATATCTCCTATATGGCTGATATACTACAGTATCAAAATTTAGACACTGTATTAATTGGAACACTGGATGACTATGATGATACCGTGTGTGAAAAATCACTGCAAGTTTTCACTGAGATACAATCTGGTTTGATAAATATAGTACACGAGTTTGACATATCAATGTTTGATGTTGATGAATCAAGCTGTGACAAAACATCAGCTGTAAAAGATGGACCAAGTTCTAACAAAAAGATGAAGTGTTGTAATTGTCCTAAGACCAATAATGAAACTGATAGAACTTTAAGCTCTTCATATGAAAACTCAAACAATGGAGTGATTGCTTCAAATGGTATTCATTCAAATGGTAAAATTGATAAATGCAACATTCATAGTGACAAACATGCTATAGAAACTTTAAAGAAAATAGTTGATATAGACTTGACCTTGTATCAGAAGAGATTAAACCACACACAAGATAATGTAACAACATTACTAAGTCTATCAGAAGATATATTATCTTATACAACAACACTGTGTGATGGTGAGGAGAAAATCTCTGATTGTTATTGATTTAATCTGATTAATTCATTTAACTAGTTCTTATAAAGTTTGTTACAATATGTGTATTAGCACAAGTCAACTATACCTATCGACCAAAGCTGCCGTATGACTTCAAAATCAGTTTGAAGTGATTCACCTCTGACTACTCCATTTGATTTTATGTCTCTAAGAATAAATTTACTTTCTACTACAACTGGGTACAAAAAGCACCAGATGATTCAAGATATTATTTATTGATAAAATGATACTGCTCTTTGTAAAGGAACAGTTATATCTTTGATTGAAAAAGAAATAACTCTGGTACAGATTTCACACCTATACTTAACTGAGAAGAAAGACTATCTAGTACAAATTCAATACAGGTTAACTCTTTAGGTCCATCTACCTTAGGAACTTCTTGAGAATGAGAAAAGCTGCCTGGCAAGCTCAGTTGGTAGCTCACAAGTCTGCTGATTGAGGAGTCGTGTGTGACATTGAAATAATAAGAAGACTAGTTGATGTATTCAGATTCCTAGTTTAATTATAAGACCAAGTTCTGAAATCAAAACAAGTACAATGCAAGAAAGTTATTACTGCTGAATCTTTGAAAAACAATGATCACCAGTTATAGTATTTTGTCCAATGTGTTCTTTACTTCTTCATTAAAGCCACATTAACATAAGTATTAACACTGTCTATACACAGAAGGAAAATGAACATTACAAAAGCCTGTAATAGGCAAGAAATTTTATTATCGCTGAAATATGTGTATGTCATTCATTGCATTTCAATGTGGCATTAGATTGAAAACAGCTGCGGCCGTGGCGTAATACCGTATTTCTGTAAAAACCATGTTATCTGTAATGGTTATTACATTGCAAAGATTATTCTATTGTCTTCTAAATGTATTCTTTTTAAAATATACTATTATCATGTGTAACCCCTACAATACACGAATATATACTTGTCTTAAAAAAAACAAACAATACTTTTTACACAAATCAAATAAAAACAGTCTTGTTAATACAGGTTACCAACCACACAAATAGCTCTTTATATACATAATTCCGACATATTTTGATGTGATTTTAGCTTCCACTAACTTCACTGTCGGGAGTTTTCCACTCATGATTTTGGTAACTTGTTATACCACATATATTCCTTAGGCGACATGCCAACTATGTCATGTCAAAAATGTCTTTAATATATAAAAGTTGTATATCCCTACTGACTGGATGTTTCAACACCAAATTTTGATGATTTGTCAATCCACATATGTTCTTTAAAAAACATACCAGCAATGTTATGTCTAAGTTAGCTGAATCTAGTGTTTTCTCAGCTTTCTGTCATTCAATCACAAATGTCGTTTTGCATAAAAGTTTATAAATCCCTATTGGCTGGATGTGTCCCCACAACATTTAGATGATTGGTTAAACCTCATGAGTTTCTCATCAAACAACTCAGTAGTGTAGTTTCAAAGTTAGCTTAATCTAGTGTTTTCTAAGCTTTCATGATATTCAATCACTAATGTCTTATACATAAAGGGTTTTATATCCCTATCGTCAGGATGTTTCTTGGCTCTCTGTCGTTTTGTCACGAATGTCCTTTTTAGATGTCAGTTTTTTATCCTTATCAGCCGAGTGTTTCAACAAAATATTTGGAGGATTTTTAAACCTCAAGCATTCCTTAGTAAACACGTCAGAAGTGTAATATCAAAGTTAGCTGAATCTAGTGTATTCTCGGCTTTCTATTCCTTCAGTCACAAAATTAATGTATTTAATCAAAAAGGGTTTTATATCCCTATTGTCAGGATGTTTCATAAAATGTTGTATATCCCTACTGAATGGATGTTCCCACACCATATTTTAATGATTTTTTATTACACATGTTCTTTAAAAAATGCCAGCAATGTAATGTCTAAGTTAGCTGAATCTAATGTTTTCTCAGAATTCTGTCGTTCAGTCACAAATGTCTTTAATCCATAAAGGGTGTTATATCCCTATTTGCTATTTGACTACACATCATATTTAGACGCTTTGTTAAACCACATGAGTTCCTTAACAAGCAACATAAAAGTGTAATATCTGAGTAAGCTGAATCTAGTGTTTTTTTGGCTTTCTTTTCGTTTAGTCACAAATATCTTTTATACATAAAATGTTTTATATCCCTATTGTCTGGATGTTTCCACAACATAAAACACACATTTTTAAACCACATGCCTTTTTTTAACAGACAACTCAATAGTGTTTATCAAAGTTAGCTAAAACTAGTGTATACTCGGCTTTCTGTCGTTCAATCACAAATGTCTTTACTACATAAAGGGTTTTATATATTCCTTTTGTCAGGAGTTTTCTTGGCTCTCTGTCGTTAAGTCACAAAAGTCACTTTATTAGATACAAGTTTATATATCCCTATCAGCTGAATGTTTCCACGCAATATTTAGAGGATTTTTAAAAACCTCATGTGTTCCTGAGCAAACAAGTCAGAAGGGTGATATCAAAGTTAGCTGAATCTAGTGTATTCTCGGCTTTCTGTCGTTCAATCACAAATGTCTATAATCCATAAAGGGTTTTATATCCCTATTTGCTATTTGATTACACATCATATTTAGAGGCTTTGTTAAACCTCATGAGTTCCTTAACAAGCAACACAAAAGGGTAATATCTGAGTAAGCTGAATCAAGTGTTTTCTTGGCTTTCTTTTCGTTTAGTCACAAATGTCTTTTATACATAAAATGTTTTATATCCCTATTGTCTGGATGTTTCCACAACATAAAAGACACATTTTTAAACCACTTGGTTTTTTAACAGACAACTTAATAGCGTTGTATCAAAGTTAGCTAAATCTAGTGTATACTCGGCTTTATGTCGTTCAATCACAAATGTCTTTACTACATAAAGGGTTTTATATATTCCTTTTGTCAGGAAATTTCTTGGCTCTCTGTCGTTAAGTCACAAAAGTCACTTTATTATACCCCCGCTTCGAAGAAGAGGGGGGTATACTGTTTTACCCTTGTCCGTGCGTCCGTCCATCCGTCCGTCTGTCCGTTACAAAATTTCCGTCGCAGTTTTCTCAGCAACTATATCATTTAGATTTTGGCGGGGGTATAACTAGTGAGCATTAGCTCACAGATTTACTTGTTAGATACAAGTTTATATATCCCTATCAGCTGAATGTTTCCACGCAATATTTAGAGGATTTTTAAAAACCTCATGTGTTCCTGAGCAAACAAGTCAGAAGGGTGATATCAAAGTTAGCTGAATCTAGTGTATTCTCGGGTTTCTGTCGTTCAATCACAAATGTCTATAATCCATAAAGGGTTTTATATCTCTATTTGCTATTTGATTACACATCATATTTAGACGCTTTGTTAAACCACATGAGTTCCTTAACAAGCAACATAAAAGTGTAATATCTGAGTAAGCTGAATCTAGTGTATTTTTGGCTTTCTTTTCGTTTAGTCACAAATATCTTTTATACATAAAATGTTTTATATCCCTATTGTCTGGATGTTTCCACAACATAAAAGACACATTTTTAAACCACATGCATTTCTCAATAGACAACTCAATAGTGTTGTATCAAAGTTAGCTAAATCTAGTGTATACTCGGCTTTCTGTCGTTCAATCACAAATGTCTTTACTACATAAAGGGTTCTATATATTCCTTTTGTCAGGAGTTTTCTTGGCTCTCTGTCGTTAAGTCACAAAAGTCACTTAATTAGATACAAGTTTATATATCCCAATCAGCTGAATGTTTCCATGCAATATTTAGAGGATATTTAAAAACCTCATGTGTTCCTGAGCAAACAAGTCAGAAGGGTGATATCAAAGTTAGCTGAATCTAGTGTATTCTCGGCTTTCTGTCGTTCAATCACAAATGTCTATAATCCATAAAGGGTTTTATATCCCTATTTGCTATTTGATTACACAACATATTTAGAGGCTTTGTTAAACCTCATGAGTTCCTTAACAAGCAACATAAAAGTGTAATATCTGAGTAAGCTGAATCAAGTGTTTTCTTGGCTTTCTTTTCGTTTACGGTTTAGTCACAAATATCTTTATACATAAAATGTTTTATATCCCTATTGTCTGGATGTTTCCACAACATAAAAGACACATTTTTAAACCACATGCGTTTCTCAATAGACAACTCAATAGAGTTGTATCAAAGTTAGCTAAATCTAGTGTATACTCGGCTTTCTGTCGTTCAATCTTAAATGTCTTTACTTAGCTACATAAAGGGTTTTATATATTCCTTTGTCAGGAGTTTTCTTGGCTCTCTGTCGTTAAGTCACAAATGTCTTTATTAGTAGGGGTGTAACAATACAGTAAAAAACGTATTGCAATATACAAAACCCGTATTGCAATATATTGCAATACGTGCCGGTTTTTTTGGGTAGACATGCAAAGCACAAATTATTGCATGGTCATCGCTTTAATTGGAATAGCATAACATACATAGGTGTATTTTCTAATGATCTTTATTCAAATGTTTCAATTACTTGTGTAAAATGGTCTATATGTTAGAAGAATGAGTACGTTGAAACGGACTTGTGAAGATGTTTTTTTTTCTCTCATTTGACTAGATGTTTATCCTTTTAGGCACAGTAAGATGATTGCAAGTATTCAACACTTTTTAATACTAATTTAAACATTTAACTTTTAGATTTTGTTCAAAATAATCAGTGTGACATATAACTACAAAAACCGGTTAAAGGAAAAACGAACCGGTTAAAAACCGTTAGAATTCGTATTGCAATATTAACCGGTATATCGGTTAACCGTTACACCCCTATTTATTAGATATCAGTTTATATATCCCTATTAGCTGAATGTTTAAACACAATATTTAGAGTTTTTTTTAACCTCATACATTTCTAAGTAAACAGGTTAGAAGTGTAATATCAAAGTTAGCTTAATCTAGAGTATTCTCTGCTTTCTTTTTCTTCAGTCACAAATGTCTTTTATACATAAACGGTTTTATATCCCTATCGTCATTATGTTTCTTGGCTCTTTGTCGGTAAGTCACAAAAGTCACTTTATTAGATACAAGTTAATATATCTCTATCAGCTGAATGTTTCCACACAATATTTAGAGGATTTTTTAAAACCTCATGTGTTCCTCAGTAAACACGTCAGAAGTGTAATATCAAAGTTAGCTGAATCTATTGTATTCTCGGCTTTTTCCCTTTAGTCACAAATGTCTTTAAATCATAAATGTTGTATAGCCCAATTGACTGAATGTTTCCACATCATAGTTCATTGATTTTTCAATCCACATATGTTTCTTAAAAAACATTCCAGCAATGTTATGTCAAAGTTGGTTGAATCTAGTGTTTTCTCAGCTTTCTGTCATTCAGTCACAAATGTCTTTAATCCATAAAATGTTATATATACCTTTAGCTTGATGTTTCCGCACACTATTTAGAGGAATTTTAAACCTCATGCATTCCTTAATAAGCAGGTCAGAAGTGTTATATCAAAGTTAGCTGAATCTAGTGTATTCTCGGCTTTTTTCCTTCAGTAACAAATGTCTTTAAAATACGTAGAATGTTATATATCCCTATTAGCTGGATGTTTCTACACAAGAATTAGATGATTTTTCAGTCTACATATGTTTCTTAATAAACATGCAAGCAATGTTATGTTTAAGTTAGTTGAATCTAGTGTTTTCTCAGCTTTCTGTCGTTCAGTCACAAATGTCTTTATTCCATAAAATGTTTTATATTCCTTAAGCTTGATGTTTCCACACACTATTTAGAGGATTTTTAAACCTCATACATTCCTGAATAAGCATGTCAGAAGTGTAATATCAAAGTTAGCTGAATCTATTGTATTCTCGACTTTCTTTTCCTTCAGTCACAAATGTTTTTAATTCATAAAATGTTATATATCTCTATTTGCTAGATGATTCCACACAACATTCAGATGGTTTGTTAAACCAAATGTGTTTCTCAATAGACAACACAATAGTGTAATATCAAAGTTAGCTAAATCTAGTGTATACTCGGCTTTCTGTCGTTCAATCACAAATGTCTTTACTACATAAAATGTTTCATCTTTTGTCAGGAGTTTTCTTGGCTCTCTGTCGTTAAGTCACAAAAGTCACTTTATTAGATACAAGTTTATATATCCCTATCAGCTGAATGTTTCCACGCAATACTTAGAGGATTTTTAAAAACCTCATACATTCCTGAGTAAACACGTCAGAAGGGTGATATCAAAGTTAGCTGAAACTAAGTATTTTCAGCATTCTTTTCCTTCAGTCACATATAGCTTTAATTCATTAAAGTTTATTTAACGCTATCGGCTGAATGTGTCCACAACATATTTATTATACACATCTTTAAACCACATGAATTTCTCAACAGACCAGTCAGTAGTATTGTTTCAAAGTTAACTGAATCGTGTGTATACTCGGCTTTCTGTTGTTCAATCGTAAATGTATTTATTACATAAAGGGTTTTATATAATTATTGTCAGGATGTTTTCACACCATATTTTGATGATTTTTCATTACACATATGTTCTTTAAAAACATGCCAGCAATGTAATGTCTAAGTTAGCTGAATGTAATGTTTTCTCAGAATTCTGTCGTTCAATCACAAATGTCTTTAATCCATAAAGGGTGTTATATCCCTATTTGCTATTTGATTACACATCATATTTAGACGCTTTGTTAAATCACATGAGTTTCTTAACAAGCAACATAAAAGTGTAATATCTGAGTAAGCTGAATCTAGTGTTTTCTTGGATTTCTTTTCGTTTAGTCACATATGTCTTTTATACATAAAATGTTTTATATCCCTATTGTCTGGATGTTTCCACAACATAAAACACATTTTTAAACCACATGCCTTTTTTTAACAGACAACTCAATAGTATTGTATCAAAGTTAGCTAAAACTAGTGTATACTCGGCTTTCTGTCGTTCAATCACAAATGTCTTTACTTAACTACATAAAGGGTTTTATATCCCTTTTGTCAGGAGTTTTCTTGGCTCTCTGTCGTTAAGTCACAAATGTCTTTATTAGATATCAGTTTATATATCCCTATCAGCTGAATGTATAAACACAATATTTAGAGGATTTTTTTAAACCTCATACATTTCTCAGTAAACAGGTTAGAAGGGTAATATCAAAGTTAGCTGAATCTAGTGTATTCTCTGCTTTCTGTCGTTCAATCACAAATGTTTTAATAGATACAAGTTTATATATCCCGATTACATCATCCTCAAATCATGAGAATTTCAAATTATGAGGAATTGTAACCAGATATGTTTTTATAATCGACATTGGCAGATGTTAGCAGAATGTTTTACCGTACCATGGCAATAAATACAGTTAATTTTGTACTATTTTGCCATGCGGTGCCTAGACGTACTCGCACTAGAAATGGGAGTCTTTAATTTGTGAGTTTTAGAACAATATATGTACAGACAATTTCCACGAAAAAAGACCATAAAAACCGATTGTCTTAATAGCCACAAATTCAGTATTAGGGACTTAAAAATCATAAAAACGCATGACAAAAGTCGCAAATAGCGAAAACTGGTTAAGTTCGGTATACCGGATTCAAGGTCATTCCGATCTGGTAAAATAGAATCCGGTGGTAAAGGATTAGCCAGATCCCACTGGCTATATATACTCGTTAACTCGTGTGAACGGGGTTAGTGGGGTTAGACAGTTTAGACAAATTTTGGCTTAAGACATTTCGTAGATATTTTGTTATTTAATTAGTTAAATTTATGTTTATGATAATACAAAAAAGGACTTAAATAAAATAACGTAAATTGTCAACTTGTGTTAGCTTAATATTAATATGGATGTAGAAAAACCAGCGAAGAAAATGACAGGTCTATCCAGTACCATCTTAGAAGTCGAACCAGTAACAACTCAGAAGTCTAACCAGTAACAACCTAATGGTCTTATCAGTAACACGATCATTCTCAATAGATAGGTCCATCGGACAAAGTATTTCAAAACTTAATTTTTAGTATTTCGTCCATTGCCTATTAGATGTCCAATGATTGTGCATAAAAATGACAAAAATCAGGCTGTTAATAAGGTCGTAACCGCCATTTTACATCCCTATTTTAAATTTCCGTTACTGTCGCCAGTCCACCATTGTGTTGTTTGTATAAAAAATGCAGTAAACACGGTTACTGAGAGTTAAATTTGTATGCATATACATTGGTAAACAATTAAAATTTGCATTTACAATCGGACATCTTTGAAAAATTGCATGCTGAGTGCATGTCGCCATATATTATGTTTTTCATAAAATTTCCGATACCTTGTATGCTACAGCCAGATTGGAAAGCAACATTATCAACACAGAATAATAGGAAACGCCTTAATAGTCTACCTATCTTTTAGTGAAATTTTGACCACCGTAGGACATTTTTGTTAATGCAAATCTAATGGTTGATTCATTTAGCTAAATGCCTCCCTGATATCGTACGGGGGGATGTATAAAATCTAAGTCGCGTTTAAGCCCGTAATCTAGGTCAAAGGTTAACTAGATCCATTTATTTTTTATTAAAGCCTATGCTCTTTATACTGAAATTTTAAGAAATTTAATCGGTTAAGTGGAGATTTTCTTTGTTGAAAACTAATGTATTATGATTAAACATTATTTCTATGAAAAAAAATGAGTGTTTGATTACATGATTACTTCCCTTTTTAGCCTTTTTGTCACGAAAATATGTGACAGTAAAAATATCATCTACAATAGTTCACTACAGTTAGTGTTTATGGTTTAAATCTACTTGAATTGTGTTTATTGGTGCTTTGTGACCTTTTTAGGAGACATTTAATACTCTATAAGGTTAAATTAATGTCACAGTGGTGTAAAATTAAGGACGAGTGGTATAACTGCTTTTAAAGATTTTTTGACAAATTCGGAAAACTTTTGAATAGGCAGTTTATTATTTAATTTACGTAGCTGGATAACTTACTGAGCCATATAGAGAATGCTTTAAACATATTTTGTGATAAAAATGTGTTATTTAGGTCAAAGGTCAACAAAGTGCATTTTCTTATTATTAAAGCTAGATCTATGTGATCATTGAACAGTGTATTACTTGTAAAAAGTCAAGTAAATTTATAATAGAAAACTTTTAACATACTTTCAAATTGTTCAAAAGATTGTTTAATGCGCTTGGTTACATGATTACGTCCCTTTATGTAATGTTTGTCGCGTAAATAGGTAAAATACAGCTCCCACCTAACTCAGTAGGTAGCACGCTAGTCTGCTGATCGCGAATGTTTTATTTCTATTCATAGGCAAAGCATACGTTCGTGGAGTTTGTTCATGAAAGGATTTCTATGGAAATTCTCCCTCCAACCACTGATTCTTAATTATGTCAGTCACTGACGAAAGTAACTGGTAACTGTTAGAGAGCTTCTAGGACGGCCGAGATATGATCTTTACGACGTGCTGCTACGGCGTTAGACCTAATCAACCCTAACATCTTAGTAACATGACAAACATTGAGTTAAGAACATATTTTGATTTCTATACAATGTTTGTAAAATGTATCATAATCTAAATGGTACAAATCCTAAACATATAGTTTCCCAAAAGACAAAACAGGATTAGCACAATCTTGTACTTTACAACCACACCCAAACATGCATACTTGGCCAGCTTTATAACATTTGCATGTAGCAGAAATGCATTTGGATCTAACACCACAGGTCACTAGTTGCAAGCATGCCGAATGAATCCATGCAGGAGATATAGTATCATTTTCATGTGAACAATATCCCATAGTGACTTGATCTTTAGGTTCAAAGTGAATATTTGCAGCCTGTATCAAGATCTCTGTTAGATACATGGCGCTTAAAACATAAAAGTGTTAAGCGTCCTTGGTAGACGGATGCGAATCAATGGACTTCTTTGCCTTATAAAAAGTATTTAACGACATTAATCTATGTCTGGACTATGAAGGCTACGAGCACAAACATGTCTTTGAATTGATATATCAATTTACATCAATAATTCATAAAAATACGACACACAGAGATTATAAGTGTACCAAATTTCCGTTACTATGTGGTAACGGATATTTTATATTTTTTGTAAGTAAGAAAACAGCATGGTAAGTTTGAAAATGGTTTAAAATCGATACTATTTTTACCAAAGGTTAATAACAGACTCGTAGAAGTCTCAAACAAATTCAGCAAATACCTTAAGACAATGGCTTATAGCAGTTTTTTTACATGTTAGCTTATCGGAGCACGAACTGTTATAGGTGAGCTATTCTGAAACTTAGATTAACATCCCTTACAAATGCATAATTACAGAACAGAGCAGAACAGAATTTTATTCAAGAAACGTGTACATAATACATAGTTTTGATTTTTAAATACATTTTAATATAATCTACATTGTCACGGGAATGGATCCCTATATAAGGCAATAAACATTTACAAACATCTATAAACAGTTACATGTACATGTATATCAATATTTGAAAAATAATAGGAAAATATATTAGAATACATACTTGTAAATTTAACCTGGATGACATGTATATAAGGCAATAAACATTTACAAACATCTATAAACAGTCAACAACTTTTCTAAGTATACACCTATATATTTGGTTATAACTGGGTTGATACGTAAGCTATTGATATAACATTTGTAGAAAATGTTCACCAAATAGTATTTCATTTTTTTACAAAAACGAAGAATAAATTGAAAGCTAACTGACTTTTTATAAGCAGTAACACTATTGGCACTAACTAAGTACTAATTCACATCAATAACGCGTATAGCCACCTTCGGCTCATAAAGTCATATAACGGCAAGACACCTTGCTCGCATTGAGATTATATAGCTCTTAATGATATCAAAGGGATATCATAGCCTATTATTGCCGTCTTGTCGTCATACGACGTTTTCTCTGCCTTGGCAGGTCTTAAACACTTCCGGTTTGCTCAAACTTTCTAAAAAGTTTTATCACAGTCGAAGGGTAACGCTTGAAAGTACGGGCAACCTGAAAAAGTTTCACTTTGTCACGATTGTTGAAGGTTTCTGCATTGCAGATGTGTTCTTTATGGCTGACGTCACAATGCGTTATATTCGCGAGTTACCACATCGATTTGTGGCTTTTAACATGTAAACAATGCGAAAGTAAGTTTATTTGTCACATGATTAATTTCTTTACTTACTGTTCCTAATGATCCGCCGACTGTTTGCACACCCGTGTTGGCAATATACAAACATGCGATGGCCCCTTCCTGGCCCTAATTATGACACGTTGTCATGGTTATTAAACATCGATTGACTGGTTTCAGACGTGTAGGGAGACCTCAAGATTTTCAATATGAGTCATGAAACTCGCGGCCCTATTGTCGCTGCTTGCCAGAATGTTGGGGCCGTGGCCCCTGTGGCCCTAGCTCCTACGCGCCTGTAAATGAACAACTTAAAATGATACTGTAAATATATTGAAATAGCGTGTTTCAAAATTGTATCTCGTACCAATACTAGCGATATAAAATGACGTCTCCCACATGTAATGTTGCTAATCATGATATTCCCACAAGTCTTGCTCTTATATATAACATATATTCATCAATACTAGCGATATTAAATTACTTCTTCCACATGTAATGTTGCTAATTATGATATTCCATCAAGTCTTGCTCTTAAATGTAACATATTTATAACTATACTAGCGATATAAAATGACTTCCTTCACATACTATGGAGCTTATCATGATATTCCTTAAATGTAACATTTTTTAACTATTCTAGCGATATAAAATTTTGAGAAGTCCACTATTGCTAAGACTTTTAATGATTTTTTCACTACCATTGCATGTAAGCATGTAGATAAACTTCCCAAAAGTGTTGGTCAATATGGTGAAATTTTTGTGACTAACTTTTATTCTAAACTCGGTGTCCGATCAAACAGTTTTGCTTTCTCTTTAATGTCTGAGGCTAAAGTGTTAAAATATATCAACAGTTTAAGCCCAAATAAAGCCACTGGCCTTGATGGGTTACCTTCTCGTTTTATCAGGGATGGGGCTCCAATTATTGTTGGCCCCCTAACACATATTATAAATTTGTCTTTATACAAGCGAGAGTACCTGAAGAATTGAAAAATGCAAGAGTAGTTCCCCTCTTTAAGATGAATAACCGTCTATCTGTTGGTAACTACAGATCGGTGTCTATTTTAGATATTTTTTCGAAAATTCTTGAAAAAGTTGTTTATGGTCAAATTTATTCCTATCTCAAGGAAAAACATTTAATTTACAATTTTCAGTCAGGTTTTAGGGGTGGTTTCTCCACAGATACATGTCTAATTCATTTAATAGATTACATTCGTCTTGAAAATGACAAAGGAAATGTTGTAGGCATGGTGTTGTTGGATCTGCAGAAAGCTTTTGACACCGTCAACCATACCATTCTTTTAACCAAACTTAAAGCATGTGGCTTGGGTAACGACATTTGTCGGTGGTTTGAGTCTTTTCTGTCTGAAAGGCAACAATTAGTAGATGTGTCAGGTACTTTTTCAAGTAATTCAACTGTTACATGTGGGGTTCCACAGGGTTCGATCCTTGGTCCTTTATTATTTCTTTTATACGTTAATGATATTCACAGTGTAGTGAAAAACAAATGATTATTATATGCTGATGATTCTGCTATCCTTGTATCTGGAAAGAACATTTCTTATGTTGAACAAGCTTTGTCTCATGATCTTTTTTCAGTAAGTCAGTGGTTAAGGTGGTATGGTATTTCTGACTTTTTTTAGATTTGCATATAATTTTTGGTACCGTTGTAAACTAAAACTAAGATATTTCCGATTCGGATCAACACTTTATTTGACGTCATTATTGCTATTAAGGTTACCATGACGTCGTAAACATGACGACCGCGTGCAGTTCCCAGAGTCTAGTAGGATTCTCAATACTAGATAGTATTGAGAATCCTACTAGACTCTGGGAACGAGAATGGCTCTGTGTGGTACAATGGCATAACACAAACTTGAAAAACAGGTTACAAACCACACAGAATAAACTAATTAGAGTTATATTTAATCTTGATTACCGGGCGCACATTGAACCCGAACATTTCATTAAGCTAAATTGGTTACCGGTACAGAGTAGAGTTGAACAAATTATGTTGTGCCATGTCCATAAAATTAACCATAGCATTGCACCAGAGTACCTGAAACAACATTTTTTATCTCAAACTTCTGTGCACTCATACAGCACAAGATTAAGTACCAAGGGCGGATATTGTATCCCTAGAGTGAAAAATTCAGGAACTAAATCTTTGTTACATTGGCTCCAACCTGTGGAATAACTTGCCTGCAGATATTTCTAACTTAATAGAATATAAACCTTTTAAAGATTCTAGAAACAACTTTTTGCTTCCTAAAGTATTCTAAATTATGTGTTCCTGTAAAATTCATTAAATATTTATATAATTTCACATCAACTTTTTATCAATTCCTACATAAGTAATATGTTTTTATTTATTTTTCCTATTCAGGTATTGGTCTATCATTTTTTAAGATCTCTTTCTTTGTACATTTGTGATTAACTTTACTATGTTGCATGCAACGCTTTATCAAATACTTTCAAATTTCTGTGATATGATATCTTAGGATTACTGTGAACATGATTTTATTGTAAACATTGATTTTGCCTCTCCGTGTCATACTACCACATGAGGGTCCACAATGGAAACAAGAGTTCACTCTTTTTTGTGCTTACCCTGGTGCTGGTATTTATGACATATGGTTTTAATATATATATATGTATGTATATGTAACTTTTAATATTTATTTATTTATTACTATAGTATCATGTTTTTATTGTTAAATTACATACATGTCATGTTGTATTTTGCCAATACCTAAATAAATCTATTCATCTATAAAATGACGTCTCTCACATGTAATGTTGCTTATCATGATATTCTCTCAAGTCTTGCTCTTAAGTATAACATATTTATACCAATACTTCTCACACGAACAAAGGTGCTAATCATGGTATTCTTTTAAGTTTTCTCTTAAATATTACATATTTACACAAATACTAGCAATATAAAATGACGTATTCCACATACAATGGTGCTTATCATGATATTCTCTCAAGTCTTGCTCTTAAATATTGCATATGGACAATGCGACGCATACCAGTGATATTTAAGGGCTTCTGATACCCAATTTGTAGTGAAATATATACATGTAGTCTCTCATTATTACCTATTTGACAATAGATTCAACACAGTTTATAAAATGGTTACGATTAAGTTATATCTCATGTACAGGACATCATATTTAATCGCGAAGATTCATGTGTTCGTCAGGAATAATAATTTCATTATCCTAAACATTGTTATTCTCATGGCCGCAGTGGCGTATCCAGGCATACTCCCTGTACGACCGGGCGTACAAATCGAAATTAAACCTCAAAAATAGAAAAGGCTTAAAATGAGAAAAATGCAATAAAAGTACTGCCTCACCCGGGTAAGGGTTGTTTTTTCAGACCTTCGCTTCTTTAGGAAGTGCAACACAGACACACACAAAAAGTTTCAGTAAAACTTGTGTAGATCTACGTTAATTTTTAACCACAGTTTGCGAAGGTAAGTTTATGTCGCGAGATAATCTATTACGTTCTTTTGATACGTCAGTCATCTGTGACGTATATCACTGTCGACTTTGTGTCTGCTGGCCTGTTAACATGGTTAAAGAGTGGTCCATTGGAAACAATTTATGAATATCAATTTTCATGACGATTAATCATTTCACTCTATACACATTACCAACTGACGATGGGATACGAATCGTTGAATCGGACTCGATGAGTACTTGACGGAAACACAAGTTCTCAAAATAGGCGTGCCGCGAATGTGATGTTTCCGCCAAGTACGACGAAAGTCTGATACACGATTTATCCCACCGTCAGTAAGTAATGTGTTTATTACATGTCTTTATTTTATATCTAAGAGTAAAAAATACACTTTAGAACATAAACTTAGCCCGATCGTAAGCTGTTTCGTATTTTATCTGATCGGATTTAGTTTTTCTTTAAGCAGATGGCATATCGGAAAGCTAATAACGCGTTAAAAGAATGGATGCCGTCATGCTTAGGTTCCGTTTTCCACACTAGAAAAAACAAGGGGGAATACCCGATATCAGAGAGAGGCATATAACAAAAGAAAAATATTAACATTTTTATAGCTTTTCATTGGTAATTGAGAATTTTTTCTCGTAAATATGTACCTCTTAAAACTGTCTGATAGTTGCCAGAAATGCTCTAAAACGCATCTCCAGCGATGTAGAATTCAAAAAATTTCCGGGGAGGCATGCCCCCGAAATCCCCCTAGATAAATGGTGAGTACATTCAATTTTCGTCTAGCTACGCCCCTGATGGTAACGCCTACTTTTCCTTCCCCAAATATTGTGTCGGTATGAATTATATTTTTATTTTATATTTTTGTCCTTTGAAACATACGATGTATCGGTTTCTGGTATTTTGATGAAGAATATTTTTTATTGCACGCTGGAATGACATTACGGTATTGACTACGTAGGCGGTGCCTTTATATATTTTGCAAACATGTTTGGTTTGCAATATAGATATCTTTTCCAGGTATTTTGGTAAATATTTCATATTTAAACAAATATCAACCACGTTCTTTAAATAAATTATAACACAAGTCAAGAATTATAGGCATAATTTCACTTAGAATTTAGTGTCAATATGTCAGTTTTTGTAAACTCCGCCTCTTATGTAGGAGGCGTATCTCACTTTTAAAAGTATTCTCTCAAGTCTTGCGAATTAGACACCCCCGATAATGGAATGTTTTGATTGATTCGAAATGAAAGTGATATAGTGTTCATGAAAATATGGCAGTTAGCTATGAAAACAGTTTGAAGGTTGCTGTTGAAAAGTTGACAGTTGGGACAGGAACCGGTTTGATATTGCTCAAACTCCTTTACTCCAATGGTCATTTGCCTGTAAGTTTTACCGAAAGCTTCTGTGAAGTTAAGCCAGAACCTGATACGCTGTTTTATTTCTTATCAATCTTTCGTCGAGGTGCGGATCTACTTAAAGGATTATGTAAGAAGCAAAGTGTAGAACAGTCTTTGCATGAAAAAGAAGCAGTACAAAAATTGTTAGGTTTCTTGGATAGGATTGGAGGTATGTAAAAATCTTTATTACTAAAGCAAATGAAAAACTAAACTTCTAAAGTGAAAGTAGAAACAGGGTCGTGAAACCCATTTAGGCCATTACATGTATAACAAATTTCATTCATCTGAAGATAGCAACCGTTTACATGTATCTTTCTGTTTGCCAAAATGAACAGATAAATAACTAGTCCTACAAGTATGACAATGCTTTTACTGTCATAATTTTATGCAGGATTGTCATAATTATTAATAGTTTTCAGACATTCCGAAAAGTGCCAGTCCGACAGACCTGACCAGTGAAAACTATTCGGTCTAGGAAAAAGTCTATCGTAGCCAGTTCAAATGTCCAGTTAAATTTCATTTTATAATTAAAATACTGTACTAAATTTTCATCAAACTTAGTCAGGGTGCTTATCTTAGTAATTGCTCGAATGAGTTTAAACATGGGTCACATGTCAGGGTACTTGTCTGGTAATTGCTTGAAAGAGTTTAAACATGGGGTCAAAAAGTAGGACACACATCCCAAATGTGTAAAATCCATGTGAACACTCAGATGGTCACAATCTGTATTCATTTATGATCAACCTTGGTCAGGGTACTTGTCTGGTAATTGCTTGAAAGAGTTTAAACATGGGTCACATGGGGTCAAAAAGTAGGACACACATCCCAAATGTGTAAAAATCCATGTGAACACTCAGATGGTCACATTCTTATTCATTTATGATCAACCTTGGTCAGGGTACTTGTCCTGTAATTGCTTGAATGAGTTTAAACATGTGTCAAATGGGGTCATAAAGTAGGACACACATCCCAAATGTGTAAAAACCTTGTGAACACTCAAATGGTCACATTCTGTATTCATTTATGATCAACCTTGGTCAGGGGTCAGGGTACTTGTCTAGGTAATTGAGTTTAAACATGAGTCACATGGGGTCAAATACTAGGTCACATAGACTAGATATTGAAAAGCCTTGGACCTCCAACTAGATTGTTCAAATCGTGAAAGGGTCAAAATTGGTCAGTAGAGTGATTTAAAGTCTTCGTGACCCAACTGTAGTTCCTAGATCATGATTGATTAATCTACATGTATGTTCATAATCCTTTACATCCAGTCTCGCTTATTACAAACAGGAAGTGTGATATTTTGTGACATGTCTTTTTCAGCCCATGGTAGACAACTTGTATCTAGAAAGTCAAAATCAGAAATAGAATGGACATTGCAGCTATGTAAACATTTACTCCAAGAACTTGGGAGTGGAGAGTTTATTGTTGATGAGCTGTCTAAAGATTTAGGAAAAGTAGGATCCTTGGAATACAGAATGTGTCCTTGCTGTCAAGAACGGCTGGTTGGTGGAAGTACAGACAACACATTCGTTGGCAAGTATTTTTTAGACACCGCTCATACATTTCCTTGGAAAATACAAGTCCAAGAGGATTTATATTTGGTATTTAGCATCAACTGGGTTCGTCTTTCAAAGTTGTTAAATGCCCTTGGGCTCAAAATTGTCCCAGGATAGGGGCCATCAAGTTGGCATCTATAGACTTACTTTGGAAAATATGTCAAATATTAAATTATTAATATATTAACGTATTAATGTAAATACGTCAAAACATTCTTGTCTTGAAACCATAGGGTCCAAAGCTTGCATATTTCATTATTTGGCCATCATGTTAAGGTCTTCTTACAATATAATGTATGTTGCATCAGCTGGTAGTCCTTAATTAAAGTTTTAATAATTATTTCCCTGTTGTCAAAATTGACTGCCAGGGGGACACCAAGTTTCCATTGACTTGTTATTCTTTAAAGAAAAATTAAAACTGCTCATCCCAGAGCCTTTATATTTAGTATGTGCCATATTCTGGTGATTGTTAATCAGTTTTTCAAGTTGCCACCCCTGGCGTCATAAAGATTGATAAATATAATTTCAAAATTATTCTCCTTTGAAACAATGCCTTAAGTTACATTGTGGATCATATTATTATTAAGTTATATTTCTTCATTTATTTAACATATGGATATTAGTTTCCAAAAGAATAGAGAGCCTTAATCTGTATTCTATTCTGACAGTTCCATGTTCTGTTTGATTTAATTAGTGAAAATAAGAAGAAAACATCAGGCATAGCTGTAATGATAAAATCAGAGTAATTTTAGCTCTCCCTCAGGCCGAGCTATTAGGATCAATGAATGTCTATTGTCAGTCAACATTTGGTTGTAAACACTCTAGAGGTTACAAATTTTATGCTATCTTCATCAAACTTTGTCAAAATTGTCACATTGACATTTAGTTCAAGACTGAGAATAAATTGTCAATGTTTCAGGTGAGTGATATACATGTAGGTCCATCATGGCTCTCTTGTTATCTTAGAACCATCCAATATTAAGACTGCTGCCAGGGGAGGTAATTATTTTAATGACAGTTAACTGACTGCAAGGTTTTACAAACAAGGGCTTTGATATTTTGCATGAAGCTTTGTTTTGTTTGCTCACTACCATTAAATCAAGTGTCACAGGTGAGCAATCTAAGGTCATCATGACCCTCTGACTTACACAAAACACAATTACAATTTTCAGCAGTATCCTTAATTGAATCAATACTACCTTAACTGAATCGGCTCCTTTATGTTTAAATATTGGTATTCCTTATTGAAGAAAATATCTTCGTAATAGAAAAGAGTGACACCTGATCTTTATTGCTGTGTAATAAAAAAATTTCACAATTGCAATCTTGTGATTTTTCCTTCAATATGAGAATTTGAACTTGTTAAGTATGATAATGCTGTGCATTTTTTTTCCTTTACTATTTCAGGTAATTGCAAGGTATGGCATGGAAGACTAGATGTGGTTTTATTAGGACCAAATGGAGATGCAGCAATGCCAGTAAAAATTGAGTCAGCCCCGGAGATCATATATGGCAAACAATCAATGGTTGGAAAACCCCAAGTTATTGCACAATGTATTGTTTTTTCAAACTTTATGAAGAAAATGCGTCCAAATTTGAAAAACTTTTTGATACCAACAATATCAATTACGAAATATCAAGTTCTGTTCACTTTTTATGACCCTACAGAGGATATTTTGATACAAAGTGAAAGTATGAATTTATTTGAATATGATGGCAATGATTTGCCAGAGCAGTTAAGAATTGACACTATTGTAGCTCTTTGGCTTGTGTTGAACTATAGACTTTTCTGTACTGGAGTATGTACAGATATGAAGGAAACTGGTTATAAGGCCAGTTTTTTGGATAATAAACGTGAGGCTTTAAAGATTTATCATGATGATTTGAAATTTGGTGTATTTATGCAGTCTGAAACATTGAAGAGTTTTGCATGTACAACAGAGGGAGTGTATACTCGCAAAGTTAAAGGAGATAATTAAATTATTGGAGTTAAAAAGTTTGAAAAAAGCTTTTATATTTAATATGTTGGATCATCTTAAGGTCCTCTACAAAAGATGTATCCCACCCAACAATCTCAGTCTACTGATCATGGGGTCCTTGATTCGATTCCCAGACAGAGCATACCTTCTATATACTATATCTTCACAAAACTACTGTCTACAACTGACCATTATGTTTCGTCAAAAGTGGCAGAATAAGAAAAAGTAGAGTGAAAATAGAAAAGACAGAGGTAGATTGTTAAAAGATAGAAAATAGTAAAAAAGGTTTGAATGATTACTTTTCCTGCCTCTGGTCAGGCCTCTCTAGCTACCGAAACTGTCTCTGGGAACCCTACTGGCACAGCCCTAACCTTCATAGGTTGATTATACAATGTTGTTTGCACGCTGTTAATTTCAAAATCTGTTCAAATGTGGCTGCTTAAATGTATACAAAAGTTAATGTTTATAGCTTTGTGCTTTTTGTATAAACATTTAATTATAAACTCCCATATGTTATAAAAAATGTGCTGGCCTTGTTTGTATTTAGGCATGAGTCATTAAGTTTCATAAGCAAATCAAAATGATATCTGTAGAAGTTAATAGTTTGTTGCCATTTTGTCCTTGTAGTGTCCAAAACTCAACTGACTGACAATTTCAATATACTGACATTTTTTCTGGCAATAAAACATGCTGTTATATTGAGTTTTATACATTTCAAGCACAAAATTGCACTAATTGTAATGTAGCATACAAGTGTTCACTGGTACATATTCCATACTGTTAAATGATATACTGTTCTTTTATGAGAGGGTAAAAGTGTGCTTGATTAAATTGTCAATTTATTGATACTCTTCATACTACATGCAATAATTTTACATGAAAAAACATTTTAAGTTATTTGTGGCTGTTACTTTTATTTTCACAGGTACTGAATACATAAGTTGAATTTAAGCAGAATTTTTTGTTGTTTGAATAAAAAACTGGTTGTTTCATACTATATGGTGACAGCTTGTTTCAGAAGAATATATTACAGAGTATAGATTTAATACAAACCATGGATGAAGTTCCAGTAACTAAGATATGAATTATCAAAAAAGTTTGCCGCCCTGCTAGCTCAGTTGGTAGCACGCAATTCTACTGATCGAGGGGTCGTGGGTTTGATTCCCAGTTGGGGCGTACTTTCGTGGAGCTTGGTCATGAAATTATTTCTACGGCCATTCTTCCTCCTACCAATGATTTTAAATTATGTAGGGCAGTTTTCAGTCACTGACTTAAGTATGCGCTTAGTAGTTGGTTAACAGCTAAATCCAGAGATTTAGCCTTTCCAGGAGGAGTGAGTAGGTTGACTGACCGCCATTACATTACCTATACAATGTATTGCTACTGGGTTTAACCCAACAAAAACAAACAAAATCAAAAAAGTATAATGTTTAATATTCTTAACAATAACCTTACTAGGCTATTACCGGTATATAGGTTTGTATCTTTGCTTTACTGATAAATAAGAGAGAAGTTTAAATCAAAACAAACCACAACTAGTACAGGTTGTATTATACATGTAGATCATGCATATATACATGTAATGCCTCAGTCCTATAAAATCGTGGCTTGTTGCGGACCCGTATGTACAGACAGCCCTAGGCCGTGGGAAGCCTTGCGTATTAAGGTGACGGTACACAAATGGCACAAAACAACATGCCCTTACAAAGCCGTAGCTTGAAGATATGCAAGTTTAAGCCATACTCAGCCACGATTTTGTTCACAAGTTGACTTTGAAACTGATAAGTGTATCCTGTGCTCATCCCACGGACCCTGGTAAAAACGTAACAGTCCGTACGGATACGCAAGCGTTCGTACTGGTCCTTGCTAAGCTTGATTGCACAGCGCCCGTACAGTGTCCTCACGGCTATTTTTATATTTATGGGACTGTAGCATTACATGTATGTATATTAATTAATGGACATGTCCACTCAATAGGAGAATAAGGTGATGCAATTACATCATGTTACTGGTTTAAACAGACCAATGACTTCAACATTTATTGTATATAGAGCACATGTAAATTGTTAATCCTTTTACTGGTTTAAACAGACCAATGACTTCAACATTTATTGTATATAGAGCACATGTACATTGTTAATCCTTTTACTGGTTTAAAAAGACCAATGACTTCAACATTTATTGTATATAGAGCACATGTACATTGTTAATCCTTTTACTGGTTTAAACAGACCAATGACTTCAACATTTATTGTATATAGAGCACATGTACATTGTTAATCCTTTTACTGGTTTAAACAGACCAATGACTTCAACATTTATTGTATATAGAGCACATGTACATTGTTAATCCTTTTACTGGTTTAAACAGACCAATGACTTCAACATTTATTGTATATAGAGCACATGTACATTGTTAATCCTTTTACTGGTTTAACAGACCAATGACTTCAACATTTATTGTATATAGAGCACATGTACATTGTTAATCCTTTTACTGGTTTAAACAGACCAATGACTTCAACATTTATTGTATATAGAGCACATGTACATTGTTAATCCTTTTACTGGTTTAAACAGACCAATGACATTCAACATTAATGATATAAAATGCATACTTATGTAAATTATTGATAGTATAATTTGATATGACAATGAATATGTTAAAAATAACTGAACTATTAAATTGGGCATTAAACGGTCCACCTCCAAATACAGGTTTTGAATGCAGCAGGCCATGGTTGTTTATGGTTGAATTGTTTACATGGACGACCTGTAGACTGATAGAATTATAACAGCTTCTATAATTAAGACAAAGGGTCAGTACATGTGTATTATGACAAATTTGATATTAAAAAGTTGAGAAAAAGAATTTTAAAATCACTGCACTAGTTTAACTACAAGCAATCATATCAGGGCTGTCATTGATAAAAGTTTAGTATCGATATATTGAAAGGCAAGTATCGGTGATATATCAAGTCAGACAAGGAATGTAATAGAAGCTGCTACAACTCCAGTATATATATACTGTATAATGCCCTCATGATGTTAAAAGATGTTTCAGACATAAAACAAAATAACAAACTGTATTTTCTTGTTTTTAATACTTAACAGAATCCATGAAAACTCAGAAATATTTAAAAAAAACGTCCTATAGTTTATAGCTTTATAAAATGCTACATTGTATCGATATTCCAAATCGCGCATTGATATCAGATCGTCTGTCAAGAATTGGTGATACATCGATATGGTGATTCCTGATGACAGCCTTAAATCATATAACAACATAGTAGTACCTAACAAATCTAGAAAGCCTTTGAATTCTGAACAATTTTCCAAGTCTTATGGAAGACATCCAACCTAGAAAAATCTAAATTTTTGTTTAGGTTTCAAAGGCATTCAGATTTCTTATGTAACACAGTATAAATGTAAAAAATGATGTTATATGTATTTAGTAATTAAACAACAACCCTGATTTTTAAGACTGGAAAAAATATATCACCAAGAATTTATGATAGAAAGCAGTGCCATGTATTGAGGAATGATAAAGGCTTAATGTCATGATAATATGGTTGAATAATCATATCATTCATATGGCTTCAAGATAATCTTTCTCTATAAATATATTTTCTAAATATCCATGATTTCAAGCTTAGCATTAGCTCAACTTACATAAAGAGTGCTATGATGGTCCTTGATCGTTTACCTGAGAACAACTGCAGCCCAGAAGAGAAAATTCTATTTTTAGTAACAGTGACCTTGACCTTGAACCTACCGCCAGGGTACTGTATGTGACACACACCCTTGTCATGGTGAACATTTGTGCCCAGTTATTTTGAAACCTCTCCATTCATAGGGAAGTTACACAGTGACCTTGATCTTGAACCTACAGGTCTGGGTATTGTATGTGACACACCATCTAGTCATGGTGAACATTTGTGCCAAGTTATTTTGAAATCACTCCATTCATAATGAAGTTACAGCCAATACAAGAAAATCATATTTATAGTTACAATGACCTTGACTTTGGACCAACAGGTCTGGGTATGGTATGTGTCACACAGCCTTATCGTGGTAAACATTTGGGCCAAGTTATTTTAAAATCCAATAAATTTACAGCCTGGACAAGATTGTTCTATTTTAAGTAATTGTGATCTAGTTTTAAACCCCAGATGAGCCATATTTGAACTCATCCGAGTAATTACTGGAACATAGGTCCTGACCAAGTTTTGTGGCAATCAGAGCAAAAAAGTGACTGCTAGAGTGTTAACGAACTAAGTGCGGACATACGACAGACAACAGACATTCATCAATCCTCTGAGCTAACTCAGGTAAGCTTAAAAGTCAGCATGCACTACTCAAAGAAAATCAAAGAAAGAAGCTTACATCCAAAACCTATAATGACAAAAAATCATTTTGAAGCTGAAAATTTAAATAATAAAAGCCAACACCCAAGTTTTATGATACTGAGTGCAAAATAAAAGATTAATGATCTTTTGATAGAAAAAAATTGTCATCCATGATTAAAATGTGAGGTGGAAAATAATAAAGTCTATGATTGCAAAATAGCAACATATCACCAATATTTCCATAGCAAAAAGCACAGCATTCATGATATTATGTTACATTATGTATTTTCATGATAGTATCAAGTTTGGGGTCTTATAGAATTGATAATGATAAAATCATTTCTATTATTAATAAGAAACTTTCTACTATTAATAAGAGACTTTCACAACCCTGGAATACCATGGTGCATTGCTTAAGCAAACCGCTACGTATCGATTTGTGCCCTGATTCCCTTCTTACAACAAAAGAAATAAGGGAGTGACATCAAATTAAGAGTGCCGGGGTACAAAGCGATACATAGCGATTTGCTTAGGCAATGCGCCCCACACCATTCAATGGAAATGTTATACAGTGGAACCTGTATTAACGGTCACCTTTATATAGCGTGACCCTGTCCATAACGGTCAGTTCAGGGTCCTCCCGAACAGTTTTGTTCTATTTTGACCCTTTATATAGCGTGACCCTCTTCAACGCGGTCAGCGGCCACTAGTTTCGGACCGATATGCGTCGTATAGCGGTCAGTATAACGGTCAATTGACCGGAATAAGTAATTTTCACGGATGTGTAAAAATAACGATCACCGTCAAGAATTGACGGAATGAAAACATTTAATCCCGCTAAAGGCGTGAAAAACATACTATTATATTATATTACAATAGATAATGACAATTATTGTTATTTAATCTGTTTTAGAGAGTTTGTGTGTTCTAAAAAAACAAGATTAAGTGAAAGTTATGTATCTAATAAGACAATTATAATGTTAATGCACGATTTTATTTTGATTATTTATCTCAACATCGGAAATATTTTCGTTTCAAAATTATTTGCTGGGCAATAAGTTTTGATTTTTCGTCGACATGACCAGCAATATCTGTATATTTATATGATTTTCAAGGGAAAATGACAAGTTATTGAATATTTACATAGCAATCAATCATTACATCATTTACACAGTACATCTGTGGATATGCGGCTTGATATAACACTACAGCTTAATATTTTAGCTAAATACTAAACTAGCATGATTTATAATTACGTTTCCAAAACAATTCATTGTCCAAAGAATATTATGTGTTTACATTATTTTATATTTAAATTGAAATATATGTACGACTAAAGTAAAAATATTGTGATGAAACTACATACATGTAGATAAAAAAAACATATCCTGAATATATTTGTTTGTTTCGAGAGACCCTGTATATAGTGGTCACCTGTCTATAGTGGTCACTTTCAGTCAGTCCCTTAGCTGACCGCTATAGACAGGTTTGACTGTACAATTTTGCACTTTCATTAAAAATAAATTATGATAGCACATTAATTGTTATCCACATCAAAATACAGAAAAAAGCATGACAAATTATATTTGTCTATTTTTCAACTTGGCTCAGATAAAAGATACGTTATAGTACTTATAATTGTGGCTATGCCACTCTCGGCATGTGAGTTTATAATTTCTAAATACACTCTGTATAATACAGTCAATCTTACAACAAACAACATACTGATATAACATCAATATTGTACATTTAGATAGATAAATGTAAAAATACCCTGAATTCAATTAGATAAAAAGAAAACAGACAAAAATTTCTAATCCAACTAGTCTAAATCTAAAGACTAAATGAGTATTTAAAGTATATGGGTGAAAGTTTAAAAAAATTTAAAGTCCTGAAAATGAAATTCTTGAATTTGAACCATGCAGGTATTTCTACTAATATGGTAAAACACAAAATAAGGTAATGAGTAAATGGAATGAGAAATGTATTTACAATTTGACTGAAATTTATCATGTTAAAAGATTGACACTCATATGTGTACACTAAAACTTGGCTAAATTCCTTGTCACTCAAGTTTTAAAAAGTCCTCATAGATCTAAGAATTTGTCCACTAAGTGCTCAAGTTTACTAAATGATCTTCTATAGGGGAAATGAAATCTGTTTAACATATGCTTAGTCTGTGCATTAACCCTATAGCCCAAGTCATGGACTAATCAAAATATTTAAGCAAGAATTTAAACTACCTGTTTCATATAATAAGCCTAGTTAATAATTAGGCCTATAAGTATAAGTCATAACTAAGAAGGTAAGTTCTTATTAAAAGATTGTATGCCAAAATGAAATTAATAGAAAACAAGCAAATAATTTTGTGTATGTTTTCTCTTTAAGATCCACAATATTTTTTGTCATCTTTATGACACACATCGATTTTTGTCGTAAGACATTTTGTGATATTAGCCATAGACTTTCTAAGTGTCTATTGTTCATAAATCACCATGATACAGCCGCAGGTGCCAGTACCAACTGAGCTGATCTACAGGTAATCTATCAATTTAGGAGAGATCACAGTCTAGAAGGAAGATGTATTAACATCAAGATTTCTTCAATCTTTGTTCTTCTATCCATGTATGTATTTTATTTCTAAGTTCATCCACTGGTTCTACCATATCTAATGTTAATGGTTGTCTATTGAATGGATCCATCTGATCACTGTAACAGATAAAATACCACTGAATAACATACATATATTGTCAATATTGTAAATGTAAAAAAAGGTTAAATACAGCACTATCTTGCCTTCAAGCTAGCTTTTATGGCAATGGTAGAGTTTCCTCTTCTAATCAGAACGTTGTGGTTCAATTCCAGCTTGGTCCATCATTTTTGATCAGGTTACAAAAACACAATTAACTACTTAAAATGGGGCACACTGACAAGATTCTTAAAACAGAGTTAGCATTCATATAATATATTTAGGCTCGTTCCAATATCCAGCATTAATAGTCAAACTTAAGGAATTCACACAATTTTTTTAAACGATACATTTATACACTTCAACTTTTATTTCAATTCCAGGTTACCGATAAATGTTTCTACATGATTTTGATCTACTTTTCAATCAGAGACTTTTTCACAAAGTTGTACAATTTATAGCTGATTCTCTGTTTTGAAAAAAACTGTTTAGTATAGAGAACCATAACAATCCCAAGTAATTTTCTCACCTCAATATATGTCTAGATATAATTGCTCTATCAACTATATTTCCTGATGTTGGTAGTTTTACTGGATCTTTCATTAATGTTCCCATAATTGGATCTAAGAATTCTTCTGGAGCATCAGCCATTAACTCCTCCTCTTCCTGTAGAGCACGACCTATTGCCTGTAAAATATACAAGTATACCTTTATCATTCGGAACTCCTCCGTCATTTGCTACGAATAACCTTGACATATTTAGGCGCCATTTTTAAACTAAGTAAACAAATACATGATCGTTTATGCAATGAGTGATGTTTTGTTTTTAGTCTGTAAATTAAAAATAACACAGTTAAATGACATCGCTGAACAATATTTGATTCAATATATAACAAAGAAATATGTTTTGACAAAGATCTGTGTGTATACTACGAGAACTATTTTGCATAACAATTACGTGCTTCGCCTCGCGTAGGTATTAAAATCCTAAGCTGCCAGGGTAGATCCCACACAAATCCTTCCGAAATTATTCATTCATGAAAGGTAGATGTATTTCGATATAACAATTAAGTTTCACTATTAGGACAAAAGCATAATGGTCTTAATGTTGAGACCATATTCCTATCAAAACAAACATTTGGGACTAAAAAAAAATGCATTATTTTGCAATGATTAAGATGGTTTTGTATGTATTAATTTATCACATTTAGTACACACATTTTACATTAGATCAAGAAATTAAACTGCCCACTCAGCTGGTACACATGTATAGACAAGTCTAAACATTTGAGATATATTCATATGCTAATTAAACTGTGGATACTAAGTTAACACTGGAGAATTTACACATCAAACACAAGCAATTCAAAAGTTTTTTATCTGAATAAACACATTTTTACACTGCTCTAATTGTGCTATTTAAGTGCCTCTTAAAACGTTTATATGAGTTATTTCACAAAATACATAACGAAGTGTGACAATGCCTAAGATATAACATGGCACATTTTAATAATATTGATGACCTTTAATTAAACTCTACTCACACAAATTTTTTCATGGAGTGTTTCAAAGTCACTTATCAAAGCTGGAGAGCTTCCAATCTTCTGTAGAACTCTAACAGTTTTAGGAAATAATTCTTCAGAATAAGATCTACCATCACCAGACACAGCTTTACAGAAGTCATCATTATCACTTAGATGTAAATATATCTTTGTTATATCAGATACTAACTTCTCTGGTTTAAATTCATACTCATTCTTATCTTTAACTTTTAAATCTCTTTGTTTTGGTCCAACCTGAAGATAGATCAAGTTTACCAAATAAAGTGAATGTACTTGAATATAATTTTTAACTATTCATATAGTAACGAAATGGACTCTATAATCTGAAGTGTTCTGAACTTAGAACATAAAAATACATTAACTATATGAGCATATGATTAAAACTTATAAAAACACCTTATCTAATGTTGAGCAAAATTGGAAAATGCTGTATTAACTATATCAAATTAATTTAATTAAATTAAGCCAAAATCCTGTTAAATTCCACAATCGAATTTCAGTTTGTTTGTTTTTGTTGTGTTTATCAGTGACTGACAACTGCCTTGCATTATTTTAAAAAGGTGGTAGGAGGGAGAATGGCTGTAGAAATTATTTCATGATCAAGCTCCATGAAAGTATGCAAGTATACCTGCCTAATCCCTGGATCAGGTACAAACTGAACAAACAGTAGTGGGAAATAAGTGTTGTCTTGGAAACTGTTTGTTTGCACAGACTGAATCAAAACAATAAATGTACTTACCAGATGTAAAAGGAAGTAATTTAACATTGCAGCAATTCTATCCACCATCATTTCATGACAAAATATAGTTTTTATTTCTTGTGTCATCATTTCTAGTGTTAAGATAGTCATGTTACCCATAACATTATGATATCTAGCCATCATACCTAGTTGATTCAGGTTAGCATTAAACTCTCTTTGTTGTACAGGGGTCATTGATGACCATTCATCACTTTCCTTCTTAGCTTGCTTCTCTTTTAATTGTTTCATAAACTAACAATATACAAATAAAACATCTTGTTGTTATATCAAGTAAAACTTGCATGTATAGTTTGAAGCCCTAAGTTAGTTAAAAGTTAAAGTTAAAACAAGGTTTTTGAAGTCTACTTTTAGTATCACTATTCAGTCAACTCTTGACATTAACTTCCCCAATCATCGAGTAAAATAACGTCTGTTAACATGCAGTGCAGATTGCAGCCACAGCTACAGTGCATGACCCTTACAGTTACCCATTTACACCTGGGTGGAGTAAAGCAAATGCAGTTAAATTTCTTGCTCAAGGAAATTAGCAGTGCCCATAGTGGGACCCGAACCCTGGACCTCTTAATCCCTAAATGCGCACCCCACCATTGGACCACTGCTCCTACAAACATTGACTTTAAGTCATCACACCACAAAATCTAAACAATAGGGGGAACTTTGTTCCATAAACTAACAATATACAATAAAACATGATACATCAAGTTATTTTAAATGTTAGAATAGGTGAAACTTAAACAAATTCAAACTCCCAAAATTAATCATTTCAGCAGCTTTTAAAAAGGAAAAGAATCATGATATTGCTATAAATATACTTAACATTGAATTAATAAATGATAATAGCATCTATAACAAAGTTTTATTTTTAGAAAATAAATACAACAAACTTACATCCAAAGCTTCATCCAGTAAAAATATAGCATCATTAATTAATAAATTAATAAATCTAAGAAACAATGGAGGATCCGTATTCTCTATGTTCTCCTCAGCATATATAGAAAGTTTCTGAAATTATATGTTAAAATACAAGTTATAAATATTGATTGTTTTTTCATTTTTTATTTTCGTTTTCCGTTGAGTTTAATGCCGTAGCAACACACTGTATAGGTTATATCATGGCTGTAAGTCCACCTACTCACTGTTCCTGGAAAGGCTAAATCTCTGGGTTTAGCTGTTAACAACAACTAGACGCATACTTCCTTCAGGGACTGACTACTGCCCTACATGATTGAGAATCAATGGTAGGAGGGAGAATAGCCCAAGAATATATTTCATGACCAAGCTCCATGAAAGTATGCCTCGCCTGGGAATCGAACCCTTGACTCCTCGATCAGTAGACTTGTGTGCTACCAACTGAGCTAGACGGATGGCTTGTTATAATTTTTACCCCCTATATAATTAAATTAGAGGGAGGTCTGCTGCATGAAATATATCACTAAGCTTAGACTACAGTCAAACTTGATATGTGAAACAGTTTATATTTTTGAGATTGTATAAAATTCTTAGCTTAAAAGATCCCTACACAAATTCTTAAGTTTTTAGTGATAAGCCTTCATTAGAACCATTTTTCTAATTTCAAAATGAATAGTTTATTCTGGTTTTAACTCAGACATACTATTTAGAAATATATCCGATAATTTTTCATACATCATTTCAAAATGATAAATTATATAAATCAACTCATTACTAAGTGGTTACAAATTCTTTCAAACAATGATAAATTTGTCAGTGTTATAAATACAGTAGAATTATAAATCACCTTAATTGCTTCCCGATGACATTCCTTCTCCCATATATAATGTAATACTTGATACATAGGACGTCTATAGTTAAATTTCTGTTCAAATTGAACACTCTGTCCTGTCATTTCTATACTAACAAATACATGTATCAATTTCTCTCCTAAATTATGTATCAATGGATGATTCACAAACAACTGTTCCCGATAATATCTGAAAAATAATGATAATAAAAACATGCATAGTTTACATAAACAGAAACACATAGACAATGTTCATTTGTTTTCAATTCCTGAATTTCATTATTTCAGCAGATCTAGTACAGAAAACAGAACCTTTTTCTCAAGTCCAAACAAGTAAATCTGTGAGCTAATGCTCACTAGTGATACCCCCGCCAAAATCTAAAAATATGCGACAAACAGGAAGTAGATGAGCAAGGAGCATGAAATCGCTTTACACCACATGGGACTATAGGATGAAGCAATATGCAAAGTTTCAGGCTGCTGCATGGTATAGTTGCTGAGAAAACTGTGACGGAAATTTTGTAACGGACGGACGGACGCACGCACCCACGCACGCACACACGCACGCACGGACAAGGGTAAAACAGTATACCCCCCTCTTCTTCGAAGCGGGGGTATAAAAATCCTGACTTTGCCTCCTTAAACAAATCAAAAGGATCCTGGAAAGTGGAAACATTCAGTTATAGTGAATGATTGATAGAACTGTTTGACTTAGAGAGTACAAGTAGACATAATAGATGCCAAACCATTCAGCAAGCCTCAGCAAGCCTCTTATTATAAGCATATACATGTATTGATGGACTGATGATAATAATATAAAACTAGAACTGCCACCAGTGGCGAAAATACCCCCGCAACAGCAACATTTCAAGATAAAAGCAAGTCAACATTGTGGAAGTCCAAAAGGGTAAATGTTGTAAGAAGCATAAAAACCATTAAAAGAATAGGATGCAAATATCAAATTGGAAATAAACAGCAAATTACGGTGTAATTCACTATAGATTTATGAAAAAGCAAAATGAACAGAGTTGTCATATTTCAAATGATTTTTTACATGAAAATGAACACCATTTGGTCATTATGAATGTAAAGTGGAACAACATACAAAGAGTGATCACATTAAAACTCATCATGAGTATGTTGTAACCAGACGAGCAAAATGTAGAATGTGTTTGTAATTTTTTGATAAATAAGTAAAAAATAAGGCAATTGTAAAAATGGTAGTCAGCAATGTACACAATATAAATCAAACAATTAGTATTTACAATATCTTGTATCAAGAATTTCACAAATATCCCATAAGAAAGCTTAAATTACCGATCATTATTTTCACAGTAGTAAAGTTAAAATAATATCTAAAATCTCATGTAGCTATAACAAAATAAGATGTTTTCTTCTCAACATTACAGAAAAAATCAAGATGGCTATTAGTAGGTCCATTGAAATACATAAAAAATAATACATATAAAGATTTCATCAACAAGAATTTGTCAGCACAATTTTATCAAAATGAGGTGAGAAAAAAAGATGTTTGCTGTACAAGATATTAGAAAATTCAACATGGCTGCCAGTCAGCCATTTTGAATTCCACTTAAGAAAATGCCAAGCACATCAACTTAAACAATTGCTAACTTTCTCAAAGTCTGTAAAAAAATTATCAAATCATTTGCTTTTTAAAAAGAAAAACTCAGAATGGCTGCCAATCAGCCATAATGAATTCGATAAAATATCAATACATCAAAAAAAAGTTCAAAAATAAGAATTTGATAAAATAGCAGTACATAATGGACTTCAGCAATTCAAAATGGCAAACAATCAGCAATTCAAAATGGCAAACAATGTGGAATAATGCTATATTCAATAAGTTACATGACATAAAGCCATAAACCATTGATTCATCTTCGTTTATAATATTTGCTAATCAATGAGATAAATAGTTACTAGGAGATGTAGAATTGGCCATACTATATTAACACATTCATACCTTCTCAAAAGAAAGAAAGCACCTTGACTGCCAGGATCTTAAATACATCCGTGACAAACATTTTAAAGTTAACTCACTTAAAGAACTTATTGAGTCTGTACCATCATATGCGATACTTAACTTTTTGAAGGAAATAAATGTATATAATAAGATATAGAGCTTTACATCATTAATATCGTTTTAATAAATAGTGTCATTGATTGCTTTCGGCGCGATATGACCTTTTTGTGTTGGTGCGCCGTAAAACCAAAACAAAACCAAACCTGAAGGAAATAAATGTTTATCATAAAATATAGGACGTAAAATTTTCATTATCTATTGAAGTAATAGTATCATCAATTGTTTTCGGCGTAAAATGACCTTTTTGCATTTATAAGCCGTAAAATCCAATTAATCAATCAATAAATCAATCAGACTTCAGCAAGAAGAAATTGGTAATGAAATAAGCTTACTATACAGTTATTTAAACAAAGTCAAAATGGCTGCCAGTCTGCCATAATGAATTTGTATCCAGAGTAAATCCATGTACGAGTCAATTACATCAATAAAGACTTTGGAGCGAAATTTGGCTAAAATTGAGTAAAAAAAAACCACATACATGTACTATACAGTAATTTAAATAAAAATTCAAAATGGCTTCCAGTCAGCCATATTGAATATAAATTGATGAAGAATAGTCATACTGATCAACTGTATCAGTGAGACCTTCTATGCAATTTCTTTTCAAAATATGTATGGTAATAAGTCAATATAAGACTGTATTAATTCTGAAAAAAGGATGACAGCCAGTCCGCCATTTTGAATTGGAATTGAGTTAAAGTGTATGTACACATCAACTGTGAACGCCTGTGCAAAATTCTATCTAAATTAGTTAAGAAAACATCTGTTGAGAAAAAAGCATACAGTAATTAAACTAAAAAAAATTCAAGATGGCCGCAAGTCGGCCATTTTGAATTGGAATTGATATAACATGCATATAAAAATCAACTGTAAACGCCTGTGCAAATTCTATAAAATAAGATAAGAAAAAAATCTATTGAGAAAAAAAGCAAACTATACATCTATCTAATTAGATTTAAAATATATAACACAATTAATTATTTTAAACAAGTGAGGTATGTTTCCATAGTTACATGAGTTTTGTATACACCATTAAATCATGGTATATAACAGCTTCTATTCTAATACATTAAGAAATAAACATACAACAAATGTATTAATTTTTTGGGACAGACCACATATCCAACCAACCAACCAACCAACAAACCAACCAACCAACCAACAAACCAACCAACCAACCAACCAACCACCAGGGTGATTCCAGTATACCCCCGAAAACTTCGTTTGCGGGGGTATAATAAGGTGCTTTACACCATTATCTACAAGTTTTCAGTCATAGCATGGTGGTCAGTAGATCAAATCTCTGTTCTTGGAGAGGCTTAGATTATTGGACCCAAGCTATTAACCAGCACTTAGCACATATCTTAGTCAGATGAAGACAACTGTCCAACTTAATGCAACAGTAGGAGGGAGCACAGGCGATCTTCATCTGTGACTCTATACATATATATATCTTTATATACGTATAAGAGCCATAGATGAAGATCGCCTGTGGGAGGGAGCATAGCCCTAGAAAATACATATAAGCAATGATAAAACACAATGAAAGTATCATTCAGGCCACAGGCTAAGCAACAAGACCACTTAATTCAAGGTAAGACACAATAGAGACAGATTTAACTTGATGGAGCAGTAGAAAGGTGAATGGCCTAAAATAATAATTCATGAGATAATTCTATGGACATATTTAGGGTTATCTTAAAAATCATGCCCAAGAACACAAGAAAGGGGCCAGACAAGGCAGGAATGAGCAAACGAAGCAAGCAACTAACCACAGTATACTTACTTTGATAAAATACCTCTAGATATATTCATACTATCAGGATTTCTAGGCATCAATGCAGCTAATGTCTCAGCTAACTCTGCACGTAAATGTGGATTCTTCATTCTCTCTGGACTACCCATGTATACTAATATCAATGTCATAAAATGTTCTAAACCACTTCCACCTGTCTGGAGTAGTTAAAAACATCATTTATCAATATTATCATCTCATTTAAACTTTTCAGTTATAGTCTTAAACTTTCATGAACACTAGCCAGATTTACAATGTTAATGCAAAAAGATAAAAAAAATATTAAAGAAATGTTTAAAAGTATCAACTAGCTGACTATATTAAATCAATAATTTTTTTCTAGCCTAATCAAATTTTGAAAAAAAAGGTATAACCTCCCTGGATGGGATTTGAACCTGTACCCCCCTCGGGACACTAGGTTCAAAATCGCGGTGCGCTGCCAACTGTGCTACCGACCTGGGTTCCATGGCCTTTTGAAGGGTACTGTATATCAGTATATGAATACACCAAATACTCTTCATTGAAACCAAATTGAAGATCAATAAATAAGAATATAAATACATACCTCATACATTTCATCTTTAAACCTATGTAAAAACATAGTGAAGTCTGTGACATTACCCATTATAAACTCAGGTACATAACCTAAGATAGCAGGCACCTGGTCTGGTAATGGGAATTTAATTGGTTGAAAACTTGTAACATCATTGGTGACAGCTACTTGTGTTAACCATGTTGCAGTTGCTATATGAAAGTTCATAGACATTTCTAGAAGAGTAGGTTCAGTTAAAGCTGCCTTCATACATAGATATAGTTGCATTCCTGTAAAAATATTAAACACATTTTTTTTTTTCAATACTACATGAAATGACAGACACAAATGACAGATCAAAATAGGTGTGAGAAGGGTTATGATAGCTAGAATGTATAAAATATTTAGCAAAAATGTTAAGGATTTAGAATGAGCCATCACAGTCCCACTCTGGAACTGTACTTGGGTTACCCTGGATCTGCTGGCAGACAAGCTACCAGCAAGCTTATCATCAAACATGGAGTCATGATAATTTTAGAACCTGAGGACACTATGAGTTTTGATTCCTATAAATGAACTAACATAATAATGGATTTTCTAACCAATATTTACCTTTGTCCATCTGCATTTTTATTCCTCTCATCAACTCAGGGTCATCATTTCTTTGTCTTATATCTTCATATGTTCTCTGTATACGATGTAATTCTTGGTTTATTTTAAGATATTTCTCATGTACAGCATGAAAACCTTGATTGATGGCTTGATGACATAAATAGAAACACTCAGTTATAAAATTATAACTTTCATCATTATGTGGTACATTGTCACCTTCTAGAGGTATTAAACATGTTTCCTTGATTAAATCTGTAATATAAATATAATATACAGTTAACAGTTAACTTAGACTGAGCTTAGGTTACGACGTTGGACTGGTAATCATAGGATAGCCAGCTGCGCGTTGGTTTGAATTCTATCAGAAAACTACTCCATTAGTTCCTTGAGAAAGAAACTTTATGCTACTAGCTCAGTACTGGAGGATCAAATAGCGGACTCGAAAGTGATAAGAACGTTGTAAGAACTTGTTTCACAATCGAGCTAAAACAAATTAGTACGAGACGAGACAGTTAACTTCACTAGCATATCAGAACATAGTACCAATGACTTGCCATATATCATACAAATACAAACATAATACACAATATATACAAAGAGGAATGTAAACTTATATAGTTAGTGTACTTCTACAAAAACAAGTAAATCTGTGAGCTAATGCTCACTAGTGATACCCCCGCAAAAATTTAAAAATATGCGACAAACAGGAAGTAGATGAGCAAGGAGCATGAAATCGCTTTACACCACATGGGACTATGGGATAAAGCAATATGCAAAGTATTATGCTGCTGCATGTAATAGTTGTTGAGAAAACTGCGACGGAAATTTTGTAACGGACGGACGGACGCACAGACGGACAAGGGTAAAACAGTATACCCCCCTCTTCTTCGAAGCGGGGGTATAATAAAGATATGCAATATAAAAATATTAATTTTACTGAATCATAGATACTTTGCTAAATTGGCTGAATAACAAACACTACATAAAGACCTGTATTTTAGATATTTTAGATAAAGAAATTAGTAGAGAGCACAAATTATTAAGTTTCATAGAAAATGATATATAATGTTTCAATAGACTATCGTCTTATAATGATTAGCATTAAAACACAATTGGGTTATAGAACCTAGCAAGAAACACAAATAAATAGCTCTACATTAGTATGTTTATTTCTAAACATCTGTGATAAGAAGATATTATGTAGTATAGTATACTATCCATTAATACCATGATTCAGGTTCTTGCTATATGTCACTCAGACACAAGGTCTAAGTGAAATAATCTTACCCACAAAATTCCCCATTGTTGCATAATGGACAATATACAACTTCTAAGATTGTAAATCAAATCATTTGGAACTCAAGGAATCAATTGAGATTTAAAAAACTGCATGAGAAAGTTCTAGAATGAAACCATAGAGAACAACCAATGAAGAAGTAAAAATAAGTTTACCATATGCATTAGTGAGAATATATAAAGAAAACATATGGAAGAGCTTGCCACATCATTAGCTAGAAATACAGGTATTTCTTACTACATACCTTGTGAATGTATATTTCTCTTCCTGGAATCTTCATCATCACTAGCCACAGCTCTAACATAGTCAGATTGTATCTTTAATAGTTTATTATCTAATGGTTTACTGAATGGTTGACATAACTTTAACATAACATGACACAAGTTTAAACTAAACCCATCACTACAATGTAACTGAGTTAATACTTGTGGTGCATGAGTAGACCAAATCTTAGCTCGACCTAAAATATAATACAACATTTTGTTAACATGAATTTCTAAAGCATATAAATGAACATACGTTCAATGATATTAAAATATTTATTTGTTTGGAATTCCTTTAGGTTTTCTGCTTATTTCAGATTCAAGAGTCATATTTTACCCTTGAGTGAATTAATTTACAATGTCTTTTGTCAGATGGTCATGCGTATTTAACAGCAACTGCTAATGTAATGATAAACCTCATCTCATTTTCTAGAGATCACTGGGGGGCTACTGTACACAAAAATACACATGTAAGCTTATCCCCTATAGATAGACAACTCTTCTAATGTGTGTACTTATCTACTCTAAAATAGACCTTTAAGTCGTTTAAGGCAGAAGTTAAAAGGCAAAAGCAAACTATATTTTTTAAAGCCTAGACCCAACTTTTCAGATACATGTATGCTTCACATACACAGTAAACAAGGAGCAATGGTCCAGTGGTAGGACGTGCGCTTTGGGATCGAGAGGTCTAGGGTTCAATCCCAACTAGGGGCACTGCTAGTTTCCTTGAGCAAGAAATTTACCTATCATTGTTCCACTCCACCCAGGCGTAATTGGGTATTGTAAGGGATCGCCTGCATGAAGGTGATTTCAATGATCAGGAGTTATTGTACAAGATTGTTAAGTCGACTGAACATGTATATGGAAGCAGACTTTAAACTGCACTTTAACTTTTTAACTAGTAAACCAAAATCTATGTATTGAAGAAATAAAAACATACCAGAATTTTCAGCAATACATTTCCCAAGCCATCTCAATACTTGATGTTTGATTGTAGGTGAAAGTCTTATAAGTGAATTCAATAAAGTAAATACAGTTGTACAGACATTGGAGAGTGGCTGAAATATAGATTTATATAATCATTACACGCTTATGTTTGACTTTTATAGTTTTTACATTTCCTTCCATGATTTACCATAAAATTTTAAAAAATAAGATCTTTTCACACAAGTTAAGCTTGATTTAATACAGTTTCTACATTTTCTTTCAAATAGTACAATGATTGTTTTTTCAGTGTAGTGAAAATTTATACTGGAAAATGATGCCAAAAATCATAACAAACATACATTCATTGATTATGGCAACACTTAAAAACATAAGAAAAAAATCTTTTTGCCAGGTCAAAACAATTCAGAACTTAGAAAAACATTTGTAAGCCTCTGTAAAAGTATTTACAAGCATTGCAACAAAGTATTGTTTTATTGTTATAAAGTTATCAAGTTGCAAGACAAAAATAAAATAAGAAAATTTTACAAGGCCAAATCAATCGCCACTATTCCTGACTTTGGGCTAGTGAGTTCATCATTCACACACATATATATTTACCTGCCATAGATTTTTCTCTGTGATATCAAGTTCTTGTTTAGATGTAGATGATGGTTCATTAAAGAAATCAGCAGGTTTATTCATCTCAGGAATACAGGTAAGTGCTAACATTGATCCCAGTAAAGTATACTCAAAATCTTTACCTTTATTTACTTTATCTAATGTATTATATACCATAAACATCTGAAATATACATGGATAAATACCTTATAAGGACTTGATGTTATGAACTTAGGACAGTGTTCATACAGATTTCCATGATATTTCCATGATTCAGCTTTCCATGACACAACAGAAACACATACAGAACCCAAAACAGGTACAATTATATTTTTGATTACTCACATTTCTTCTTTATACTGTAGCGGATGATAATTGTTTTTATTATACCTCACTGGAATTTCCCTATGCTAAAGCCCTATACCGGAGCGGGTGATATTTTGTTCGATCACATGGTAATATTACCCGCTATCTAAGGGAGACCACTAATTAACGATTAGTAGCCGTAAATAGCCGCGACCGTGGGCGTAGTGGTTAGCATGTCTGACTTTGAATCCGGAGATTGCGGGTTCGAATCCCGGTCCCGGCAGGGTATATTAGTGATATAATTTAGTTTTTTGTTTTGTTTTACTGATTGTTTTCTTTACTGTGTTGTTATTTGTTGTTCAAAAAATATTTACATGTTATTGTTCGTTTTTTTCTCAACTTTCAAAACATGAATAATTTCACGGTGACTTCGTGCTCTTTGTCTAACACCCTTGATATTGAGATAGTGTGTAATCATTCAACGTGAAATTATTCAAACTTTGACAGTTATAAAAAAAAACGAACAATACAGTGTTGTTCGGTATAATAAAACAAATAACACATGGCAGTGAGGGTGACGGTACAGATTATCAACCCTTGAAAATTAATATCAACCTCGGCTAGCGCCTCGGTTGATATTATTTTATTCGGGTTGATAATCTGTACTGTCACCCTCACTGCCATGTGTTATTTATATAGTAATACCTAAGTGTGATTCTTATCCAACATATAAAATTGCTATTTATGTTTGAATTATTGCTTTTCATTCATTTTATGGGTTAAAGTCAAAATAGGCATAAAATAGTTTTTCTAAGACACATTAAACTGTTTGCATGATGTTTTCTAATTTTTCATGACTTTTCCATGATATTTTCCCCAAAATCAAAATTCCATGATTTTTCCAGAAAAATATCATTTTCCATGAATTTTCCAGTTTGTATGAACCCTCATGAATGTCTGGGGCAATAGGATGAGTTTTAATGTCGAGCACTGCTTTATTAAAAAAATATAAGGTATGCAGCCAAACAATTTACCTAATCATATATATGTACAGTCAAACTTGTTTTAAAAAAGAAATATTGTAATCGAGGGGTTACAGTTCAAAATGTTTTAAAAAGGAAAAAGAACCATTTGTCAAATCTCAAAATTCCTAAGTTTTTAGGATCAGTCCTGAAAAACTTCAATTCATGTTTTACCATAAATAATGTATGGTACTAAAAGCCACATTCAAAAGTTTTACATTCATACTGCAGCAATAAATTGTCCTAATAATTGTCCCTGAACATGCTTAAATCAGTAGTAAAGTAATCTCATACTCAAGTAAAGTCATGTTCTCATTTTTATACTAAAGTACAAATGAGCATCTAAACCAATTGTTTAGTATGGTACCCTATATGCATTAACTTTAAAAGAACCAAATAGTTGTATAGCTTCTAAGCAAAGAATTCGAATAAAAACTACACAATTAATGGGACTTGACATTAATTCTAAAAGTAGGTTGCCCAGTTTGACAAACAGCTATATTTTTTACTTGCCCTAACAAAATGTTTACTTGCATTAACAAGTTGTCTAAACCCAATAAGGGACTTTAGTTAGTTATTTCCCCTTGTATACTCTTCAAATAGGTAGGTCCAATTAGTTGGATTACTCAGACTTTACCCTTATTTTTCTATGTCAATTTGCCACAATTAATCTTAAATAACTTTTTTATAAATCATTTAATTTGTTTGAAATTCAAGCTAAGTATTTTTAAGATAAAAAACTATCTAAATTTTATCACTTCTGTAAGTATCTTCATTAACAAGAAAGATATTAGATGAAATATTTTGTTATCCTTACATAGGAATTCAATGATAAAATCCGAAGATTCCAACTGTAAGGACCTACTTACCGATTGGATTGCTTCAGATTTTGTCAGGGAAAGATAACTGACTAAAGTCCCTAATTATATGTCATCAGGGGCAATAGGCTGATCTTTAATGTCAAGCCCTACAAAGTATAATTTGTTACCTCTCCTAGCTGTGGTGTAGATGTAAAGAACATAAGTAATACAGTATATCTAGATATTTCAGGATGTATCAAAGTTAATTCTCTCTGGAATTTTCCTTTTATAACATCTAACACAGGTGTAAATACTTGTAACAATGATCCATCTTCACTGTTAGCATCTATCTCATTGGATACTTGGATGAAAAAATCTCTAACCCATGTATTTTCTGAAATCAAAATTTTTATGATTGATTTATTGTATAACACATGGCATTCAACATGGTAGATCAACCTACTCAGTGTTCCTTTTAAGCATTAATCTCATTGGACACTTGGATAAAAAAATCTTAAACCCATGTATTTAAAATTTTAAACACAATTTAATGATTCATTTTTTTCATTTAAGGTCTAAGCAGCATTGTATAGGTCATATCACAGCTAACAGTCAACCTACTCACTGTTCCTGATTGGAATAGATCATGGATTTAGCTGTTAACCATTTACTAGGTGCATACCTTTGTCAGTGACTAACAACTGACCTACATGATTTAGAATCAGGGGTATATATAAATAATAAATATCATTTCATGCCCTAGCTCCAGCAGTCTGCCCCACCAGGGAAAGGAACCTTCGACCCCTCATATACAGGTAAAATAATTAGGTGTAAATACATGACAGAACCTGAAATGATGTTAACAATTGTTTTACTAGTATTAATAATACCCCAAGAGCTTTAGATAATCTTAATAATTTTATAACTAAATTTAGTGACAAATCCAAGATAACACATGTAGCGGACTCTCTACCATGTCGCCATAAAGCTAGTTAGAAGGCAAGGAAGTACAAATGCCCTATTATACCTCTGCTACACACATCTGCCACTGATGATAAAAATAGCCTGTTTCAATAATCAAGGTTGAATTTGATTTAATAACCCCGAATAATAATGAATAGGAGGTTGCATCTGTAAAACTATAACCTCTAATAACCTACCATTCATATAATGATTATTTTCTAAGTAAAGATCAATAAATTGTTGATGTAAAACTTGTCCAGGATAAAGTTCAGCTTGTTGCAGACATGTTTTAGCATTTAATAAAATAATAGCTTCACATTTCTTCATTATTTCATCATACTGACCCTGTATATAAACAAACATATAATATATAAATACATATAACACTAAACATAGTATCAGTTTTGGGACATTTATTGTGATAACAACAGTCATGTGACTGATTTTTTTCTGCCTTGTCTAAAAGATTTATTATTGTTATATGTGCATTTTTTAATCTGCATCCTGTTTTATGCCAGTTTTTAAATAACTTTCCTTAATTGAAATTTGCCAAACTTTTTTATTCAAACAGCATGTACAAGTTTATGAGCAGCCACTTTGAGGGGAAACTAGTTACATGTACACTACACTGAGCTGACAACAATTATACTGCTTTCTGACTTAATGAACCACTTTTCTTGAACAGGTTTTGTGTTTTCTGTGTATGCCTGCTTTGCTCAGATCTAATAATATATAAAGCCATAGGTGAAATATCAAAATTGTCAAAATCCAGATTTTTTTAATTTTCATGAATTCAACATTTCAACAATATATTGTAAGCTTTTTTTTCAATTTTGGAACTTCAGAACACATCTTGAAAACTTTTACCAAAGTAAAGAAGACTATAATGTCTGGCAGTAAACTTCTGTTAGTTTAAGGTGGCCAGTTTACCAGAAAACTTTAATTTTACCTCATTTTCTTGTTTTATCTGGCGATATCTAGAGTAACATTGACACAAATATGTCAGCACTTGACTTTCTCCAACAATGGCTGTGTCTGAATTTTTCGATACTGTGTCTCTTGTCTTCACAACATTGGTAGCTGGTCTATCCATTAACAATCTTTCAAATACAGCCTGGAATAAAAGTTATGGTGCAGTTTAAAGTCTGCTTCCATATACATGTTCACCCAATTCTACAATTTTGTATGATAACAATAATCATTGAAATCCCCTTCAGGGGAGTGGTTCCTCACAGCACCCATGTACAGCATGTAGTGTAGGTAAATGTTTTGCTCAAGGAAATTGGCAGTGTCCCATGAGGGGTTTAAGCCCAGGACCTCTTGATTAAAGTTTTGAACATGATATTTATTTATAGTATTACATGCAGCTTTTAAAAAAAGTTAAGTCATATTGTTGTACATAGTTTCCTACTCAGTCCATGCACCAGCCTAGAACTCAAAAGTCAAGCTCTTGACCAGAACTAAGCTCATACTTTCATCAGTGGTATACAATTTCCACTTGATCTAATGTTCGACAGGAGAGTTGCCATAAGTATTTCATGACCCAGTTCCACAAAGGTAGTTCCAAAAAGTAGGTTTCACTTAGAAATCAAACCCACTTCCTCTGAAATTAAAGTTACACATGTTACCGACCGAGCTTACTGGGAGGGTTGACTTGTATTTTACCTGATCTATACATTCTACATCCAGCCATGTTTGTCCATCTAATGATTCAGCTATACTGGACATATATACACAATAATCTGGTCTGTAGACATCTGATGGCTCTGTAACAATTATATGTGATTGTCATTTTGTTTTTATATTTAGGTTCCTTTTGTAAATTTTAAAAAGAATTAGTTACTTGAAAGTAAAATATAGATGTAAGGTAGTTGTATGATTAAACAAATGGATTTAAAAGAAACAAACTTTGAAAGTGTCTTAATCTCTATAAAAATTCATAATTGACATATCACACATATATTGTGAAAATCTCAGTCACTGACACAAGTCAGACACCCACTAAATGTCCCTGATGAGGACTAGGCCTATATCACTGTACATATGTACATATGTAGTACCCAGTACTAAGCACATGCCTTAGCCAATGGCTGGCAACTGCCCTTCACCATGCAAGCATAGTAGCGAGTATGGCAATATAATTTTTTTCATAATATTAACTCTGAAAGATATGTAGGTCCTGAATGTCAATTGAACCAAAAGCGCTAGGGTTTATAGTCAGACCTGCTACTGACTGAGCTTTACGGTCAGGTCTGACAATTTAACATATTTCATACACTATATTTACCATTGTCCAGGGTAATAAGAAAAACTTGTTCAAGAATTCCACTAATTTCTAGTTTAGTTTTTGTAAGTTGTTTAATATCAGGTTCCTGAACAGCATCATCTTTCCCTTCAGCAATAGGACAAAAGACTGAAAAATATAACAAACAACAAATATTAGCTTTTTTATTTAGTTAGGTGACTAGCTATTTGGAATGTATGCCAATTTAACATATTGGTACATTTATTTGATAAACACCAACTCACACTCCCTGTACCAAAACTAGCTTATCCTTTTAAATTAAAAGACACCGACATCCTCTCTCATACAGAAGAAAACCGACAATATACTGATATTTGAATGAAAGGGTATACCCAGATTTATAAGTTCAATGTCCACAGTTACAATGGTACCCATCTGGCGTTTTTATTTTCAAAATAAATAAAAAATATTCATGTAGTCTGCACTTGCTCTTTAAAACATGTAAACAAAGTCTCCCTAAAATAATCTATGAACAGCTTTAAATTTCAGACAGGACAAGCAGAACAAGACTGTTTGTTTTGTTTGCTTTTGTTGGGTTTAACGCCATAACAACACATTGCATATAACGGAGGTCAGTCAACCTACTCACTGTTCTTGAAAAGGCTAAATCTCTGGATTTAGTTGTTAACCAACTACTAGGCACATTGGTGACTGACAACTGCCCTACATAATTAAGAATCATTGGTAGGAGGGAGAATGGTCATAGAAATAATTTCATGACCAAGCTCCACGAAATTATGCCTCGCCCGGGACTTGAACCCACAACCCCTCTGTCAGTAGACTTGCGTGCTACCAACTGAGCTAGCCGAGCGTCTACAGAATAAAGCAAACAATAATAAACTAGAATGACAATAGCTCCATAGAGAAGCTAAGAGACAAACCTTGTTCATCAATTTGTTTTGTAGCTATAAATGTTTGTACTTGATCAAGATTAGGAAACAATGCTGCAAAAGGGTTATTAGCGATATTACTGTCTTCAGCCATCTGAAAAAAATAAAATAAGCTATCATTAAAATTTGTATTTAATTTAAGTGCTTCAAACAGAAAAGAAAATTAACAGTCATTTATGTTCAGTGAAAAATAAACTGAAAAGTTTAACCTTGTTAGTAAATTGCAATTTATACTGATCCTGTGTTCGATACTAACAGTGTCTCAGGATTCTGAAGATCGAAAAAACCTTGGGAAGAATCACGGTGATTTTTAGCAGATGATTCATTCAGGATTCCTAAAAAACTGCCCGGTACTAATGTCACTTTATTATGTAAATATGAGTTTCCATGAACTGTAATTCACAATTTGTGACATTTTCTGGTCTTTTATTGAAGGGCAAAGGGTATCCATAATGTTAAGGAAGATTGTCTGAAAACTGACAAGGGATTCCTTTGGGATCCCTGGTAAAAACAACAAGGGTAGAACCCTGTGATCACATGTCTTGTAAGTAAAATTGCAGCAAACATTATAAAAAGTTGAACAATTTATACAGTACGAAATGGTTGAAGTGCGAAATAAATAAAAAATATCCCGGAACATAAATCTAAACGTTTTATGAGTGATGTAAGTTTCGTGAATTAACTTCTGTTTATGATAAAATGTATACCTTTAAGAAGAAATGTAGATAGATTAACAAATAAACACTCTAAAGAGAGATTGAACTTTCTTTGGAATAACACGTCAGTTTTCTGTCATTGTAAACACAAAAGTGTTCCGAATGCTATAAGTAGTCACATTCGGAACTACCTCGGATATTACTGCGTTGGTTGATCGTCAGTTTACGGAATCACCCGAGCGGTTTTCCGAATGTAAGTAGTCACTAAACAGAGTAATATGGAGTAAAACAGCAAAATACAAATGTAAATGTTTACAAAAAAGGGTAAAGTTTATATCATAAGAAGGAATTGATTCAGCGAGAAAGAACATAAGTATTAATACCTAAAGTTTAAAATTATAAGAACCCCATTTTGTAAGATAAAATGCTTAAGAGGCATCAGATAGAAATACCCCCTCACAATTAATGCTAGCAGACGACGTCACCTTCCACAACATCATATAATTTAAATGGGATGATGATCTTCTGGCTCATGTAGTCCTTGACTGCACTCTTACTTTTGTGACTAGCAAAGTATTGTCATTTAAAGAACAGCAGTTTAATATCAAGAGATCATTAGATGACCACAGTTCTACTGCGAATCCTTCAACCTTCAAAAGCCAAAAGCCAAAAGCCATTCTAGCTGCTATCTCTCTTGTATGCACAACCACTGCTAGTACTGGTGCACTTCCCCGTTGAAGATATCTTTATTATCACTTATTTATCAGTTAGCTGATTCACTTAAATGACATTTTCGAAAACAAAAGAACACTTCCACCACCATTTCAGATGAAAATATTTATGGCATTAAAATCTATTCGTGTAGATTATTTCAACTCCATCAGCCATCAAATTTGATATGTCAACAACAAATGTAGGTTATATACATGTCCTAGAATAGAAAACAGCACATTATCTTCTAGGAAGACTTATCTTAATACATTAAAAGGCATGTGTAATTACATTAAGATATTCACATTGCTACAGACAATCTGAGTTCTTCCTCTCCCAAAAAGTATACATATGCAGATACAAGCAACACCATACCTGTTGTATATGACATCCGAGTCAATCTGGATGCATTCAAGAAGGGAATGGGGTGAAAAGAAGAATCGACTACTTTGTAAATAGTTTTAAGACGGGTCAATTAGCACACACCCATGTTTCATGCACATTGTAGGATGTTGCCAAATAATTAAATGTATCACCATTGAAGTGTAAGTTAAACGACTTTGCTCAAGAGTGTAAATTATTGGAATAGAATAATAGACATCACATTACCTTTTTCTCTGAATGGTAGAATAATAAATCTACAAATAAAGATAACAATTAATAAATATGTCAAAAAGTGTACATTTATAGTAGATATTTATAGTATCATGTATTAGATCTATATTATAGTAATATAATGTATTCATGGGAGCACTATTTAAGATTTTATTCATAACAATGTCTTACTAAGTTTTGACTATTTAGAATTTTTTTCCTGTTTTAAATGTGTTTTACGCAGTTTAACTGTGTCATTCAGTAAACAGTATATCAACCAGTATACACCCTTTGTTTTGTTTTACTGTATGTTACTTTACTTAACAGTATTTAGTATTGCTTTACTGTTTGGCCATTTGGTTATTCTCGGTCTTTACCGATAGTTTGAAGAGAATAATTGAAGAAAGCAAATTATTTTCTTAATTAGCGGTTTGATTCTCGTAGTTGTTAACCCGTATTTGATTGCCAAAGCAACTTAGAGGTACATTATTTAATTTGATTTGTATGACACCATGTTATATCCACTTGATTTGTAGCATTTACTATTGTCATATGTTTTCGCGATATGCAAAATATCCTTTCATTCCAAAAGCACTAATTTAACACAAAACATTGTGTTGATCATCAATTGCCACATAAGGTTAATATGAACGTTAGATGTAATACTTGTCATACGAGTCCATTACCTTGTTTTATACGAATAGCATTGTGAGCAAGAACTTGAGAGTTTGGGCAGACTTGATTTGCCGGGCTGCTTACGAACCGGCATAAGCCGATTGGCTCCCCCCGGTGTGACATATGATTCAAGCAATCCGGCTAACTAATTACTGTTGCAGACGGTCGCATTTCAAGCAGTGTGGTAAATAAATCCATATCAGTAGTCAAATTTTTAAATTCGTGTCTGGCGAGTAAAATGTGTACGTGTAATATAACTCTTACACAAATGACGCGTAAGAGAGTTATATTGAACACATCAATTAGTATTTTGTCTATATTCGTAGTAAATTTTTATAATAATGGTTCCCCTGTATCTATTTTTAGCCATATTTGTCACACGCTTGCCGCTAGTTGCTCAAACGAAACCGGCGCATTCGGCGTGCGCCGGTTGGTTGACCCGGCTCAATCTTGGAGCAAATAAAGCGAATCACCGGTACCCGTTTCTGAATCGGCGTACGCCAGTTAAAGCCGCCTGGGCAAATCAAGTCGGCCTTTTGATTGTTTGTCTACCTTAAAAGCACTTATTTCCCTAACTTCGAATCTTTTAACATTGAGACAGAATTATATTTCCTTTGTAGATCATCTTTATAGGTCATTTGCACTATAGCAGTACTGTATTATGATTTTTGCATGTAATTTCTTAGCGTGCTCGAAGAGCGTGCCCAAACAGGGTTCGACAAATTGGATAGCCCAACGTCCGGGACAAGTGACTTCCCACGGTCGGGCTAGTGACTGATAGTCAGAATCACGTTCACGGACAACTGCCTAAAATCGGTGGGGCAAGTGACAAAATTCATGAAGATACTATATAAAAGTGTGCACATAATTAGTTATCAGTTTACAATCTAAAAATATCAATACTTAAATTCCGCAATGACTATCATAACCACCTACTGCGCCGCGCTTTTGATGTTTTTTCATGTACTGCCGTTGTGCGCTTTGTTTGAAGTCTATATACGTCGAAAGTCCCTTGATCTGCAACTGCTGTCGCCCAGTAGTGTAAATATAATCTCCCATGCATCTAATTTCGGTAAAAATAATAGTAATTTCAAGAAGTAGTATTGAATTATTACGTAAAAAAATGTCATGCATATCGCAGGAGTCTACATTTTAATTGTTTGTTGCAATTGAAATCAAGATAAATCCTTTGTTGGATAACGAACATGTGTCGGCAAGTTTTCACACTTAGTCGATGTATGATAGTGTATGCTCTATACTGAATAATGGAGTCTAAATTGATTTAATTGATATTCAGAATAATTTCTAAAAACAAGCGTGACCTAGTTTTATACTTCATGTTAAACAAATAATTGCCGGTAATGAAGGGAAAGGCTATATGCGATCGCATAAAAAATCTTTGTTTAAATTTACTGATACTTGTCATTCACACCCGCTAGTTAAATGTGTGATTATCTACCAAAATTTCTACAAAATAACACGGCATACAACACATACAAGCATAAAAGTAATGGTATTAGTACAAGTTAAAACAATAATGTCAAGTCCTGCTTTAGACAGGATAAGTCCCGATATGGATGGGACAAGTGACCTATTTGGGTGGGACAAGTGACTTTTGACAGGTGTCAAGTTTCCGACAAGTGACTAAAAAAAAAATTTGTCGAGCCCTGCCAAAGGGTACGCTCGAAAAGTGAGCTTTATGGTAATGCGAATATGTTTCTGTGCTATACCATTGAATTTCAATAAAATAGCAGAAGTTGACTTTAGTGGAAGTCGGAAGTTGATATTTGAAACCAAACTGTGCATATATCGGAAGTGCTTTATGGGCTGAAGAGGTTGGCGTATTTCTATTGGCTAAAAAGATTCACTGCAATCATGGCATCATGCTATCTTTTAAACCTGCAAAAATGTGCAAACGCGATTCAGAATCTGTTCTGATGACTTCTCTTAGTTCATGATAAAACTGGTACGTTTCTGTCACGTTATGGTACCGGGCATTGTTTAAAGTAAAAAAAAAAGTTTTATCCAGTATTTTTTTCTTCATCTCAATTCATGAGATGAAGTAAAATGTAATTTACACTTTTAAAGAAAAAAATGATTCAGTTGTAAAATAATGAGATGTTGTCAGATTTATTCTGAATGCAATCATTTATGCAGTGATCTCCACTAGCTTATTTTAAACGTCCCTGTGATAGGATCTCGATAAGATATACACATGCATCATCGAGCTCGCTTTGAGGCTTTGCCTTAGTCATATTAAGCTGCTTCTAAAACTAGAATATTCACTTGGAATGGTTTTCGTAAAATTAATTGTAAGACTTATTCACTTATGTGAACGCTAGGGATTGATGGCAGTAGCCTACATAAAACAAGAATTTTCATAGTCATCTTGTATGCACTTCAAGATGAATCTGAATTCTGATGAAATAGTTCATGTTTAATGATATACCATCCAGTTTACAAAGTTTTACAAATCAAAGACTTTTGTTATTAGATTATTGGACAAGTAATAAGAACAAACTGAAATTAATATAAAAATGGATGTATTTCTGTTTCAGTATGGATAAACCAGTCTTACCTGGACCCCCAGGGCTTACACAGGATGAAGAACTTTGTTATTGGTAGGTTTTAATCAGACTAAATGTTATGTTGTAGATATACTCATATACATGTTACTGATATATCATGTAGTACAGATTGCATGACTGATGAATGACTTTGTTACTATATGTCCAGACTTTATTGCACTCAGCTTGCAGTCAAGTTGTTCTGGTCCCTTCTTCAAATAACTGAAAGATGCTTAAATGTAGTTTTGTTCATGATTATCTGTCAGGTACCAAGTCTGCAAAAGAGAAGCCTACAGACAGAAAATGACAAATGTGGGAACTTTATCTTTATCAATTGATTATTTAGATGTCAAACTTCAGATTTTGCTTCTCTTTTATTCCTGCACAGTCAACAAATTCAGCTGGTGGATTGTATAATTGTTGGTTGTCTTGGTCTCGTGTATGTTCATCACTTTTTTTAAGGATTAAACTCGCTAATTATACCCCCGCTTCGAAGAAGAGGGGGGTATACTGTTTTACCCTTGTCGGTGCGTGCGTGCGTCCGTCCGTTACAAAATCTCCGTCGCAGTTTTCTCAGCAACTATAACATGCAGCAGCCTAATACTTTGCATATTGCTTCATCCCATAGTCCCATGTGGTGTAAAGCGATATCATGCTCCTTGCTCATCTACTTCCTGTTTGTGGCATATTTTTAGATTTTGTTAAATGAAAGTTACATTATGATAGTCATATTTCTCACTGCGGGGGTATCACTAGTGAGCATTAGCTCACAGATTTATTTTTATTAAAAAAGGATAAAAATCAATTTAAAATTTGTATTAAATACTTTTATTGAAAAGTTGTCTTTGATTGTGGCAATTACAAATGTCATTTTACTATATACCTAATTATAATTTGTCTGGAAAGATATTTGTCTGTAAAAATACTCAAATATATAATTTTAACAGGTACAAGTCATAAATTTTTGTTGATAAGTTTTAAAATAATTTTGTCTACATTTGTTTTTACATTTATAAAATAGCAAATATTTTTTTGTTTTCAGTGGGAAAGGAAGAAATCTTGGATCTGTAGAATTGCAATGTCAAACATGTTCTAAATGGTATCATGCTGACTGCACTAGTTGTTATATTGCGTATGTATTTATACCAGCTTAAAAATTGCTGATCTTGATATGTCAGTAATTAGTTAACTCAATAAATGGTTTCACATAAAAGGCTGTGTTAGCCTTAATTAAATTGACTCTTAAATAGTTAAGAGCAAAAATTTAATCAGGGATACTGATAAATTAAAATGAAAAGAATGCTATTTCAAAGTGAAAGTAGATCAAAACCTGAAGTAGAATTTGATTGTCGATTATTCATCCAATGAAAGTGTCCACTGTAAATTTTACTTATCTCAAATGGATTGCAAATTAATGATTGACTTTGTTTTCAGCTCCCTGAATACTTTAGGGCGCTGTACATGGACTGCCCTTGATAATAAAATGGCTTATTTTATTTCATTGTTTCTGAAAAGCTCTCATTACAGATGAAATCTTATTGTTCGTTGTACAAATATACTTATTATTACAACAGAAGTTTGTATCCTATGAAAACTTCATACAATATGAGTTTAAAATGAGATTTTTATGATAAAATGATAATATTATTAATGTATATATTTCAGAACATGCATACCATTCATGTGTAACTATATATACCAATGTAAAACCTGTAACCCTAATGGATTAGAGAGCTTCCAGAAAAAACAAGCAAGTAAGTATTAAAACAAGTATCTGCATTTTATAGTCAAAGTTTTATGATGATGCATGTTCACCAACTTTACAGCTATTTCAAGCTACTCAATCATTGCAAATTTTGCTAGGTCCATGCAAATGCCGCAAAATATATGTACAGTAATTGAACAGAACAGAACAAAAATATACAGCTATTATACACAGATAATGGTAAACAGAATAAACCTTTATTTAGTGCATATTGATTTTTCAACATTTGTGTCAACTAAACAAAATTTGGGGTTAATGTGTTTGAAATTGACCTTCAAATTATTTTTTCAGCTGATCTAGAAGATGTTGGTGTCATAGCTGAGCATTAGCTATGCACACATTTTTAAATCTGTGAAATAAAATAAGTTATAATGGAGAAACTGGTCACTAATTTAACTTGTGTAAAAAATCTATTTTTTAATATACCTTGTATGTACATACATGTCAATAGTTGCCCGCAAGACTAGTAACTTGCTCTTTTATGCTATGCATTTACTGCAGTCTTGTGGGCAGCTCTGGATGTGTAGTGTTTTTTACTTAGAACTTTGTCAGCCCCCTATATTTGCAGTGAAAGTCAAAGGTCATGTACAGCTGTTGCAGGATGTATAAACATTTATAATGTATATTTTCAGGTTTTCAACAGATCTGTTATACAACATTAGCTAACTTGACTTATTTATCTAAAGTAAGAGATGAGAACAGAGTCATGTTTTCAAGAGATAAGGTATGGAAGTTATAAACTGTTTAGAAGTGTATTAGAACCAGAAAAATATGTATCTGAACCTTTAAATTACCAATTAAAGCATGTTTTATCTAACTTTAGATGTTCTAGTCATCACCTAATGATTGAAAAGGGTAGACATGTTAAAATTGATAGAGACTTAAGATTTTGTCCAATATGTTTAAAACAAAACATATGTACTATAGAAAATGAAATACATTTCTTGATTGTTTGCCCTTGTATAACAAACTATTATTATGTCACTATATTATGTAAAACATTATGTGTGTGTATTATGGGCTGGAGGCCTCCTATTACTAAATAAATTCATTGTCATTGTCTTATTATTAACTTAAATCTTTAGTCTTGTTTTGCTATGAAACTTTTATAAGATCTATAAATATTGATTGCCTTAAATTGTTTGTTTGTTTTTATTACAGCTCATGTTTTAATATATCTAAAATTGACCTTTTATACTTAATAATTCTGAAAGTTTTGCATGCAGAAAATGTAAGTTTCCACTTGAAAATTTACTAATCTCATTGACTTTCTGTGTCAATATTGATTTTGTTTACATTAGCAACCTGAATAAAAATGCTAACTGTCTATGAACTGTATTTGTTATGAAATTGCATGTTAGGCCACAACAAATTGATCATGTGTTCTACGGATTTTTCTGGAAAATAATTGGGTGAGCGAGTGAAAAAAATGTTTTGAGGAAATCTTAATTCAGTTGCTTTATATAGTGCTTTGAACAATTTTTTATGAGTGAGCAAGGAAATAATTTTTGTTTGTTTGTAAAAACTGTCAAAATTAAGGTGCAAGCAAATCCATAGAACACAACTTGTTGTGATCTTATGTATATTTACATGTTTTAAATTCCCTATATTTTCAGGAGATTATACCATTTATAGAGAAACATTGGGAGAATATGACAACAATGCCTAGAAGAACTAGAGTAAAATGGCATAATACAGTACATAAAACATTGGTATGTTGTACTTTCCTTAAACAATAAAACCATTGTTTAGTTATTAGTAGATGTACTTTTTAGATGCTTTGTTCACTGACAACAACTGTCTGATTATAGAATTTTAAAAAGTTTCTTAAAATGACTATAAAGCAACAACAACACATATAGTTCTTGAAATATATTATATTGTGATCAACGGGTTTCGGTAGACCTTCATCAGGAAGAATTTTTTTAAATAAGTTTCTTGAAGCATAATGTGATGCTATCTTTATTAAAAAAATCATGCAAAAGAAGAATCAAGGTAAGTCTTTTAACCGTACCTGTTACATGTAAATCCTAGTTCTGATCCTTCAGTAATCAGGAAATAGGTAAATTGTAGCCTGAGTTGGTGTTGAGTGTTTTCTGCACCTGCTTCACACTGTAGACATATGAGATGTGCAGTTTGTCTAACCATCAACATAACTCTTCTTCTTCTCATGAAGAACCCCTTTTGTAAATTGACTTGGACTCACAAACCATTGTCAGTAAGACTTTACTGTGAAATGTTGTAGTATTGTAAATAAATTGTTATATTAATCAAGGCATAAATGATGTTACACATGTGTCATTATTTTACAGTCCAAAGAGACCGATATATTCTTTGGTAATGAGACAGCAGCAGGTGATATACAGTTTGGTTTACTGAATTCTGTAAGTATTTTCTTTGTATGTCCGTCAATGTTAAATCAAAATATGAAGTGGTATACTTGTTTTGATGGCTCAGTTTGGATTACTGAATTTGGCGTTTGAATTTTTCTACATTTTAACTATCCAGGATGATGGCCCGAGATACATGGGAAAAGTTTTGTGGGGGTAAGGTTGCTTACCATTGGATTCATTGAGTTGCTTCCTTGGGACTGATTACCATAATGTATGGCTTTTCACTCCAAAAATCTAATTTACAAAATAAAAACAACATGTTCTCCACTCAGCCAGCCAACACTACAGTAATGGTTCTTGAATGGTCATCCCCTGGAATTCAAATTTATGGATTTACCTGTGGTACAAACAATATTTTACCTTTATGATAAACTGTTGTGTACAGAGAACAATGGAATTTATTTTTTGTCTTGTGATTTTCAGCAATGATCTGTAAAATATATTCTTAAACTTGAGGGTGCAGGTGGAAAAAAACAATATTTTACTTTCAGATAACATCTATTGCATTTCATCCATCTTCATTGTTTGCCCCTTGTAAGGGATCATTAAAGGGGTCAATGAATGGGTGTGCTTTGTGACATGTTATTATTAACAATACTTTCATTTATCACGATGTCTTTATTTGAATATAATATGATTACTCATCATATTTCAGGATTTATATAAAGTAACTCCAGCTTTTGAGATATTAACAAAGGGTAATACACAGATACAAGCAGCTCAACGTCCAGGTGTACCTGTAGACAGTATGTTATTATTTCTTGTCCTATTGTTTATATTGTTAGTGTAATGATGCTACTGTACTTGTAATTGCAATTTACTTAATAAGTTTCATGCTGTCTGACTCTACAGCTATTAAGCTTTTACATTGTACTACTGGTATCTATCTACATGTATCAATCTCCCTGGGAAGTCTTTTTACTTGTTTTTTTTTATTTGTGCAGCTGACAAATTTGGACTCGGGTAAATTCTTGCTAAAAAATTAGCTGTGCCATTGGTGGGATTTGGATCAGGACCTCCTAATTCCTAAGAATGTGTCTTACCACTGCTCCTGAAGCATTTTAAAAAATAACTGACTTAAGTCTTTGTCTTGTTACGGAATGAAATATAGGCATGAGTTTTGATCAGAATGTATTAGTGTGCACTCATGATTTAATGAGAATATGATCTCTGCATTCAAACTGGAGTGTTTATTTCATTTCTAGACAGAAACATAAAAAAATGTAAGTTAAAAATTAGCAGTTGTCCATTGGCCAGTGTATGAAAAATATTGCTACATTATGTATTATCCACTGGTACCCTTCTTACACCAACAGGATTAAGTATGAGATATCACATTGAGGGTACCAGGTGATGAAGCGCTAGCTATCAATATGCTTATAGAACTTACCTCATATTTTATTGTATAATAATGTATGACTTAGTTCTGCTTTTATATCACAAATGAACATGTCTATGTTAAGAATGGTTTTTATTTACAGAGGGACTTCGTGGACAGAAGAGGAAAGCTAATCAGGAGTTCTTACAACTTGGAGCTACAACCAAAGCCAAGAAAGGAGGGTAAATATATCATAGTCATTCTTGTTGATACACTCTCTAGATCTAATATTACAACACTTTGAGTGTATGGAAATAACTCCTGTCAGAGTAAAACTTTATGTGTCTTGAATTTTTTTTTAAATCTTGTAACATTCTTTATCTGACTTATCTTGATCAAATCTCCAATGAAGGAACAACCAGATTATATCATACAAGCATGGTAGTGTTAGTTCAAATTTAGGCAATTTTTAGTCCTTAGTAATTTCTTACATCTAATGATGAGTTACTGCATGTTTATAACACCAGCCAGTTGTGAAATCAGCACGCAAGAATGTTTTCTGGACTAGTCCTGAAATTCAGGATATTTAGGGAACAAAGGTTTTTTTCCTATGTAGAAGTGGCTAAAATTCAGGGATTTCATGATTTTTTAAATATTTTAATTTTCAACCATTGATCAGGCATTTTGTATATTTGTACTATTTATGCATAATTAAAATGTTTAAACTGTATCAACTATTGACATATTGTCACTTATGTATTTTGTACTAATATGTACATTCTAAGAAATGAATATCATTAAACTAAGCTATTATAATTCTTTACAGTGAAGTAGTAAATGTAACACGTATAGCCCCACATGGTTACCCTACAGAACATCCCTACAATAAAGATGGTTATAGATATATATTAGCTGAACCAGATCCTCATGCACCTAATAAACAAGCTTATGATGAAAGTGTAGAATGGGCTGGTAAACCTATACCTGGTTATCTATATAGAACATTTCTAGCTTCAGAAGTATTACTGGCTTTACATGATAGAGGTATGTATATACTGGGTTTAATGCAATATCAACACAATTTAGGTTATTTTACAGCATTCAGTGCACCTAGCTTAGCTTTCCTGGACCCTTATCTATAACCAGTACTGACCTTCCCTTCCACAAGGCTGGAAACTTCTCCCTCCGTATACCTTATAAATGGAGGAAAATTGACATTATTGGTAAATTTTCATTTATGGAAGGGTATAACTGCCTGGATGGGAATCGAACCCGTACCCTCTTTGGGACCATAGATTCAAATTCTTTGAGCGCTACCACAGATGTATGTAGATGTATGTAGTTGATCGTGATTCTCAATTTTAGTAAAAATTCTGTGTTTCAAATTCTGTAATGGAGTGGTTAAAATCACTTTCTTCAAATCATTGTTAATCTCTTATTGAAGATCATATGTGGCTGAATACAATGAGTAATTGAATTGTTTCTTGCATATGACTGTTTTTGTAAAAATAATCCAAAATTTAAAAAATATAAACTCAAAAGTATATGTAGTGACTGCGTCGCAATAGACTAGGAGACTAACCATCATTTTTATTAACTTCAGCAATGTTAATTGGTAATTTAATTAGAGAAATGCAAACTCTGAGAAATTCAAAATCTTCGGAATTCTTACTTGCTTACTCATAACCATTTTTATGTCTAAATGATAATAATGTGTTTTTTCATATTTTGTCCAAAGTAATTCCATGACGACGTTATGTCATTATCAAACAAACAATATGGTGTCTATGTTCGAAATGTAATGAAATTGTTTTTTCATAGTTTCAAAAATGTTCATATTATTCAGATTATTAATTCTATATATATTTCAGCTCCACAATTAAAGATATCAGATGATAGATTATCTGTTACTGGTGAGAAAGGTTATAGTATGATACGTGCTACACATGGTATGTATATATGCAGTCTACAAAATTAGGATATTGAAAGTGGTTGTCCAAACAGATCATTTTAAGAACAAGCTGTATATATCTCATTTGCCCATAAGAAATTGTTGGTTACCTGAACTGAAAGGTTGCTGTCCCAGGCAACCGGACTTTCACTAATTTCATAGACTGTGTATGCTTACAGATTTGTTGGTCTTTTTCAGATAACAAGGGCACTCCAACCTGCTTTTTAGCTTTACTATTTGGATTATTATTTGGACTATCATACTCAGTTGTGCATTAGCTTCATTGACTCAGTCTAAGAGTTGGAATACCACTTTTTTAATAAGATTTTAGTTACACCATTTTATCCTTGCATCTGCTAGATGGATTTTCTTGAAACTTTATATATGTGTATTCCCAAAGGCATCAAAAAAGCAAGTTGCATAACTCTAACATTTAAACTTGTCTAAAGTGCAGCTCTTTTTTACTTGTCTGCCAAGAAATTTCTTTTTGTTGCCTTTTATCATTTTTGTAGACTTTCTGTGTGGTTTCTTCCAAAAGTTGTCTTTTATTCCATTTGTTAGGTACATGTAGCTAACAAATGACACCATAGAATTTCGTCACCCTCGCAGGTACTAATTTTACATCTTGATGAAGTATTACAATCATAGGCTCCCATCTTTATCTGAGAAATTAGTAGCGAGACTGGCAGGATTAGAAACCCTTGTCTACACTTTGGTCCTGAAGCTTGTCTACACTTTGGTCCTGAAGCTTGTCTACACTTTGGTCCTGAAGCTTGTCTACACTTTGGTCCTGAAGCTTGTCTACACTTTGGTCCTGAAGCTTGTCTACACTTTAGTCCTGAAGCTTGTCTACACTTTGGTCCTGAAGCTTGTCTACACTTTGGTCCTGAAGCTTGTCTACACTTTGGTCCTGAAGCTTGTCTTAGACCACTGCTCCTATATTTGATATGTGTATTTAATGTATATTATGTATTATACAGGTGTAAGACGTGGTAGCTGGTATTTTGAAGTAAAAATTGATGAAATGCCAGATAATTCAGCTACAAGAATAGGATGGTCACAACAACTAGGTAGGTACTATACTTATTTAGATGGCTACCATTCATTATCATCATTAAAATGCTATCAGCAAAATATAACTCCTGTGTTGCTGTGCTGTTACATCTAAATAAACTCAAAAAACTTCATATTAGATTTGAATATTTAGTTTTATATATTTTATGCTTTTATAAGTTGATCAAGAAAATGTTCTATTTCAAAATATGCATTTTTCCAATCTTCGTAAACAGATATCCTGAAGAGTGTTGTCTTACAGGATCTAGGCAAAAAGGTTTGCATGCTAATTTAACAGCAGTATTATTCACAGTCTGCGGTTGGGCGGGTCATTTCAAATTGCGTGACGTAGGCGATGTAAACAAGTTACGTATCATAACAATTTCGTCATGAATATTATGATGAGAAAAAGTCACCTGAATGTGACCTTCGTTTGAAAAAGGCAGATCTAAATTAGCGAGTTGGCAAGTGAAAAATTTTAGATCGGGTTTTAATCAGATTGGCATTTTTCTAGCATATAGTCCATTTTACACACATCGTTCAAACATTTGTATCAGAGATTATTTGAAAATACACATAATTTATGTATGTGATGTTTATTAGATTAGGATGATGCAAGTGCATCAATTCCAGCTTAGTCAAAGTAAAATACAATACTTATGGCAAGATATATGTATTGCAATACAGTTTTTGCATATTGCAATAATATTATGCGATATGTTTAACTGTATTGTAACACTTCATGATCACCATTCCACCTACCTCTTATTATGTTTCAAATTCTATTCTGTGTAAATTTAACATAAAATAGTTTTGCAATCTAATCTGCAGGTAATCTACAAGCACCATGTGGCTATGATAAGTTTAGTTATGGTTATAGATCCCGTAAAGGATCTAAATGTCATCAAAGTTATATCAAGTTATATAGTGAAGGTTATAAAGAAGGTGATATTGTTGGTTGTTATATACAACTACCTGAACCTACAGATACTGTTAACATATTACCTCCTTCTCATAAAGAAAAGGTAAGTCTCTTAGATTTATAAATTGTCAGGTTAGTGCAACACTGCTCTAACTCTGATTTACTAAATATTTGATGAATGCAACACTGCTCTATTTTACCAAATTATTCAGGAGACTTAAAAAACTATCTGTTTATGTGTTTAATTTAAAGCTTCAACTTATGCCCTATTGTCTACCTAACATTCAAATCTGGCACCACTATTGTCTTTAGATGGATACTATGGAATTCATTTAAAAATTTAAAAAAGTATTTTTTTTACAAAAAAAATGTTTGAGCAGTTTTGCATTCATACAATTAAATATATTTTTCAGCTCTTGATGAGTGTAGAGCTAAACAGAAATTTTTGTCTATCTGATTGTGTGGTTCAGAATACCAGGGTGCTGTTCCCTGCCCTTTTTCTATGCTCCCTATGAAGAAATAGTTACCTTGCAACCCAAATTTTCTGATGCTCCCTGATTTTTATCTACCTCTTAGCCCTTTTCTAAGATCTAGAATAATCACTATCTTTGGTGCTTCAGCTTTTTTTTCTAAGTAGTAAAAACTTAGTTATTTACAGACAGGCTTTAGATATTTTTTCACATGAGTAGGACCCATTGGGACACCTCAACCTTTCATGAATGAATAATCTCGGAAGGATTCGTTGGGGGGGTCTACTCTGGAGGCTTCGGATTTTACTACCTATGTGAGGCGAAGCACAGGCAACACGTATCCAGTTATGCAAAATAGTTTTTGTAGTATACACACAGATCATTGTCAAAACATATTTCTATGTTATATATTGAACCAAATATTGTTCTGCGATATCATGATTGAACTGTGTTATTTCAAATATACAGACTAAAAAAAGAAACATCACTCATCGCCTGAACGATCGTGTATTTTTTACTTCAACACTGGTAGTTTCAAAATGGCATCTAAATATGTCCGAGGTTATTCGTAGCGAATGGCCAAGGAGTTCCAAATGGAGTAGGACCCTTAAACTTTTATGACTAGATGAGTTGTACTCTGAGCCATGCCATATGCCACAGGTTAATAAATATGGGTTATACAATATAATATGAACAAACTAGAATGAAATTTAAAATAGTTTTATTACATATAACATTCATGGCGTCAAAATAGCATGTAATAAAAAAACATGATAATAGTAATATAACAGATTACAGTATGATTCCTCTTATAGAAAAAAAACAACTAAAATACAAATAACTTGTAGCAAAACATTATATATAACAATGATCAATATTTATAATTATCATACATTAAATTGATATTAATATTCATACATGTACATGTACTCACATCTGTGTATCATTGTGGTTAAGTTATAGAGAATATTCATTGACTTAAGTGTAAGAGAGATTTTCATTTCACTGAATTAGTTTATAAAACATGAGTGAGACATACAACCTGCATAACAGTGATACCCTAAACAGGGTAACGTGGAAGTCATATGTAAGAAGATCTAGTCACCTGCTGCCTACCCCATTCCTGGGACTCCAGCAGCAGATGACAAATAAACTATCCAGATTTGATTGATTGGTTGATTGAGTGAGGTATCTTCATCTTACTCAAAGATTAACCAATTTTCTGTTTCTCTTTTATTTATTTTGGTGTTCTGCTCTGCAGATATTTTGCACAAATGTAAAATGACATCTTCTCTAGGATTATAACAACCTAAGTTGGCAAGATATTATTCTGAGCTATGTATGAAATATATATATATGGAAGCATTAGTGAACTAACTCGGCTAAAATACTTAAAAAAATAATATAACTAGAACTGATATTTTATGACTATAAAGAACTACTCTACAATACTGAAGGTTACAATTTAAAGACTTTAACTTTCTGTTTGTATATTTGGTAAGATATCTATATGACTAGTTTACTTGATACATTTTCCTGGCTTAGTGCAAAGTGGTTGTAACTCATTCTTTAACTTAAGTTACAACCATTTTGCGCTAAGCTTGCGACTTGCGATAGAGGTATAATCAAGAACAATGTCAACCCTTATACTTGAGTAAGCTTTTATAGTAGAGTAGCCGAGTGCCAGCATAGGGCCGCTTGTACAAATACTATGGTTTGATCCAAGCTTAGGCCGTGTTTTTTCCTTATTATTAATGGTGTCTAAAGTAAATAATATATGGGTTAAAATAGGTAAGCATTCAATCAATGGGAATTATATTACAACACTTGTTCTCTCTTTTCATGAAATGGATTTTGCAGAAACATGATTATGTCACCTTGAAAGGTGAAAGGTTATGGTTAATTGTTTTAACCTAATATTACACAGTTATTTACTGATTCATATCTTTTGACAATTTAATAGTTCAGTAGATATAGTCTAGTGACTAATCACACACTTCTAGGGGTGTGAGCTATATTTCCCTGTGTATAAGGCTAGGCTTTTCGCTATTCTTAGAGATTCAAAACTTTACCTGACTTATATATGGATCAAGATTCAGATGAATTTCAAAGCATACTTTTAGGCCTGATTAATATGAAACGTATTTGCTACAAAATAAGGAGATTTCATTTTTATGAAAATCAATCTAAATGCAGATTATGACCAATATAGACACTTATACTTCTAAGTTCTTTCTAGTATTTGAATTTGAACTATACATTTCTACAATGTCTTTGGTAAGCACACTAATAAATTGATGGGACAATACAAGACTAGTTAACATCCTTCTATAATTACATGTAGTTAGTCTAGTTTTGTTCTGACTCAATCAAATGCTTAAATACTCATAAATACAACAATGTTAAATATTGCACATACATAACAAATACATACTGCATAAATATATGTATTGTAGTGATTGCACTTACATAACTATAGTGAAGGCAACTTAATTTAAACTGTTTATAAAACATAATTATTGTAACACTTTAAATGTGTGGTTTGTTTTTAAATTTTTACCAATACTTGAGAAATAAAAAAAACACATGTCGTAAGACACATTGTACATGTATAACAATTACAATTGCATAAAGTATTATTACTCTTTTTTTAACTATCTTAATGTGTAAATACATCTGAAATAAATTTAATTGTATTCAGGTGTGCGAAATTACTATGCCCAACTTGTCTACTTTGGGACTTTATGCCAGCGTACAAGTAGATTTTCCATTGCGTTTGTCTGCAGGCAAGTGAATTTTGGAGTCAGGAAAATAAAAATACCTGATACAGGTGATCTTCATTACAACTCCTTAAAGCCCTGTTTGGCAACTTGGGTAAAGAGTTATAAAAAAAGCATGAAAAAACAGTGAATGGTATAAAAACACTAAAAAGAGAGTGCTTATTTAAAATTAAACAGATCTTGTGTGATTTCAGAATTAATACGGATTTCTGTATTTTGAGAATTAATTACTCTATGTAATTTATAAAAATCTGTGTTTTTCAATATTTTGGAAGTAGGTTTTCAGTATTTTCAAAACTTATAACTTCCAACCATGTTTTTATGTATCCTAAAAATATCAGTTTTACTTTAATAACCTCGAAAGTATTATGAATAACAATAGAATAAGGTTCAATTTGCTAAACAATACATTGAGTATAGCGGCAACTTTGATTCTGGAATTAGTATCTTTTTCTACAATTTACAGTGTAAAGTGATTTTGTGTTGTTGGATGAGCTCAGAGAAATATCTGATTTTAAAATCTGGTTGATATGGTCAGGAATCAGTGGCCCACATTATCAAGCCTCTAACGACCAATTTTATTCTTAAATCCCACTATATTGTATTGTTAAATAATCGTAAGACTTTTGATAATATGCTGCCCAGATACCTTAGTTTACATTGTATTTCTTATTAGGCCTTTAAAAAAAGGAATTAATTTCTGTTGAAGAGACATGAATATAAACATGTTAAGTATGTAAAATTTGTATATTCATGTATATATGATATGTTTTAATGCTATGTATTGGTATTATTAGAAGCCAAGAGTCACTAAATTCTAGAAAAGTTTTGTTCTATCTAAATGTTAACATACAAAAAGTATCAAACCTGAACTCAATGATATGTTAAAAACCTTATTATGTTTAATGTAAGGGATAAATTCTGAACAGTTCTAAGTTCTAAGCATATTGTAGCATATTTATAGGAACTAAAAAATTAGTCTCATTGCTTATAAATGATATGATTATTATTTTCTTATTTATTTACTGAGGCTTGCTTTCCCGGACTATTTTCTTTACCTGAGCTAGCTTACCATTCTGCACAGAGTCTGTAACTCCCTGAATTGAGGAAAATCGACATTAGTTTCCAATAATTATTGTAGCTTATTTCAAGTTCTTACAAATAGAAACACACTTTGATAAGTATTAAAAGATGAATAAATATCATATCATCAGGAAAGTTGTGTTGATATAAATTTTGTGAAGTGGTTGATGACAGAATGTCGCACTGAAGTTAAGAACTGTTTTGAACTTATCCCTCAGTATACTGACTTGTAAGGCTTTGCTATAAAAGGCACTTATATAAATACATGAACCATGAGGTCTGTGGGTGTGGCAGTCTCCTAACCCCTCTTAACCATCTTCCCATTAGTGTTGGGGCAATATTCTCGATGCATCGATATATCATGATATTAGCATGACAATAGTGTATCGTGATAGTACCACAAACTACCGATACATAATGATAGTAACTTGTTATCATGCTCAAATGAAGACTGAATACACTTTTTGTGTTACATGTCAACATCACATTTTATTAATGGTACTTTTATATCTCTATAGAAAGTTGTTCTTATTAAGGGAACATTCACCCTCAATTTTGACATAATTGAACAGTTAATACTTGCACAATATTACTACAATTTTGGAAAGTTGTTTGCTTGCTTTTGTCTCCTTCCATATATTTGACATATAGCATACAAACAATCGTGATAAATATCGTGATACAATGCTACTATCGTGATACGTATCGTGATACAAACTATCTGGCAATACCCAGCTCCACTTCTTATACACATGGTTTTCTTACCATGGCAAAATACCCATGCTAGGGAGTGGGATAGGTTTTTGATATAACTTGATTAAGGAAACAAATTGATAGATTCACATTGAAATTATATTTCTAGTTAACAAAAGACAACTCACATAAAAACGTTAAGCAAGACAATGGCTTCATAAATTAATGAAGAACTTTAAGCTCTTTTTAAACATGCTAAACACAAAATGTCCATAATGAAGAAATAGTCTTTCCCATAAAATACTCCATCACTGCATAGAATAATAAAATTTGCATGTGGTCAAAACTCTGTTCTTCTGAAGTTTTCAATTTCAATGTCAAATATTTCAGACTTTCCCTTAACCCACTTGTCTTCAACCTGTGTCAATTGAAATTTGTTTCAGCTTGAGAAAACTTCCATATTTCAAATAATCTTGCTAGCTAATAATATGGATTTTTTCCATAAATGTAATAAATCCAGCTTGCACATGTATTAATCTAAGATGAAGGCTGGTATTGGAATACACTTAACTTTAAACACAAGTTGTCCACATCATATGGTGAAAGAAGTAAAAGTCATTTGCATATGTAGTCGAATGTATATTTCATTATGTATGGTGTTGAGCAGCTTGGTGTTTCCACAATGTTATCATATGATGAGAGTTAATTGTTCAAACACAAAGCACTGCTCTGGTAGAGATTCCCATGGGTATACAATACCCCACACTTTAAAGGCGAGATGTCATCATCTATAGAGATGAATGAATTATACATGTTCATGATAAAATCCTGTTTACTATCTTGATTATGACCAGATAATTTTGTTATGTGTTGCTTGAACACTTTAGTATACTGGTAATTTCTTCATTATTTTGTTGATTCTACCATAAGTGGTTAAAATATCCCATTTCTCTATTTTCTTGGATCAGAAAATGTTCTTTCACGCTTGACTGGATAAAGTGACTCAATTTGCTGTAATAAAGAAAAAAAAACGTTGTATTGTATGCATGACATTATAAATGACAATGTGACTGAGATTATGAGATACAAATTCATATTGACAATCTTGCTAAGGGAAACAACTCTTTCAGTCTTACTTGTAGCTGATGGTTCATATTGATTTTATGGTTCTTGTATTTATAAAAAGTTGCCACATCATAAGTTTTATTGAGTAAAAATATCATTGTAAAGATTTACTTTTTTTATGAAATGGAAACAAGTATACTTGTGTCACATGTACTAAGAAAGTCATGGATAAATCCTAAGAATAATTTTGTGTGAGTCTAGACTACACAAAAATTTCAATCCTACTTGCAAGGGTTTTTTACCCATGTTAAAATACCACCTGCTTTTGCTTTTTGACATTTAAAAACAGGGTTTAAATTTGATCCACACTGGTGCTATGCTTATGAAAATTTGATTGTGTAAATTCAGGATTACAAAATGTTTGTCACAAATGAATCATACATAGTCTGAGTAATATTTGAATATGATAAGCAGCTTGTCTAAGTCTAGTGAATAAAATCTAAAACTTTTATATCCTGTTGTAGCAGTGATCTAGTCATAGTAATGTAAACAAAGAATCAGGTTTCAGATAAGAAATATCATGATGAGTATAATGTGTGTACAACAATAAGTAATCTCATACAGGTGTTTAAAGGTGTGGCTAAAATTATAAATATTGATGATCAGATATTATTAGAATATATTAATCATCAAAGATGACCTGCACATGTAAGCAATTCACTTTTTATAGGTAAGTTTGTCTACATATTATTGATGTAGCCATGCTTTATGTATTTATTAAGTGTGATAAGTCATGATTGTCACTCTGTTTAATATAACAGTTTTTATTCATACCTCTTTTTCATCTGGGCTCTCCACCTTCTGCTTTTTGGCTGAAATCAAACAGATAGAACTATGTCATTTCACTGGTAAAAAGTCATAACAACTGAGCTCTTAGCAGCTAAATTCCAAAACGATCATCTATTGACATCACAAATACATATTTAAAGCAGTTGCCCTGCAAGTGCAGATAATTGCAGATAACATTAGTACTCTTTACCGGAAACTATTTACGAATTGTTTAATGTGACATTAAGTGCAGAAAAAGACAATTATAATTATAAAAAATCATGTTTGGAACTCATTTTTTAGTCTATTGACTTTTTTTTGTACCTGACTTTGTGCAAGGTAATTTCACATATTTATTTTTGAAAGCAATACAGACTCAATACAGATCATACAAATCATTTTGTTCTATGTTTACACATTTTTATTTCATTTTAGCTTTAGCCAGGTACACCCTATACAAGCATATGCAAAATATAAACCTAGAGTTCCGAATCAAATGCATGTACATGTATACAGTTAAATAAATGAAAGAGTTATACCTTTAGATTCCTCCATTTGCTTGTCTTCAGATTTAGTAACGTCGCCTACTGATTTACATTTGTCTTTGACTGTAGGATCAATTAAATAAAATATATTATTGGAAGCAGTTTGTGGTACACCTGAAAGTCTTTTAGTACTAGAATTATCATTGTCTTCATTAATAACTTTAGACGATCTCTTCTGTGTCACTTCTAGTCCATTAGATTTTTTCCCTCCATTTCCATTTTTACGTTTGGCTAATGGTGATTCGACTTTAGGTTCATATCGTTTAGATAGTTCACTTCTTTCATCAGTAATATCTCTAGATTTATTCATAACAACATCTCCAGTAATAATCTTTCTATCTTTAATTTTAGCACATTTACCTTTTCTCTTAGTAGGAGTAACAATATCACTACCTATACTAGTAACACTGGTAGCCATGTCAGAATCAAAATCACTTATATTATCACTGGATTTCAATAACGGACTTTCTGACGTAGCATCAAGTACATCAATAGAGCCTATAGACTTATCTAAACTGTTTGTTTTACTGGTAACACTTCTTTCTTGATCTGGCTCAGAATAATCTAAACTATTAGATTTACTTGTACTGGTTCCCAACTGTATATTAGCTGATTGACTTGCTGGTTCCTGGTCTTTAGATGCTGATTCTGTTTTACTCTCATCTGGTGGCTGAGTCTGTTAAAATATAAAAATAAATCATGATATCAGGCAGGGCTTGAATTAAACAAACAAATGAGCTTGCAAATTTTTGCGGGTTGATTTTATTTCGACTCGAAAAAATGAAGAAATTGCTTGCATTTTTTCTCCAAATTTCATCGGGGGGGGGGGGGGGGGGGAGAATATGTTTTGGTTTCATTCTTTTGCAAGTTTTTTGGACATTGAAAGCTAGACGTTTGGTCAAATCTGCTGGATGTATGTTTGATGATTTTTATGCATTGATGTAAAAACTTGGTTTTGATTGGATGAAATAGAAATGTTGCATAAACATTGAGTGATTAAATGTTCCAGATTTTTGGCCTAAGTAGGTCAGCAGCAGTGAGAGGTAAAACAGTAAGCAAGAGGCTCTGAATTTAGTGAGGTTCAACCCAATTATATACATAGTAGCTGGCTGATAAGATGATACAAAGCTATTGTAAATACAATTATAAATGTTCTAAAACTTTGTACTGGTGAAGTATGTTATAATTTATATAGCAGATGTATCATTATAGATATAAATAAACAACAGAACAAGTGAGTCAGTGCCAAATAGCATACATAATTTTATCAGTCATGATAATGAAGTAAAACCTCTCCTATGGCTACCTGTCTAACACAGTCACCTCTCAATTATAGAAATTCTCAATAAAATGCAACTTAATGTCGCCTATCTCTAAAACCAACCACTTCTCTATATCAGTAACAGTTAACCCTTTATTATAGCCACCTTTCCATTGCAGTCAGCTCTCTATTACAGCCAATTCTAAATAGTAGCCACTTCTCATTAAAATGAACCTTAATTTTATCCATCCATCTCTAAAAAACCAGCCAGCTCCCTATAACAGTGATTTCTCATTTATAACCACCTATTAATAATACTTTTCTCTCAATTATAGTCATCTTTCAATATAACAAGTTCTTTCTCTAAGCAGTCATTTCTCATTACCAGTCCCCTTTCATTAACACTCAAATAATAAAATGGCTGTCCAGTATAACCACTAATTTTACTCTATATTTAATGATATTATAGTCAAACTAGAGAGTTCTTGTGTAACAAATTATTGACTCAAACAAATTTCTTTGGCCTAAACTGGCTGTTATCATTAAGTTTTATATACTCAGAAAAAAGATAAAGTGAAAAGAAATGAGAAATTATTTCAAAAAATTTAAGTGTTTAAGTGAAACTTGATACATTTTAGTCTTGTATTTCAGTAAAATAAAAACCAATTAATATATTTTTTTACATTTTGTTGCCATGGAAATATCTACAAAAATATCAGGAGATAGAAGAACAAGTGTTAATGTTTTATGTACAAGATTCTTAAAAAAAACACAGCAATTAAATAAATACTAGATTAAAACACTGTCAAGAATAATAAAGTGATTTCTTTATTTTACCAGAACAGAACATCTGTTCTGTTCGGTTCTTTATTTTACCTTTCTACAGCTTTGTTTGCTATTGTATTTCTATTGTATACTGGATAAAAACTAATTAAGCTCAATGACAACCTACAATTTTATTTATCTGATATTAAATGGCCTATCTGTGCAATCTGATTCAATATGTAACATACAAAGACATTAAAATGGCCATTCCACAAACTGTAAACTGTTAAAAATATTTATTCTTGGCCTTACTATGATGTCTGACTCAATATATAAGATATATGACTGTCTTATCAGTATATAACATTAGGTGTAAGATTTGTTCTTATAAAATATATAGCTAAATCTTTCATTACAATCTCTCAACAAATGTCACCTGATAACATGCCCTGCATTTTCCTATATAATTCACAGAACAAGAATCTTTCAACTACAGTCATCTCACAACAACAATCACCTCTCATAACAGTCACCCTCCAACAACAGTCATCTCTCAACTATAGCCACATCCTTACTACAGCTCCCTCCAACAACAGCCTTTTCCCTCCAAAACAGCCTCCTCTACAACAGCTGCCTACCAATGTCATTTTCCCAAAATAGCCACTTTTTTAACAACAACTGTCTCCCTATAACAACTGCCTTTTAACAACAACCACCTCTGTACAACAGCTTATTTGAAATATACTACTTTTACCTGTTATTGTATAGGGATTGTTCTGTATATAAGATTACAATGAATCATGTTTATTTATCATATCTTGTATCATTGATAAATATTGTATATATTATAAAATACATTCCCTCCATGGCATATATTGTGAGGCTACATATATTTATAGCTCTACTTGAAACAGTATCATTATTTTTTGTCTGAATGTTTTTACATGGAAAACTACAGTCATTCCTATTGAATTTTTCATGCAGTTATGATTTAAAATTGTCAACTTGGGTATATGCTAACTACTATAATTATTGAATTTATAAAATAACTATTAAAGTTTGGGTTCTGAGATTTTACACCTGACCTTGGACTATGAGTGGGACGACTGACAAATAAAGTAGGAATGCAGTGTAAAGCTTTAAATATTAGATTACTTTTTATTTTAGCAGTCTGTGGTTAACATTTTAGCTTGTAAAAAAGTAGCATATAGGGAAACTTGGGTACATTATTTATACAATCAGTTTAACCAGTTTTATATTTGTTGTATTCATAGAATTGTTTCCAATTTGTTTCCTTGTGGTATGGGAATATCACTGTTACATGTGTGACTAAGGCATAACGCTGCTATTCAGTGGTTTTACTGTAATGAAATATAAATAAGTAAAGTTCCGCTTAAAAAAAACCCAGCAAAATCAATGGTCTTAATAGCGTAACGGTCTTATAAAAGTGACTCTTTTCTTCACAAATTAGGCATTTGGGTCTTAATAATTGTCAAAAATTGTGTGATTTTGAAATAACAAAAGTGGTCTTAATAGCGAAACTTTACTGTATAACATATTATTATAATGTACCCACCTGTCTATGTTTTCTCACTTTTCCTTTAGGTGTTCTAGTTGCAGGACTTCTGTTTCTAGGAGGTTTGGCTCTCTGAAACTGTAAACAAATAAATAAGTATACATGTATGTCTGATTGAATGCCAATTGCATTTATCAAGTTAAAAACACAGCCATTTTTTGTTGATTTCATTGTCAGTGTTTCACAGTTGATATTAATTTTCCTTACTAGTAATTCATAAACTGAAACCATAGTTATATGTTATAAAACTATGTATTAAGTATTATTTGTTGTGGAATATTTCACTCTGAAAGCTAGTGAAACAGGAAAATAAATAAAGATGTTGAGTAGTTATTTGCTGATTGATTAAAATTAAACAATAGTGCTAATACAAATAAGAAGAAATTGTTGGCGCCTAGTAGAATGAAAAGTGTTTCCTGGTAAAGAAGAGTCCAGGAAAGCTGGTTTGGTGAACCTGTCTATGTACTAACTGGACAAAAATTGGTTTTGTTTTTTTTTGTTTTGGTTGGGTTTAACGCCGTAGCAACACATTCTATAGGTCATATAACGGCCGTCAGTCAAGCTACTCACTGTTCCTGGAAAGGCTAAATCTCTGGATTTAGCTGTTAACCAACTACTAAGCGCATACTTTTGTCAGTGACTGACAACTGCCTGACATAATTAAAAATCATTAGTAGGAGGAAGAATGGCCATAGAAATAATTTCATTACCAAGTTACACGAAAGTATGCCCTGCCCAGGAATCAAACCCACGACATCTCAATCTGTACACTTGCGTGCTACCAACAGAGCTAGCCGGGTGGCTTACAAAATTTGGTGTATGGTATAAAAGAGCGATGAAGATGATACTATACTTACAGATTTCAATATTTTTGTACCACGTTGTATATCAGCAAATTGATCATCTTCATCAGAGTCTGCTATAACTACATCTGGGTTATTACCTTGTGATATAGTTGAACTGTAATATAAATATACATACATCATATTTAAATATATTTATCACCATACTTTTGCAGTCTATTTATGTAGGTATTGTTAGGCTCCATAAGTTCGGTGGGGGACATTTTCATTAACTCTACTGATTTTTAGCTATACTTTTTCAAGAATAGTTGAGCTATTCTTCTCCATTATACCTTAAATCAGCATAAAACTTCTTGGTTAAGTTTTCATTCGATTGATTACTGAACATGTTCAATCCCAATTGTGACTAAAATATTATTTTGAAAATATGACTAAATTTTGGTTTTTCAAGAAAAATTTCAGAAAACCAAGATGTCCTGGCTGCTGTGATATGATGGGAATATTGTTGGTATATAAAATCAGATAATAATTTTCATGCAAGTTGAGTCACGTTTACACATAAAGCCACATTACAAATATTTCTAATCTCAACCATGTTATGATACATTTCAGTCTATAGGTGTAAAAACCCACTTATAGTTTATACATTCTAGTCATCTAGAAACCTTAATGGGTTTTATAGAACAAAAAATAGTTGATTTCTTCTAAGCTTCAAAACTATTTTGGAAAGATAAAACTGTGGTTATTTTGACATTTTAAACAATTTATTCTAGCCTTGTTTAAACAAAGATTGTAATGTTATGTGTTAGAGAAGTTAGTGAACCAATACTTCACTACTTGATGTCATTTCTACATAATTATTTTAACAGCTCCTACCATGGTAGAAGGCATTTGGAACTACTTCGTGATTTTCTACAGATTAACACTTCATAGATGACCAAAGTGGTCTTCCGAATGACCCATGGTCATCCAACTCATTTCTTAACAATATGCCTTGGCATTCAGACTGGCGCTAAATTATTGTTTATGTGGTTTCAAATATATTTTACAATTTAAATTAGCTTACAACTTTATGATTTTTAAGATTTGTATTTTGGTTTATTCCATGATATACACAATGGTCTCTAGTCCCATACACTGTATGATGAACATGTAATATACATAGCACTCAAAGAACAAGTGTTGCTGTATAGTTATAGCATGATGTAAAATATAGTGTTCTATAATATGGCCATGTCTCTTATCATATCCTGCTGATTTAAATACACCATTATCGCTAGTGAGTACAGAAATACTGTAGTGAGTATTTAAATCAGTGGGGTTAATGTTTGCACCACTGACAGTTGAATAAAAGTTATCATTACAAGAGCTTGATGTGGTTAATACTATAAATAATGATGATATCATAATTCTAATATATGTACAGTCATTAAGATATCAGTTCAAACAGCAGTATTAAACCATTTGTTTTCATTGAATAGGATAGTCTCTATTTATCTACATTACTGTACAGGTATCCATATGAACAATAGGCTTAGTTATTTTTTGAGATGACACATTTTTTTGCATTAAATATAAAAATTCATGGTCACAATCTTGTATTTAAGTCCCTGTATGGGACTACAGATTGTGGTTTTAATAACAAACTTTATGGGATGACTCATTGTATGTATAGGGGGTCAGTTAGTCAGTATTAATTATCACTGTCCTGTCTATAAGTTATAATTATTATATGTCTTAGTATGCAACTAGCCAACTACAGATTGTGGTTTCAATATAAAACTTTATGGGATGATCCAGTGTTTGTACAGGGGTCAGTTAGTCAGTATTCATTATAACAGTCATGTATATCATTAAGTTATAATTATTTTAAGTCTTAATATGCAACTACAGATTGTGGTTTCAATATAAAACTTTATGGGATAACCCATTGTTTGTATATGGTCAGTTAGTCAGTATTGATGATTGCAGTGTTCCTGTATGAGACTACAGATTGTGGTTTATGAGACAAGGTATATGCGACACAGTATGAGTAATAATATATAATTATTAAGATAAAAGTAGAGTTGACCATTATATGAGATACATCATTATGTGGGTACCTGTCTGAATCATGGTTATATGTTTGACAAGTAGGGATAAACAAGACATTACCACTTGATTAATGTAAACAATGTACTTAATTAACTAAATATATACGTAATTCTAAATGGTTTGCTATAAATGTAGACTGGTTGCTGTGTTTAATCATCATGCTGAGTATTCAAATAATTTGGGTGCAAACCTTGGCATGTCTACTATCTATACACAATAATGGTGAGTTGCTTGGATGCCTCTTATAGTCAATTAGGCCGATGGCGTACATCAAATATTCCTACTCACCAAACTCCTACTAAGCTATTTCATAATTTCCATTCAATTAGGCCTAGAAATTTCAACATGGACCCAACATGTTTTCATTTATCCTGCGTCAAATGGACCCTTGACATATAACAATCTAGGGTGTAAAACCTAGTTTATATAATATGATATAATATGTGATGTGAAGAGATGTGATGCATTGCAATGTGATTCGAAGCCGCCTGGCTAGCTCAATTGGTAGCACGCAAGTTTACTGATCGAAGGGTTGTATTCTCCTTCCTACCAATGATTCTTAATTATGTAGGGCAGTTGTCAGTCACTGACGAAAGTATGCGTGTAGTAGTTGGTTAACAGCTTAATCCAGAGATTTAGCCTGTCCAGGAACAGTGAGTAGGTTGACTGACCGCCGTTATATGACCTATACAATGTTTTGCTAAAGTGTTAAACCAAACAAAAACAAACAAGCAACTAAAAAACTATGTGATTGGATGCCACATAATGTGATATGTTACCATGTGATATAGTATAAAATAAATGATTACCTGTACATAGATAAGTTATCAGTAAGATCATCAGGTGTATCAGTTATACTATCCACTAAACTACGTGACATCTCACTGTCTATATTTAAATCTAAATTCTTAGATTTTCTATCTTCACTCCTGTCTGGTGATCTCTGTGACAATCTCTTACTTCTAGGTGAATCTGGTGTGACTAGTTGTGATCTACGGTTGCTAGGTGACCGGTTGCTAGGTGATGGTTGTAATATCAACATGTTGTCAAGAGCCTTAGCTTTCTCCTTTACTGATACTTTATCATCCAAGTCTACATCAGCTGTTAGATTGTCACTGAAAAATAATACAGAAATAATTTAATGAGTTCATGCAAATCTGGTATAACTACATGGTGTTCCGGGCATGAAAGGTTGACTCTATCATGCTGGCAGCCAGACAGTGTAAATAAAGAAGGATGGAAACTAGTTTAGTGCTGACCCAGTGATTTGTGTATGATATTTGATGAATTATTTCAATATATAGTCATCCATGTTAACTGGTTGGACACTATATCAATCAGGCTGACCTGAACAGTTTTTTTCTTAATTTACATGGGCAGATCCAGCGGTGGGGGGGGGGGATCAGGGGGGTTCGGACCCCCCCTAGAATTTGGAAAATGTACCTGTCCATTAGTGTATTTCTTGCATGTACGTAGCATTTTTAAGTAGCATGAAGCAATTTTTTTCGGTGCCCAACAAAGATTTAATGGCTATGTAGTTTTTATTATCAATATGTTGTATTTTTTCTGCAAAATGTGTATAATGTGGTTTGAGGTTTGGGCCCCCCCCCCTAGAAAAGTTCAGACCCCCTTAGAAAAAAACCTGGATTCGCCCCTGATTTGTACATTTTTATGAGAATACATGTTGTCTTAAATTGACAATAACACAGAGTGTATAGCTGATACACTGATTCAGACATTTTAAAAAGCTTCGAAAATAATTGTTGATATTCGGGAGGGGGGGTAATGATTTTTTGTCACATTAATGCTACGTAAGATGACTATCTAGCATATATATCTGGGCTGGTTCATCTTTTACTATTTCTGAGTCCTGCTCATTCTCTCATCATTCTGTCTAGTGTGATATATTGACCATGTTTATTGATCTTCCATTCAAAGTACAAGACATGCATGTACTACTACTAGTTATAACTCTGTTGAACAATTCTGGCCCCTTTTCTTTTGTTAACTTAATGCACAATGCACAATTAAGGGTTGTCCACAAGTTCTATTGATTTTATTATGTTTTTGTTTAAGTTTTCTTCTTGCTTGCTTTAAAAATCTCTCACTCTCCATGCTTGCTTCAATTATTATGAAAAATATTTGCTGAGTGTTTCCATACAGTTTACATGTAATTGTTGCCAAGCATTGACATTATATCATTACTTGTATTGTAAGCATTATATATACAGTTCCCGCCAAAAGTTTGGAGACATTTTCATTTTGTAGGCTTACTGAATGGCTTTTATATAAATTTGATAACTGTTTATTTTGAAATGCCTTAAGTTTTTCTTTACAATTTGGTTAACGTTATAATTATAGTTGAGACTACAAAAATAGCATAAAAGCTATGTTATGGAAAATAATTACAATAAACATGTTTTTAGAGGATTTAGGATGTCAGATGCTGAATCTTGTATATGTTCTGCATTAATGAAATTTGCCTTCATTTTTATCTCAAACCATACTTAAATATATTGAAAATAATGATTCTGCTGAAATAAAAAGTCAAGAATGATAGTAAATTTCTTTTGTCTCCAAACTTTTGGTGGGTACTGTATATATTATAGAATGTTGGATCAGTTATATATTATAGAATGTTGGATCAGTGCAAAACTAGACTAAGTCTTAATTATTTTCATGAAATTAGACTAGTTTTGTGCTAACTCATAGTCACTGTTTTATAGTTAACTTTTCCCAATAATAAATGATTTAAGTATATTTACATTGTTAATTAGTATTTGCCAATTGATTTACATGATGTATAAATATTATGATTTCAATTATTTATTCATTAACTTGCTGGTATCAGATGAAATCATACATTGATTTAATTTATTAGATATCCATACATTAATTAACACCATACACACATGCTGATGCCTGGTAATCCATTTTATAGGACTTACTGATTCTTATCACATGTTATATTGGTGTCTTGTTTACAGGATTAGCAAACCCTGTCAGAGTCTACCAGCAATTCTCATGTAATACTATGTGTAATTTGAGAAATAAAAGTATTGTTCTGTTCTGTTCTGCTTTTGGCAACCAAAACTTGGCAACACCGTCACTACAAAATAGTCCTCTCTATGAGTTATACTAGAAAATTTTCAAACTTTGACTCATTTTAGACCCAAATTTTCTCTTTAAGGAATTAAAAGGGTCATCCTAGTGTCTGCAAATTAAGTCCTTATGGATAGAATGGACCCTTAACAAACCTCAAAAGCAAACTAGTAATGTTTACAAGACTGACTGTCTGATGTCATTGGTATGGTCTATATGAAAAGACTGTCTTACAAGGTTGAAGGAAATTAGTTCAGATAAATTGATTGGTTTGTGCCTTTTTTCTTTGTGGGTAAAAACAGTCTGATTTGAGTCATTGCCTTAACTCATTAGCCTGAAGCTCTGGACTTGTGAAAATTGACCAAGGCTTGTAAAAATTACTGATTTATGGGATTAAATGTTTGTTTTGTACTGTTCCATTCTGATAAGTTGAATTCATCATGGCCTTATAGCAGCCATGTGTAAAGCTGCAGTCCCATACACATAAAAAAAGCCGTGAGGGCACTGTACGGGCGCCGTGCGATCAAGGACCGTACAAACTTTGCATACCCATATGGACTGTTATATTTTTACCAGGGTCCGTGAGATGAGCCTTGGATACATTTATCAGTTTCAAAGGCAAATTGTGAACAAAATTGCGGCCGAGTATAAAACATGCATATCTTCCAGCTACGGCTTCTTACGGGTGTGTTGTTTTGTACCACATGCGTACTGTCACTGTAATACGCGAGGCTTCCCACTGCCTATGACTGTCTGCACGTACGGTTCCACAACAAGCCATCAAGCCATGTTTTTATGGGACTGAGGCATTACATGTTAGAACCTGCAGAAACTTTTGCAAGTTCCCATTGTACAATCAACAATAAACTGACAACATCATGGTATCTATGGCAACCTATGAAAACAACAATAAGTTAAAACTCTCTCTAAGTATTAAAACATTGATGAGGAAATCATTTAATATATAAAAACTATGGTAATATGATCTTTAATATTGTAGTTTGTTTGGTTGTCAAGGAAACATGTTACTGTTTTATTATACAATAACTAGGAAACATCATCTTAGAGACTTGATTGTTAAATGTTCTAGAAAACAGAAGATGACAATCTTCAATGTAACAGACATTTTGATTTGATTTTTTCTACCATAATGACTGGAGTTTAGTTTTGGAATAGTTTAGGATAGTATTAACTCTTTAATATTGGCATGCTTTGTTTAACCACAACCCTTTGACTTATTTGGGAACTTTTTATCTTTAACTATGACATGCTTTTATGCAGCCATGAGCCCTAATTTAATTTGGAAATTATTCAATCTTTGATAATTGAAAAATGTTGTTTTTTTTTAAAAACACAACCCTTATATTCATTTGGAAACTAATTTAATATTGACATGTTTTTGTTTAACCAAGACCCTTACACTCATTTGGGAACTTATTTAGTCTTCTAATAATTGGCATGCTTTTTGTTACCATGAGCCTTATAAGTTTCATTTGAGATTTTATTTAGTCTTGTTAATTGATATAAAAAAATAATGCTATTTGTAAAGATTACCAGCTCCAATATTATTATGTTATATTACTTTATGGGTATTCATCTTCCTTTATAATATACACTAATCCAAAACTAGCTTGTAAATAATCCCAACAGATTTTTGTTAATGTTGAATTATATAAGTAATATAATTATGTAGTAGTGTATTATTACCATAGCTTATGCATTATTGGTGACTTTAAGTAATAGTGTGTAAAATTTGAAGGGGTATAGATTTATACCAAATTCCCTCTGTTCAGAACTAATCTTCCACACAAATAAAAGAATTATTGTTGGCATATTAAATGAACATTTGCTTCTGGTACCAAGATCTGACTTGGTGTACCATTAGTACAAATATTGAGTCAATGAGATTTACATATTATATTAAATTTACATATCTTATAGATCTGTTACTTAGCAACAAGACATTCTGTACTGTTACATTAATATAATGGCACAAGCACTTGTATGGTCACTTGATGAAATTTAAAGATGAAGAATTGTTTTTACATAAATTTATCCATTCATATGATTATATAACAAATGGAACAATCATTTATTCATGAAACAAACACATGTCTAGTTGTGTTTCCATTGCAATAACAAAATTTGCAAACAGAACCAATTAGACACCATTGAAATGTTCAGCCAATTTGACAGTTATTTGACATTAAAATTATCATATTGCAGGTGACCCTCACATTACCCATTCACACTTAGGTGAATTGAATCAATCACAATCATTTATTTAACTTAAGGAATAAAAAGTGCCCCTTGTGGAATAATTGACACCAGGACCTCTTGAACCCTGTGCACTTATCCTACCACTGGACTACAGCTCCTATTATAAGGACTACAGCTCCTATTATAAGGACTACAGCTCCTATTATAAGGACTACAGCTCCTATTATAAGGACTACAGCTCCTATTATAAGGACTACAGCTCCTATTATAAGGACTACAGCTCCTATTATAAGGACTACAGCTCCTATTATAAGTAAAGTGTTACCTTCTTTAAGATTAGAGATTTGTGTGCATTTAACTTTGCTGATAAGTGAATTCACTTTAATTTTCATTGGAAAAGCTTACACTTTTTCCTGTTGTTGAAACCTTTATTTGCCATATAATAATATTATGAAGAGAACAGTCGTCCTATGTGCATAAGCAATGATTCATTAGTAATGTTAATGTTATATCAAGGAAATATACATGTCCAATTGATTCAAGTATTTTATGTTCATGTAAATGTTGATAATATGTATGGTCTAACCTCAGCTGACCTTGACTGACTGATTGAATGACAAGTAATGAGTGATACACATGATAACCAATCATTCAATGTACTAATGGCCTAAAGGAATGTGTCAGACTGGTTACAGTTTTACTGACATATAGATTATTTTCTCATATTAGATTTCATGTAAACCAGTAAATGTAATATAATATATCCAAGTACTTTACTACCCTCAGTGGTTGTAATTTAATGGTTCAACCAAAATGTCAGTTTCTATTTTATGACAAAATAATGAATGAAAAATGGTGGAGTCAGCATTGATGTCCAAATACTGCCAGGAATTTTACATACTTCCAAAATGAATTGGAAATACATACTTCCAAAATAAATTGGAAATGAGATTATGCGGACCCTCCTCCCTTTCCTGGAAAATCCTTTGGTAAGTTTGGTTGGACCTCATGTACAAAAGCTAGATCTACCCATGAATGAATGCATCCAGTTATCTACTAAAATTACTCTAGATATGGCTATAAGACTGTATCTTACTGCTCTATTGAAGTTATTTGATCAATATACTCACACATACCATTACTAATATTGTATAAAACAAAATATCAAGTTTTATACATTGATCCAATGGTAAAGTTAGTCATCATGGATGCTCTTATAATGCATAATGCTAAAATGGTGTTGTACACACTAATATTATCCTGCTCCTATGTATGATGTTTCGTGATGGTTGACAATGATGTAAATGGACTTATAATACTTTGTGAATTATTTCTATGAGCAGGACTGTTTTATTATGAAATCACATTAAGCCCTGTGCATTAAATGACAGAGATAAATTTCTACAAAATTTTCTTTGTACTGTGGATATTAGAATTAGAGGCATATAAGTTTGGCTATAAGAATGTGAGATTAATGAAGTTTTACTTATTTAGAAATTTATTGGACATGATATGTCAGTTATAGTTTTATACCATTTGATTACATATATTCTGTGCATTCAGCATCATATTTACTGACTGCCATAATCAAATAGAATATTTAGTCATCTTGTCAGTTTACCATGTTGTTAAACTATGTCTATGATATTTGCCATGTTCAATCTTCCAAATAAGATATGTTATATGTTATAGTCCATTTCCACATGAATATCTGAATTAATGAGAATCAAATGTCATTTTACTGTCATTTATAATGAATAACAAAACGCTTTAGTTGCTTGGTAACAGGGACAAAATATGCCCTGCATGCATTACTCAGTCTAAAAAAGTTTGCATTAAAGCCAGTTAGAATTGCAGATTCTTGAAGAGTTTGCTACATTCCTATATTAGTTCAATTTTGAAGACCGTAATTTTATCACACAACTTAAGGCTGATATTTTTCTTTCTACATTTCATTAAGTTTTCCCTTGCAGGGTTTAAAGTGATTGTAACCAATACTGAGAAAAACAATTCTTGAACATTTGAGACAAAAAATCTATAGGAAACTTTAATCAACTTGAATTATGGGTCAAAATTATAGGAGAAAGATGGGACATGTTCTCGTTGTTAGAAACTAAAAGTATAAATTAAAGTGCAATTAACAAAATATGTTTATTCATCCATGTATGAATCCCAGTGAACATTTATATATAGAATGGAACTATAGCTCATTCTTGAGACACTGCTTACTGTCAAATTTTATATGAGGCCCACAGAAACGATTGGGTTTTGCCTTATAACTGTGTTGCCTCTATAGATAAAATCATCATTATTATTGTTATTATTATTATTGTTGTGGTTGTAGGGGTTGTTATCATTATTATTATCATTATCGTCATCATCGCCATCATTGTCACTGTAATCATCATCATCATCACTTAAACCACTATCGTCATTATCATCATCTAAGCAAGAAATGAACCTGGGATTGCTTCACTTGATTCATGTGTAATAAGGGCCTTGTGTAAGTCACCTGCTTCATGAAGACGATTTTAGTGATCACTGATTATCAAACTAGTCATTAAAATTGACCAGATATGTTTATGGAGGCAGACTGAACTTTAAGCTTGTACTTAATATGTTGATGAAAGGGATTGTTTTTCAAAATTAAACAATGATAAATCTAGGGTGTGTAAAACAATAAACTAAATGAAAACAATTAACTGAATGTAAACTTCAAAGTGTATTGTCTGAACCATTCAACGGAAATTTCAGCCATGTATAGCGTATATTATAATGAATATAATGAGTCATATCCTACAAATTATAAAATTCTTATCACAGTTTTATACTGGTATGTTGTATTATATTTATTTTTTATGATTTTATGTATATTAAAAGTGTCTAAAGTCAACAATTGTTTCATTGTTAGAATGTTCCTGTCTACAATCTAGCATTTGTTCTAAAATGTTTTGAATACTTGGGAGAGTCAAGGAACATTATAGGGGGGGGGGGGGATAGCAGTCCCCCTGAGGAATTTCAGAACTTTTCGCCAGAATACACTAAAAAATATATTAAAAGTGTTACGTCCCCTAAAAAAATCTTAGATTGAGGCCCAAAAAGAACAAAAATCAGGATCTATTGCAGTGAGAATTATAGCTTTTGAAAAATGTTCAGATTTCACCAGAATAAAAGTTAAAGTTTAGGACCCTTACAACTGGATGTTATGTTAGATCTGTCCCAGTTTTGTGAAAACATGTAATATTATATCCAGTTTTCACCATGCAATCTCTCACATTCTAGAACATAGATGACTAATGTTAAAATGCATTATTTGTCATCAACCTCAGCTTGCAAAGGTATTTGTCTCTGTTATTTGGAATATTGGAAACTTTCTCTTCAATTGAAACAATCCATTGATGAATTAACTAGTTGCACATAAATTGTTGGAAACAAGAAGAGTTTGTTGTCTAATATTGTTTGCAGTCATGTGATGGTTTGATTGTTGTAAAATTCATGAATCAATGGCCAACATTCATTTTGTGGATGTGAGAATAGGCTGTATGTTATGTTTATCTATGATACTGAGTATTATAGTTTGTGCAAAAATATTTTAGTGTAAATTTTCACAAAATGCACTTTTTTTTCAAAAAATATAGATACATAATGTGCCTAAACGTTTTTCACTCAAGTCTGAGCTTTCCTTCAAAACACTTAAGCAGTTGTCTTAATAGCTATTCGCAAACATATACATTGTACTAAGTTAATGTTCAATCAATTCTGTTTCTAAAACGATATAATTTAATCATGATTGAATAGACTAAGATGAGATTTTTTGTGATTCTCGAGTCTGTAATGTTCAGTAAGTAAAACAGACTCAGAGTGAAGAGATAGCGGTTTATCTTAGAAGTAGACCAGACTGCTAGCCATATATCTATAATGTTTACATAACTTATATACAATATATAATTAATCTTTTACTCTCTCTCCTGGAAAGGCAGAACAAGCCAGGGGGTCAGGTGGGGGGGGGGGGTCAAGTGCAAAACTCCCTGGAATTCAAGAAATGTTGCAAGGAAATAACAATAATCTAGCTATGTTATCTTTCAACTGGAGGAAAATCTGTGGGGTGCAGTCAATGAGAGCTGCATGGAATTCAAAATGCTTGCAAACATAATTGAAAATTGGGTTCAAAATGAAAACTGGCAAAAATCTTACTGGAATTTTGTTCCTGGTGTCATTAATTTCAGCTGATTCAATCCTTTCAGCTGTTGAATCACCTTTATCTTCCCATTGTCTCCCTTCCCAGAAACTAAGCCACAAAATTATTATATTTTCATGCTAACCCAAACAATGTGAATGGAATTCAAACCAAAATAGAGCTGCTTCTTTTCAATGATTACCTGTTCAATATTGTATGTTGTAACTGCTCAGTCATGCCTGCCTTGTACATTGTACTATGAATGAACTATGAATAAATAGCTATAAAACATTCATGGTCATCAACCTATATAATATTATTACCTCTCTGCTAGTCTCTGGTTTTCACAAACATATAAACAGGCATGTTTTATACATTAAAGATTTTTTACAAACTGTTATGATTAGTCTTTCTGTGTATAATGGAGAGTGCTAGGAATTTTTTAACAAGACTTTTAGACAGGGGGTTACAACAGTCTACAAAATTAGGATAAGTGGTTGCCCAAACAGGTCATTTAGTAGCAAGCACTATATCTTGTTTGTAGATTTTTGGTTGCCTAAAAGATGTTTTTGGTTGCCTGAACTAAAAAGTAGTTGTCTCAGACAACTGGACACCCATAAATTTTGTTAACTGGGGGGTTAGTATGAAAAAAATAGGGAAGATGGCAGCTGCTGCTTCTTCAGGTATTCTGCTGTGGACCAGTCACAATTTTATGTACTTTGTTACTATATCATAATAACTGAAGTTTTATATTGTCAAGAAATGTAGAATGCCTAGATATCATGTTGGGAGGATATGATTCCTTGGCAAATTATTGAACTCTGGTGTTTGAATTATTGATAAGCTTGTCATAATCATGTCCAATTTTATCTCAAATTAAATTTGGCTTCCATGACTGACAGCTATTATAACTACTACTACTACTACTACTACTATTACCACAGGGGCTTGGCATTCTGTATCTTACAAGAAAGAGATATCATTCTCAAAGTACAATACAGAATGTCAAGCTCCTGTGCTATTACTTATACAACTATGCTCAGTATGCTAGTGGTTGCAAAGAGACAAATTCTGATTTTCATTGATTCTGCTATACTGTTGTTCAATAACCCAGAAGCACAATTTACTATTATTGACATACTCTGCCAGTAGTCTACCATGATAATTTTGAGAGATAATTTATAGAATAGGAAGTCTTGGAAGATGAAATATATAGTCTTCTTATGATAGAACTTATTTCAGGTAATCTGTTAACCAAAACTGATACCTGTGAAAATGTGAGAAACATATTTCCAGTAAAAATTCTAACATGTTTATCATATATCATAGTTTGTTTGGCTGGTTACTACCTCTCTAGGAGAGAGAGAGATGGTAGGTCGTAGTGAAATAATATGGCAATTATGATGCTGTTTAAGATTTTACAAGTCAATGTTAAGACAGTTTTACAGGTTAATTGCAGCAAGCATATTGAACCAGTCCCATTTTTATAGGTTTTTTTTTGCTTTGGTGATTTTTTTTTGTTGAGGCAGCTGAAAATAAGGGACAGGTGGGGAAAAATCAATTTAGACTCAATTAATTGATTTATTTTGGCCTTAAAGAATTGTTATAAGTTTTTATTACAGTGACCTAATTCTGGTAATATTTTAGTGTTCACAACAGGTGGGATGTATTCTACCAGGTAAGATAGCCAGCCATTAGCTTATCAGCAGGCTGGTAAAATCATACATGTATAATGTATTGTAAAGATTTTGTAGACTTTGTACTGGGTATAAATTAAATCTTCATCAATTAGCACCTGTCAGAAATTAAATTAATATTTTTGTTAATTAAATTATTCACCTGGTAAATCAATTTTAAATGATGAAGTGATTGAGTTATATGTTGTATCTCCAGACAAACCTGTGTGTGTAAAGTAGCCTGACAGGGAAGAACACAAATTGGCTGCTTAATGCAGATAACTATCTATGGACCCTTTCTTGACTTTTTCCCATATCATAATCAGCATATTTAACAAAGGCTTACAGTTATTTTGTGGTTCTTTCCTTTGGCTATCTACCTCTGTCTTTTCTATTGTTCTCTCAACTCTTTCTTATTCTGCCTTTAACATCTAACATAACATAATAGTTAGATACAGACAGCAGTTTCATCATGAATGTAGTTTTAATTTGTTGTAATTCTTAACACTTTGATATCTAGCAACATTATCTTGACATAGTTATTGTCTAAGTTCATTAATGTGTGAATATTCATAAACATTATTCAGACCTGTCTATCTTTAGATTTTTGGTATTTAAGCCATATGTGATCATGGACAATGATCAGTCTTTTCACTGGACATACATCTGATGAGGAATTAACTATGTAGACATAGAATTGTTGAATAAATATGGTAGATATCTGCAATCTTAGGGAATTCATAAAAAACTTGTATGAGGTTATATTGATTTCATAATACATGTACATTGTCTGTAGTGGACATACATTTGTACATTGTAAAGTGGACCTGTATGAGACTACTGATGGTTGATGAATTATCAAAGACATTAAACTCTTACCTTGTATTGACTACCAAAGGTATATCCTGAGAGACTGTGACACCATTATCATTAGTGATGTTAGCAACTTTAACTTCATCATTACTCTCAGATGATGGTTTCTTCTTCGGACAACAACATCCAAATACCCCACCCACTAATCCTAAACTACATAATACAACCAGCGCCATCACTGAGGATAACATTTCTTCTGGACCACTAGCCGGATCATGGTCTGTGTTAGTGTCATCACCTTGATTGATGGCAAGTTGTACACCACTATCATCTAGTTGCCTTGAGTTTACTGCTCGCTTTTTAGAAGAGTGCACTGTAATTAGGTCATTGTTGTCTTTAGTTTTATTTAACACTGATGCTTTTGATTGATTGAACATAACGCCTAGTAATTTCTCTAATACATGTTGAGCAATTATATCATTTGACTTGCCTAACTTAGGAACGCCTAACTCTGGAATTCCTGAATTAGTCTCTATATTATTTATTGGTTTTGTTCGTGAATTGATGGTTTTACCAGATGGCGAAACTGAAACCTCGGCCATAACTTTAGATTGTGAGTTATGTAAATAAGGCGTGTACTCATTATTATCATTTGATTTTCGTATATTTACAATATTAGGTGGAACAAGGTGAACATTTTGAGCATCTGTTTTACTAGTCATATCTTGTAGGCTGTTATCACTATTTGGTTTTATTATGCCAGGGACGTTATCAACTGGCTGCACCAGATCTATAAGTTTGCTATTTTCTTGTAGGTAGATCGGTTTAATAGCTGCAGGTGTTATAGCAGCCGGCATGGAATATATTCCATTGTGTGAAATAATAGTAATTAAAACTTCCAAACACAGCAATAAACACATGTTTGTATACTGTTGAATAACCATTCTGTTGTCTTGGAATATCTTCTTGTATATACAACACTTTACGTTAACCAATCAAAACATTCCTTTTATAATTTATAACATTCCAGAGTACAAACATTCCAGGCTATCAACAGATAAGATTTATTTCAAGTATGTTTGAAGTTATTTACTGGGAATTTACTCTCTCTAACACTTTGTATAACCCCAGTGGAATCAAATATGGTGTAAATATCCTTGATGAAATTTTAATGGAAATCTATGTAATTAAAACTCCAAAGTATAATTAATGAATTCTAATTACACTGACCTAATAACAATACTCCAATAATGATACTTTGAATTTCCAGATTAATTAATTTTTCCTTTTTCAGATAACTTCTCTCTCTCCAAATGTTGAATGATTACTTCATCCTAATTTCAACTTTCAGATGAGTTGAAATATTTTCCTCCTTTCAATTACTATACTGCTCTAAATAATTTTCATTCTTGAACAACCAACTTTCACATTCACTTATAGACCTACCATGATGATTATTTCATGCTCTAAATATTATATCTCCAGATAATTTCACAACAACAACTATACCAATATCATCCCGAACATAAAACACTAATGCTCAAAATTTCCACCACTCACTCTGCATATTTCTGTACTTTAAAAATAAACTAGTCCAGTAACTAGGTGATTCACCTGTTTAACACAAGAATCAAATGAATTATTCAACTTCTTAACATCCTTGTATTTAGATCAAATAGAACAAATCAAGTGGCTGTATAAAACTCTGTACTACAAGTGATAAAATGAAAAAAATTGAACTATAACTCCCTGATATTTCACAACAAATAATAACAACACTTGTGTTCAGTATTCCTATACTATACTGTCTGAGTCATCCACTGTATTATATTGATAGAGAGATCTCCCTCTCTCTCTCCTACACTCTGGTCTCAACAATGATTTCCAATCTAAAACCAGTTGTACACTGACTTGCATAGATATCCTAGCACACACAAAATACTATAGCCTTTTTCTTGTACTAAAATCTCTCAATACATCAACTCATTGGGTTTATAGAACACTCAGCAGTAGTATTCAATGTATGCTGACTGAATGACTGACTGAATTACTGGTTGTATAGCTCAATAGTTCAATGTTTAGAAAACTAGCTAGTTATATACTCCACTCTGATGGTGTTTTAAACTCTAGTGTTCTATGCTCCACTGTACTATTAGCTACCTTATGAACTAAATTGCTCTACTGTTGCCTGTTAGCTACTTGTGTACCTCAACAGCTCAATGCTGTAGAACACTAGTTTCAGAAAGCCACTTTTCTCTGCTAGGTTGGTCCTCTTCCCTGTACTGTAAACTGTCTAATGAACTGGATTTCTATACTTATGTCTTATGGTTAGTTGAATTGCTGCATTCTGAAAACATAGAACACTTTTTTATAAGCTAGCGCCAAAGACATTACAATCAACTCAGAGTTTGTATAAATTCTAGATTTCTCATCTCTACTGAACTGTCAGCTTCCTTAATTTAACTGGATTGCTCTACATTAGCTTTATAATAAGTTAGTTGATTTTAGAAAATCTTAATAAGTTCAAACACTATTTTAAGCAAGTCACTGTTATTCACTCTGACTGTATATATATGTTCGATTGCTCCACTGACCACTGTACTGTACTGTTACACCTACTGAACTGTCCTTGCTCTACTGACTACATGTACTGACAGTAAGGTAGTAATCTTGTAAAGTTGACAGTTGAATTCAGTCAAGATTTTGACAGCCTGGAGTCTTTATACCAAAATTATCTATAAAATAAGTAATTAATGTACAACATTTACCTACAGAATATATTAAAAGTAAACATTAAGTTAACCAGCAAACCTGAGTCAATGATCACCTGTTTTAAACTACACCAAGGCTTATACAACCAAGAAAAAACAAGTTATCTCTTTACTTAAATTTTGTCCTGATTTACTGGTTTTAGGCAGTCTTTTGCATGGATGAATTTTTTCAAGAATGGACCTGAAGTTTAGGGCTTAAGTACCTTAGGTTCTTTGCCTCTGACAGCTGCTGCAATCACAGAACTCAGAAATTAATGGATTTTGGACTTTTAACTTAAATCTTTAACCCATGCTACTGCCTTGTACAGCTATTTTTTGTGCCTCCCAAGTCTAGCTGCTAAAATCAGGTTTAACCGAACTATGTTAGAGATTGACTACTACCACGTTACCTCAACATTAAAACATATTACCACTACTTTCATGTATATTAACTGTAGTAACAGAGTTAAGTAAATGTACATGAGCTCACCTGAGAATACATGTATATAGATGGAGGAAGATAAAATAACTCTATGAACTGTGGGGTGAGTTAATACATAGAGATGTTTAGTGATATGGATGCGTTACCTTGTTGTAGCCATGTTACTATCAAACCTGTGTTTTAACAACCTTTGATACCGCAGACATGTCACTACCCTCAGGAAGATAGCTTAAAGGCCGAGCTTCAACTTTAAAAGAGAGAGAATCTGGAAAATGGCCACTTCTCTCTGACTCTCTGAGCAGTGAACATGTTAAACCAGAGAAAGAAAATCTAGAACTGTGACAAAAATTACCCCTCAGATTTTAATGAAATTTTACTAATTGATTGTTCAATACATTTTCAGCTTTATTTGAAATTTTCAGTTTTATATGTTACTTAAAAATAGTACTTTCAGAAGAAAAATTAAGAATTGCTTGAGACAGGGTTGCTAGATACTTGTGTATGGCTGCCTATTATAAGGAAGGAAGTACAAGAATTGCTAAGGACATGGTTGCTAGATTTTGTTTATTTTTTATTCAATTGCCAGTGGCAAACTCATTAACCTTCCTGATTAGAATACTAGGTATTGTATTTCTGTACTCATGACCTATATAATTAGATTTAATTCAGCTGATATATTGTATGTGCTACTGGCAGTTAAATAAAATCGAACAATACTTGTGTATATTAGAACAGAATTCAAGTTCTCAGTTTTTTTCTTGACTATGAAGTAAATTGTTTAATTCAAGGTTTTACTAAATCCAGGTGAGCACTAAGATACAGTTATCATTATTAAGCCTTGGACAGTTATGATTGTATTCAACAGCAACATGGGGGAACTATTAAAGCATGGATGTTTAAGACAGGTGGCTGCCTAAAACAGATGAAAATTAGAACATTTTAAGGTCAAATTTTGAGATGCATTTTGACTAAGTTAGGGTATAACATGCCACATGTGAGTTTGATATAAGTGAGCACAAACTCAGGTTTGACTGTATACTATACTATAAACCAGTCTGTAATCTTAGACTTTATCTACAGACTGGTTTCCATGTTAACACGGAAAGAAAATTCCTTTCCTACATGTCAGACTACATGCATTTAATATTGAATACATTTGTTTCCTGTCAGAGATTTAATGATCTCTAGAGGCCTGACTGCCTCAACTACATCTAGAACACTGAGGGTGTAAATTAATGGTTTCTCCAAGAAAACAATGAAACAAAAACTGCATGAAAATGTCTCAATTATGAGAACCAATATATTATATTAATTCATGGAGAAAAGTTCCATTGTTTAGATTCCATACCATGTTTTATTGTTGTAGACTCTGAATTAACATTTATTAGAAAAGGGATTGATGTACAATATTTTATAATAAAGATATAGCATTACTTAATGAAAATATGTTTTTTTGTGAGAGTTTGTTTAAAGGGGGAGATTATCCAGGGATACAGATCAGCTACAATTGTAGAGGGGCCAATTGGGCCCCAGACTTGTATTTTTGAAGGACCAGATAGGAGCCCCACCATGTTGTAAAAATTTCTAGTGTTTCAAAAAGTATTTTTAGCTTATAGTTATTTACGTATTCTGCATTGTACAATATAACCTGTCTCAAAGCCAATTAATAAGAGATTCAGATTGGGATGTTCATGTGTATGAGCCAAAAATGTGCATTATCTTAAAATATTAGTGTGAACCCCCCCGCATTTTTGCACATCATAGAACAAAACAATGGTAGATTGATTAAGCTATAAATTAGTATAGTGATTTTGTAGTCAAGGTAAACATATTACTAGAGACAGTTTTATAAAAAAAACCTTACATACCATGATGGTGAATAAATATACTAAATTCCAATCTTGATGACATGATGACTTACTAGCTTGTAGGAAATCTAGATTAATATCTCTCTAGTATATCAGATTCCTGAAGAATCTTGTAGATTAGTCACTGAATAAAACGAATTATATAATATTATAACAAATGTGAAGATTACTCATACTAGTTCATTCCTATAGCAAATGTAATTTATTGTTATACAAGAAATTACTTATTGTATAACTTTAAAAACTCTATAATAAAGTCTATAACGACTGAATCATAACAGTCCTACCAAATTGGTCATCAAATCACAGGTTCAGCGCAAATTAGTTGTAACTCAAGTTAAAAAAAGAGTGAGTTACCAGTTACAACTGTTTTGTGCTATTAGCCTGTGAAATACAGGTCAGACAGTAGTTATAGTAAGACAAATTTCAACTTGTCCTGATTTAATTGTCTAATCCATTTTGTTTTGAAGAGAAAATTTCTTCACAAAGACAAGTTGTAATATCACAGACTATCTTATACAAGTCATTACACATATTTTTTTTATCTTTACACATAAAGCTATAGCTAATAAAGCTGTTTTCAGACAATGAAGTCTTTATTTCATGAACAAATATTTTCACTAAATGTTTAAAACATTTACTTTCCAAGTTGTAAGAATTTCAAACATTTATTGCTGTATAGCATTCAATGCATACTTGAAAACGTAAATACTTTTATCTGTCTGTTTAAATTATCAAGACTGTTAACAATAGATAGAATAAATACACTTTCACAATGTTACAATATTTCCTGTATTAAAATGAAACAATATATAATTGTCACATGTATACATAGATTATCTATAAAAACTTCAGTATAATTGTAGTAATTTAAGTATTTGTTAACAATTATGCCCTTATTTGATCATATGTAAATGATCTTCACTTCCTTTAACTTTAAATAATGGTTTTAAACAAGGATAATATGACCTTATTTGTTCATTCTACAATCTGCCTATTACATCCTGTAATTGTACTTGCTCACCATGTTGTGACCCGACTCCCTACTAAATCCTGCTCATTATGTGTAAATCTACCTCCCTACTAGATCCCAGTTTCTATGTTGCAAGCAGGTTCCCTAGTAAGTCCTGTTCATACCACAAGCAGGCTCCTTTCTAAATCCAGTTCTTACTCTCCAATACTTTCTACTACAAAGTTTTACCCTCTTAACAGTAAACACCAAACTCTGTTTTGATTGTATCTAATTAATTTTCAATTAACTAAGGAATGCTGTATGACACATTTATTGTAATCAGTACTCCTAAGTTAACCCAACAGTCACAGTTTTAATCAAATAATGAATCAGAATAAGAAATACATTAATTTTGTATAAAATCTCAAATGAAAATCTCAAAACTTATAATCATGCTAAGTGTGTATAGTCAGTACCTTACAATCACTGTCCATTAAAACATAAGACTTACCTATAAAGATGAGCTCTGATGGTCCTAGTTATTGTTACAACAATTCCAATATAATTAAACAACAATAATGTTTCTATAGTCTAGTTTAGTCCAACACCATTAATATTAATCCTTCATATTTCCTGACATATTTTTCAACCTTTTAACTCTCACTTCAAACTATACTGTATGAGAGAGTGTATTGTATGATGTATTTTATGTTGAATACACTTTTAGTGCATGTACAAATACTTGATTGTGTATTAGGCTAACTATAGTCTTAGTATTTGTTTTAGGTCCCTTTCATTACACTGGGTAGAAAAATTAATTGTGTATAAGGCCAAGTATTTTCTTATTATTGGTTTAAGGGTCCATTTATTACATTGGATAGAAAAATTGGTTGTGTATTAGACTAAGTATAGCTCGTTTAGGATAACTTGAGACAAACGACTAAGTCTGTTTACATATTTTGGACTCAGGTATTTCATAAAACAGGGAGGTCAGCTGATTTTGTGTAATGAAAGTATTAAACTTGTCTAAATGCGTGGAACGTGTGTTTTTGTACTAAATTTACTACATAAAAACACACTGATAATAGTCGATAATTACGTGTACTAAACTTATATTCACCAGTGTATAAAAATGGTATCGTTGTATTTTGTCTCAAGTTATCCTAAACAAGCTATATGATATTATTATTATTATTTGTTTTTATAATGTCCCTTTATAATGCATTGTATAGGAAAATTGATTCATTGCATTGGGTAGGAAAATTTATTGTTGGTGTATTAGGCCAGTTATAATCTTATCATTTGTTTTAATTTCCCCTTCATTACATTTGATAGAAAAATGGATTGTGAATTAGGCCAAGACTTATCTTTGTTATTAGTTTCTAGGCCCCTTTGATTAAAATATTATAAGAAAATCATGAACGAAAATCAATGTAGTAAATGTATGATACTATCATTTTAAAATCAATGATCAAATGATGATTTTTATTGAACACTGATTTAAGAGATTGATATTTTGATTTTTTACTAATGTTTCTTTTTGTGTATTGAATTACCCTGATTCCCTGATTATTAATATTGGATATTTTACTTTATAAGTATGGGTATTAGATATCAATGGTTTGAAAAAAAAATGTTTGAAAAGAGTAAAATTGAATAAGTGAATTTTTAACGGAGGTTTCTATCATTGATATAGTACTTGAATGAAGTCCATGTAGTTTAAAATTGTTTTCCATGGGAGTACAACCAAAGATTTTTTCTGAGGGGTTTGCTGGCACACTTGCACCCTAAAACTATTGATTCAATGAGTAGGAAGGTACAGAACCAAGATAGTTGATTATTGAGGGGTCCAGACTCAAATTGTATAATTTTGTATCCAGTTTTCAACATGTTATACTAGTATTCTGAAAAATCACATAGGTGGTGCCTAGGCCCCTTAATCCTTTTTTCAAATCAACACTTGGGTCCTATCAATGTCTAACAGCTGTCCAGTCAGATAATATCTTCAATATTTTGTCATAACATACTGACAAACCATTTATTGGCTTTTTCTATGGTTCCTGGCTCTCAATGAAGTCTCTAGTATGCTTTACTAATACAAGTACTGGTACCCTAATTTAATACCGGAACCAGTGCCCAGTAAATTTTCATTGATTTTTTAGTTAATTATTGAAGCTGAAAGAGGCCACAAACTGATGACTTCCTGAACAAATATTAGAATAGCTTGGGTCATTGGTTGCCGTGGTTATAGTCCCAGAGAAAACAATGTCTGAATTAATGACCTGGTACATTAATGTGTCAAGTATTTTGTGACCAGTTAGTTCGATGTTTTTTATGATCTCATTCATGATAATAAAAACTATGTATTGTTTATTTTTACCATAAAATGACACTTGGTGTTTATTAAATGGTTTGTAGGACAAAGTATAATCAAAGTACTGAAAGTACTTTGTAGGAGCCATGGTAGGTTAGGGATCAAGAGGTTATAGGTTCAAATCACCCTGGGTGGGCCACTAATTTCCTTGAGCAAGAAATTTACTATTGGTGAAAATGAGTACTGTGAGAGATCACCTGCCTGAAGGTGATTTCATGGATCTAGGGTTATGTAAAAAATGGTAAAGTCGGCTGAACATTTATATAGAAGCCCTGGCTGCACTTCAATTTTTTACTTAACTGCATTGTGACAAGCATAAGTAGTCACATATGGATAATTGAAGGTGTGGCAATAGTTAAAATATTATACCAGTATTATAGTCATTACAATTTAACATTTTAAAATCAGCAAACCATCATCATCATCTTCATCATCCTCGTAGTTAGGGACAGGAATTCAACCTGGATTGTAATTAGCCCCTTGGGAGGTTGAGCAAGACAGTCACCACTCAAGGTATATATTTACAGATGAAACTAGCATGATATTCATTCATCTAAACTAATTTTTGACACAATCTGCTATCTGGCCTCTATCTGTCCGCCTCTATTTACTTTCACACTCAGGCGTACAAGTACCTGTATGAGACTAGTGATTGCTGACAAACCATAATTGTAAAGCCAATTTTTGATCATGTTATCACTTCATAGTGTTAATAAACTGATTTACACATGTTTTTTATTCCATTGCCTTGTTTTTTTTACTTAAATTACTGAAAGCCATGGTTGTGGTTTTGTTAGGAATTCATTCATAAATTTTCTTACAAGTTTGAGTGAAGTTATTTTATATTCTGAGACCCTGAAAACAATACCTGATGAATGGCACTGAAATATTATATTGTACAAAAATGAGGCAGCATTTTTCAGCTTTAAGAATGTTGAAAAATCTCTTTTCTAATTAAATTTTCTTTTTATTTAAGTCATTCAGTGATTAAAACAACCCAAAAAACCCATGCCTCAAAAAGTATTACGGATTGATAAGTGGTCAAATGCAGTCATGTTGTAGTAGGAAACTGGACTTCAAAACTGGTGGTTGTAATCCAAGCCATGGCAGGTCATTATGGAATCAGAAACAGGAATCTTTAGATCTCTAAGTGCATGTCCTACCTCTAGACCAATGCTCCTACTTCAAGAGTGTCAGGAAATGTGAAAGATGATAAAAAGTGTTAATAAATGATGTAAGAAGTTCTAAGCTCACAGTATTTCATATAACCATTTAATATACATACTATTATACATATACTGTATAGTGCCCTTTTATCACCCCCACAAATTATCCTTCACCCTTTTTTCAAAACAAACATCAAACTCTAAACTTGATTTAACTTTACTATAACTGCACTCTTAGTTATTATGGTCAGTATTGTAAGTAAATCATTACAACAATTCAACATTACAAATTTAAAACACACTGACTGACTGGATATTCCATAAATGGAAGAAACAAAAATTGCTGATTTTATCACCCAAGTATCAAATGCCCCCCTTCCCATTTGGTAAATTAACCCTGGGGGCATTAAAATGGAACAATACGGTATGTATGTACAGGTATAAAAGATGAAAGGATGTTATTTTTGCTGTTATGATAATAATGATGACAGATGTAATTTGATCTACTGATCTTACAACAAAATTTACATTTTTGTAACTTGATGGTTTTAACAAAACTATTTGTAACTGCTCCTGTTTCCATATTGAATTACATTTATCTTCAAATATACAATGTATATGGTATATCAATGGCTTAGCACAAATTTAGTCTAGCTGCATGTCAATACAGAAGGATGTATGCTTAGTTTTGTGATGATACATGTGGTTCTGTATGCTTAGTTTTGTGATGATACATGAGGTTCTGTATGCTTAGTTTTGTGATGATACATGAGGTTCTGTATGCTTAGTTTTGTGATGATACATGAGGTTCTGTATGCTTAGTTTTGTGATGATACATGAGGTTCTGTATGCTAAGTTTTGTGATGATACATGAGGTTCTGTATGCTTAGTTTTGTGATGATACATGAGGTTCTGTATGCTCAGTTTTGTGATGATACATGAGGTTCTGTATGCTCAGTTTTGTGATGATACATGTGGTTCTGTATGCTTAGTTTTGTGATGATACATGAGGTTCTGTATAGTTTTGTAATGATACATGAGGTTCTGTTTGCTAAGTTTTGAGATGATACATGAGGTTCTGTATGCTTAGTTTTGTGATGATACATGAGGTTCTGTATGCTTAGTTTTGTGATGATACATGAGGTTCTGTTTGCTAAGTTTTGTGATGATACATGAGGTTCTGTATGCTTAGTTTTGTGATGATACATGAGGTTCTGTATGCTTAGTTTTGTGATGATACATGGGGTTCTGTATGCTTAGTTTTGTGATGATACATGAGGTTCTGTATAGTTTTGTAATGATACAATCATGAGGTTCTGTTTGCTAAGTTTTGAGATGATACATGAGGTTCTGTATGCTCAGTTTTGAGATGATACATGAGGTTCTGTATGCTTAGTTTTGTGATGATACATGAGGTTCTGTATGCTTAGTTTTGAGATGATACATGAGGTTCTGTATGCTCAGTTTTGAGATAATACTTGAGGTTCTGTATGCTTAGTTTTGTGATGATACATGAGGTTCTGTATGCTTAGTTTTGTGATGATACATGAGGTTCTGTATGCTTAGTTTTGAGATGATACATGAGGTTCTGTATGCTCAGTTTTGTGATGATACATGAGGTTCTGTATGCTTAGTTTTGTGATGATACATGAGGTTCTGTATGCTTAGTTTTGTGATGATACATGAGGTTCTGTTTGCTAAGTTTTGTGATAATACTTGAGGTTCTGTATGCTTAGTTTTGTGATGATACATGAGGTTCTGTATGCTTAGTTTTGTGATGATACATGAGGTTCTGTTTGCTAAGTTTTGAGATGATACATGAGGTTCTGTATGCTTAGTTTTGTGATGATACATGAGGTTCTGTATGCTTAGTTTTGTGATGATACATGAGGTTCTGTATGCTTAGTTTTGTGATGATACATGAGGTTCTGTATGCTTAGTTTTGTGATGATACATGAGGTTCTGTATGCTTAGTTTTGTGATGATACATGGGGTTCTGTATGCTTAGTTTTGTGATGATACATGAGGTTCTGTATAGTTTTGTAATGATACAATCATGAGGTTCTGTTTGCTAAGTTTTGAGATGATACATGAGGTTCTGTATGCTCAGTTTTGAGATGATACATGAGGTTCTGTATGCTTAGTTTTGTGATGATACATGAGGTTCTGTATGCTTAGTTTTGAGATGATACATGAGGTTCTGTATGCTCAGTTTTGAGATAATACTTGAGGTTCTGTATGCTTAGTTTTGTGATGATACATGAGGTTCTGTATGCTTAGTTTTGTGATGATACATGAGGTTCTGTATGCTTAGTTTTGTGATGATACATGAGGTTCTGTATGCTCAGTTTTGTGATGATACATGAGGTTCTGTATGCTTAGTTTTGTGATGATACATGAGGTTCTGTATGCTTAGTTTTGTGATGATACATGAGGTTCTGTTTGCTAAGTTTTGTGATAATACTTGAGGTTCTGTATGCTTAGTTTTGTGATGATACATGAGGTTCTGTATGCTCAGTTTTGTGATGATACATGAGGTTCTGTATGCTCAGTTTTGAGATGATACATGAGGTTCTGTATGCTCAGTTTTGTGATGATACATGAGGTTCTGTATGCTTAGTTTTGTGATGATACATGAGGTTCTGTATGCTTAGTTTTGTGATGATACATGAGGTTCTGTATGCTCAGTTTTGTGATGATACATGAGGTTCTGTATGCTTAGTTTTGAGATGATACATGAGGTTCTGTTTGCTAAGTTTTGTGATGATACATGAGGTTCTGTATGCTTAGTTTTGTGATGATACATGAAGTTCTGTATGCTCAGTTTTGAGATGATACATGAGGTTCTGTATGCTCAGTTTTGTGATGATACATGAGGTTCTGTATTTTTTCTTAGTTTTGAGATGATACATGAGGTTCTGTATGCTTAGTTTTGTGATGATACATGAGGTTCTGTATGCTTAGTTTTGTGATGATACATGAGGTTCTGTATGCTTTGTTTTGTGATGATTCATGAGATTCTGTATGCTGGATCTGGATGGTGAAAGTATTTTTGTTAAAGTAAAAGTGCGGTTTAATGTCTGCTTCCACATGCAGGTTCCAGCCTAGGTTACAGTTGTGCACTATTATCCTTGATTATTGAAATCAACTTCAGACTGGTGATGGGTCTCAGAACTCATTTACACCTTGGTAGAGTGGAACAACTGTAGATAAATTTATTGCTCAAGTCATGTCCCTAGTGGTGTTTGAGCAGTAAGTCATGTCCTACCACTTGACCACACTCTTGTGCCTCCTTGATATATCCTATGTGTAACAACGGTGACCTTTTACCCAAGTCTTTTAACGGAATGTGAAATTTTCAACACTTTCCTTAAGTTTTGTCCTCCATTGTCTGTCCGTCTTTTAGGACCTTAAAAAACAAGTGGTGGAAATATTCAGCACATGTTTTTCAAGGAACAAGTTGTTGTTTTAGATCCAATTTAAGAAAAGTAATTAGTAACACTAAACATATTTCAGTTTCATTGCTTCCACAATTTCATGTTTTGATTATCTGTTTCTCTTATACTTTATGTAATAGCCTCCCTTCTCCTGAAATGTTCTCATTGCTTTGATTCAATTGTTAATGTGTTAATGTGTTGATATCATCTTAATATGTTCGTTATAGTGAAGTTATTTCTGATATTTTTTATTGTTTCTGATACCCTAGTGCTTGCAGTAATGCAGATTATTAGAGCTCATATAATAGAACATCCTGCATGTTATTTAATGTCAATCTTTTAATGTTTCTATTACCATAGTGACTCATACTATTCTTATGTCATCATTGATTTATTTGCTTCAATATATTGATGTTTGAAATCTTCGCTAGGCTTAGTTGTCTTTTAGGCAATATCTCAGAAGCTGTCGCCTAGCTTAATCAGTGACAGTAGTGCACAAGTTTACTGTTCGAAAGGGTTGTACGTTCCATTTCTGATTGGGGCATACTTTCATAGAGCTTCATCATGATTTAATTTCTACAGCCACTCTCCCTCTTACCACTGATTCTTAATCATGAAGGGCAGTTGTCAGTCACTAACGGAAGTATGTGCCTAGTAACTGGTTAACAGCCAAATCACTCTTTCCAAGAATGGTGGATGGGTAAATGACTGACCTTTGTAACATGACGTATACAATATATCGCTGGTTTAACACAAAACAGTCATAACTCATTATTTTCTTAAATTGAGTTACGACCGTTTTCCACTTAACCTGCAATATTTGTTGCTTAATGGTGTTAAAACCCAGCCCCAAAAAAAGAAAACAGTTACTGATTATAATTTTAGATATTCTGTTCTCAAACAGAATTGACAACATAATTGATGTGATAGATTTCAATGTGTTTGGTTCTGTTAAATGATCACCTGCTCTATGAACAATAAAAACTATTTCCCCAGTGAGTCTGAGAGAATATTGTCAGTGGTTGGAATGATGGAAAGGTTTAGAGTGGTTCAAGTCATGGAGTCTGTTTTTAATGGGAATTTTAAGTGTATTTTGACATTGAAGAGTTGTTAAATAGAATTGGTAGAATTGTTGTATCTTTTATTGAGGCTGAAGATACAACAAATATAACAAAATGAATTAATTTGTTTATGCTTGTATGATGAATTTTTTTGTGATGTTTTGCTTGTATTATGAGGCGGTATGCCTCTCACGTAGGGAAGCACATTAAAGCCACAGCACATAGCCACTCTGTGACAACAGCCGCAGCACCCAGATTGATACTCCATGATATTTTACGTGAACAATTGTGGAAAAAGATAAAACTAAAATAAGATCACTAAGTCCAAGAATGTTTCTATCACAGTTTTAATAAGTAGACACTTAAGCATTAAATAACAATATTCCTAACACAAATTACAGTCACAAAGTCACAAAGTTAATATGTCACTAAGACAAAGTTTCACAAAGTAATAATCCTAACTAGCAACAAATTCACTGTTAGAAGATGTATGAGAAATTGATTTGTAGTTGTCATGAAAATATGAGAAAGGCTTTTTATAATGAACATAATAATACAGGGTTTGGTCAAAACAATTTGACCAATCATAATACTTTTATTATCAACCAATTAAGTTGAATAATAATTAAAAAGGAAACAAAACAACATTTTCCTGTGTTAATTGATAAATAATTATCTGATGGCTTGACACATAGAGTAGATATTAGAATTTGGCAATTACAGATAAAGTAGACAGGTATGATTGACAACAATAATTATCGATTATCCTGAGGAATTAATTATTTGAAATGAGAGGAAATGATTTTATCAACAAAAGGCAAAATTTAACATATGATTTCTTAGATAAAAATTATATCTTAAACATCAACACATACTCAAAAGACTTAAAGAAACAACCATAAGTTTCATACCAAAAATGGCATAAAAAATACACATCATAATACTTGCAAGAAAGAATTTTGTCTAATACATGTATGTAATTTCAAGTTAATGTTAATAATTATTGAAAGAAAGTATGGAGTATTTGGCAAACCAATCTCATTAAAAAACCCTAAAATATATGATATAATATTTTCAATGAATATTTTCATCAAATAACACCATATTTCACTGCAGTGAAAATATAAAATTATATATTTTGAATGTATGTTTTTATCAAATAAGATTATGTTTCTGTGTGATTTTAGCTTCATGTGTATTTTCATCAAAGAAAACTAAGTTTTACTATAGTGAAAAGAGGACTTAATATACTTAATGAATGTTTCTATCAAATAATGAAATGTTTTCCTGCTGTGAAAATATTAGCATTTATATTTTCAATGCATGTTTCCACCAAATAACACAATGTTTTGCTGTGTAAATCTTTAGTGTGTATTTTCATCAAATAATAGAATGTTTCCCTGCAGTGAAAATATTGTTTTCAATGAATATTTTATCCAAAAACACAATGTTCCACTGTAAATTGTTGTTCCAGGTGTCAGTATGAGCAATTTCCTGATACAGATCATTTACATGTATATGATAAATGTATATACAATGATTGAAGTTGTCTGATAGAAATGATCTCCTGGTATAAACTATCCACTGTACTCAATGACCTCATCCTCCTCAGTAGCTCTATCAGTATATCTTCATTCTTTACAAGTATCAGTTTACTGTTTGCTAGGATGTACAAACATTAATTGTTGATTTCCTGTGAACATCTTAACAAACACAAGCATACATGAACATTGTCAAAAGAAGAAGGAATTCTCAGTTAAACTTTAAACAGTATTTAGATACTACAGTTTTTGGTGACATCATTTTATAATCTGGGCTTCTGATCTTTGGAAGATTGGAATAAGCTCCCTGTAGCTACAGCATCTTTTCTTGAGGCATTCAAGGGGAGCTTGGCAGCGAACTTAAATGCCTGTACAAAGTTATTTATTGATTTTAACCATCTACCACTTGCACCCCACGATGATGTTGTTTCTTGTCATCATAGTACGACAATGTCAGGACATGGAATTTGTATAGTAATAGAAGAAGGAGAAGAAGATTGCAGTCAATTTTAGCCTCCACTGATAATTTCCATAGTGGCAGTATTTATAAAATACCGTAGGCAAGTAAGCAATACATGTATAAGTGCATATTAAAATTTGGTTTCTTCAACTTTCTTGCTAAATGAAACGAGATGAACTAGCCAAAGACTTGGGTATCTCAGGTCTCAAAGCAGGCTATCCAAGGATTACCAATTCTTCATCATTATGAATCTGGGTGACTCGGCCACGTGTACACCATGCCAACCATGTGACTATGATATCACTGTCACATCACTATGTTTTATTAACTGTTGTCTTCAACTTGAACTATTATGTCCTTATTTGTACCTATAACCTACTTTAAAACAAGGATAGTTATATGGTATGATGTAAAAGTCTAGTATCACTAAGTCTTGATTGTGTGATATAATACAATCTACATACAGGATGTGGTTTATAAGTACATATGGTTCATAAGTATCATCTAGCATTATTTATTGTTTTACCATGCATACTTACCTCAATGTAAAGAAAAATTTTACTGTTGTATATTATAAATCACTAATATACCACAGTAAATTGATAATCACCATAATGTGTGTATACTACCATGCTGTTGTTTTTTGTTTTGATTAGGTTTTAACTACATAGCTGCAACACTTAGTATAGGTTATATCATGGTGGTCAGTCAATCTTCTTACCTTTCCTGGAAACAATAAATCTCTGGATTTAGCTGTTAACCTATTTCTAGATGCATACTTCTGTCTGTGATTAAACAACTGCCATACATGATTTAGAATGATTGGTAGAAGCGAGAATGGCCAAAAATAATTCCATAACCAAGCTTCATGAAAGTATCACCCCTGCTCAGGAATTAAACTTACAACCCATTGATTAGTAGCGATTTCTATATTTACCATGAATTCCAAAACATCCACCCGTTCCTGCTTGGATGTAACAATACACTACATGTCACTTTAAGTGAAAAAATAACAAAAACATAAAAATAGAATTCAGACTATCAGTACTATGTAATTTTTACTTGAATGGACAATAAGTATCCAGCCAGGTTGTCAATTAGTCAGGGTTGACCAAAAAGTCACATGATATTTTAGCTAATCAGTGAACTAAAGCTTTAGTTTCGAATTATATGAAACTGAAAGTGTCAAGTGTTCCCCCCCCCCATCAATGTTGACTTCTAGATGTTTTAAAGTGGTCTTGTCATTGATTCTATTGATAAAAGGATATATTATTTTATGAAAATACTTCACTATTATTTCCTGTTATAATATTTAACAATAATGACATCATTCAAAAAGTACTGTGATGAAGACTGGATAGAATAGGGTAGTTACTTTAAAGTACAGTCAAACCTGTCTATAGTGGTCAGCTAAGGGGCTGGCTGAAAGTGACCACTATAGACAGGTGACCACTATATGCAGAGTCTCTTAAAACAAACAAATAATAAAATATTTATAGGAAATTTCTTTCATTTATGCTGTTTTATCACAATAATTATACTATACTCATATAAATTAATGTAAAGACATAATATTCATTGGACACTGAATTGTATTTAGAAATGAAATTATAAATCAAGCTATTTAGCTAAAAAAGAAAGCCAGTTTCTTCAGATGTGATATACATGTAGTGTCAAGCCCCATATCCACAGTTGCACTGATTACAATAGAAAAATTCAATAGTTTGTCATTTTCCACTTGAAAAACATATTCATATACAGATATTGCTGGCCATTTTGATGAAAAATCATAACTAACTCCGAAGCAAATATTTTTTTTACACATTCGTGAAAAATACTTGTTCTGGTCAATAGACCGTTATACTGACTGCTATACGACGCAAATCGGTCTGAAACTAGTGACCGCTGACCGCGTTGAAGAGGGTCAAGCTATATTAAGGGTCAAATTTGAACAAAACTGTTCGGGAGGACCCTGAACTGATTGTAATGGACAGGGTCATGCTATATAGAGGTGACTGTTAATACAGGTTTCACTGTAAATTTAAAAGTCAAGTCCTGAATTCATTCTGACTATATATACAGATTTGTTTTAGCTTGATTGTGAATAAAGTTCTTACTGCTTCAAATTAATTACTTTTGAGTCTGCTTCCTGTCCCCCCCCAGTACTGCGCTAGTAGAACAAAGTTCTCTTGCTCAAGAAACAGAGGGTTTTAGGTGAGACTGGAAACCACGCTGGGCGGCTTGCTATACAATGACTTCCTTTCCATTGTAGTAACCATTCGGACATGCCTGCTCCATATTAAACTAAATAATGTCATAAATTTTGATTTTCAAGTGCAATGTATTCAGAAAAGGCTCAAATCTATTTTCCAAAACAATCAAGTACAATGTAATCTATTTATTTAATGTTTGTCTGTATTGTTTATTATCTAGTATGCTTAAATTCAATTTAATGTGATGTTAATTTATACAAAATTCACTGAAGACTTGTTTTTTTTTCACTGAACTGTAATTCTATTTTCACTGTATGTTTTGATTAAAAACTAGGATACAACATTAAGGGAACTCAACACAGTTCTGTAGAATATATTTGTCATATTTAAAGCTGTCATTCTCTGGTTGGATGAAGACAACATCACAGTTGATGGATCAATGTTTCATTTCATTAAATATTTATCACCTCTGTTACAAACCTTCATATATTTAATGTTCCATAGATCCTTGTCTACTCATTATAAAACAAAACACTTCTAATACATCGAATGATCTTAGTAGATAATATTTGAATGAGTTTTTAAGTCTGAGAAATAGACTGTAATGTCTTGTAGTCTGGAACAGCTTTGTTTGAGCTTATGTATTGTTCGTTTTTTCTAAACTGTCAAAGTTTGAATAATTTCACGGTGAATGATTACACACTATCTCAATATCTTGAGTGTTAGACAAAGAGCACGAAGTCACCGTGAAATCATTCATGTTTTGACAGTTGAGAAAAAACGAACAATAATCTGAGGGTTTCACGATTATTTCAGTGTCAGTGTAAATTTTAGTAGTCCAGTCAGCTTTTTGTTGTCGAGATTAACCTTGTTGCAACATATTGTACATGTTGTATCACAGTGGTCAGTCAACCTACTTGCTGTACCAAGAAAGACTTAATCTTTTTTGGTGCGAAATAGCCTTTCTGTGTTGGTGTGCCGTAAAACCCAAACAAACAAACAAACTAAATCTTTGGATTTACATGTTATTCAGTGGCTAGGTACATATTTCTGTCAATGACTTTCAACTGCCCTATAAATATTATAAATTTGTTTTTAAAGAAATTTAGGTTGACTGGGAAACTATTTTTCAGATTGTACAAACGTAAATTTCACTTGGGCAGAAAATGTATTAGGACATAGCCTAGATATTGAGAATAAGAAAATTAGGGCTGTAACGATTCACCGATGCATCCTGAGATCGTATTCGCGACTGTCCGATACGGGTGTATCGAATCGCGTCCTAAAAATTGCGATTCAGAAGGCCCTTTATAAGAAATCAGTTAAAGACAAAATAAACAATATATCTATAACATTTAACTTGCAATTGCAATCTTTATTTACTTCTTATTCTCAATAGTCATTTAACAAAGTTAACATTTGTTTTGTTGATTTTATTTTGTTACAAGTAAGGGTAATTGATAACTTTATGATTGTTCGATAAAAATATCATAATTTATCAATGCATTCATACCAAATTTACAATTTACATCGTATCGCGATTAATATCGTAATCGCGAGGCATATATCGTGATACATATCGTATCGCGACCTTAGCCAAGATACGCAGCCCTAAAGAAAATACATACTTTTAAATTAAATGATTTTTTCTAACTTAAACTTCGCAGACTTTTTTTCTAGACTTTAAGTCCACAGAAATGTTATTGGATAATCATATTATGGCCATGTGTCAATTCTATAGTGCTTAAATTGTTTATTTTCCTATTGTTGGTGTAATGACCTTGTCATTATGTATGACCATCTGTCTTGTAGTTTTTGTCTGACAGAACATTTATCATGAGTACTGGGTAATTAATTATATTCTGAGTTATTGTCCCTTAATAAATTAAATTTATTGGCTAATTTACTGACCTAAGGTCATTACAGTCATGACCCTTGTAGCTTTAATAAGACTCACAAGAATGGTTCAAAGCAATACATAACAGTGGTACCTTTTTAGCTCACTTGACCGCGAAGGGATGGACTTAAATATTGTGGCAAGTTTATTTTAAAAGTACAAAAACATGCCTTGTTTAGTATTGTACAATCTGTAGGGCTTTTATTTGCTCTAAAAACATTTACTATGTTCATGTATGTTGATATCACATAACATATTTTGCACGCAATGAAGGAACAATTTTTACGTACAATGTTAGGATATCATCGTATCAAACAAAGTTCTTGTAAAGTAGTATTTGATTACCGAGACAAAAGGATGAAACTGAGAAGGTCATATTAAAATGATTTTAATAAGGAAAATTTATGATTCATATTATACCTTGTATTCAATATTTTGTAATGTTAGCTGTATGAGACTAAAATTGTGATTGTATACTGCATAAATAGTGTGCTATCCTCTTACATTATTGTATCATCACAGTATTCAACTTAATTGAGGGCACACTGGAGCTTGCACCCTTTATGGTATCCGATTTGATTTGTTTTTACCCGTGATGCTCAGAAGCTTTGTACAAGGTCAGTAAGACTGTTCATGTACAAAATGATGTCCCCGTGGTTGTTATCAAAATGATTTTCTTCCCTTTTCCTGTTATTTAGGTCTATGTGCATACAGATAGTAAGATAAACATATTTGATCAAGGAAACTATAATTATACATACCAGTTTCAGGTTTCATACTTGTCTTGTCATTGCTGAAGATGATAATTCTAAGTCTCATCTCATTTTCCACTGTGTCCACTTTTGTTTGGTGAAGATAAACAAATACATGTTCTCAACATTTATTATCAAGGTTTAATTTCCCATCCTGCTGAAAGGATCCATCAATTATCATTTTGAAATAATCATCTGATCGAAAAAGCACATAAATGTACTAGTACTGGTAGTCATGTTAATTTATTTGATAATCTGAGGTGCTGAATTTTTCTATGGATATTAGTACCTCTATAGGCCTCGGATGTTAGTGCCTCTATAGGCTTCGGATGTTAGTGCCTCTATAGGCCTTGGATGTTTATGCCTCTATAGGTCTCGGATGTTAGTGCCTCTATAGGCCTTGGATGTTAGTGCCTCTATAGGCCTTGGATGTTAGTGCCTCTCTAGGCTTCGGATGTTAGTGCCTCTATAGGCCTTGGATGTTTATGCCTCTATAGGTCTCGGATGTTAGTGCCTCTATAGGCCTTGGATGTTAGTGCCTCTATAGGCTTCGGATGTTAGTGCCTCTCTAGGCCTCGGATGTTAGTGCCTCTATAGGCTTCGGATGTTAGTGCCTCTATAGGCTTCGGATGTTAGTGCCTCTATAGGCCTCGGATGTTAGTGTCTCTATAGGCTTCGGATGTTAGTGCCTCTATAGGCCTTGGATGTTAGTGCCTCTATAGGCTTCGGATGTTAGTGCCTCTATAGGCCTTGGATGTTTATGCCTCTATAGGTCTCGGATGTTAGTGTCTCTATAGGCCTTGGATGTTAGTGCCTCTATAGGCCTCGGATGTTAGTGCCTCTATAGGCCTCGGATGTTAGTGCCTCTATAGGCCTCGGATGTTAGTGCCTCTATAGGCATTGGCTGTTAGTGCCTCTCTAGGCCTCGGATGTTAGTGCCTTTATAAGCCTTGATGTCTTGACCTAAGCTTTTACTAGTAGTAAACTTATGCCTTTATATCAGTTGCTGGCAATTGCCCTATATGATACATAGGGAAATCAGCCAAAAAAATTTAATCATGAACACTTTTCATGAAGGTATGTATGCCCTGTACAGGAATCAAATCCCTTGATTCAACTAATCACTTTATTCACTTCGCTGTGCCATGCTTTATTTGTAAAATAATGAGTATATAACTCATTAATATTTGTTAAAATGTAGTGCACATGGATTTGGAATCTCCTGTCCCGAAAGGGGGTTCGAATCCCTCCCAGGGAGGTTATTTGTTTGTTTTTGTTTTGTTTAACGCCGTAGCAACACATTATAGGTCATATAACCGTGGACCCAGGGAGGTTATACCCTCCCATGAAAATTTGACAATAATGTCAATTTTCCTCCATTGATTAGATAATATGGAGAAGTTTCCGGTCTTATGGAAGGGTAGGTGAGTACTGGTTATAGACAAAGGTCCAGGAAAGCTAGGTTAGGTGCGCTGATCGCTGAAAAATAACCTAAATTGTGTTGCCACGGTGTTAAACCCAGTAAAAAAAAATCTTAAAAAACACAACATGTATAGGTATATGGAACACTAGTTACATTTAATAATCTCCTCAGAATGAAAATACACGATAATACATAATAAAATGATATGAATACACACATGATAAATACAATGAATAAATACATGAAAATGCATAATAAACCCAAATACAGCTACTAAGGACACGAATCCTCAAAGATTGTTTTGTATCAACACATGTATAGTCCAACAGAATTAACCTGAGCTTGACCTTTATGCAAGAATATATAAACTCAGTATTTACAGTCTATTTTTGTCTTTGTTTGTATGTTGCACTTTATCGGAGCAAAGTACATGTACTGAACAAGTAATGTTGTTTTCATAAGAAAAAATACTTTGAAACTGTGCCATAATACTGCTGACTTACTTGTTCCCCAAAAACTAATGTGTTCAAAATTAAAAGTACAGTATCATGCCACTTTTAATAAATTGATTTATAGTCACATTGGTTGTTATAAACACGTGTACAACCATATACACGCATACGGAAACTCACAATTTAATGTAAGTGATGTGTGTAATTATTATAATGAGGTAGTTCAAGCTCAGGTTAATTATGAGACTATATCTCACATTAATTATCGTATCATTTTATTGCTCTTCGAAGTTTATTCCAAAACAAATCTTCTTCAGCACCAATTTTCCATTTTAAATATGTTGTCATATCAAAAAGTGTTCTCATTGAAGTGTTCATGTTTTCAATGTCTTCTAATAAAATAGCAATAACTGGAAACTCTTCTTCAATGTGTTTTGTAAGTGCAACTTTCAGTTCAAAATTACACCAATCACTGTTGACAAATGATTCAGTTACAACTAGAAGCATTGTCTTACTATTGTTCACTTTCTGAACAATATTATCATCAATGAAAGCTCCTACATCAAAATCTCTTTCATGAATACAAAGTTTATATCCATGTTCATCTTCCAGGATTGGTAATAGTTTATTAATAACCCAATCAGAATCGGCTTTGTTATATGACACAAACGCGTCATACAAATAATTTTTACCTTCAATTTGTTTATAATTTCTCCTCATACGATAAAGGTATACTAAATGCTTGATATTCCATCTATTACAATATACTATTAAACATGTTAAAAGAATTATCAAGATAACAGGAATTCCAACTATGATCCCCATTAACTTTTCCATGAGTGGATGACACTCAAAGTATGTGAATTCAACATCAAAGAGCGATTTTCCGAATCGCTGTTCAGGACCTGCGCAAATATAGCTGTCAGAATTCAGTATTTTTGTGTTCTTTGTTGTTTTAAGCCAGTCAATAAACCATTTTAGGTTACAATCACATGAAAAAGGATTATCAGACAAGTCGATTTTCTCCAGATTGTTTAACAATGTCAAGGGAAGAATATTCTGTGATAATTGTACAATCTTATTTTTACTCAGCCTTAGAAACTTTAATTTTCTCTTAGAGCTTAATGAATTGACATCAACAGTTTCTAAAGAATTTTGCCCAAGAGTTAGTACTCTTAATTCTGCCTTGTCTCCAATAAATATTGATATGTTTCTTTGTAATCCACAATTGTAGCAAACTAGCTCTTTCAAACGTTTAAGAGGGGCAAACAATCCATTTAACAAGGAAACTGGTAGTGTATTCATGTTTATAAAATTTAAAGTTAAACATTGTAAATTAGGGGAATGCTTAAATGTTTCATTAGTAGTTGGAAATATGGACGTTGCTGGTCCATCTGTGGCAAAGTCTAAGTAATACAGTGATCTAGACCGGAAAGCATATTTTTCAACATATACATTGTAAGCATCATTAGGAGAGATTTTCAAGACTCCAATAAATGGCATATACAAAAGCATGTCATTTGGAAACACTGATAAGTGATTTCCATTTAGAACTAATTGGTGCAGCGATGTTAGGCATTTGAAGTTTTCTGGATGTATGTTAGTTACTTGATTGTAATTGATGCGAAAAGTTCTTAAATTTGGTACCAATGAAATCGATGAGCTGTTTTCCAAACAAAAGTTCGGAATGTTTGTCAGTTCATTAAATGTCAGAAAGAGTTCCGCCAGTCTTTTCATGTATGGTACATGAAATGTATTTATTTTATTTCGGTCAAGATCAAGAATTCTTACATTTTTAAAGAGTTGAACAAAGGTGCCACTAATGTTTTTAAATTCATTTTTCTGCATCATTATCTGTTCTATTGCACAATTCTTTACGTGAGAAAATATGTCTGGTGCCCTTATTGATGGTCCCATTGAATTCAAAATTAGTTTAATTTTCAAATGACACAGCACACCAAGAAGATTCATTAAAGATTTTTCTTCAATATGATTTCCTGTTAATTGTAAATCAATCAATCCAGGAAAACTATTAAAAGAATCATTACTTATAGTTAGTATCCCATCGTATGCCAACCGTAAAAAGTTAAATTTCCTTGGATTACTTATGTTCATAAATGTATCTCTAGTTACATGTGGTAGATAGTTGTCAGTAAATGACAGCCCAGATACATTGCCAGGTATTTCTGGTATATATGTGAGATTAGCACGAACACAATGTACATCTTCCCTAACATAAGAACATCTACTATCTAATTTAAAACATCCAGTAGTTTCACACAATAAGCTCAGAATTAGTAAATCACTCATTGATAATTCAACTTTTGCCATGATGGTTAACTCAGGTGCTCTTTTCATATGGTTATAAAAAGTAAATGTCTGTTATACTGACTTTTGTTATGTTATCAATTAATATAATGTCCTTGTTATTAACAGATTCTAGTTATGATAATTAGTTACAATCAGAAGCCGTCATAAGTGTCCGTTTATTTAATTGTTTATACTTGTATGAAATTAACCAGGATGTATTCTTATAAAATTTTGTGTATACATGTACTACTTAACTCATCACATATTTAATTATTATAATCTATACCATTATGATATCATACTATGTTGATCATTTGACTCCTCTCTATGTCATGCCGCCAACCCAAGGACCACATGGAAATAGGAGTTTCTCTCTCTTGTGTTATTCTTGGCGTTGGTGTGCATATCATGGACAAGAATTTTATGCTATAAAATTTTAATTTACATGTTTCAAAGTCTTGTACCATTGTATTTATATTATCATCATCATCATCCAGCTACAGCTTCGCATGTCTCATCTTCTACTTGTATATTGAGGGTTGCCTGCAAGACTGTACTTAGTGAATTGCATTAAAGACCGAATTATTACAATCTTGCGGGCAACCCTCGATATCTGTCAACAGCCTACCTTTAATGAGCCTGGCTGCAGCGAGGACATCTGAAGTTGGGATCTGGTCTGAGTGTAAATTCACTGCACTTCTTGTTGACCAAACAGGATCAGTTTGAGCATAATATGGCATTGCTGGCAGTTCCAATGAGACACACTGTGCAGGGGTGCTTTCCAGATTTCCTGAGGGAATTGAGATTTGGGCTTGAGATTACCACTTTGGTTTTGTACATGTTGCACTGAGACCTTTTCTTTCCAGCCCATTTTTCCAGTTGGTCAGTGTTTTAACTAGAGACTCCAGTGAGGAAACAATGATTGCAAGGTCATCAGCATAGAGGATCTCCCAGGGGGAGAAATAAATTTTCTAATCTATCAATTTCTAATCTAGTGTTCCAAAGAGGTGCCATGGTGATTAAAACTCCCCATGAAATTTGCCATCTATGTAGATTTTCTTCCATTAATATGGGATTAAGAGACATTCAATGTATATGGATATACATATCATGTCTCAGGCACAATAAAGAAACAATTTTTTTCATGCAATATGAAGGTATTAGACAAAGTTTTCGTTTAGGAGTCCAGGAATGGCATTAATAAATAGTGTGCATATTGTATCATCACAGTCTAAGATTTAATTCATCTCCTGAACTAGCCCAATTTATTGAGTTACATAGTAAATGGGAATAATTGTAAACTAGCCCAACTACATGAACTAAGTTATTTCCACTAGCCCATTTTACTAGACCTTGGTTTCAGGCTAGTTGGCTAATGTGATGACTGTCATAATAAGTATAACCATATTCTAGTGCAGTAGAAGTGTTCAGTGATAATTGATAAATACCATGTATTCTTTGGTTATATACTTGCATGCAATTACTAATTTACTACTGCTAATTAATTAATGGGTAATTATAACTTCCCATACATTTTACATATTCATATTACATTATCATGTAATAAAAGTGTTCATACCTGTATGGTCCATTATATATGCAAGAGGTGGGGTTAGGAAGTTCCTTCCTAATTGAATTGGAAAATCACTTGCATTAACATTAAAATGAGATTTAAAATTATTTTTTTAACATCCATTGGAAAAATGTATGGTTTAATTCCATCTTTCTCTTGGAAAACCCTTGGTTAGTCCTCACCCCTGGAAGAATCTTTGGTTGGAGCTCCGCCATCCTTGTAGGAAACATTCTTGATCCACCCCTGTGTTATACATTATACATTATACTATGCATATTATATATACATGTAAATACATAGGATGTTAAAATATCATATAGTGTTAACTACATGACAAGTTGTGACTTCCAACTGTCATTGAGTGTCATAGTAAACTGTACATAGTGAAGTGTCTACAGAATACATGTAATACCTATACTGTACAATAATCTACTACATTTATCTTTATTTTTAAAAGTCCAGTGCAATAGCACTTTTTTTATCTTATATCTTTATGGTCATTTTATTTAGGTTTCGGTTTAGTGTGGTATATTTCCATGTTAGAGAAATCCATCCTAATAAAAAAGTTGATAAATTACATGAAATACAAATAAAACAAACAAAAAAATGGTTGTCATTTACAATAGTTATGTCATAATTTTTCTATTTCATTTTACAAGAAATAATATTTCCTATTAACAATTACACTTGAGTATACAGATACTTAGTAAATAGTTCTAGTACTTAGTTATGTCTTAGTAATAGGTTAAAAAGCTTAAGTTCAGATGTCTAGGCTTCTGCAGTGACAGTAAATAAGTGGGCTAGCTGCCTACTATAATATAAGTAGAAAGTTGAAATGTTGTGTTAAGCACCTTTTATTATGTATCTTGACTTTTTATACTTTCAGCTCTTGGTAAAGTTCAAGAATCATTTATATTATGAAGAAAAGGATCATACAGCTGAAGCTGAGAGGAATCTGAAACCAGCCCCTACTAGCAAGGTAATACTTATCTCCCCTACCTGCACTGATGAGATGACCACCTTCACATCATTGTAACTTTTAACTGATAGGTGTTCAGGTTTAAGTCCAATCTGATTAAAACCTAATATAAAATATACCCTCGCCTGCTAGCTAATTTAGATCTGGCTGTTTCATTATGAGGATCACATTCAGGTAACCTTTTCCCATTATAATATTCAAAATGCAATCATTAGTAACTTGTTCCATCGTCTAGGTCACACTATTTGAAATGAGCCTTCCAATCACAGCCTGTGAATAACAACACAAAATTAGCTCTCAAACCTTGGTCTAAAAATAGAAATTATGGAATCAAAATGCTAACAATAGTGTTTTTTCGTCAAGATGGAAGCTATGCATTGATTGGTCAAGTCAAAGGACATTTCCAAGTGACCCTCCTAGCAAACCTTAGAGTTCCTGTACGACAGCAGTCTACAGAATATCTGTTTACCAAGATTGGTCTAAGCCATGGGAATAACTAAGACTCTCTATTTTAGTAAATGCATAGTTGCTTACTGTAGATTATAGTCTATTAATACTGGTGCATCTCAAGAACAATGGTTAGGTGAAATGTCTGCCTTATATTGTGATGTATTCTGGCTGTTTTAAAGAGGTGTTCAACAAAAGAAACACTTCTAAGGAATATGTAATGATACTAAATTGTTCAATACTAGTGACTGTTGGTTGTGCTGAATAGGGTCACACTAAAATAAGTGTCAATTTAAAACAAAGCAATTGGAGGATCTTGAAGTGACCATTATGGACAAGGTCAAGCTATGTAAGGATGGCCATTTATATAGGTTTGAATCTGTACGTACTGTTTGTCATCATATTGAAATAAACCTAACCTCAATTAATACTTCTAGATTGAGGCGTATTTTGAGTCAATCATTGATAAATTATACTTGTATGACAGTGATTTTACCTTTGTATAAATAATTGATATGTTAGCTTTCCATTAATTTACCTCATTTACTCAGTGTACAATTACACTGTAATTGTTCAATCTTTGACTAGTAAAATAATCCAGTAGCCATGACCTTTGACCTTTCCATGTGACCTTCAATAATTGACTTGGTTATGCTGTCTGTATAAAGTATTGTATGATTTCAAACAAATCTATTTGAATACTTAATATAGTTAATGAAATAGATGACAAAACCTCAGGAGGTTAAAATTATAGAGCAATTTAGTTGTCCAGGCAACAAGTTAGTGTCTCCCTATACAAGTATGGTTTAAGTAGATTATTAGTTATAGGACAATGTCACCTTCTTGTTTGGTATTACAATTGTTGGAGATTTTAATCAATGTTTATTCAACTTTTTTTTGTTGGGCTTAATGCCATAGCGACTCAATGTATAGATCATTTATGATTATAACAGCTGTCAGTCAACCTACTCACTGTTCCTGGAATGGCTAAATCTCTGGATTTAGCTGTTAACCAACTACTAGGCACATACTTTTATCAGTGAATGACAACTGCCCTTCATGATTAAGAATCATTGGTAGGAGGGAGAATGGCCCAAGAAATAATTTCATGACCAAGCTCCACGAAAGTATGCCCTGCCTGGAAATCAAACCCACCACTCCTTGATCAGTAGACTTGTCTGCCACTATCTGAGCTGGCCAGGCGCCTTGCAATGTACTATTACATGCATTATAATAGAGGCTATTATGTTTGTCCTTGGTTTGTATGTAACAAATACTGTATTAAGTTGATAACTATATACTCTTTGATTTTAAATGTGGCAATACCCTAATGTAGTATTAAGATTGAATATGTTGGCTTCCTAATAATAAGATGTCATGTTTGGGACCCGAATGTACTCTTTATTGAAAGTATGGTAAAACCCTAATGTGGTCTCCAATTGAGTATGTTGGAACCCTAATATGGCATATGTTTGGACCCTAATATATGTTTTTATTGAAAGTATGTTTGGACCAGAATAATTATGTGTTTGGACCCAAATATATGTTTTTATTTAAAGTATGTTTGGACCCTAATGTGTCATGTGTTTGGACCTAAATATATGTTTTTATTGAAAATATGTTTGGACCCTAATGTGTCATGTGTTTGGACCCTAATATATGTTTTTATTGAAAGTATGTTTGGACCCGAATAATTATGTCATGTGTTTGAACTGGAATATATGGTTTAATTGAAAGTATGTTAAGGACCTTGATGTGTCATACTGAGACCCAAGACAAATCATTGTGTACAATAATTTATATAGAGAGAGATTCGTTATTCTGTTATAAGTTATAATTGTCTGGTCAAATTAACTGAATGTGGAACTCATAATAACATAATATAGATTTTTATTAAATGCACTCTCCTGATGTACATTGTGGACAGACATTATGGCCAGTCCCTACAAAACCTTTATATCTTATAATAGACACTTGTCAATTGACCCCTAGGTCCCTAATGTATATCAGATTTCTTGAACATTGAGTGTGGGAAAAATTTTCATTTAAAAATATCCTAAACTACATTGTATTATTGACTGGGCATAGTTTTGATAAGGGGGGGGGCTGAAAAGTTCAAAAATCCTTTGCAATGAAGGGCAAGAAGTCTACAAGTTTTGTCAAGGTCGACAAAAAGCTCCACATTTTTTTCTCATTCTATGCAAAAACAGTTGATGTATATTTAAGGAATAGTTTGAGAATTGACGATGTATTGTACTTATGCATAATGCATTATAAATTTATTTCCTCCAGTATTGGAAAGCTCAATGCATAATGCATTATAAATTTATTTCCTCCAGTATTGGAAAGCTCAATAATCATCAATAATTATTGCTTACAGTATTTACAGAATAAGTACACGCATATTGAAAGAATTTCATTTCGTTAAATAATATTTAAAATCTAGATATTGAAATGAGCATGTAATGTTTGAGCACACAATTTGTTATAGTTGCTCACATTGTTCATTGGGTGGACTTTTTATCATCAAAATACACTCACTTCTTAATATAGACAAATGTCACTGTCAGTCACCACTAGTCCCTTATGTATCCTGTTACCCTTATATCAAAGTACTGTAAGCTACATGTTGAGGGTTGCCGGCAAGACTGTAGTAAATGCATAGCATAACAGAGCGAGTTACTACAGTCTTACAGGCAACTTTTGATGTGCATGTATGTATACATGACAGTAATATTCGGATATCTGTTTATGTACTTTTAGAGTATATTCTGAGAATAGATGTTCAGTATGAATCATGACACTCATTACAAGGTTATTTTATCATGGGAAATGTTTTATAGATTTTTTCTACATGATTTAATCAACATTAGACATTAGGTGTATTCTGCAGTCTGATGTTTTAATACTATCATTATAATGTTTGTTATTGTCTTATGTTTGCATTCTGTATGGTATTTATTGTTTAAGCTGTACAATCATGGTATTGTGTGATAAAATAATTACCTGCTGCAAGCTGTGATGTTAGGGTAATGGTCTGATATACATTAAAACATGTGTTTGTCTATATTTTCTTGGTACACATAGGTGCAAGTTACTGAGATTGGTTGTCATGCCAACAGTTTTTTCACTCTGTGCATTTTGGTGTTTAAACTTCTTGGACATTAAACTTGCATTCAAGTGATTCTGGTTTAAACACTTGTCACGGCTCTAGGCTATAAAAAGTTTTAATAAGCAGACATTGATACTTCCTATTAATTTGTTTTAAGTTTCTAAGGGTAAAGGTAATTCTGTTAATTAAGTGATTTTTCAGCAAATTCTAGGTTTTTTTGTATCAATTTCAAGGTCTTTTTGCAGCAATGTCAAGGTTATTATGTACATGTACCGATTTCAAAATCATTTTGCAGCTAAGTCAATGTTATTCTGTATCAATTTCAAGGTCATTTTGCAGCAATGTCAAGGTTATTCTGTACCAATTTCAAAGTCATTTTGCAGCAAGGTCAATGTTATTCTGTATCAATTTCAAGGTCATTTTGCAGCAATGTCAAGGTTATTCTGTACCAATTCCAAAGTCATTTTGCAGCAAGGTCAATGTTATTCTATATCAATTTCAAGGTCATTTTGCAGCAATGTCAAGGTTATTCTGTACCAATTTCAAAGTCATTTTGCAGCAAGGTCAATGTTATTCTATATCAATTTCATGGTCATTTTGCAACAAGGTCAATGTTATTCTATATCAATTTCAAGGTCATTTTGCAGCTATGTCAAGGTTATTCTGTACCAATTCCAAAGTCATTTTGAAGCAAGGTCAATTTTATTCTATATCAATTTCAAGGTCATTTTGCAGCAAGGTCAATGTTATTATATATCAATTTCAAGGTTATTTTGCAGCAGTATTCTGTATCAATTTCAAGGTCATTTTGCAGCAATTTCAAGGTTATTCTGTACCAATTCCAAAGTCATTTTGCAGCAAGGTCAATGTTATTCTATATCAATTTCAAGGTCATTTTGCAGCAATGTCAAGGTTATTCTGTACCAATTTCAAAGTCATTTTGCAGCAAGGTCAATGTTATTCTATATCAATTTCAAGGTCATTTTGCAGCAAGGTCAATGTTATTCTATATCAATTTTTAAGGTCATTTTGCAGCAAGGTCAATGTTATTCTGTACCAATTCCAAAGTCATTTTGCAGCAAGGCTGAGGTTATTCTATATAAATATGTAAGTCATTGAGTTTTTGGAGACGAGAATTTCAAAACCTTTGAAATTTCATCCACAGTTATCAGTGCAACTCTAGATACTAACTGTTCCCTTCTAGATCAATTAGATATCAGAGTTTCGTAAGATAATAATATTCCCCAAGCTTTTAGGTGGACCTATGAATATTACAGAAATGAGACATAGACCCATAGTATATTGATAAATATCATCTGTTAACATAACATTGACTGGTCAACTATCTCATAATTGTCATAATTATATACATATTATATATTCATATTTTGTTTGATGTTCACCATGCTAGATTTTTAGTGTTTTACAGTCGAACATGTATTTATAGACACCATCAATAGGTTAAGACTGTTACAATATAGTTTTATATCCTTTGTTGGTAATTGTTAATTATCTTTATAGACCATGATTACTGTTGTCATTTGTCAGTTTTACATGCTAGTATTTTCTCGTACTAATTAATTTTAGCTCAATTGTGGAACAAGTTCTTACAACTTAGATTTATCACTTTCGAGTCAGCTTCCTGGCCCTCTAGTACTAAGCTAGTAGGTTTAAGTTTCTTGGTCAGGGAAACAATGAGTAGGTTTGGGAAAGGGATTCTACTATTTTATGTCTTGTTTGTACATAATCAGTTTTTTAAGATTTTTTACTACAGCCCCTATCTTTCAAATTTTGAGTTATGGTGTTGTAATCTTCAAAAATTGTAAGAAAAGATTTGTTGGACAATTTTTAGAATTTTTTAAAATCTTATAAAAATATTTTACTGTGGATTTAAAGTACTTCAAGCAATATTTTCATCTTGCTACAAACAGAAAAAAAGACTGTGAAAAATTGTTTGGAAACTTTTTTGAAGCAGGAAGGTAGTGTTCTGATAATGACAAGTTTAGTGCAAATTGACGTATACTACAAATGATGGTGTTTTATGTAGTAAAAATCTACCCTGTATGTTAAGGTACAGGCAGTTGTAGTGCATTTTTGTGACTTATACTGTATATTCCTTGCAACCTATAGGTCAGCTAGTCTTCTGATGTTAAGAATTAATGTTTTGACACAATTACAGACACTGAATGCTATTCTGAAATTCCAGGAAATAGTTTACCAAATCTGTAAACTAGTTGCCATGATTTGTCTGCAAAGGGAGGTAACTTACTACTCATGAAACTGTTCTTAGTGCCTGTCAGTAAGATTGATCAAAATTTTGTTTTATTGAATATGCTTTTGGTTTCCATATAGTTTCTATGATCAGTTCTCAGCAACACCTCTTAGAATTTTCTAAAGATTGGGAAAAAAAACAGGGAAAATAAAAAATCTGTAATGAATTGCCCCAACTCCACTATAATTTTTATAAGCATTTAACTGGTTTGGACTTGGACTAAAATTTGCCATTCTTCTCCTGTTGTCAAACTGTACTTTACGCATGTGAGTATATTATATATTTCAGATATCATTTTATTTGAATGGTAAATGTCAAGGTGTTGCCTATGAAGACATTTATGAAGGAACATACTATCCTGCTATATCACTGTATAAATTGGCTAAGGTAAACATTTTATTTTGGTTAGGTTTAATGCTCCAGCATTATGCAAAGGTTATATAACAGCAAATAATTATTTTTTATATGAATGTATTTTAGATCAACTGTCTTGCAAGTACTTACATATTATAATCTCACTCTCGGGTCATCTTCTTGAACTTCTAGTACTATGTAATTTAAGGTAATAAATTGTTTCTTGCCTAAGAATGTCAATTAGAGGCTGACTAATTAATGGTATACAAATTTATTTTAACTTGATTGTGAAACAAGTTCTTACAACTTAGATTTATCACTTTCAAATCTGCTTTCTGGTACCCCCAGTACTGAGCTAGTAGGATAAGATGTCTTGCTCAAGGAAACATTGGGGTATGTTTTTGATAGGATTCAAACCAATGCTGGCTATCCACTGATTACCAGTCTAATGTCGCAACAGCTTCTTTATTATTGTTATTATAACTAATTAATGTGAGAAACATTTAATAAACACATGTACATTTGTATTCTAACTTAAGTAAACAAACATTTTAAACAAGTAGCATATTTTAAGTTGATAAACTAAGCATCAACAGTGAAGGAATACAGTTGATAATAAAGGTGAATTTCATTGAGCAGAATTTTGTTTATGTACCATATTCAACTGTGTTAATTAAATTGCAGTAACAGATTTTTAAAAATGTCTTGCTTTTGGCCTTCTTTTTTATAACAAAAGTTAAAAATCACTCTCTTTGCTTTTTGGCTGTATGTGCCGTCTGTTTTTTATTGTTGATTTTCGCGATATGTTTGCTTACACCTTTTTGTTTTGTTGTCATTACATACTGAGACTATTGTTTCATAATTTTTGTTAATTTTAAAGGCATAATTTGTCAGTAAAAGTGCTGTATACTTCAGTTCGTGACACCACTTAGATTTATACATTCCATATTAATTCTATATATGTATGTTTTACAGGTTACAGCAAATTTTGGACCAACATTTAAATACCCACCTGTAATGTCACAGAAATATCTACCTGTAAGTTGATGACAATATGTATTTCTCTTTGTATATTTCTGTTTGGTTGATTCCTGTTACATGTTCACTGCTCTAACAGGCAGCTTATGTCATAAAGCCCCGGCCATGATATAATTACCTGGAAGCTCTGACCATGATACAGTGGTAGAATCCATGATTTCAAATCCCGAGGTTCCCAGTTTAATTCACAGCAGCAGGAAGTTATACCTTCCCATAAAAATAATATACTCCATATCAATTTGCCTCTGTTGAGGGTGACTTTTAAGTTGTCAACTCCTCATAGAAGGGCAAGTATGTACTAGTAAAGAAGTGTACAGAATGTTAGTTTGGAGAGAGGCAGCTTTAACTTTTTTGATGCATTGTTATTCAAAACTCTTCTATAATTACCCCTTCTGCCATCTCGAATCTAAATGCAAACTACCTTCAAAATCTGTAAGCTACGAGAATGGTACACTCTAGTGAACCTGGGTTGGTAGCCCAGTTGGTTGCACACCTTGATTTCGAATCTAGTGTCACAAAGGGGGTACTGGTTCCAATCCCGGGAGGTTATACCCTTTCATGAAAATTATGTCAATTTTCCTCCATTGATAAGATATATGGAGAAGTTACCGGCCTTGTGGAAGGGTAGGCAAGTACTGGTTATAGACAAGGGTCCAGGAAAGCTAGGTTAGGTGTGCTGGACCCTGTAAAATAATCTAAAAAATGTGTCGACAAGGCGTTTAACCCGGTATAAATAAATAAAAGTTGCTAGTGACTCTTGGTTCAACATTTAATTTATCAGATCCAGGGGCCTTGGGTAGGATGACTGACTGCTGCAATATGTACTAAAACTTGTTGAAATATGGCACAAACCACCATATATTTCAATACATTAACTCTCTCAATGTATTCTACATATTACAATACTATCTCTACTCTCATTATTTCAGGTATCCGAAACAGCGAAACTAAGTCTTGTTGAGAATACATTGTCTGATATATTGTTCCATATTGAAAATGAAGGAAAATTACCAGATTTTCAATAGGAAAAACAAATAGTATGGTCCAGAAATTTCTACATTACAACAGTTTGTTCTAGTTGAACTAGCCAATAGTATCTCCTACAGTGAAATGTAACAACAAATCTGAATTATGTTGTTTCTTCAATTTGTGTAGAGTTGAATTATGGGGATTTCTGCTCATGAACTCATTCTCACTCAGTTACGTAATTGTTAAGCTGTTAGCGTTGGTCTACAAGAACTCTGAAAAACAATTTGAATTTATCTGCATGTGTTCAAAATAATCATCATTTTCTATGATTTTTAGCTTGACTTTCAAAGTAAATGGAGTGCTCTCCTACTTGCCCTAGCGTCGGCATCCATATTTCTGATTAAAGTTTTTGTGCAGTAAAATATTTTTACTATAACTTTTTTATTTCTTAAGGTATCAACTTCAGACTTTACATATATGTTCCTTATTATCAACCACATCTCTTGTGACAAGGTTCATAACTCCAAAGACATTTTGTCAGAATTATTCCCCCTTGAACGTAGAATTTTCTTAAAAAATTATTATTTTTTTAGTTGCATCTGTTTTATTTCTTTAGGTATCAACTTCAAACTTCAAATATATGTTCCTTATTATCAACCATATCTCATATGACAAGGTTCATAACTCTCAAATTTTTTTTCAGAATTGTCTCCCCTTGAATATTTTTTTTCTTTTAGAGCCATTATTTTTACTGTAACTTCTTTGTTTTCTTAAGGTATCAACTTCAAATATATGTTCCTTATCATCACCCACATGACGTATGATAAGATTCATAACTCTATCACACATTTTTTACAATTTTTTCCCTCTTGTTACTTATAAATGTGTGTTACTAATATATTTTTGTTTACTCAAGCACCCTAAATAGTCAAGCATGCTGTCTCTACTGACAGCTATTGTTGAATCTGCATGTGTTAAAAATAACTATTTTTTATGATTATTATGTTAGTATGACTTCATATAACAATATAAAATCAAAAAGTATTGAACTAGCTCTTTATTAATTTCCACTTGAAATTGTAACAAGTTTGTTAATACATGTCATTTATATGAGATGAGCTAGATATTGGTTTTGAACTTTGACACAATTTACATAGCGAGTGTTGTTTATAGTTCTAAATGTAGATCTAGTTTACTTTTAACAGCACCAAGCCAAAGGCTAATTCTTATCTACATTGTATATACATTTGTATGTATGTAATGTTTTGTACTCTTTTATCACATGTTCTCATACTCGCACAGATTTAGGAATGTGTAATGTTTACAAGTTTACAAGTTTATTCAATACTGATCCAGGCCTCCAGCCCATAACATATGTTAAACATGTATGACATGTATAATCATGGTCTAGATATTTGTTGTGTACTACATGTATTAGAATATAAATATTATCATGTTTGAAATAAATCATAAAAAAATTGTACAAGATTTTTGTTGCGTTTACATTTTATTTACTTTATGACAAGATATAAGGCACATTCCACGAGGTGGTCACTGGCTAGTGCTTTTTGAAAGTGACTTTTTGAAGCATAAGAGGTCTATGGAATGGTTTGCTTCAAGCTAGCAAATCTAAGATGGCGACTTTCTTGAACAAAAAGTTCAAAATTGTAACAAATGAAAAATATTCATATCAATTATCACCTTGATTATTCTATTTAACCGCTTTGGCAAATACGAGGGTAGATCCAAAAGTTCGTATAATCAACCAATAACTTCCATACAAGAATTACGTTTATTCTATAATTTACGAGAAATAAAGTTTAAAACATACAACATTCACTGCAGTTGTTATTTTTACCATGATATACATGACGGTCACACAGGATGTTGCCATAGCAACATATAACCCATCATGCGGGGGAGCAATTATTAATTGTAACAGTCCCAGAAAATAATCAGTTTTTCAATGATTTCCCATTCAGAAAATTGAGCGCAATTTTGTATAACGTTCGTATGTCGTGATGACGTCAATTTGCATATGTTGTTCTGAATGTAGTTTCAAAGGTACAGATTATACGCGAAGTAGAAAACAACACGGTATCTTCATTATGACGTCAAATTCAAACTTGGAAATGCATTCAGTTATTAAATTTTGTCAAGAACTGGGACATACTCCATCAAAAACGTTTGAAATGATGGAAAAAACTGGACTTAAATGCAGTAAAGTGCTCGTATTCAAGTGGCACCGAAGATTTAGAGGGCCGGGTTTCCTTAGATGATGACACTCGCGAGGGAAGACCTGCTATGCGTCATGTTCTGGTGGGCGACTTCAAAGCTACCATCAATGGCAACAGGCGGTTGACTGTGAGAGAAATTGCAGACAAAGTCGGCTCAACATACAGAACATCTGAGTGTATTATAACGCAAGACTTGAACATGAGAAAAGTGAGTGCTCGTTGGGTTCCGCAACTGTTGTGTTCAAGCGATAAGGAGCGTCAAGTCGCCTGCTCGAAAGAGTTTTTAGGCCGCTGTGGACGTATTGCTCCCCCGCATCTGTCTGGGTATGTGTATTAAATGTTTTATTGTGTGATATCTGTTTGATGTAGACGTTTAATTTTTTACAAGTATATGACACACATGTTAAATTTATTTACTGCATTGTTTTTGTTTTTATATCTACCACTATCAATAATTTTTAAAGCCATTATACGAACTTTTGGATCAACTCTCGTATATGCATTAAATAAAATGTATATCAGTATTCTTGAAACAGATGCATGTTTCCACAGGGGGCAGCCATTTTGAAAAAGCAGAAGAGTTCCTAATGATATGGCTAACAAGAAGAAAGCTTAATTGCGCTTCAATTTACTTGATCACAGCAGATCATTTAGTTGGAAATGGCTAGGTAGCTGTGCTACCTTTGGAATGGATTGGTTTATTTAAGTGTTTACACAAACACGTAATGATATTTTGTATATAAGATATATGCTGATGACCATCAACACAAGACCCAAGAAAGGTCTGTCTATCATTTAGATTTCAAACTAAAATAGCTGTATTATGTATATAGGGTAGTGACGACTTAGCATATTTTTATCACCTATACACCATTTTAAGGATTATAAAATGTCATTTTTGCGTACATCCAACCTTTTTCTGATTTAAAAACGATTTCCACAAACGTAAGATGCATTCTTTGATCATTTTTGCGCATATATTTTTTAGGATCAAATAAACCTGCCTTTATTTTTGATTTTTATGAATGGATATAATTAAAAAATAAATCACTCGAAAGTTGTGACAATGCTATATTCAGAAAAATTCATATGAATGAAATATGATAGCTCGTAAATGATGGACATGCATTTGAACACAACTCCGTCTAATGCAAGTGAACCAACAACCATAGGTCCCCCTCAATACCCACCCCTTTACTTTTTATTTCTCGACATATTTTTATCAACTCTACATCATTTAATTGGAATATTTATGAATGGATATTCATAAATAATGTATCATTTGAAAGTTGTGACACCATTTTCAGAAATATTAAGTTGAATAAAATTGGATGGCTAGTAAATAATAACCATGCGTTCAAACCTGTTATTTTCAAAACATAGATAATGTCCAGAGACATAGATAATTCCCTGATAATGTCGGACAATTTATCACGTGACTCGGTGGGCAGAGCATAGGTATTCTGGTGTATGATCAATTTATTCAATGTAAACTCCCAAATTTGCATTTAGGGCCAGGTAAATACTTCACAACTATAGCTCTCCAGCAGTAACATAAGACTTGTTTACAGACCCTTATTAAACAACACAAGGCAAAAATGTGGTATTTTCACAGTTTAATCATCTCAGAACGACAATATATAATAGTTATTACATACACATGTAAACACTTATAAACCTCTGTCCTGTGTTTTAACCAACACACCAAGTCTAAAGTAACCAACAGCGGACACCACTGCTGATTATGCTTAATAACTATAATTTTTATGCACCAACATAAAGCCACCACAGTGACTTCACACATCCATAATAACAAAACAATGAAATTTATTTGAGATTTAATACAGCACAAGATAGCACAATACTAATGAAAGTATTTACAACTTGCGTAAATCACTGAGTAGTTTTCATTCTCTTGTTAAATAACACAAAATAATTGTGAGTAATGTAGCTGCTCAAGTAAACTCGACGGCATTTGAATATATTAACACTGGTCTCTTTAAGACATTTTTCTTTCCAGCCTTAGGTTACCTAGCACCCTTATAAACGTAACCAACTTCTAACAAAATAAATATAACACACCAAGTGTTATTTCATTTTATCTTATAACCAAAATATATTCAATTGAAAGTATATGTATGTCTTCTGATTGAGGCACATGAATAATGTCTTCCTTTCCACAGAACAAAATATCCATGATAACACAACTTTGTAAGAAAATTACTCCATAAGAATACTCCTTTCATTGAGTCCACAAAATTTGTGTCAAGGTTATTCTATCAAAAGTCAAGACTGTTTAGAACCAAGGCTGAGATCATTTTATAGCATGTTCAAAATCAATTTGTTGCTGTTCAAGATCATTCAGTGAAAAAGTCAAGACCAATTTCAACAAGGTCAATGTCTTCTTGATACAGCTAAGTCAAGGTCACCCTGGTTCAAGGTCATTCTGTAGCAAGGTCAAGGTTCAGCAATTGTAAACTATCACTAATATAAGAACTAGTTTCTATAGATGTATTGATACCAGTTGATAATGCTTTCTGTAAAATGACATCTGCATAATCTGAAATATATATTTATGTAAATATTAGCTTTTATATATCCTTCATTGCCTGATATACCCAACTCTAAGCTTTGCATTTGGAATTGTACTTAAAATTAGCCTATGAATTAGGAATGGGTCATCACTTTAATTTTCATGATCACTAGCCCAACTTAAATTGTATTTAAAAATTATTAACTAGCCTTACTATGAGAAAACAGTAATTTCCACAAGCTCAAATCACTATGTTCAGGCTAGGGGGAAGTAGGTTATGTCAAAGACTGATACAATGTAAGGTAAACAATTCAAATGATCATTACTTCATTTTGGATATGTGATGGCAACACAGATGTTTTCAATTATGTTTTACAATGACAAAATGTGTTAAATGATATAATAATGTAAGTTCTAACCAAATGGCAATGACTGAAACTAAGTATTGTACTACAAGCACTATTACAGGACCTTTCACTGAGATCTAACAAGTTTACAGTCAAAACAAGAAAGCTTTCAGAGTTAGGACCTGTGGCAATACATGCATGCGTCATTTTTATAAAAGAATTTAATTATAAAAATAAACAAGTATAAGCTGCTTTTCAAATCTAGAGCATTATTCTTACTCCGCTAAGTCTGTGTATCAATGTTAATGAAAAAAAACTTACTCTGACAAAGTAAAGTAAACTCAGCTAAGTTAGTTAAGGCAGTGGTAACAATATCTGGATTGTCACTATCTAAACATTGTAGAAATATAGGTACAAACTCATCTACATGTCTGAAAAGTAAAATATAGAAAAAGGCGTCCATGAAATATGTCAGTGTATATACATAAACATAGCTAGACAATGACAAATTCTGAAGACTGGTAAATGATATTTTCAATTAATTTTTGGTTCTTCAATATACATATATATATATATATATATATATAGAAAGCTATCATGATATCATTGATGATATTGAAAGAACAAAGAGACAAAAACATTACATTATTTGAATATTTGTTTGACAACTTAAGTTCAAGGTGGTAATTTAAGCTTATTCTCTGACATAGCCACAGAGGGTCAAATTGTGGTTTAAGTTCAGGAAAATTGTTCATCTAGCAGAAAGCACTTTTTTCTGAATGTATTGGAACATACATCAACTATTAAATATCTAAAAGCTTTCCTTTCACAAGTGCAAAATAATTATGTCAAATCAATCATGAATAAATAATAATGATATACAAGAATATACTGATATATTACCTTAGACTTTGTTTAAGATGTCTTTTAACAAGTTCAAATGTTGTGTTTCTACATTGATCATTAGCAAATAACATTAATCTTTTAAAATCATCCTGAAATATAAACAAATATAAATGTTTTACTGTTTATAGCAGCCCAAGCTTGGTCATGAAATAATATCTACGACCCTTCTCCCTCCTACCACTGAATTTAAATCGTGTAGGGCAGTAGTCAGTCACTGACAGAAGTATGTCACGAGTAACTGGTTTACAGCTAAATCCAGAGATTTAGCTTTTCCAGGAACAGTGAGTAGGTTGACTGACCATCAAGGTATGACCTACACAGAGTGTTGCAGTATCTCCTATATAAATGTGTACTGGTGATGGTTACATTTGAACTAGACATTGTTTACATGATCGCAGTAATCCACAGCCCATGCAGCCAGCACAGTCCTGATCCACCAAAGATATTATATACTCAACAATAATTTATATGTAGTATGCATAGGTGGATCTAGCTTGGGGGTCAGGGGGGGTCTGACCCCCCCCCTAGAATTTCCAAAATGTACCTGTCCATTAGTGCATTTCTTGACTGTAAGTCCTTTTTAAGTAGCATGAAGCATTTTTTCTTGGTGCTCAACATATATTTAATGGTTATGTAGATTTTATTATTAATATGTTGCATTTTTCTGAAAAATGTGTATAATGCAGATGTGGTTCGAAAGTTTGGACTCCCCTACAAAAAGTTTGGACCCCACCCCCTTAGAAAAAAATCCTGGATCAGCCCCTGGTATTCAATTGATCCATTGTATGTAAAAATGTTGATATAAAATTGACTTACCACAAAATGTTCCAATATTTCAACTTTTCTTTTAGATGTATCATCTAAATTCTGTAGCATTGATAATATCTCTGTAAATAGAAGCAACATATATGTAGGAGCGAATATAGCCCAGTGGTTTTGACTTTGGACTGGTAATCATTGGGTAGCCAGTTCTTATGCAATGGCTTAAATCAAATCCCAAATCTACCCATTTTTCCTTGAGTTTATCCTACTACTACAACTCTTGGGGATCCAGAAGCAAGCTTGAAAGTGATTTATTGAAGCTGTAAAAATTCATTTCACGATCAAGCGATACAAAACTAAATATGCACGTAAAAATACTGGGTGTAACTCATTTATAGCTAACTCTTGCAAGATTTATGAGGAAATGGCTAGTGGTTGGTACAAAATTGCATATCATACAACAAAAATATAGTGCAATTGAAGAGAGTGGATGGAATTAAGATCAGTACTACTGATGAACCTGGTGATGATGTCCAGCAATGTTTGAAATTTGTGATTAGAACAGGATCAAGTGATTTTGCTTTTGCAAGGACAGTGAGTAGGTTGACTGACTGCAGTGATATGACCTATACAATGTGTTGCCACAGGGTTAAACCCAACAACAACAAAAAATTATAAACAAACCATCCGAGTTTTCTTTCTTGATTTTCGCCATGATAGGTGTAAGTTGATTGGTCCATGGAGATTCTGGTCTAACAGGATATACAACAGCTGATGATGTCTCCTGGCTACTAACACGTGGTATACTTAAACCAGCTAGTAAGGACATTAATGGTGACATGTCTGGAAACTGACACGATACTTGACTGAAAATATAATAACATCAGTGAAAGTTTGCACCATAAATACCCATTTTAGTATTTTGAGAATTACTCTATGTAATTACCATGAAATTTGTCTGTTTCAGTACATGTACATTGTTTTTTGAAAGTTGATCATCAGTATTTTCCAAACTTTAAATTTCCCCCTATGTATTAATCATAATATTAAATAACAAAAAAATGTAATGTGGAAACCACATTAAAGCCGGATTTTCATCAAGATCTTACCATAAATGACAGAGATATCCAACTCTAACGCAAATATTACAAAGGGAAACAAGTAAATCTGTGAGCTAATGCTCACTAGTGATACCCCCGCCAAAATCTAAAAATATGCGACAAACAGGAAGTAGATGAGCAAGGAGCATGAAATCGCTTTACACCCTATGGGACTATGGGATGAAGCAATATGCAAAGTATTAGGCTGCTACATGATATAGTTGCTGAGAAAACTGCGACGGAAATTTTGTAATGGACGGACGGACGAACGCACGGACAAGGGTAAAACAGTATACCCCCCTCTTCTTCGAAGCGGGGGTATAATAATAATCCATAATAAAGCCAGGTAGAGTTGTGGTTACTTTCTAATTCTGTTCATCACATGATATGTTATCATTGTATGAAGTTTCATAAAGATCTGACATTTAATAGCAGAAATACATGGTAAAGAAAAAACTTTAACACAATTGTTAACAACACCCTAAGCCCACCTGACTGCCCATCCATCCGCCAGCTAGGGTTTGGCCAAATTTTAAGCCAAATTTTTTCATTGAAAAAACCAGCTAAAATTAATAATAATTCTTGCAGAAATAAAATGACAATTATGCTCATTGCATTATAGTTGAATTAAAATTTCAAAGCCAACACATAGAGCATTTCATGCTTTTGTTCAGCTATTAAAAATACATTTGTTTTTTTAATGGTGTACTAAACAGAACTTCAAAACACCATCTTTGAGAAAAAAAGAAAGACTTAAATAGTACAATCATGCAGATAGTTATATAATCGGAGAACTTTGGCAGCGTGTAACAATCGAACAGAGCATTGTACTGCTAGTTCAGTACTTGAGTAAGAACGAGTATGAGTATAATTTATTTTCCTGAGTACTGAGTACAAGTGTGTACTTGAAAAAGTGGTACTTGTATTCATAATACTTGAGTACCCCATCCCTGAAAGTAGACGTAACAAGAGCTGTCAGAGGAGACAGCATGCTCGACTAAGTAAGTATTTGTCATACGAGATGTGGTTGATGATAAGGAACTAACATATTTTAAAATTTGAAAATATAACCTTAACAAATTTAAAGTAAAAAAAAAAAATAAAGGAAATTTTAAGTTCATGGGGGACAATTTTGAAAAAAAAATGTATTTGGAGTTATGAACCTTGTCACATGAGATGTGGTTGATAATAAGGAACATATATTTAAAGTTTGAAGTCAATACCTAAAGAAATAAAGCAATTCCAATAAAAACAAATACTTTTTAAAGAAAACTCTAAGTGTAAAGGGGGAAAATTCTGAAAAAAAAATGTACAAGGAGTTATGAACCTTGTCACATGAGATGAGGTTGATAATAAGGAACATACATTTAAAGTTTGAAGTCGATACCTAAAGAAATAAAACAGTTGCAGTAACAACCAACTTTTTTAAAGAAAACTCTAAATTAAAGGGGAGATAAATCTGAAAAAAATGTATCTGGAGTTATGAACCTTGTCACATGAGATGTGGTTTATAATAAGGAACATACATTTAAAGTTTGAAGTTGATACCAAAAGAAATAGAACAGTTGCAGTAAAAACAAACATTTTAAAAGAAAACTCTAAGTTCAAGGGCAGATAATTCTGAATAAAAATGTATTTGGAGTTATGAACCTTGTCACATGAGATGCTGTTGATAATAAGGAACATACATATAAAGTTTGAAGTTGATACCTTAAGAAATAAAACAGTTGCAGTAAAAACAAACATTTTAAAAGAAAACTCTAAGTTCAAGGGCAGATAATTTTGAAAAAAAATGTATTTGGAGTTATGAACCTTGTCACATGAGATGCTGTTGATAATAAGGAACATACATATAAAGTTTGAAGTTGATACCTTAAGAAACAAAACAGTTATAGTAAAAAATATTTTACTGCACAAAAACTTTAATCAGAAATGTGGACGCAGACGCTAGGGCAAGTAGGAGAGCTCTCTATTTACTTTGAAAGTCAAGCTAAAAATGAGTTGAAAGCATGTTAGTGAATTGACAAGCCCAGTTTATTACAGTGATCATGTGAATTGTAAGTTATATGAAAATTGCAGCAAACAGTATAAATAGCATCAATCAGTTTGTAATTACTAAAATCAGCCTACCTGAGAAGTAGAACATGTCTCTGCAGTAAAGTATTAGCTCTAACAGAATCATATCTTACATAATCATTTAACATTTGTACAAGTTTTACAACTATTGGAGTTAATCTAACAGCTGACTGCTGAGATCCATAATCCTGAAAATAAAGGCAAAAATACATTCATAGTAAGACAAATATACAATCAGTTTACAGAAGGTCAAGTTTAGTACTGTATTGTACCCAGCTTTCACAGCATTTCAATTTTCCCCAGTCATATCAAAGTAGACTTCCTACTCATTTTTGCTGGATAGGCATAGATCACTGGACCAAATCTTTAAATCTAATACCTTGCACATACCTTTGCCACCAATTGCTGGCGACAGACAACTGCTCTGCTAGATACAGAGATAGGCAGGAATATACACTGGGGTCCAAAGTTTCTTTACACATGTTCATTTCTGATATTTTACAATATATTTAGATATACTTCACATGTTGTTAGTTTCACAGCTAATGTACATTTCAACATGAACACTCAATTATGTTCTTTCATCCTCCCTTTTTGTCAAAATGTAGTTTTTAATGAAAAATGACTTTAATTCATAATTATTAAATTCAATACAAAAGTACAAGTTTCCAGTAAAAAATATGAAAACATAACATGTGTTAAAAAACTTTTGGACCCCAGTATATCATGTTCAAATTCTAGGAAGATATGGTGTAAAAGACTGGTCAAAATAACTCACTCCAAACACAATGTTTTCAGGCAAGCTAAAACACAGAAAGACTGTCAATATAAACTAGCCAACTAAATATTTTCACAAAACATTTACAGGACAAGGAAAGTAATGTGGCAACCACATTGAAGCTGGATTTTCATTAAGATCTGACCATAAATGACAGAGATATCCAACATATGAAAAACTTTAAACCAAAAATTGCAAAGGGAAATAATCCATACTAGAGCCAGGTTGAGTTGTGGTCACTGTCTAATTCTATTTATCACATGGTATGTTATTGTTGTATGAAGTTTCATAAAGATCCGACAATAAATGGCAGGAATATATGGTAAAAAACCAACTTTAACACAATTGTAAATGACAACGGACGCCCGTCTGCCTGCCGACTTTTTTTGTTGAAAAATCGGGCTAAAGATATACATAAGATTCTTACCTTGAGTAAACAGAAGTATTCTTCGATGATATCATTAAATGAAGTATGTTGTTTATCAAATATATGTGGTTGTAATAGTTCTAATATACCAAGTATATATGAATACAGAGAGAATAGATTTCTTTGTTTAAATTCTGTAAATGTAAACTGTGTTTTACCCTTTAATAAAGCTACAATAGCTGGTAGTTGTCTGAAATATACAATAGTAATACATACAATATAATAATGTTATACAGTTTGTATTTTCGTTTTTTTTGTTTTTGTTGGGTTTAACCCCATCGCAACACATTGTATAGGTCATATAATGGTGGTCAGTCAACCTACTCACTGTTCCTGGAAAGGCTAAATCTCTGGATTTAGCTGTTAACCAACTACTAAGTGCATAGTTTGTATTTTCAATAATGCAGATCTTGGTACTCATTCATCATAACAACTACGTGTTTAACTATTCACTTTCAATAACAACACATACATCAAAATTACAGTTTCGAACTGTCACATTGGATTTCAATATCCTGAATAATTTCTTATTTTTTCGTTGGGTTTAACTTCGTAGTGACACATTGTTTAGGTTATATCACAGCTGTCAGTCAACTTAAGCACCATTCCTAGAAAGGCTAAATCTCTGAATTTAGCTGTTCACCAACTACTAGGCATATACAACATGTATTTCCAGTGACTGACAACTGCCCTACATGATTTTAAGAGGACCAGAGGCACCAAAAAGCTCATGCAATGTTCTAGTTTCACCTAGTTACTTCTTATGTTAGCCAATGAAGCTTATAAAAGTGGCTACAAGCAGTAAAGGCTGGTTACAAAACAATACATTGTGAATCAATATCATACTTCAAGCCATTGTTAAACACAGAGCCTTTGTAAACCTAAATAGGAGTGGGTATGGCCAAGTAGTGATGAGGTTAGCCTGGTAATCATTGGATAGCCAACTCCATCTTGTTTTCAAGTCCCATCGAAAACCTACCCCATTATTTCCTTGGGCAGAAACTCATTACTGGGAGACCAAGAATTGGACTGGCAAGTTATTTATAGTTCGTTTTTTACTTAACTGTAAAAAAATTAATAATTTCACAGCGACGTAGTGTTCTTTGCCTAACACTCATGATATTGTGATAGTGTGTATTCAATCACCATGAAATTATTCAAACTTTGATAGTTGAAAAAAAAATGGACTTTATCAAAGTTGTTAGAATTTGTCTCACAATTGAACTCAAATAAATTATTACAAACACAACTAAACCTAAACGAAAATATACAAACCTTAACATTAATACAGGATGTTCAGCAGCTAATTTTCTACATGCTATATTTACATCTGACATGAGATCATCAGTTCTTTTACTTTTATTACCTTGATACAATCCTGTGATTAATCTATGTGTTACCATATCCATCTAGTAATACAAGAAAACAATCCATACTTTCACTTTGAAACAATTTTTATAAAATTATTAACAAGAAATGTAATGCGGAAATCAAATTAAAGCCAAATCCGGCTAAAAATTACTTTCAAGTCAGCTCTTTAACTAAGATGCATGTTCTTAGAAAACAAAACTATCAGTTTGACCAGCATTTTTTTTATCTTTGTAAATAAACAAAATTACTGACAATTTACATAACTAAAAACAACATAATTTACTCTCATGTCAACTCTTTAACCTCAATTTTCAGCTTTCCATCCCTCTAGAGGTATTCTGATATTGCTTATTGATTGATTTTATTCAACTGTCAGTGGTTCATACATTATCCTTGCTAATCAATACAAAAGTCAAATAGTTCGGCTTAAAACTTAAAACAATATATTCATATAGTCTAATCTGTATCAAAAGACTATCAGTGGAAATTGACACATATGGTCTTAAAAGACAGATAAATTTTTAAATTCAAAGAAAGGGTAAAAATCAAGATTGCTTTACAAAGAATGTTACTATATGAGGGTTGTCCCAAAAAAAAAACGTGAACTATGCTAATAACTTAATAAACTGGCCCCTAATGTCGAATTCAGAAGGTCACAAGGTTAGATAACTTAATAAATTGGTCCCTAATGTCAAATTTAGAAGGTCACATACACAGGTTAGACTGTATGTGTATTTCTATAATATTACCTGTGTTTTAGATAGATGTGACATGATACTATTTGATGTTATATGTTTCATATTAGATAACCACACTGACAAATATGGATACTGTAAATATAGCTCTAGTAATAATGATTCATAGATCCATTTCTCACTGAAATATACAATACAATATATTCATAACAAACATAGTTCAGTAAGGTCCCAATATAAGGGCCACCAAAATCATGCCATTTTTTGGAAGTTTTTAAGAACCAAATGCTTTATTTGAAAAGGAAATGGAACCCTATTTAAGACCACCCTGGTATTAAGACCATTGATTTTGAAGGTCCTTATAGCAGAACTTTACTGTATAAACATATGCACCATCAAAGCATGGGCTCATTTCTGCCCATCTCAAGTCTCTGAACTAAAGTCAATACACAAGGAACTTTTTGTAGGGACTGAAGTCTGCCTTTATTTATATAGACAAGAGGTATGATGATAAATTGCAACAGAAAATATTTTATGACCAACTCAAAAAGATTTGATGGATATCACAGAAATGTATAAAAGAGACAATGACTTTGTGGTAATGAGTATGAGCCATACTATGACTGTAATCCATTAACAATCATTTTTAGTTCTAATTATATTTTTGTGATGTATAATTTATCAGCTGTTTCGCATCATTGAAAAAGGGAGAATCATTACCTCCACAACATTTTTCTTCAGAAGTTATGTATGAGAAAATATTTACCTACTATCTTCAAAACAGACCACAAAACTTGTTTCAGGGTTTCAATTTTGTATTCATAAATGATCAGTTATAAAGAAAATAAAAGAAAAAATTAACAATACTCGAAATGTCACCTTTTAGTTTTCATGATTTTTTCAATACATTGCACAAGTCCTATGACTTTTTCTTCATCTCCACAAATACAAGCCCTCAATAAATCAATCCTACTTCTAATACAAGCCGGCGTACGATTGGTTGATTTAGATTCATTTTCAACAGAAGCTGAGTTCTGATTGGCTGAGAACAAAATAGCTTCTTGTATGATGTAATCAGCTAAAACTGTAAGCTGACAACTTTTTAAACAAAGCACATCTTCTGGATTCTGATTCTGAAATTCAACAGCAACAACAACATTATAAAATGATACAACTTTACAACCATCATGGAGTTTTCAACATGGAATTTGTTATCAACTGAAAACGTGACAACAGTTTCTAAGAATTTGTAAATTTTGATATATTTTAACCTACTGTTAGTTCTCCAAGTAACATTAAGGATTTTATTCCTGACTGTTCAAAATATTTAGAAAAAATTAGTGACTTTCGATGTAAAGTTAAACAATCATATAATACTGCTGCCATAATTATATTCAGCAATTATTAAGAAGTTATAATAATAATAATAATAATAATAATAATAATAATAATAAAGACTTTATTTATAGAGGCAACACAGTTAGGCAGGGCCCAATCTTCCCTGTGAGCCTCTTAACAAAAACATATTTACATATTATGTACAGCAAGCATGATAAACATTGAAATAAAACATTTATAAAATATATACAATGAGATAAATAGGAAATGAGGAAAACAATTAGAGCTCAATGATCATTTAAGTTACTTAGTATTCCACCACAACGTATATTTATGTTTGAAAGAATGTAAATTTCTGGCTGATTGTACCTCATATGGTAATGCATTCCATAATTTTGGACCTGAGTAATTTAGAGATTTTTTTGTAAATTCCAGTCTAGGCTTTGGTACATAAAGCAGTTGGTTATTATCTGAAGGCTATATAAGGTTATATAACATATAACATAGTTGTTATTATTATCATTATTACTATCATCATATACCAAATTTGTACAGCGCTCTTTTCATATTGAATATAGCGACCACAGGAAACCATCCTACCTTAGTCTGTGTTCTTTCTCTACCTTGCCATATCTTAGGTACATGTATACAAGCCCATAGGAAATCTAATACTGACACTGGATCATAACTGTAAATTATAGACATAAATTATTAAGTATTACAACATTAATATAGATACATCAACAAAATCATTAGATACATGTATAACAAGAGAGTCCATAGTACCCATGACTGCTCATCTGACAACTAGATTCTAAAGGCATCTGACACAAATTCTATTAGTTCTGTAATAATTAGTTGAATAAAAACTGTGACTCCTAAAGAGAAGCCAATTTTAACTCAAGGGGCATAACTTAAAAATACTTTGCTGAGGAACTTCAGTTAACGCAATAATTAACTGCAGGCTTTATAGTTTATAACAAGTGGATTTTTATAAACTGTTGAAAACAGACACATACACGCAAGCACTAACACAGATAGATCCCCAGTCTAGCTCATCTAAACCACTTTGAGCTCAGGTGAGCTAAAATGTAATAAATTTGATTTACTATTATAGTTGGAACAAAAAAACAAAACACAGTTTATAATAACAATAGAATGAACTAATCCACGACGAGGGATGCCCAGGATGATTTTAAAATAAACAACTGTGATAAGTTTAACTTGTGTCTTAGTTGTTGGTGTAATGGAAAGCGTTCTGTCATAACAAGCATTGATTTACCAAGTGGTGGTGGTTTATCAACCATGCTAATTTTGTTAAAATGAATTACACAAATTTTATTTTCATAACTGCCTACCCCTGAAATGGATTGTCTCAGTTTTAATGTTTACCCAAACACGTTTTGTTTTTTTGTACGCACTATAGTTACAAAAGGATCAAAGTCAATCAATCATTAAGGTAAGATCATAAAACCTGTGTTTACAATCAAATACTAATGATGTTGGCTTTAAATTGCTGTAACCTCTCACTGATAAAAAATGTTGTGGGTTTGAGCCCAGTCTAAGAACATGACACTTCATTTGTAAAGCATTTGCTTTGGGGTAATGGAAGTCTAGAACTGGCGCATCTTGGGAACAATGATTAGTTGTATTGTCTATCCCATATCGCATGACTGAGGAAAGAGAATTTATTCATCTAATTAAAAAATAATAGTCACTAGTGAGGCTTGAACTAATGATTTCTATCAGAAAGAGGTTTCAATGATTAAAGTCATCGAATTTGCCCACTCAACCATGAAGGCAAGTTAGTAGATTGAATAGGTTAAGTTTTACTGATACAAATAATTGTAAGATGATCATCAGATTGTACAGCATAACTGTTCATACAATCTGACTATAAGGAGACAAAACAGACGTCTTACCCTTTCTCTGTACTTTCTAATAAAGAATTAATACATTTATGTAATGTATTCCAGCTAGATTGATGAGTAAGTAAAGCTAACAAATATGGTTGACTGCTATGTTCTCTGGTTATGTTAGACTGTGTCACAGTTTGTGTAGCAAATATTAGTTTCTCTTGTAATTCTGGTACCAGTCTAACAATCTCAGGATCCAATAATTCTAACCAATCAATGAAGAGAGCACATGTTGAAGGCAACATACCACTGAAATACAAAGTTGACCCCCATTTAATGTCAATGGAATTACAACCCTTAACAAAATAATGCAATACGATTGGTTGATATCGATCACATATGACTCAAAAAATGTGTTTTCATTTCCGTATGAACATGTTTGATTAAATATCACATAAATATTAATGACTTTAAATGTCATTATAAGAGAACTACTATCATGAATGATGAAAATACTTCTTTACATCTGGTTAGCACTATCATGCAAAAACTCTGGTTGTCAATGTATAAGTTTATTTACATTTGAATCAATGTAAGCATAATTTGGACCTTTGCACATGTATAATAATATATTCCCCCAAATATAACTTTAGTGTTTCTTTTTCATGCTTTATGCTGCTTTTAGGCAAATGTTTGGTCCTATTTCCACCAATCAGTCTACAATTCATTGTCTCTCACTGGCTATAATCTATTGACATCAACTTTTGACATAGTTATTAACATAATACTTGTCTGAGATAGCCAACTACCTGAGTTCATAGATGGGGGAAGGAAAAATTGACAGTGGCAATTATTTCATATCTAAAACATAAAGTAAGTAGGTCAAACCAAGGACTAGCAACCATTGTTTTGATTGGCTGCCAAATGAGCTAACTATGCAGCTTAATAAAAAGTTGTTACAGTTACAAAAGACTTTACCTTTTAAAATCAGTATGTTGTTGTTGTTGTGTTAAAACATTACAAGCTAGTTTGGTTGCCATGGTAACATCATTAGATATTGTTTTTAAACTATCACAAACTAATGTTTCAAGTTGACTACTATCTGATACTGACTTCTCCTTTACATCTGTATAAATACATAACATAATTTAGAAGTTAAATCAATAATATCATTAAAAAGTTAAAAGACAGTAGACAGACAGGATGGGGATAATTGGACCAAAAGTATGAGTGTTGCACCAGACAACTTACAATAATTGAATCAAATATATGACTGTGACAGAGCAAAATAAAAGTTTAAGATCAATTTGCAACAGCCAGAGTCATCACACACCATTACAACACACAGGAAAAACTTAGAAGATGTCAAACACCTGCTATTTGAGCACTGGTAAAAAGTAAGTCATGAACAGCAAATCAAAAGTCATATGATGTTCTATCCAATTAATTTGAGAGATTAAAACTTTAAGATTCCAAAAATTCTAGAATTTCATGATATCGACAGAGTCTTATTTATGAAATGAACCTTTACACTGGAATCAACTATCTTGATCTTCAGGATCAGTCCTGAAAACTTTTAACCTATGAATTCAGTAATACATACTGATTAACTTACCTTCCAGAAAAGTATGAGGTGATGAAGTTCTAAGTTGAGATTTAGTTGCTGTCTGTTTTGGTAATGTTAACATATATTGATTTACCATGGCTGACATTGGTGTTTTCTGTCCTACACAAAATGGTGACAGTAATGTCATTGTCTCTGATATACCGTCTTTAATACCTTCTATTTTCTGTAAACAATAATGTAATGTACAGCGTTATATGCCATATTTCATAATTCATTAACTATAATTATTGTGGCTTACGTGCAGTTCTTTAATAGCTTTATTTTCTGTAAACAATAATGTAATGTACAGCGCTATATGCCATATTCATTTACCATACTTATTGTAGCTTATGCGCATTTCAACATTCTTCAAGTAAAACTGTGACAGTCTGTCATCCAGTTTAATGTCCATGGTAAGGTCTTGATCTAAGCATCCAAGGTGTAAACCTAGCTCTAAGCACAAACCATGGCCAGTGACTGACTGCTGCCTCATTTGATACAGATATTAGCAAAAGAATGACTGAAGATTATACATCATAACCTTATTCCACTTAGTACTAAGTTCACATTTTATACATTCATATAATATAGAAAAATCTAATTAGCTGGAATTGTACAACCAGACTCCACCAAGGTATGCAGGTCTGGCCCTAGAATTAATCCCAAAACTTCTGGATAAGTCAGAAGCACCACCGACAGAGCTAACTAGAAGGTTAAATGTCTGAGAGATAAAGTTTTGACTAAATCACACCTACCTTTTTAGCCATGATAATTCTAAGTAAAGAACAAGCATTTGTTGATTGTATAATAGATCTAGCAAAGTCTGTAGCTGATGAACCTTTTAATACCTAGAATAAAACAAAAATAGGATCATTACTTTGATAGAAATAAACAATATTGGACAAAAGTCATGAAACTATGAGAAGCTGATTTGAGATCTGATTATAAGTCTAAATAACCCGGGTCGATAGCGCAGTTGGTAGCGCGCAGGGATTTGGATACTCGTGCCCGAGGGGGTGCGGGTTCGAATCCCACCCGGGGAGGTTATACCCTTCCATGAAAATTTGACAATAATGTCGATTTTCCTCCATTGATTAGATAATATGGAGAAGTTTCCTTGTGGAAGGGTAGGTGAGTACTGGTTATAGACAATGGTCCAGGAAAGCTAGGTTAGGTGCGCTGGACGCCGTGAAATGACCTAAATTGTGTTGATACGGCGTTAACTCCAAAAAAAAAAAATAAGTCTAAATCAGTCAAGCGTAGTTTTGTTACATTATTCTGGTATTTAAAATAATATGCTGCCCTAATTCCATCCTCAGAACTTCTCAAGCTGATCTATTTCATTAGCACAAAACTACATAAACTTTTCCAAAATAATTGAAAGTAAGTAAAAAATAGTAGCAAATAAGCCTGATCTTTATGTGTAACCATTAAATTACCATTTAAATAATTGAAGAAAATCAAGAATAGCCTTCACCTTCTATTATTTGAATTCTGTTAAATAATTATTTAACATATTAAATATCATGATAAACATAAACATACCTGATTAAAACCTTCAATAACATCAAGTGCACCAGTACTTGTCTTGTTTACAGACTGAAATTATCAAAAAAATTATATAGTCTTCAAATTTAGCCATGGACTATGTCCACCAAAATTGTTGTCGGTCTAGTATATTTTAGACAGTCTGTGGTTCAAAGGTCAACTTAATTTCTAACTCTAAAATAATGTTGCCAAATAAACTCCTAGTGAAATGAAAAATTGTCTAAGAAAACGTACAACATGCTCAATTATGTAGGGTGCGTTGGTAATCAAATTCAATGTATGCATTTCAAACAAATACTATCATTGCTTAAAAAGTTATAATTTGCATGTATAAACTTCTAATTAGAAATTTTTAAATAATAAAGGGCCATTTCATATATTTCATCCTGGAGTGATGTAAGGCCAGACCTTTTATATTTTTCGTCTTACAAATATTCCAACCCTAATTTTTCAGAAACTAAAAAAAATTGAATCTTGATTACTGATATTTTATTACCCACCATACTTAAATTTGCACAAAAAAAAAGAAAAAAAGAACCCATGCAAGTATGAACAATCTCAGAGTGTCAATTAACTAACAATGTCGAAATATGTCAGTGAATTTCCAAGATAAAATATCAATTTCACTCATAGCTTGTAAGAAATGCATTTGAAAGTAGATTGGAATTGACATTAAATTTCTTTTTATTTTATCTTTATTTCGATCTACTGTAATCAGTTTTTCAAGAAAATTCTCATAAGACCAAAAATATAAAAAGTGTGGCCTAAGTTGGCATTTGTACTCAAATGGTCAACCTATAGACATTTGTGAATTATAAGCTAATACATTTTGATTCAGTGGTTTTAAACATATAAAATGTTGAACCAAAACCTTAACCAAGAAGTGTTATGCCAACACACAAAAAAGTAGTGTAGTACCACTATTTTCCAAATAATTCAATCTTATAAATAAGTAAACATGGGTAAAAGTTAAAATTTACAAAACCATGAAATGCCTTATTTTTATGATTTCAACAGTTTTTAAAGAACTGTAAGATAAACACTTTCTCAGGTCTCAAAATTCCTGAACTTCAGAAAATTTTCAACCATGCATAACAGCGAACCTCTAGACAGTGTTACATGCAAGACAGATGTAAGAAGATCTAGCTGGCTGCTGCCTACCCCAGTTCCTGGGACACCGGCATCAGATGACAAATAAACTATCCGAATTTGATTGATAGACAAGCAAAAGTAAAACTACACAATTATATTCTTGTACTAATAAAGAGAAGAGGAAGAGAAATGTGAATTGATAACAAAATAAGACAACAAATATATTACCATAAGTAAAGATTTAAAATGTGTAACAGTGTCGGGACTCTTTCTACCAGATGGATCAAAGGCCTGAAATACATATATTTTTTATACTTTACAATGAAATATGAATGAAAACACAGTGGATGTTCATACAATACAAATATAATAGCTACAACCAGTGAGTCTGATACAGCAAAAATTCTGTACTACTGATTGAAATTACTTAAGATCAATAAGAAGCTCTACATAAAATTATAAGAAAGAACAACATTACTACTGCTTTGACAACATGATACATTCAACACTTACAGGTCGATAGCGCAGTTGGTAGCCCGCCAGAATTTGGAATCTGGTGTCCTGAAAGAGCGTATGGGTTTGAATCCCTCACGGGAAGGTTATACCCTTTCATGGAAAATTGACTTAATGTCAATTTTCCTCCATTGATTAGATAATATGGAGAAGATTCCGGCTTTGTGGAAGGGTAGGCGAGTACTGGTTATAGACAACAGTTCGGGAAAGCTAAGTTAGGTGCGCTGGATGCCATAAAATGACCAAAATTGGGTTGACAAGGCATTAAACCCAGTAAAAAATACAATAAAAACCATTCAACACAATTCAGCACATCAAGGTATACATGCTCTTGATTCAGAACTCAAGTTAATGTTTTTCCAACTTGATCAGTTGATATACAAAGTAGCAAGCAACACATACTCAACCCTTTTTGTTCCCTGATCACATATTTTATAGTGATGGTAATAAAGGACATTAATACACAGCTAAATATAGACATAAATTTAAATTTTTTAGGCCACAACAAATTAATCATATGTTCTATGGATTCGCTCGCACCTTGATTTTGACTGTTTTTACAAAAAATAATTTTCATTTCCTCGCACGCTCATAAAAATTTGGTCAAACCGCTATATAAAGCAAGTGAATAAAGACTTTTTTTTCTTGGCTCGCTCGCCCCATTTTTTTTTCAGAAAAATCCGTAGAACATATGATCAACTTGTTGTAGCCTTATGACTAAAAACAAGAGTCCATCATATTTAGCATAAATTTTAAATATCTTTAATACAATATGATTGATAAATTTTATAAAAATGTCAATTTCGCATGCAATACCCCCACCAAGTTTTCATTGTACTTCCTATAATTAATCATATTAAAATCAGAGACAGTATGTGCCACTGACAGTTGAATACAAGTGTACAATACCTGTAATAACATATTAGCCACATGTGAAGAAGGAATAGATTCAGTAGCAGACGACACATCATTATAACCTTGACCTTGATTTGTCCATATATTATCCTCACTCGATTTACTCTCCATGGTTTCTTCATCTATAATATACATAAACATTAATTAAAAAATACATTAAATGTATATTATTATCTCTATCTATCTCATTATTACTGTCCACCACTCAATCGAGGGTTATAGACAGGTATTATAATAGAACTCGGAAATGACAGGAAGTTGGTGGCAAAATAAAAAAGTCCAAGTGCATAGCTGGATTCATGATTCAAAGTTACTGCTTTAACACAATAAGAAGTAGAAGAGGACAAACCAAATTGTAAAAAGAACTAAACCAAGAAAGTAATCTAGAGATGATACAGAAGATGATACCTGAGCATGACTGTGCAAATGGCTTTAGATCTGCTATATGTGGCCAAATATAAATATCTTAACCTCAGCATCTAGTACAATTCACACACCTTTGTCAGAAACTGACAACTGCCCTTCTTCATACGAGAATGGTCATAGAAAATATTTCATGACCTAGTTCCATCAATGTATGTAACTCTTGTCAAGGAATTAAATCTGCGACTACTGGATTTACGACTACTGGATCTATCCAGACCCACTGTTAATTGAGCCAATAATAATTGATTATAATCAATTCTAAAAATTTATTCAATTAAGACCACCCCAAGAAAGGCACAGATATTAAGTGAAGAGTGTCAAAAATTAAAAAGAAAAAAAACCAATAAAACTCCACAAACCTTTACTTTGTTCCAGTTTTTTCCCATCAGTGATGAGACTATAGAATTTATCCCCACCTACAGCTCCTCTCTTATGTTGTACTTCTATAACTTGGGCCATATATGTTTTATCAATCCCTGATTGTTCTATACTAACTACATCCATAGTTACAGCATTGTCTAAACATTGTAACAATTTACTCATACTATGTACAGGTATACCAAATGACTGTACAAATAAGAACAGCTGATTAGGTTCTAAATCTTGAAGGGCTGAAATAAAGAGATCAATTTAATAAAGTACATTAGAACCCCTCTAAACTGGTAACCCTCTAATCAAGAATTCTCAGCAAACAACATTTTTTTTCATGTCCTGAATACCTTTCCTAGTTATTTATATAACAAAAACACCATCTATTCCAGAACCCTTCTATTCTGGACACTGGCCGAGTTTAAGATGAAATTTTGTGGTTAGTCACTCAAAAATGAATCCTGTTTATCTGAAGTCCAAAAGGTGAAAAGTAAAATGGGTGAGGTAGTGACAAGTCTCTCAAGAATATGACATATGTATGTTAATGATGATGTACTTTTTTTAAACAGTTTATACTTCGAAATTGAATGTATTAACACATAAGGATAGTTATAATAGTTTGTAACATTTGAAAGTGGAGTAGTGATACTGATTACAATTGTAATTGTTATAGATGTACACATTTATCTAAAAATATGTTTTCGATTATTAAAATATTGGTAAAAAATTAAAAATCAAATTACAAATTAACAATAGTGTAAAGATAATTAATTACTGATGGCACTGAATGCAAGATATAAAACCAAGTCTACTTTACCTGCATCAATTAATGGATCACTCTTAGATCTTATCATTCTAAGTTTTAACCAATCAGGATGCATTAAAGCTTCTTCAGACGTATCCAATAGAAATGCTGAGGGAGGTTTACCTTCTTCAGGAAACCATGTTTCCAGTAATTCCTTGTATAAACTCTCATCTGGAATAGTTCAATAAATAATACATTGCAGAATAGAACAGAACACAACAGAACAGAGCAGTTCTTTTATTTCTAGCTGATTGCAGATAATAAAAGCATGTTATTAAATAATATTTGAGCAAATGAAAAGGTTGTTTTGGTGTTATATGGAGAATGGTAATCAATAAAAATCATGTAAAAATGACAAAAAAGTAAGAATCTGACAACTTGGCACATGGTGGCAATACAGCCATCCTACATTTTTACAAGAGCACTTCATGAACGGATCACTTGAATAACCATAGTGCTCTTGTGCACATTAAGTGTTGCATTGACATACATTAAGATAGCCCTATATTTCAAAAGTGCAAGCTAAATAAAGATTTTTTTGTTTTGTTAAACGCTGTGTGAACACAATTTAGGTCATTTTACGGCATCCAGAGGACCTTACCTAGCTTTCCTGGACCCTTGTCTATGACCAGTACTCACCTACCCTTCCACAAGGCCAGAAATTTCTCCATATTATCTACTCAATGGAGGAAAATTGACATTATTGTCAAGTTTCCATGGAAGGGTATAACCTCCCCGGGTGGGATTCGAACCAGAACCCCCTTCGGGACAGAATCCATCATAATTTAGCTAAAGTTATGTAATGAACGATCCTTTATGCCACAATTCAACAATTTACAGTCACATTCCAGCAGTCAGTTTCCTGAATAAGCCTTGGTATCTGGACCTAAGATTTTATTTACCCAGTAATTTACTAAGCACATATTCTTACAAGTAGACAACCTCCACAATTGATACAGTGGTAGACTAGAGAATGGCCACTCATCAGTGTTAGATTTAATTTTTCAGACCAACTTGCCCAGGGAGCAAGTAAAACCTTACATTAACTTGCCCCCAGTACCTTTTAGTTGCCCCAACATTTATCATCTACTTGTGCCATTTTTATAACTGAATTAACACTTTTGACAGTATGTACTTTGATATTTCATTTTCCTTTTTTAAAAGAAACATTTTATTTCTGCATTACAATACATAAACTTTGAAAGATTTACTAGATTGAGAAAAACAACAATCAGTCAGAGAACAACCAACAAAATGCTCAAATGATGACTTGTTATGCAAAGTTGGGTTTTTTAAGCCCCTAAATGCTGACTTGCCAGGCAGAACAGCTACTACTGTAACCAACTTGCCCCGTTGATTTACAACTTGGCAGGGTAAGTGGGCAAGTGTTTATATCTAACACTGCTCATGACTAAAGGCCACATAGGTATGAAGGTCCCCTCCCCCAAAAAAATTGGACCAACAAGCCCTGGATTTGTAGTTAGATCTTTTAATGACTCAGCTATCTATGTAGATTTCTCTGACTAAGCTTACTGGGTGGGTTCATAATTAACCAATTAACACACAGTATATAACAAAGACTTACCATGAGCAGGTCCATATGATAACATTATAATCATAGCATTAACAACCAGTATTCTCATAGTAGCTGATTCACCTTTCTCCCATTGTAATATTATCTGATCTTGTGTATTTGACTAGAAAATAAATATCAAACATACACAACTACAGTCCATTTGCGATCAATCGTAACATTTCACTTACAATTACTGTTTTGCTCAAAGTCATATCTTGATCCTGATCGAATTTACTCTTAAGTTCAAATTAAAAAATGCAATAACTCAAAATGCAGTTATTCAAAGTTGGCATTAACTTGTAGTAGATTTTGAGTCCTGTCAATAATAAAATTACTTGAAAATTACACAATGGCTCAAAATATTGGTTATAGAAAATTTTCCCACCTTTCACAGTCAGGTATCATTATAGGATAAATCACGTTGTATGTAACAACAGTCCAAAATGACTTCACATTAGTGAATATCACAAAGTGGAAAATTTACACAGAAAACAAATGGCAGAGAAGACCAATCCCCTTTTCCTAAGCATATCACAAGCTAGTGCTTTTGTCTCTGGTACCCTCGATATGATTTCAATTACTTATTACTTTTGGAATAAGAAAGGAACTAAGCACTAGGTAGCGATTTCCTAATGAAACTGGCCACTAATGCTTTGATAAGTATATAACATTAAATAAATAATAAATCAAAAACACAAGATACCTCCCCTAACCCCTTATGATGTTGGGGTATAATAAACCAACATACATACCCATTGGTATCCAGTCTTGTTAGGTTCCTTAGCTTTTCTTAGATAATCGACAAATAATTGTATAAAAGCTTCTAATGTATCTAGACTACATGTAGATATATCACCAACATCTTGAGGTAATATATAGTTGATTATTGTAGTTCTCTCAACTATTAACTGAGCTATATCCTATAAGATGAAGAATAATATTTATTTATTTTACAGAGTTAAATGCCATGTCAACACATTTTCATCATTTTACGGATTCCAGTGCACCTAACTAGCTTTCCCGGACCCTTGTCTATAACCAGTATTCACCTACCCTTCCATAAGGATGGGAACTTCTCCATATACCTTATCAATGGAGGAAAATTGACACTATTTTCAAATTTTTTATGGAAGGGTATAATCTCTGGGAAGGATTAGAACCAGCACCCCCCTGGGGACACCAGATTCCAAATCCCAGTGCGCTACCAACCCGGGTTATGATAAATAAAAGTAACAGCATAACAATAAGGACAAATATTAGTTTATACTAATTTATTTTAGCTCGATTTCGAAACTAACTCTTACCACTTAGATTTATTACTTAAGTCTGTATCCTGGTCTCCAAGTACTGAGCTAGTAGGATAAAGTTTCTTGACAAGGAAACAATGGGGTAAGTTTTAGATAGAATTCAAACCAACACGATCTAATGATTACCGAACCAAAGTCACAACCGCTTGACCACTCCCACTCCTGAGACAATGATTCAGTTATTACGGGTATATATTAACAACTGATGGATAATGTTACATGACTTTTATTATTCAAATATTTTTATTTGTCTCTCATTCTAATGGGCACACCATAAAGAATTTTTCAGTAAGACTTCTAATTGTATATTTCCTCTGAGAGACCAAGACTTAAATGTTGAATGTTAAATCCCAGGTGGCAACCATGCCTAAAATTTCGACATAAGTTGTAAGAGCACATGTTTTGGTTGAAAAATGAAATAAATCTGAGAACTTTCATAAAACCTTATATCTACAGGTCAGTGCAAAACTAGTCTAACTACATGTAAATAAAGAAAGATATAATCTAATTTTGTGCTGACTCATCAATATTTATCTAAAATATAAAAACCCACTTACCACAACTAATTCATCTAACTCTTGTAGTGTATTATCACTGGTATGTTTAGCTAGAAATATTATATATGCACTAACTAAACTAGGATCTGCTTCTATCTGTATAGCCTGTAAAAATATAATAAGGTTAATTTCCGGTGGAACTACCGCTATTAAGACCATTTTTATTATTTCAAAATAATGTGATTTTTGACAATAATTAAAGACCCAAATGCTTAATTTGTGAACAAAAGGGTCTCAATAATAAGACTGGTTCACTATTAAGACCATTTATTTTGCTGGTCTTAATAGTGGAACTTTACTGTATTACTGTTTGAGAGCTAACTATTGTAACTTCCTTCATTTTCAAATGGAGTTACAATAGTGTTTCAGTCAGCCCTCCTGCTGATTCAACCTTAATGTAGGAATTGGTGATATAGTGATTTTTTTCACTCTTATTTGACTTGAAACGTTAATAAGAGTGAAAATACAAAGGAAATATAATCTTAGTAAAGGGCTAAATGTATTTATGTGTACAAGCAATAAACTGTTATCATTAAGTATTACACAAGAAATGTATCCAGATTCCTATTTATTAAACAAAAACAAGTAAATCTGTGAGCTAATGCTCACTAGTGATACCCCCGCAGTGAGAAATATGACTATCATAATGTAACTTTCATTTAACGAAATCTAAAAATATGCGACAAACAGGAAGTAAATGAGCAAGGAGCATGAAATTGCTTTACACCACATGGGACTATGGGATGAAGCAATATGCAAAGTATTAGGCTGCTGCATGTTATAGTTGCTGAGAAAACTGCAACGGAAATGTTGAAACGGACGGATGCACACACGGACAAGGGTAAAACAGTTTACCCCCCTCTTCTTCGAAGAGGGGGTATAATAAGTGAAAGTGGTATCTATGTACATCATTTAAACATTTTATGTAGAAAACTAGATCTTAAATAAAATTTAAGTATAGTAATAGTTAATGTACCCTGCTTGGGTTTGAAGGGGGCACAGTGCCCCTAGTCAAAAAATAAAATATCAAGGGGAAAAAAGGTAGTAGGATAACAGAACTAGCAAATTTAGACCTCATTTTGGGAAAATATAACAGAATGAAATTACATTTTGAGGTTGAAAATCAGCAAAAACATGCACTGTTTTGCTATGCCCCAGCACTGCCATGGTAACAGGAATCTAAGTTTGAACAGCTTCTTCTGAAAGCCAATCACACAGGGAATAACTTGGCTTAGTTGCATATCAGTCAGTTAATTAGTATTGCAAAAACAGCAACTTGAAAAAGGTCTATGGTGTTAAGATAAAAATGGCCACCTTTAGCTAATGTAGCAGCCAGTAAGGGTTAATAATATAAATTTGTAAAAAAATATTGCCCACTCCAACATTGTAAGCCCATTTTTATATGTCAATATATGTGTTAATTATTACTATAATACCTATCAATGAAGAATTCAAACAAATAATTATATGCAAACACATTACCTGTCTTAGAGCAGTACAAGTTTTAGCTTTCATATACAGTCCATTTGCATTCGCTCAAAACGCGTTCGCTCGTAATTGCGGTTTCGCTCGAGATCATATCTCCGTCCCGATCGAATTTACTCTAAAGTTCATTTAAAAAAGATGCGATAACTCAAAATGCGTTGACTCGTATTTTACGTTAACTCGAGCTGGATTTCGAGTCCCTTCAATGATAAAATCACTTGAAAATTACGCGCTGGCTCAAAGTATTGATTTTTGATAATTTTCGCACCTTTCACGGCCAGGTTTCATTATCCGATGAATAGCCTTTTGTTTGTCGTGTCACTCGCCATTGAATACTTATCAAATTAAATCAAACTGTGATAATGTATCTGTTAACAAATCTTGTTTAACTTAAACGTGTCATTAAGTGTAAAAACTGATTTTTACATCTTACACCTTACCTACCTGTACTGGTACAGCATATCAAATCTAACCTTAGACAGTATGATGTAAGTCGAGAAATGTTTGTTAGATAAAAGCATGATTAAACAAAAATGTTTTTTATATTTTAATTCCAGATAAAATTACACATTCTACACAAAAAATCACGAACATATAAGTAAAGTATTATTCACAACAAGAACGATAGCTGAAACAAAATGAGTTTCTAAGTACATGTATATGTACTCTACATAAAACAAAGAAAGGTCAAAATTGAGGACATTGACATCATCAAGTTAATCAAAATGAATAATATTATGTTATGTTAAATACATTAACAAGAACACATTTAAAATGAGGAAAAACAACACCATTGAAATATTACATGTCTATTATTCAATCTCAAATAACATCTGATATTGTAACAGTGCGAGACGACGCCATTCGGAACAACCTCGGTGATCATCTACGAAGATATACCTCGGAAATCAGACATAGTAGGAATACAACAAGGTTATAAGGTCCGGGGATTGTCATTTTTATGTCAACATTTAATGATAACATTGTTACATGGTTACATGCTTTATCGCATCATTTCATTAGTACAATGTCTCACACATCGTATTTCTGTGTAGTTCAGACTAGATTACCACAAAAACCTAAATTCTACTTTTTCACCTTATGATATCCGAGGTTTATCTGCGTTGAAGATCGCCGATGTAGTTCCGAATGAGGTGACGCCTCTAAAGTGAATATCACGATGTGGAAAAATTACAAAAAACAAAATGGCGGATCTGTTATACGCTAACTCGAGATCGCGTTCGCTCGAGCATTTTTTGAAGTCCCGTCCGATTTAGAGCGAACGCGAATGGACTGTAATTAAACATTGGTAATGAGGGTAGATCAACAAACACTTACCTGTCTTAGAGCAGTACAAGTTTTAGCTTTCATATCATTAAACATTGGTAATGAGGGTAGATCAACAAACACTTACCTGTCTTAGAGCAGTACAAGTTTTAGCTTTCATATCATTAAACATTGGTAATGAGGGTAGATCAACAAACACTTACCTGTCTTAGAGCAGTACAAGTTTTAGCTTTCATATCATTAAACATTGGTAATGAGGGTAGATCAACAAACACCTTACCTGTCTTAGAGCAGTACAAGTTTTAGCTTTCATATCATTAAACATTGGTAATGAGGGTTGATCAACAAACACTTCCCTGTCTTAGAGCAGTACAAGTTTTAGCTTTCATATCATTAAACATTGGTAATGAGGGTAGATCAACAAACACTTACCTGTCTTAGAGCAGTACAAGTTTTAGCTTTCATATCATTAAACATTGGTAATGAGGGTAGATCAACAAGTAACCAGTTATGTTTATAAGCAGATGAATCTGTATCCATCATCGTTTTTGTCTCATCTGATGGACTAACTTGTGATTTAGATAATATCATGGACATACCCTGGAAAATATAGTTGAAATAGATTAAATTGTCTTAAAATCTGAATGTGATAAAATACAATTTGACAAAACAGTTATTCATATATTTGTAAGAATCTTTTATTTAAAAAATGAAACTAAGACATTTTAATACACTCTGTTTATTTCAAATTAATTACACAATTTTTTAAATATATCGCATACGGTATTTTATGTCATTCTATACTTAGCTGAATTTCAGTTGACCAATGTTTTGATATTTTACCATTATCATTCCATGCCATGTCTATTAAATCACAAAAACATACTTTAATCTTAATGCTTTGATAATTTGAAAATAAGATGAATAAATAAGATAAAGTTAAACAAAATTATGTGATATAATTCATTATTATAGACTTATACATATTTAATCGACAAGAAAGGTTACCTTGGTAGCAAGTACTCTATTAGAAGCCTGGGTTGATGCCAGCCTCTTCAAGAAATAATCCATTACTTCATTTGTTTTATTTCTATCAATATCTGTATCATGTACAAGTGATTGTAGATGAGACAACAGTTGTTGTTGTTTCTTCAATTTCTACAAGTAAAACATGTCAAGTTTATACAGTAGAAGCTAATAAGACCACACAGCGCCAGGACAGACAATACTGTCTTGTTTCCCTTATGTCTAGTTTTCTCAATGTGACATATAACTTAAAAATATTCTCCTGACCAAATATTTTGTGTAGTTTTCTCAACTTTCCTCTTTTCTCAGTGTGCAAAATTCTCAGCTGCTATTGTACTGTATTCTAAGGCCATCTATGAGAGTTACCAAAATAAAGTTTATATTCACAGAAGCACTACAAACGCAGGGCATAATATCATATAAATTGTATGAAGATTGATTTTCATTTATATTTTTATATGCCAGGAAAACATACTTGCATGAATGTGCGGATAGTAAACTTTTGAAAAAACCCATAATTTTATGATTTCAACTGCTTTTACATAGGAAATGAATAAACCCTTTCCATGAGCCAAAAATGCTGAATTCAGAACCATAACAGGTTATTTTTGAGACTAGCCTATTTCAAAGATCTTCAACTTAAAAGTGACATGACATCTTTATTTTCAAAAAGCATGCTTATCTTTATGAATTTTAGAGTATTTCCATCAAATAATGTCAGATTACACTGTTAAGTACTAAAGTACTAGGGAAATATTTTCATACCTGAGATTTTTTATGTTTTTCAAATTTTAACGAGTCATCTTCTATATTATCCCTAGCAACATCTTGTGTTTCATGTAATAAGAATTCACATAAACATTGTACAGGTAACATATCTAATGATCCATCTGAGGATTCTACCAGCTCAGCTAACCATGGCATGGATTGACTTGTACCCTGCAAATAGTAACAATATCATACAGTGTCATACAATATCTTTCTTTTTGTTGTTGTTTTTTAACGTCATATTCAACACGCATTTAGGTCATATATATGGCGGCTAGCTCTTCCTATTATAGGTTTCCTGGACATTTTTTTATTACCAGTACTAACTTACCCTACCACAAGGTCGACAACTCATGTATAGAGTATGACCTACCGTGACCGGTCCCGAACTCTCGGCTACAATATCTTTCAAAGACTCAAATTACAAACGCTATTAGTAGGAGAAGTATTCCAGTGAAAGGTCTTAAGTTGACACCAAACAAAATTCTTAGATCTTTGTTTTTGATGTGTTTAACAATATAGTATCACATTATATAGGTCATATAACATTGGTCAGTCAATCTACTCACTGTTCCTGAAAAAGTCTAAATCCCTGGATTTAGCTGTTAACCAACTACAAAGCAAATACTTTCGTCAGTGACTGACAACTGCCATACATAATTAAGAATCATTGGTAGGAGATAAAATGGCAGTAGAAATAATTTCATAACCAAGCTCTACTAAAAGTATGCCCCGCCAGGGAATCTAACCTACGACCCCTCAATCAGTAGACTTGCGTGCTACCAACTGAGCTAGCTGGGTGGCTTTTCTTAGATCTACAAATGTCCTTGCTATACTTAGTCCACATGGAAAAAGATACCTGTGAGCAGGTAAGATATTTGTGTCATATGTCAACTCTCCATGGTGACTGATAAATAACAATAGCCAGATGACCATGGTTAACCACTGTTAAGTCAGTGAACATGCATCACCATGGAACTATAAAATGCCATTAGTTTCCTCTTCTGGATGTTGCATTTCAAGGGTTGCCTGCAAGACTGTAGTAAATGCATTGTATTAAAGAATGAGTGACTACAGTCTTGAGAGCAACCCTCGATATGATAACCGAACATATTGAAATAAACACTACTACAGTGAATGATGATATCAACACAAACCAATACAGGCATGATGAGTTGCTGAATTTGAAGCAACTTTAGCGACCCATACATTAACTCTGCTGAATTAAATCTATTTTTAATGATCCTGAGTACATAAGAACTGTAGAGCACATTCAAATCAGCAGGGTAAATGTATAGGCCACTAATAGTTGAATAAAATTTAACAATACCAATAGTTATATACATGTATATATACATCATAACTCACCTGTCTTTGTATGATATCCAGAAGAAAATCAGGATTACGGCTTCGACATAATATTTGTCCAATTTTTAATGAATCATTTAAACTACGTAGTTGATCCATTACTTGTTGGGGTGGCTTCCTAGCAATATCACTATAAAATAAACATAATACATGATGAAATTAAGGTAGAATAGTTTTACACATGCTTCCTGTATCAAAATTGTTTAAAAATATTTCCCTACTAAGGGATGCAAAAGCATCTGTGAGGGATCGTGGGACATACCTGCAGATGTGTTAAGGGATCTAAAGCCAACCATACAACAAAGTTTAGAAAAAGATCCCTTTTCTGCTTGTTCCTTTTTAGTTATTATTATAAAAGTACAATAACATTTAATTTATATCAAGATACAAGTGGGCACTTTTATTTTTCATCACTTTATTTCAGCTCAATTGGACAATAGAGGCTAGTATTTCATCATGCATAACAGAAGGTTATCTTAGCAAATATGTAATTCTAACCCAGTAATATTGGCCATAGCATGTATGAAATCAGTAAATTGGATGTCTTCAGTTGTTTTTTTTCTGCCAAAAAAGTAATGGTGTTCAGACTTTAATTAAACATGAGGGGTAAGAATCCAACAATTAGTTTTCTATAGCCTTATATACAAGTAATACATACTTAGGAGCCATAGTTGTAAGTTGTGCTATCAATAAACTATTAGCTTCAGTTATAGTAACTTTTGTACTAGATGCAGCAAGATGACCTTCAAATTCTAATATCTCTTGTTTCTCCTTCTGTGCTACCTTTAGTATAGAGAAATAAGAATAAAACAAGTAAATCTGTGAGCTAATGCTCACTAGTGATACCCCCGCAAAAATCTAAAAATATGCGACAAACAGGAAGTAGATGAGCAAGGAGCATGAAATCGCTTTACACCACATGGGACTATGGGATGAAGCAATATGCAAAGTATTACGCTGCTGCATGTTATAGTTGCTGAGAAAACTGCGGCGGAAATTTTGTAACGGACAGACGCACAGACAATGGTAAAACAGTATACCCCCCTCTTCTTGGAAGCGGGGGTATAATAATTCTTCTGGTAGAATATTGCATAAGTTTGTATACATAGGCATTCAAACACAAGTGATAGTATGAGTGTCTTAAAAAGTTCAACCGGTCAGTCAACATGCTCACTGTCCCTAAAAAGGCTTAATCTCTGGACTTAGCTGTTAAAAAGTTACTAGGCATATCTTTCATCATTAACTGACAACTGCCAGTGGTAGGAGAAGGAATTGCAGTAGAAATTATTTCTTCAGTTTATGAAGTAAACAATGGTCTCCTTTTCAAATACATGGCAATAATAAAAAATACAACATGTTATGTTCAATACAAATTCAATATAATATAATTTACTTCTCACATTTAAAAAAAAAGTTGAATATACCTTTTGATACATAGTAAATAATACCAGTATTGTTAGTCAACATTATTCTGTAAAAATCTAACATAGTTGTTCCAGAATTGTACAAGATGAATAATTATTTGATTCTTAAGTCGAAATATCTTAAACCATTGAAAGAAAAAGCAAACACTTCAGTCTATGAATGTATGTTTCAATAGAACACATAAGTAACATATATTACCTGTATTTCTTTACTTCTTATTTCTTCAATAACAGAATCATCTACAGCAGTGGTTGGAGGTGGAAACTTATAATTACTTGTCATAACCATTTCAATCATACATTTTAATGTTGGATAATTCTCCCATGCTGCTAAACCTTAATACAAAAAACATCCTATCAACAGTCATAGGCTTGGATTTTCCCAAGCACTAGCCTGAATTATCATCTTATACATGTAAAGTATAGACTAAATTATCTCGAGCACTAGCCTGACTTATCATCTTATACATGTAAAGTATAGGCTAAATTATCTCGAGCACTAGCCTGACTTATTATCTTATACATGTAAAGTATAGACTAAATTATCTCGAGCACTAGCCTGACTTATCATCTTATACATGTAAAGTATAGACTAAATTATCTCGAGCACTAGCCTGACTTATCATCTTATACATGTAAAGTATAGACTAAATTATCTCGAGCACTAGCCTGACTTATTATCTTATACATGTAAAGTATAGACTAAATTATCTCGAGCACTAGCCTGACTTATTATCTTATACATGTAAAGTATAGGCTAAATTATCTCGAGCACTAGCCTGACTTATCATCTTATACATGTAAAGTATAGGCTAAATTATCTTGAGCACTAGCCTGACTTATTATCTTATACATGTAAAGTATAGGCTAAATTATCTCGAGCACTAGCCTGACTTATCATCTTATACATGTAAAGTATAGGCTAAATTATCTTGAGCACTAGCCTGACTTATTATCTTATACATGTAAAGTATAGGCTAAATTATCTTGAGCACTAGCCTGATTTATTATCTTATACATGTAAAGTATAGGCTAAATTATCTCGAGCACTAGCCTGACTTATCATCTTATACATGTAAAGTATAGGCTAAATTATCTCGAGCACTAGCCTGACTTATTATCTTATACATGTAAAGTATAGGCTAAATTATCTCGAGCACTAGCCTGACTTATCAACTTATACATGTAAAGTATAGGCTAAATTATCTTGAGCACTAGCCTGACTTATTATCTTATACATGTAAAGTATAGGCTAAATTATCTTGAGCACTAGCCTGATTTATTATCTGATACATGTAAAGTATAGGCTAAATTATCTTGAGCACTAGCCTGACTTATCATCTTATACATGTAAAGTATAGGCTAAATTATCTTGAGCACTAGCCTGACTTATCATCTTATACATGTAAAGTATAGGCTAAATTATCTTGAGCACTAGCCTGACTTATCATCTTATACATGTAAAGTATAGGCTAAATTATCTTGAGCACTAGCCTGACTTATTATCTTATACATGTAAAGTATAGGCTAAATTTTCAACTAGTACAACTCAAGTCTTCACAACAAACTTTCGCCAGCACTAGACATTAGGCAATGTTTTAGTATAAAAGGGCAATAACTCCAAAACTAATTCATCCAGAGTAATATCCTATCACAGTATAGTTGGTATATTCCCATAGACTTAGTATACTCACATTCAATAATATATCTTGTAAAGTGTAGAAGATTCAATGCAGACACAAAGTGATAGCATAAGCTCTCAAAACAAAAAATGCTCCATAAAAATCAATCATAGGGGAATATCTCCAATCTGTATAAGATGGGGTTACACATTCTGAATGCCCTGGACCATTCATTGAATACATAATTCTGGCAGGATTTTTTTTAGGAGGGGGGGTCATCAACAATAAATTGCTAAATATGCAAGGCAAAGCATGTAGCAGATAATGTAAAACAGTCTTGTTGCGAAAACACACTAGGCTTTATGAAATTTTTTATGTTATAAATGTGACTCAATTTTGGTCTGAAATATCATTAAATATTCAATTTCACATCTATGACATTAATCATCTCCTAAACTATCATGGATAAGTTTACTTCAACACCATTTGAAGTATTTTGTTTAACATTTTGACACAAAAAACATAGCTCCAACATGGTGTCTAAATATTCTGAGGTTATTCACAGTGAATGACTGAGGAGTTCTGAATGGGGTTTACAGTCTTTGACAGGTATTCAAAATACAGTGATGATACTAAGATGAAACATTGTTACTATGTTAAAGATTCACTTACCAAATGTAGAAGGGTTAAAAGCTGCAATAACCAACAGTATCTGCCAAGCTTTCCAATATAGGTTAGATATAGCTAACTGTGGGGGTGTATACCTACAATAATTTATAATCATACACTAAAGCTGTACACAAAATTATAATTAAACAGTTAAACCAGATGGCCAATGTTACTTTCAGCTTAATCACAATCTTTACTTGAATAGAGATCAAAATATAGAGTTCTTCTCACCTATCCCTTTACTGGTTGAGACATAGGCAAAAATTGGCCATTTTATTTTCATTTTGAAACAGTACAGCAATTACAAGATAATTTTATTTAATTACTTATTTGTATTTTGAACTTCTATTTACATGTAATATGAGCTGAGTGTACAATAAACTGTTCAAAAAACATAACAAGAGTTGTCCAGTAACCGTCCCTTGACAGGTCTAGATCTCTAGATTCAAGCTTTTAACCAGTATTAGGCACTATATAGAGCCAGTAGCTAACAACTGATTTACACGATTGGTTGAAAATGTTCACATGCAAAATGCATACATTCAATATTTTTAGACCAAACTCAATGGAGAAATGTAGTTCCAACAAGGATTCACACCAACAACCAAAATAGTGGTAATTAGAAGCTCTATCAAATGAACTAACCAGTGGTGCTTTTCACAAAAATTCTTACGAAAAAAATCTTTGAAAGTCAGTTTCATATAATTAGCACTTCAAAGTCAGATGGACAATAAGCATGACTATGATAAGATATTCAAAAGGTATACACAATTCTACACAATTTGTAAAATATTCAAACTTGATAAGCCAAAAAATGAGCATATTCTTAATGTTTCTTGCTTTTGACTAACTAAGAATTTTTTCTTAAGAATTTTTGTGAAAAGCACCACAGGATTGTACTCCCATATAACTGGAGTGAGAACAAGTAAAAATTGTTAGAAACAAAATAAAAACCTACCCTGCTGGTAATACAATATTTTCAGGATGTTTGTAAGAACATAGATTTAATAAAGCATCAAATAATTCCAATCTTTCCACATGTATAACTTTTCTTCCTGAAATAAGTACAATAAAATCTCAATAAACTAAATGTCACAATGACTTCAGATTTGTAGCAAAGGTATAGTATGGCATCTGAACTCCCTTGCCTTGAAGCTTACTTTTTATAGTCACCTGTTAGAATGTCTAATTATCATTATTATTTCTATTGTTTTCACTCTTTTTATTAATTTTTCATTTCAAAGGTTTTTTAAGGGCATTTAACTCATCTAAATTATATATTAAATAGGTTTAATACATTTTTACCAGTTCTAACTAACCCTAAATAAAGAAATTTGAAAAAAAAAAGTTTTTCTTAGGTCATCCATTTAATAAAACATCTAGAGGGGACTTAGACATTGGCATGGCAACCAAGAAGAATATTAGGCCAAAACAACTTGATCATGTGTTTTTTGCATTTACGGCACCTAAATATCCGAAAATGAGTATCTGAAAAGTATGACTGTTTTTCTATAATATTTAATACACAATAATCTAACCTTCAGAATGTAATAAAGCCGCTCTACGAATCAACACATCAGCTAACTCTATAGAGTCTGTAGGTGTTAAAGCTAGATCCCTATTTAAACCAATAATTAATATTCTCATCAATGTATCTTCTAACACTGGACATTCTGTAGCTAGTCTCATCATAGGTCTGTAAAAATAAATGTAACAATAGTATAAAACAACACTTCTCAAAGGGGTTATGGGTTCAAATTCCATCCAGTGCGGTTATACCCTTCCATGAAAATTTGAAGATAACAATTTTCCTTCATAAGTAAGGTGTATGGAGAAGTCACTGCCCTTGTGAAAGCTAGGTTAGTATGCTGACTGGATTAAAAAAACTTAAATTGCGTTGACACGGCGTTAAACCTAGTATAAAAAGTCGTAGAGTGTCTGCTTACAACTTTGAAGGTCCTGCATTAGATCCCAGTTCAGACCATAAATTTTCATCAGGTTAAATATACATTCATCTTTTTATATAACATTACAAATCAGTCCAATAAAATGTTCGAATTTTGCTATTTTCTTGATTTCATATTTCAAACTTAAGACCATTATTGTTATGTTAAATACTTGAAGGAAATTGTAAAGACCATAATTCAGTTTTGAGCATGGTGTTCATGTTTAAGTGTCAACCTTGAGTGATTGCCATGATTTCAAATAATCAATGTTACAGTTAGACAGACAATATGCAAAGATGCTTTATGTTAACAAATTTTGATTATTCAAGAACTAAGAAAGTCCAGGGAGGCAGGAAAAAATGGAAGGCACATTAGAAGATAGATGTAACTTTTTCTGCACAGGGTGAAGCATTGAAACACAACAGTTACAGTCAAAACACACGTTTTCAAAGTTTGCAGGAATTCAAAGTTATTTAAAAGTCCCCTGAAATTAAAAATTATTTGAAATAAATCCAGTTTTTCTAAGCTGTAGTTCTGTATTTTGCCAACCAGACAGTTTTTTTTACAAGTATTACATAATTAGGCTGTATAAGCAATATGAGTTGTACAGTAGGCGTCTAAGAAAGATGTGGTCAGAGTGTGTAAAGGCCGATTTAAAGGTAAACAACCTCTAGAACAACGAACCTTTAAACAGGGTTTCATTGAGATCAGATGTCAGACAATCTAACTGTCTGCAGCCTACCCCAGTTCCTGAGATGCTGGCAGCAGATATAAATCAGGATTTGACTGATTGAAATGATTGATAAGCAAGGAAATATATCTATATCTTACCCTCTATCAGCTTCTGCTGGCCAATTGTCTTTAACATATTGATCTACACTCTCCATAAATAATAACTTTCTTAGACTGAAATAACAATTGAAAATTTTAGCTTGTTAGTTTATAATTATTTTCTTCCCATCAAACTTCATCAGCATTGGACCATCCTTCCAGCAAAATGAAATCTTTTACTGAACCAAATGAAGTTAACCAGACCAAAATAATCTAAGTGATAAGTTAAAATATGCTGTCCATTTTAACAATTTAGAATAAGGCCACAACAAATTGATCATATGTTCTATGGATTCGCTCGCACCTTAATTTTGAAGGTTTTTACAAAAAAAAATTTTTTATTTCCTCGCTCGCCATAAAAATTTGGTCAAACCGCTTGTGAAGCAAGTGAATAAAGACTTTTTTTTCTTCACTCGCTCGCCCCATTTTTTCCCCAGAAAAATCCGTAGAACATATGATCAACTTGTTGTGGCCTAATATATTCTAAATTTAATTAATAACATAACAACAGATAATGATTATATTATTATTATTTTATTGCATTCAGATAATTGTGGTTGTAAAATGTTGGTGGACCATCATGCCACTCACTTTCTTAAAGTCACTGAACCAACAATGATTCTGGTGGTCTCTGTGCTAGCAGTAAAGTGAAGGAATGTATTGTGCTTAAAGTTTGACCCCGACCTGACCTTTCACATTTCCATCTAATTATTATATACTCATATTCTGACGAAAATCAATACCACACCTATTATACACATGCTTTAATACATTTTAAAAATCAATCCCTGCGTAATAATTACATTCCAGCTATGACGATAAATTCCTATCAGTATCTAGCATTAATACTACATTTGTATTCCATATAATGAATATTCTTGCATAAAGGTCAGATCGGGGTCAAACTTTACGCACAATGCACCAGCATGAATACTAAACTATAAAATGCTATTTCTTTTCATGCGCTTTTGTAAAAATGTGTAAAGCTAAAGATATTTTAGTTCAGTTCAAAACCATCATAGCCATCATATCTTATACAAAAATACACTTCACTGAGAATCTTAACAATATAAACATGTCTTTGCCTACTCAGACAGTAAACACTTTAAGAGTACAAACTAACAGACAGGGATAGCGTTGTTGTAATCAGTAATTGTTTGTAATCAAATACATATTTTTTTTCAAATAGTCAGTCACTGAGGTCATTTCCAATTACATTTAGTAATCCTTATTTAATCGATTAAAGGCCTATATTCCTATGTTGTAAAAGAATATACCATATACATTCAAGTATTTGTCTAAACAAGGCTTAACATATAATAATAAGACTCTCACAATTCTACAATCAGTGTGTGAAGAAATTTGGCAAAAAATCTATGAAGAAATTTGGCAAAAAGTCAGTGAAGAAATTTGGCAAAAAATCTGTCGTAAATTGTATCAAGATGATCTAGATATAAAATTACTCTGCAGAAGGAAACTATATCTGTACTCAAATATTCACAGTATACCAGTATGAAAGCTGACTAAATTAAAGGACTATTATAATACAATTACATACCAGTAAACATATTCCTGGGGTTTAGGTTCTAGATATTCAGTAACTAAAGTATGTAACCACCAGACTCCATCACGCTGAATCGTAGCAACTAAATCTTGATACTTGTATATAACTTCTATATCTATAAATATAAGTGTATACTTGTCAGAGAACCAGGTTCTGTAGCGAAGTTGGTAGAGCACAGGGATTTTGTATCTAATTCCCCGAAGAGGGTACTGGTTACAATCCCATCCAAGAAGGTTACACCCTTCCATAAAAAAATTGACAATAATGTCAATTTTTCTTCATTGATTAGGTATATAGAGAAGTAGCAAACCTTGTGGAAGGGTAGGTGAGTAATGGTTATAGACAAGGATCCAGGAAAGGTATGTTTGTTGCCCTGGATGCCGTAAAAATAACATAAAATTGTGTTGACATGGCATTTAACCCAGTATAAAAAAGTGGTTAGGGACTGAGACAGACCCCAAAATTTGTAGAGGTCATACACATTCCAAAACTATCAGGCAGACAAGAAGTGGCTGATAAATAGAACGATGGACGGATGAAAGACATAGGAACAGATTGTGCCATACCATAAGATCAGCAGTAAAGAGTCTAAAAATGTTATAAACATAATAAGAAAATGTCCATAAATGCCATTATTCCATAACAGATTATAGACCAGTATGAATAATATCTCAAATGATATTTACCTTTATTATCTCCCCTGTTTAAAGCAGCAACAGCTTCTCTGACAGCAGGTGTAATAGCTTGTAATATACACATAGTAACAAGATCTACCACAGACGCCATATATCTCTCCTAAAATAAACACTTTATATTAGGGAAAAACTATCCTCCAGAAAAGTCAAGGCACCTTTAAACTAAAAAGTAATCATTTAAGAAGAATAGATTTTGTTCCATGAAGACCAATTTAAGATTTCCTGTAGTCCAATCACAGCACAAACAAAATTTGTAAAAAATATATGTTAGTGAATTTACACAAATATTATTATATCCTCATTAATGATTGGCCAACAAAAAGAATCTGAAGCAAATTTGACAATATTACATGCATGCTGTCACTCAAATCACATACTGTATAAAGAAAAACCAGTAAAATTGATAATGGACCTTTCCATGACCTTATCTATTAGCATATTACAATGATATATACAGTTACTACAAATTATCAAAGAGATGAAGTGACTTACTTTGAAGGCAAAGTCATTGAATTTTTCGATTTTATCTTTCATCAATGCTAAACAAAAGACTTCAAAATTGATGTCATATCTCAATGATCTTACTATCTCACGAAACAGTGCACGTAATGCTCGTAGGTAATCATCTTTATTCCTCAACAAATCTTGAAATACTGACGCTAATATCTGAAAAAATCAAATGACATATATACTAGGAAGGTCATAGTTTGTCATCCTAAAGAAATAGATGAACGTTTAAATTTACTATACATTGCCATCCATAATTACCTTGACACTGTTGTAAATATACGATTTGTACTTAATTTTTTTCCAGTACTTGATAGATTGAAAACATATATGCAAATACATGTTCTTGTATAACAATTACAATAATATAAAGTATCATTACTCCTCTTTCAAATGTAACAATCTATTATAACTGTACCAATGCAAAAATACATCTAAAATAAGATTTAAATTGTGTGAATGGAAAACCAGCTCATTTAAAAGTGTAAAGGTAATTTTGGATGGCTCTGTATAATATTATACCAGTAAATAGCTTGGTAATAAAATTTGCCTTGACAGTATAACAATCTTTGTAAAACAGTTATCCTATAGGCTGCTGTTGTGTAGGATCTCTTATGGTTGCTGAGAGTAGGATATCTTATGGTTGTGAGAGGGTCAAGTCGAAATGACCTTTGAGTGGACCAATCGATTTGCAGCTTTCATCTAGACGAAACACTATTAATAGCATCTTAATTTCTATTTTTTAACCAAAGTAAGCGAGATAATTTGATTGTGGCATTATAAACAGGCTGTGATAGGATGGCTCTGTACAAATTGCATGACATAGACAATGTAAACAACTTACTAAACATAATGATTGTGTAATAAATATTGTTATGAGAAAAAGCCACATGACCCTCATAACAAAATAGCCAGATCTTAAATTAGCAAGTAGGTGAGTGGAGAGTTTTACATCAGGGTTTAATAGGATTGACCGTATAACAAAATAAATCAGGCTAGTAGTTGACAAAAATTAGAGCAATTACTAGACAACATGTGGTTTCCTGCAAACCCCTCTTAATATCAAATTTCTTATAGCCCTAAACTAAAGCCGATTATATATACTTCAATTGCACAAATTGCAACATCTGAGCATAAACACATCAAGAAGACTACTTAAATTGCAGAAAAATTAGCCTAATGTAATCGTCTACAGCTGATTGGAATGCAGCTTAGCTACAGACACTACTAAACATGGTGAAATCCCTCCCACGTAAAAACATCACACCTCCCCAAGTAAAAAAGCTGCATGGCTAGCTCAGTTAAAAGCATGCAAGTCTACAGATCTAGGGGTCATAGATTCAATACCAGGAGGGTAATACTTTTCGTGGAGCTTGGCCATGAAATCATTTTAACCACCATTTACCCTCCTACCAATGATTCTTAATAATGTAGGGCAGTTGTCAGTCACTGATGAAATGATGGGCCTAGTAGTTGGTTAATTCAGAGATTTAGCCTTTCAGAAACAATGAGTAGGTTGACTGACCAACGTTATATGACCTATACAATGTTATATATATAGCATTAAACTCAACAAAAAAAACAATTAATGCAGTATAATACCTTAGCAGCCTCCTCTGGTTTAGTTTGAAATACAACACTAATTAGAGACATATTGTTAGGGTTTCTTGTAGTTGATAATTCATTATATATTGTATGTGTCAATACCATAGTTAAATTATCTTTAAATGGACTTGATGCATCTAAACTGTATGTTTCATGATTTAATAACTCTCTGAAAAATATAATAATTAAAATTTCACATTGAAACCACTTCAGTATAATGTATAGTATTGTTAAATTTCATTCATTCATATAAAACTGTAGCAAACAGTACACACTTGAAAACAACTAAAACCAACTAAAATTTAGCAATACATTCTGGTATTTTCATATTAATTTTAATTAATAAGGGACTTTAGTCAGTTATTTCCCCTTTTATGCTCTTCAAATAGGTAGGTCCAATTAGTTGGATTACTCGGATTTTACCCTTACTTTTCAATGTAAATTTGCCAAAATTAATCTTTAATACATGTTTTGTAAATCATTTGATTTGTTTGAAATTCTAGCTAAGTATTTTTAAGGTAAAGAACTATCTAAATTTCATCACTTCTATTAATATCTTTATTAACAAGAAAGATATTTGATTAAATATTTTGTTATCCTTACATAGGAATTCAGTGATAAAATCCGAGGATTCCAACTGTATGGACCTACTTACCATTTGGAATGCTTCAGATTTTATCAGGGAAAGATAACTGACTAAAGTCCCTAATTATTTTAAACCACTGATAATCATCAGATCAACTGAATCTGTAGTAGTGGAGCAACAAAATGAGTGTTTGTTGTGATACTGTTTTGGAATAATCATGTCACCTATTTATTTATTATAAAACAACATAGCCACCCTGCTAGCTCAGTTGGTAGTACACATGTCAACTAATCTAGGGGTCATGGGTTTGAATCCTAGTTGAGGCATTCTTCATTGAGTTTGGTCAGGAAATTATGAAATTATTTCTACTGCCATTTATCCTCCTACCACTGATTCTAAATCATGTGGGGAAGTTGTCAGTCACTGATGGAAATATGTGCCTAGTAACTGGATACCAGCTAAATCCAGAGATTAAGCCTTTCCAGGAATGGTAAGTAGGTTGACTGACCACTGTGAAATGTGATATGACTTAAATATGAAGTGTTGCTATGGCATTTAACCTAACCAAAAAAAAAACAAAAAAAAAAACCAACATACCTTATACAAGCTAGATAATGATTTATAAGAGGTTTAGTTTTCATTCTCATCTTTATAAGTAAAGCTATAACTTCTGCATCACTGGCTGTGTGAGATTCATTAGTATTCATACATACAGACATTAATAACTCTTGTGAGGCTCTAGCAAGCTGAAATAGTAAACAATGAGATACATTATAATTATAAAGTTAAAGTGTGGTTTAAAGTTGGCTTCCATATACATGTTCAGCCAACTTTATGATTATGTACAATAAAACCCTAATCAATGAAGTCACATTCAGGCAAGTGATCCATCACAGTACCCATTTATACCTGGGTGGAGTTAAAATTTCTTGCTCAAGGAAATTGGCAGTGCCCCTAATGGGTGGGGTTGAACCCAAAACCTTTTGATCCTTACACCCACGTCCTACCACTTGACCACTGTTACCACATATGCTTGAAATGGCACCATTCAAATGAAAAATGTATGTAAAACAGTAATAAACCATGAATCAAACCCACAACTTCTAGATCCTTAAACAGACCTTGAAAAGCCAACCAGACAATAAGGGAGTACAAAGGGAGTACAAGTTAAGAATGGGTCTTCAATAAATATTTGTCAAATTAAGTAACATACATCAATTTTTATTAATAAAAGTAAGTTCACAAATCATGTCTCAAGAAGAATGACATACCAATTGCTTGGAGAGAAAATATTATTTTCTGGACCAGCAAGTTGAAACAAAAATAATCATAATCCTCAGTTTAAGTATGCATGTATTCCACTACTTTCGAAATTCGTCAGTTTTACACAAAAGTAATGAGATATCATTTCTCTTACAAGATTATTTAGATTCTACATTAAAATGACATCCCATTGATGATATATTTCACAACAGTGAAAAATAAGAACTAGAGCTGTCATTGATTGGGCTCAAAGCATATCGACAATATCGATATTGAGAAATAAATATTGATGATATAGCAATATATATTGATACATTTACTGCAGTACTATACAGACCATTTATGATAATCACCAAATCTTTCCATATATAAACACCACAATTCTTAACACAGCACGAAGGATATCGTGGGTTTAGCACCAAACAGTCTTAACTCAATACAAGAAAAGAGCAAGTTACGTTCGTTCTGCTCTAAACCCTCGATATATGTATAATTACCTTAGGGTTTTGTAACCAGAGTTCTAATGTTTGTGCAGCACGTAATCTAACCTCACTATAACCACATGTCACAGTTAATAGTTTAATTAATGTTTTAGATGATGCATCCATTAATTGCCTCTTGGCTATTTGGTCTCGTATTAATTCCATCGTTGATGTCTCTATATCTTCTAACTGAGCCTGAAACCTGGGGATAGAAAAAATAAAGATATTACCTTGATGTTCAACACAATCTTTAAGCATTTGAACAAATAAGGCACAGATATCTTGCTGAAACTTGGAAGTACAAAAATAAATATTAAAGAATATTGAACCCATTGATGTTCCACACAATGTAAACATAAAGTATTTGAACAATTAAGGCTCCGATATCTCAATGAAATTAAAGCAGAGCTCGAATTAAAGCTTGCACATACACAAAATGCGAGTGGATTTTGAAAATTGCAAGTAACTTAAATTTCAACTCACAAATTTTGCGTTATTTTGCGCAAATTTTAAATCACCACAAACATATTTCTGTCTAAACTAATGAGGCTCAAATCAGCATTTAAACAGCCAGACAGATCAATATTATTACTAGTAATTAGAGATTCACTGTAAAGATGTGTTTGATAAATAAAATCAACTTGCAAAAATGTGTAAAGTAATCTTATTTCAAATCAATTGTAAAACAAGTTATTACAACTTATAAATAACTAACTCATAATCACTTTTAGCCCTCTTTATTATCCCCTCATACTACATTTTTATTATCAACATTTTATCACAAATTTAAAGTTGAACAATTTTACTAGATATATGAAGGTATCTGATATTGGAAGGTCACTTATACAAGAAGGTTGTAGATATTAAAAGGTAGCTATTAAAGAGAGGTGGCAGATATTTGAAAGTGGCCAATTTCTGAACTTGATATTAGAAGGTTTCTGATATTGAAAGGTGACTTACACAAGAAGGTTGTATTTAAAGGTTGCTATTAAAAGAGGTGGCAGATATTTGAAAGTGGGCGATTTCAGAATGTAGTTTTACTGAATTACCTTGGTAAAACTTGTACATTGTGTACATCACCAGTAAATGATATAGATGATGATGTTGATGATGATGTCTTCTCTGTATCTACTTCCATCTTGGAATCATCATCCTCACTTATATGTATTAAAGGACTTGCTGTAATAACAATTATTTTTTTTATAGTATATTGGTATCAGAAACATTTATATTCTGCGATATACTGCTAAGTTCTACTAAAATACATTCATACTGTTTATTTTACATTAATTCTTTAAACATGCATGACCTTGTTAATTAATTGACCCCTTTGTATGGTAGACAGGTAGTGGCAAAAATGTCAATTTTTTAACGTATTTGCTGATTTTATCATTTACACTCAATTGCAAATGTGCTATCAACTTCCTTAACTCATTTGAGGTAAACTAAGCTAACTGCAAATAAATGAAAAAAGTTTTGCATAAAGATTATTACGATACTGCCTGCCTCAGCTAATAAATTATCCTGAACTTCAGGACCAGACCTTAAAACTTTCAGCCATGCTATCATGAAGTACTAAAGAGAAGGAATCTATTATCTAAAAAATGTACAATAGGTCAACTAAGTTTGATGTACAATAGATGTTCTCAGGAACTCAAAATATAGAGTACTTCAACAATAGACAGTCATAGATAACAGTGTAGTACAAGCAATATGCTTAGGGGCAAATATAGAATAGAGGTATTACCTGATCCATGTTCAGATTTCATTTCTAATGAAGTGACTTCATCTTTGGGTAGTTTTGTATTGAAAGCTGTGATAATGTTATCAACAAAACCTTTACAATCTGATCTATCAACCCATACTCTTTCTCCAAGAGCATCTTCTAAATATACCTGTAATACAGAAGATAGATTAAACATCATACATGTAACAGTACATACTTCAGGAGGAAGTTCAAAATTTTCAAAATGGCAGTGCCTATAGTTACTGTACCATAACTCTAGACCCAGGGTCTATAGTTTAAATGTTCCGTAACTGCAGTAAAAACCTTTGCAAAAAACAAAAAATGGCGCCTGTAATGACAGTACTTAGGATAAGTAACGACCATAAATATTAGATTATTTTGAGTAATAGTGAATATTGATAATTTTTCTGATTTTAAAACGTTGAAACATATACATGTTATTGGACTTTCGTAACTCTAGACCCTGGGTCTAGAGTTACGGTATCATAACTGTAGTCACTGTCTTTCAAAATACAGAAAATCCCAAATTTCACGATTTAAAGCAGACTTAACATACAAAAATCCACATTATTGTGTCTCAAAAACTCTGAACTTAAAGACATTTATCAGAGATACAGAACACTACAATATCATTCTTTCTCTATACAAAAATTGCTTACACAGCTAAAATCTAAGTAGAGTACCTTGGGCCATGACACTTTTTACCAGTCATAGCCATATTATGGTCTCAAGCACTGGAACAATTCAATAAACAATTCTGTTCATGTAATATGTCATTATATTTAACACCTGTATTTACTCCATACTAAAAGTGTACACCACATTGGTTAAGTGGTTTCTATCTATTTTCAAATAAGTACTTTCTTAAGATTATTATGTCAAATTATAATGATGAATTCACATATTTCATGAAATGTCTCCTTATATGATACTAAATAACCTTTCTTGTATGTTTATATATTTAAACTTTTAATTTGCTTGTTAATTTCAAGATGTAAAATATTGCACCAAATTTGTATCTCATTGTTATTGTTATTATGTATATGTACATAGTAATATCTGCGTGGACCATATTGAAAATTGGTTTACACCAAATATGTTATCCACAATAAATGAAGTCATTATCATTATTATTATTATTATTATTATTATAATTATTATTATTATCATTATTAGTCTCATGGTTTGGACTGGTAGATTAAGGCAACAGCTGAGATTAGTGTAGGGAGCAGTGGTCCAGTGGTAGGACCCACGCCTATGGATCGAGAGATCCCGGGTTCGATCCCCATTGTGGGCACTGCTAATTTCCTTGAGCAAGACATAAACCTACAATTGTTCCACTCCACCCAGGTGAAATGGGTACTGTGAGGGATCGCCTGTCTGAGGGTGATTTTAGAGATCAGGAGTTATTGTACATGATTGTAAAGTCGGCTGAACACTTATATGGAAGCAGACTTTAAACTGCACTTAAACTTTTAATTAGAGTAGAAAATAATGCTTACCTTGACAAAAGCATCTGGCCAATCATCTTTATCACTAAAAGCTTTCATTAACACATTACATGCTAGAACTGATACTAGACTATTACCCTTTGATTTAAAATTTAATGACAAATCTCTCTTTAACAGAAAACAAAAAGCCTGAAAATAAATAAAATACACAATTAATCCAGACAATCTAAGAATGCTAATTTTCATCTGACAGAAAAATAAACTATCCAACTGGTAAGTCCTATAACCCTTATTAATCCCTCCTAAAATGATAATATTTTTTCACTAGTATAATCATTGTAAATTAAAAATTTGAAATACTCTTTCAAAAAATGTAGGTTTTTTTCTGACAAAAAAATCAATAAAACATATTCAGTATGTATGAGTATTTAACATTTACCAAACACATGTTTTAATGAAGTTTTAGGGAACCATTTCCACACCTCCAAAGTAAGTTTTTTCCTCATTTTGTAGCAAACTTTTCTATGTTTGCTCTGTTATTATAGATTTTGCTCATTTCTAGCATTATTGAAAAAAAATGACAGAAATATTCAACCACGAATATACATTGTAACTCTTAGCGGCTGTTTTCTAAAGCATAAACACTAAGAGTGGTCTGCAAACAGGGGGGTTCAACTCTCAAGATAGTTGGTGTAAACAAAGTCAATAATAAAGAAATTTAAAATGGATACTTTCATAAGTTAAAGAGATAAAATTTGCAAGTGAAGTTCTAGTAGAGAGCTTTTAAGTATTTAAGTGACACAATCAAGTAACATTTCACGCTTGAGTTTTGCAACTTTGTACTTGCCCACCAATAGTAACCATGTAGTCATGTGTGATGTTATAAATGAATCCCTTCAGTAGTTGCAATGACAAAATGTAGCACCAAAAGCATTAACCAAGAAACTTCAAGAAAAAACAAACATAATGCAGTCAAATTCATGCTCGAGTAATGCAACTTGCCATTTGACATCCAGTGGTAACTCGAAAGACATGTGAAGTTTCAAGTGAATTCCTGTATTGGTTTCAAAGATAAAATGTTGCACCTAAAATCAAAACCAAGAAGTGTTTTGCCAAAGCACAACTGAGCGGGATAGACCCCATTTTCACAACTCATTTGTTTTCAATATTTCTTTTTAATTTTAAAAGGCCCTATCACCTTTCCCAACATGGTAGTAATCAAAGTATTGAAATACAGAAAGACTTTCATGCACATTGAAACCTAACAAATCCATACTAATGATTACTTCTTACACATTAAATTCAAGTACAAATCGAGCAGGGCAAAAAATGAGGGCAAAGTGTTTATTCTACCCTGTATGACTGCATATCAATATACATTGTATGTAAACACCTGTCAATGATCATTGAAACAAGTACACGTCAGTTGGTTGACGGTACTACATTTATCGCCTAGAAATTAACTGCGTAGTAAATCAGAGACACGTGTATCACTCACCAGGTTAAACTGGTCAGGCATTTTCAGCTTCGATAGTTTTGTTTTGTGGTATAACTTACACCTTTCGGTGGCGAAATCACTGAAAATTGTGCCTACCTCAATGACGACATCACAGTTAAATACATCAGGTTTACACTTGGCAAGATACATCAATGTTAGATACATTAAATGATCAGGTTTAGATCTATTTTTTTGTAAATATTTTACAGCCCCACAGAGAAGACCTTCAACTCTGTCATCGTCACAATTTTCTTCAGCACTTAGAACCTCACTCAGTAATGATGTACTCTCAACTATAAAAAATATGATTAAATATAGGATATCAGTAAATATATCATGTATTGTACTTTATGCCTCCATTTTGACTTCTCTCAAGCATAATGAGACAGACATTCATCCTACTCACTATTCCTTGAAAAGACTTAAATCTATAGCTTTTACAGCTCTTACCCCTGGTCATTGAGAAACCCGGTATCTGTCACACTATCAACCTGTGGGAGTATATTTACTCTGATTTTTGTGAAGCCAACAAATTGGCACAACAGAATTATAAATGCTTGGCAGGTACCCTATTACAAATGGGTGAAAAGAAGCAACTACAGGTAAATTTCTTGCTTAAGGAAATTAGCAGTGCCAATGACAGAATTCAAAATCAGGACTTCTTGATCACAAAACATACATCCTACTACTAGACCACTGCTCCAATAAGCTAAATTATTAAAAATAATACCGGTATGAATGTTTCCTGAAAAATTTTACAGTAAAATTTTTCTCTATTAACCCTGAATATTGACAGAAAATTCAGTTACTAAGAAAAGTGTCTGTGTATGTATAATCAGGGTTCGAAAATTTTAGCTCGCATACTCGCAAAATGCGAGTGGGTTTTGAAAATTGAGAGGGACTTTAATTTTAACTCGCAAATTTTCGCGAGTTGAAATCACTGCCAGAACTATTACTGTCCAAACTAATGAGGCTGAAATCAGCATTGAATCGACCGGATAAATAGATAGTATCAATTAAAAATTCACAGTAAAATACATGTTTGAAATTATTTGTCTATTCCACAATGATGCCATTGTTCTATTATGAATGAGTGTAGTATAATGTTATTTTAATACTGCTTATTTTAATTATTATGTATGCTATTAAAATTTGGAGACCAAATGCGAGTGATTTTTTTAAATTTTGCAAGTTGAAATAAAATCAACTCTCAAAAATTTGCAAGTACTATTTTTTGTTAAATTCAAGCCCTGTGTATAATCATAAAACTATATACAATGTATATATTAACAAATACACAATATTTTTTGCACAGCAAATAAAATTCCACCTTCCATTAAAATGAAAACTGAAAGATAACATACTTAAATAACATTATAAGAATGATCCAGGAATCTCAAAAATAAAATTCTCACAAGTAAAAGTATTTACAAATCATACCTTCAATACTAGTTTCATCAATAGCTTGACTGGTAAGATTAGCTGGAGATAATCTTTTCTCAGCATCTCTATCAGTTGGTCTACCAAGTGGAGTAAATGTTTGACCAGAACCAAGAAGTTTAGGTTTTTTACTGCTTGGACCAGAAGCTATCAAACTTATTGGTTCTCGTTTTCTATCACCAAGGGCAGATAACTTCTTATCACCAAGAGCAGAAGCAGACTTATGCAGGGAAGATTCTGAAGGCTTTGTAGGTTTACTTCCAAGAGCAAACAAATCTCCAGGGGGTAATGCACCTGAATTTAAAACAAAGTTTTATAAGTTTCAACAATTGTCCTCAAATAGTACTGCAATCAGTAGTGTGCAGGGATTTCGAATCAAGTCCTAAAGGGGTAGGGGCTCCAAGTCTACCCAAGGCCATTATGACCTTCCACGAAAATTTGACATTTTCCTCCATTAATAAGGTATGTGGATAAATTGCCAGGCTCGTAGAAGGGTATGAGAGTACTGATTAGTGATTACAGACGTGGGTACAGGAAAGCAAGGTTAGGTGCACTGGTAACCATAATATAGCCTAAATTGAGTTGACATGGAGAAAAACCCAGTATTTAATTTTTAAACAATCCTAAAATATATACAGTATTTACAGAACTATCTGAAGCAAACCAGAAAAACAACTTATTTTTCATGGCAAATAACACGACTAGTTCTGCATAACAAGTAGGAAGTGATAGGATATTGGCTTGAACTCACTGACTATCACTGAATCATAAAAGAAGGATCAAACCTTTTAACTATATAGATTGTAGTTTGATTTGTACAATGTTTTGTTTTACTTCTTTAACATGCCAAATTCTTCCCAGTTTCATACTTTCAAAATTAAATTTGCTTCAAATACAGGATAAAATCTTCAAACTGTCAAAGTTAGTTTTTTAGGTGACATAGTGAAGTCCGCTTTCAACTTGCAGGTTTGATTGACTAACACGCAGTTCCAATATTTATTGTCGGACATTTTTTACCGACATACAGTCAACTTTGGAGAGTTGTATTTGTACAGAAACTGACAGCAACAACATGAACTCAATCAGTGACATAGAATGATAAAAGAAACATTGAGTCTTACTAAGCATACTGTGTGTCTCTAGTTTGTACATTTATGTATCATATCCGAAAAATTCTATCCGGATAGTATGACACTTTTAAAAACGAATTATCAGATTTCCCTATAAAATGGATAGAATGGGATCAGTATAGATATACCTTTATTCTTTCCAGGCCTTTTGCCAACAGCAGCTTTTCCTCTGTCCATTTTAATCTTCAATTCACATTAAACCTCGCTCATTGTTACTCTTCAACAATTAAAGAGCGGCGTGAAATTAACAAAGTCCAAGTCGGGGTTACTTCCCTTTAATGAATGTACACATTGTGTTTTTGACTTAGAAAATATAAAACCATTTTCCGTTGCCCACTTTTGAATTTTATGCAAGTTTGACGTTGGATTCTTCGAATATTTTTAAATCGATACATTTATTGGAATCGTGCAACATTTGTCTTCACTTTTCCCCAAAGTTTTGATACTCAAAACTTGACATCATTAAAAATATGGTTCCAACAATTAACAATCGTTGTATTATCTAATATTGATTGGAATGCCCCTATTATGCCCTGTTTCCTATCAGTAACTATGGTAACATTATTGGCATTATTGACAAAATTTAAAGAGGTTAGAGCTATTTCTTTCTTTAAGGTTTCTAAAAACTGCTCGTGGCAAGATTGTAATTACGTTCATGCAGGGAATGTTATCTTTGTCTCTGGTTCATGTAATAAGAAACCATTTGGTAGGACGGGGGTTTCTTTAAACATTGGGTGTTAAATGCGACAGTATAAACATAAAAATTACCAAGATTAAATGTAGTGTTATAAAACAAATCTATATGATTTTCTTTATTTGTAATAATTTCTTAAGTTCATTTACGTCGCTGAAGTTAGCAAATTTTTTTTGCTAGCAAAATTGGCCACGAAGTGCTATTTTTGCTAGCAATTTTTTTACTGGGATAATGGTGTATACCACGTTAGAGGTCTGACTCAGGGTTATCTCGTTGGCATAGTGGCTAACCTTAGAGAATTCCATGGATTGGACCAGAAATAACAAAATGTCGGTACTTTACGTTTTGTGTATAAAATCAGCACTCAGATGGGCCATGTTTCAGGGCTCGAATCTCATGTTAAAGCGATTTGGCCGGATACGGCGGATACCACGCGTGAGGTCTGATCTAGGGCTATCACTTGAACATAGTGGCTACCATGGGAAAATTCCATGGGCTTGAACCAAAGACCACTTAAAGTCGGATCATAACGTTTGGTGTATAAAATCAGCATTCAGATGGGCCATGTTTCTTGGCTCGAATCCAGAGTTAAAGCGATTAAGCCGGGTACTGGCGTCTACCAGGCGAGAGATTAGACCTAAGGCTATCACGTGGGCACAGTGGCCATCCTGTGAAAATTCTTTGGGCTTGGGCCAGAGACCACTAAAAGTCGGTACTTAACGTTTTGTGGATAAAACAGATTTCAGATGGGCCATGTTTCATGGCTCGAATCCAGAGTTAAAGTGATTAAGCCGGGTACTGGCGTATACAAGGCGAGAGGTTATACATAAAATTCCTGCTCTAAGTGACCAAAAACAAATATGAACATTAAAATACGGGCGCCCGAAGAGAGGCTCCAGAAGAAAAGACACAAAATGGATGCTACTGAAGATAGAATTAAGCCGGCTTTTATATTATTTTGACTATAATAATCGCTAATCTGTTCAATTCGAGAAAATAACAGGTCCTTTAGACCAGGGGGGGGGGGTGGAGTGGTAGACTTAACCACCATATTGTCGATCGTGACGTAACAAACTGGGATGTCACTTATAAATGCTTCCCATCGGATAAAAAGACAGTCTCCATCGGAAAATCGTCGGAATTCTTCGCAAATCGCGTAAAAAGATACTTAGTTTTTAGGAAAGGAAACAAAATGTATAAACATGACTACTTTATTTTGTGTCATTCTCGTTCCCCAAGTATCGAGAAACCTACTAGACTCTGGATACAATAATGTATTGTGTAAGACGTTGGTTAAACTTTTGTTAATTCACTTTAAACTGATTTTGCATTCTTTCAAATGGAGGGAAGGTTTACGTACGGTACATTATGTAATTCACACTTCGCAGTTTTTTAACTTTACACATGTACATATTTTCCGCCTGAAAGTCAGTTTAAGACATACGCTGCTACATATTGAGTAATGGGCTGAGAGATTAATGGTTGGATGGGAGACCACTGGGATTGTCGTTGGCTCGGTACACGTTTCTCATACCTTTGACTGACAAAATATTCGGTACGCCTCGGATATTCTCGTGCTAATTCTGATCGTCATTTTACGGAATCATCCGAGAGGTAGCCACGAGTGATTTTCTAATCTTTTAAGTCCATGCGTTTTGCCCCGCAGTCAAGTTTATGAAACGTCATGATCACTAGCGGTAAGCGTTTTGATTGGTTGAAAACCGTGAGCGAAACTTAATTCACGTGCGCTTTATTGATACCTAATACAATGGTGTAGATAATAGGTAAAATGTGTGAAATGTTTTTGTTGAAATTTCAAAGCTCGCACCTGTCAAATCAGTTGTTTGGATACTTTCATATAGGTAAGACATTTTGAATTTTTTAAATTTGTAATTTATCTTGTTTTAAAATGATTGTTTATTAAATCTGTATCGGTATATGATATGCGAGTGTCTCAGATTGCAAATGTTCATCAATTTATGAGATGAATCTTGAATCGTGGTTTAAAAGTTGAATAGAATGTATGGAAAATGTTTTGAAAGTCAACCGATCAATGATGATCAACTTTCTGTTTTTGAGAAGGATCTGGTATCCAATTGACCTTACGCCAGAATTTGATTGACAGCTCCTATTAGCCAATCAGCGTCCGGCATTTAATACCCTGATGCTTATCTAAGATAAGCAGCTTATCGGCCGCCATTTTGTCCGACATCTGGTCTTGACGGACATCGAGTTTCTTATGCGTTAGCATGGACCCTATATACAGTTATGTAGGCTTCTCAGTGAAAATTACAAAATAAACTCAATAAAACTAATAAGAATGGTCAAAATATGTACACATGGGGTCTATAAATACCGTGATAAAAGTATAAACTACATAATAATCTAATGACAATAAATATAAGTATGTAATAAATCAGGTTGAAAATTACATTTTTCATGCATGTTTACCCCCAAAATGTACCACAAAGATCTATGGACCCACTTAACTTTTTATTTCTCATCATATTGTATCACCTATTCACCATTTTAAGGATAACATGCATATAAAGTTGTTTTCGTGTGTATCCAACAGTTTTCTGATTTATAAAGGATTTCTACAAACGTTCAATGTGAGATGCGTTCTTTGATAATTTTTGTGCATAGTTTTTTTGTTGGAGCAAATGAACCTACCTTTTTTAAAATATATCAATGGATATTATAAAAGGGGGAATCATTTGAAAGTTATGACAATGCCATTTTCAGACAAATTAATTAAAGGAAATATGATATCTCGTAAATGATATGCATGTATTTGAACACAAATCCGTCTAGATAGGCCCTAATACCCACCCCTTATCTTTAATATTTCTTGACATATTTTAATAAACTGTACATCATTTGATATCTTACGTAATATCATATTTTTTATTGTTTTACTGTTTAAAATCCGTACATCCAAACGACTATTACCAGCGTTCAAATTTAAGTGTATTCTTTCAACTTGCTTATTCTTTGTGCGTATATTTTTTTTGTTGGAGCAAATGGATTCACATTTAATTTGAATATTTATGAATGGATATTTATAAATAATGTATCATTTTATAGATGAGACAATGCTCTTTTCAAAAATATTAAGTTTATCGAAATCGGATGACAAGTAAGTAAATAGCGTGCATTTGAACCTGTTACTTTCAAAACATATATAATGGTTAGGGACATGGATTAATCCCTGATAATGTCGGACAATGTACCACGTGTATCGGTGGGCGGAGCATAGGTAGTCTGGCGTAAGGTCAATTACGAGTCTGCCAATTAGCACAGCATGTAGTTAAGATATAATGCAGATAATTTTGTATTTTATTAATATGATGATGATGGTAATGATTATGACTTTGTTCAGAAACATTCGTTCATTTGGCTTGATCTGTATATAATACATTGCTTTCTATTGAACACCTTCTTGTCTGTTCATGTCCAATTTGGGATTTTTCATCTGTGCACAAGCATTACGAAGGCAGTGATTTACACTTTATTACTGAAAAGCATGACACATAGATGGTATCCTGTTGTTCTTTGTACACATTTTTTATTGTACCATTGTAGTTAGTTCTGGCTTCCAAAATTTTATAGGCTGCCTTTTAACATTGTGATTTTCATCTGATGTGGCAGTACCCGTTAATTAAAAGTATACATATGGGATAGCTGAAGATCATTTGTAAGCAAAATTGTGGTTTGTTCCTATAATGCAGAGAAAACCCCATATGCTTAAATTACGAATATAGTCATATGTTTGTTATTGTACCCACATGTGTCTTTAATGTAAGTTCATATATTCTAACTCTATGTTTTGTCTATTTCATATATCACAGACTTCATTGTTCATCATCATATCATCTGATGTCTTACCAAACAACACAGATCTGATGGCTTTGTTATTGATACATGTATACATGAACATGGTCTTATCAAACATGGAACTGAACACTGAACACTCTGTCTATCCTGCATTCTTTGGTAAGTAAAACTGTTTTTCAGTTTTTATTGTGTGAAATTGTGTTGTTTGTTGGGTTTAACGCTGTAGCAACACCTTGTATAGGTCATTATAATGGTGGCCAGCCAACCCACTCACTGTTCCTAGAAAGGCTAAATCGCTGAATTAAGCTCACAGTTATCCAACTACTAGGCGCATACTATTGTCAGTTACTGACAACTGCCTTACATGATTAAGAATCATTGTTTGGAGGGAAAATGACCATAGAAATAATTCCATGACCAAGCACCAGAAAAGTATGTCTTGCCAGGAATTGAACTCACAACCCTTCAACTTGGGTGCTACCAACTGAGCTAGCTGGATGGCTGAATAATAAATTATATGCTGATTAAGCTGGACAAAATTAACCAGAGCTTGACCTTTTTAAAAATTTATTTAAATCAGTATTTACTGTCTAATTTTGTCTCCTTTTATCAATCACACTTTATAGGAAGCTTTCAGGGAAAATACATGTACACGTATAATCAATTTTCAAAACATTGCATGTTCTTGTACTTAAATTTTGGATTCGTCCATTAATAGGGGAAACACATGGGTCCACCCTACTTAGAGTACATTTGTAGTTTCAAAATGTAAAAATTTCAATGAATTTTTTTTATTTATTCAGTTTGTGTGGCTCATTGAATAAGAGTGTAAATATTACTCACTTGTTTTTATAAAGATAATAAAAGAATATTTTTGAATGTATTCATCCATCCCTTTTTCCACTGGTAGACTATTATTTTGGTTAATCGATGCACCATGTTAAACGAAATAACTTATACTGAAAAATGACTTTTGTTTTGATAAGAGTAGATACTATAAAACTGTGCCACAATATTGTGGACTTACACATTTCCCATAAACGAAGAAGTCCAATATTAAAAGTACAAAAACATGCTATGTTTAAAAAATTGATTTATAATTGTATTATTCGTATACACCCATTTGGAAAATTTATGATATAATGTAAATGAAGTGTGTAATTATTCTTATAAGGAAGTTCTGATCAAGTTTATACTGTCAGACTATAGGCCTTCTTGTAAATAAATTTAGCTATGGAACAAGTCACTTTTTACATACTTCCATCAGTGACTGACAACTGCTCTACATGATATAGAATAAGTAGTAGGAGGGAGATTGCTCATAGAAATTATTTCATGACCAAGCTCTGTGAAACAATGCCACGCCTGGTAATTGAACCTATGACTCTTTGATCAGTAGACTTGAGTGCTACCAATTTAGCTAGCCAGACAGCTATCCAACTAGTTTCAACAGCGCTGATAATACATTGTTATTATAGGAGGCATAGGAAATCACCATGGTTTGACGAGACCTGTAGGCAGTCTAAATCTATGTTTTATAAAGCAAAAAGAGCATATCACATTGATAAGTCTGATGCTAATAAGTTAATTTTTATGCAATCTAGAAAAAATTATATTAAAATAAAAAAGCATGCCAAGCATAAATCTTATTACTCTGAAAAAGTGAAGTTATCGAGTATGAGTAAACGTTCACCAAGGGCATTTTGGAAATATATCAAAAAGTTTACTAATAAAACTAAATCATCAAACACTAACGAAAACATAACTATAGATGAATTGAAAGATTTTTTCGAAAATACATCGAACGAAACACATGGTAATTTTAGAAGTGAGGATTATTCAAATACTAGAGATGAGCCACTTTCTGTAGATGATCTAGACAAACTGATTTCTGTTGATGAGGTCATTAAGACTATATCTATGTTAAAACGTTTTAAAAGTTGTGATAATGAATGTATTGTTGCAGATTTTTTTATTGATACTAAAGATTTTATTGCACCATATCTATGTACTGTATTTAATGTTATATTTGATACTTGTAATTACCCGAAGTTATGGTGTAAGGGTAATATTATACCTATCTTTAAGAAGGGAGATAAGTCATCCCCGACCTGTTACAGGGGAATAACTCTTGTTAATATTGTTGGTAAAATATTTTCTCTATTGTTGAGAAATCGTATTTATTAATGGTGTGAAAATGAAAATATGCTAAACGAATCTCAGTTTGGTTTAAGAGAGAGTGGCTCTACGGCTGATGCCATATTTCTTTTACACTCTGGTATTCAAAAAGTTTTTAGCAAAAAATCTAAATTGTATAGTATATTTATCGATTATCAAAGAGCTTTTGATACCGTTAATAGAGATGCATTATGGGTAAAACTAATACAAACAGGCATCAGTTGTAAAATGACCAATATGATTAAATGTATTTATAACGTTGTACAATCTTGTATTAAGTTTTCAAGTAGCATGGAACTTTCTGATTTTTTTAACGTAACAGTTGGTTTAAAACAAGGTGAACCTTTGTCTCCATTATTATTCATTATATTTATTAATGACATTGTTGATTGTTTTAATATGAACGAATTGACTGAAAAAGATTTAATTTAATTTAATTTAATACATATTTTATTCAATGAATAGGATTGGATAACAGGCATATAATGCCTATACACATCCTCTCCATGGATTTATAGATTTAAAGCTTTTATCAATGTACATGATTCTGTTTGCTGATGACATTGTTCTTTTTACAACAGACCCAAAAAGCTTACAATCACAAATTGATAATATTTATCAATACTCTGACAAGTGGGGTTTAGAAATAAACGTGAATAAGAAAGAAGTATGTATTTTTGAAAACAAGAGATTAAATAACCTTCCTGATTTTTTTATAAATGGGGTAAAACTAGAAATGGTAGATAATTTTATATACCTAGGAATTAATTTTTCATACAATGGTAAAATGGCATTAGCAGTAAAAACACTTAATGAACAAGCCTTATGTGCTTATCACAATTTGATGTCATTGTTTGATAAGGTTAGTTTAGATATTGAAACAAAATTGTCTTTATTTGATTCCATGATTACTCCAATACTTCCGTACAGGGCTGAGGTCTGGGGGGGTTTATAACCACACTGAAATCGACAAACTACATATTCGATTTTGCAAATCCATTTTAGGAGTAAAACACCAAACACCTAATTATGCAGTGTACGGTAAATTAGGGCGTTATCCATTATCCACACTTAGCAAAATAAGAGCTGTAAAATTTTGTACTAAAATTATGAAAAACGATCAATCTTACTGTAATCAAATGTACTGGGATCTTTGTATAAATGTGAGAAACAGAAGTTGGGCTACATGTTTAAATTCTATTTTAGATCATCTGGGTCTCTATTACATAAGAACAACCTTTAATCCAAATCATAATTACTTCCCTTTAATCAGAGATAGAATTAAAAATCATTTTATTCAAAACTGGACTACAACTATCAATTCAATGTCTAGACTTAAGTATTATGCAAATTTTAAAAATGGTTTTATTTATGAACAGTATCTTGATAATGTATTTAATGATAGATTAAGAAAACAATTAACTTGTTTTAGATTAAGCAATCATAATTTAGAAATGGAAGCAGGAAGAATATCGGGTACTTTAAGGGAAAATAGACTGTGTAGATTATGTAACATGAATTTTGTTGAGACTGAGTATCATTTTATTATGTGCTGCCCAGCCTATATTGACATAAGAAAAAAACATCTCCTGTATGCAAAATGGGCATGTATCCATAAATTTAATAATATAATGTCGTCAAATAATAAGAAGTTTAACATAAATTCTGCCAAATTTATTTCAGAAAGTCTTAGAAAACGTAAAAATATTTTGGAAAATGTATAATGTTTTTGGATGATTAATTATTGTATAATTTCTCATATATATTCTGTTAATTTTATTCATAGATATCCTATTTATTTTTTATGCAGATTCTCTGTATGTAATGTATGAAACTTGTATTTTTGTCTTTGCCATAACATATCTCGATGGAAATGGCCAAAGGCTAAACTTAGCCGATAGCTAATAAACGTATATATTATATTATTTAAAATTTAATATTTTATGTTTGCAGGATGTTTACCATAAGATGTAGACGGAAGTAGTATGTTGTTTACTGTGCTGTTATATACCCATATGTATGAGCTCAACATATTGAATAACAAGACATGGTGAAACACTCTACACAAAGTTTATGGGAAAGTTGAAAAAATGAAGAGACAACAAAAGCTAAGTTTTTTTATATTATGTATTTTATATCATTATGTGTCCAATGGTATTATCCATTTTCCTAAACTGATGGTTCCATATTCCTGTTTTGTAATGATTTTGTCCAGAAAGTCTTTATGCTTTGTTTATTATCATTACTTTGTTTAATACAAAGATGATCTTCATTGTTCCGAACCATCATAGATTCTATATATTATACAGAGTGTCTTGTATGGTTTTGGACCATGCTGGTCACCTTTGATTCTTTCTTATTCTTGTGTCAATGATACCTTACATGATAATACAGTGTACTTACTCAAATTCATCTCTGGAGATTTCAATTTATTTATAATTTTTCTATTCAGGGAAGGTTATGTATAAAAATTGATTTTTTTCTTGGAATTTAGCTTAAAAGCCTATCTGCTTATGTTCTACTTCTGAAAGGGTAAACTTTTATTCAGATAGTACACTTTCTTATAATGTAAGGATATCATTGAGTTTGTTTGTTTTTGATTTTTCTCAACTGTCAAAATATGAATAATTTCGCCGTGACTTCTTGCATATTGAATTGTGGGATTCATATTTGGTGTTTTTAGATGGGGTTGAATATATTTAAAGCTTTTATGTTTTAATGCCTGCTTGCTGTGCCAATGTTTGCCTTCATATTTATATAAGAGAACCTATTCTGTCATGGTGAAATTATTCAAATTTTACAGTTTAGAAAAACAAACTATGGGTTTGTATGTTTTGTATGTTTGTTGCATCACAACAGGAACATTATTCTAGAATATACTGAAACACAGGCTGTCAGCACGGTTCCAGATCAAAAACACTTTGTATATAATAGTGTTTTTTGATTCTGGACCATGCAGGCCGCCCAAGTTATGAAATATCTCTGATATTGTTATCCATGTTTATTGATGTTCATGAAAGGGAGATAATTCAGTATTGATTTTTTCTGAATAGAAAAGATACATACTGTAATTAGTTCCCTTTGATCCATATCAATAAACTTAGTTAGTGATATTTATTTGTTTTGATTCACATAAAAGGTACATGTTAATTGAGTCCAGATTGAATTACATACACAAGTTAGTAATTATATGAAGATTACTATTTTCTCAAGCTACAATATTAATGATTACTTAGTTGAATTTTTATTTGGGTTTTCTTTTTTGGGAAGTTTCGATTTTAATTGAATTTAAATTGACCTTTTCATTTTTTTTTTTTTGGTTTCATCTTATACAGCCTATTTAACAATTTCAATAAGCAACTTGACTTTATTTCCATTTTTTAACTTTTATTTTTATTCAGATTATGGTCAATATTTATTTTTGTTAGCATTCTTTATTCTACAGTTTGATAATGAATCATCACTTTCATTTTTGTCACTTGAATTCATTTTTGTTGTTTCTTGAAGCGTTTAACACATTCTTAGAAAAAGTAATATACATTTGTAAATATTTTTGTTTTTTAGATTTTTATTAATATTTTTAACAATTAATACTTTCCTATATAGCTTCATTTAAGTAAGTAAATTTGATTTTTTTCAATTCAAGAAATTGTTCATTTTATTTATAAGAAATGCAATATTTTTTTACTACTCTAATAGTGTGACTAGGATATCTAAATTTAGGCCACAACAAATTGATCATATGTTCTATGGATTTTTCTGGAAAAAAATGGGGGAGAGAGCGAAGAAATTTTTTTAATAAAGTCTTTATTCACTTGCTTTATATAGCGGTTTGATCAAATTTTTTTGAGCAAGCGAGGAAATAAAAATATTTTTTGTAAAAACGGTCAAAATTAAGGTGCGAGCGAATCCATAGAACTTATGATCAATTTGTTGTGGCCTTATCTAATGAAATATTTATGTGTCAGTGCAAAACTAGTCTAACTTCATGTAAATAAATAAGAATATAGAGTTGTTTTGTACTGATTCAGCAATATTTCTTGCATTTTATGCTGTTATCATTTACTATTCATTATAGACTTATGCCAGGTCTCAGGTGCTGTGTTTTTCCATGTTTTTTTAAAAAAAAAAAGATTTTTTGTTACACATTTTTATAATGGAATTTTGTAAAATCAAAACTTTTTTTTGTACTTTTGGCAAAAACTGTGAATGGTCTTTATAATAATACTTACATTGGAAAACCCGGACATTTGATTTCTGGATATTGTCTATTGAAAATTCGTTCTAGAATAATGTTCTTGTTGAGTTGTTCAAGCATCAATCCTAAGTCTTGGGTTTTGGGATAGATTATGAGACTGCAAGGTTTGTGGAACCTGGATATACTGGAAGTTGGTTGTGAGCCCAAGCTCTGGACGTACCGTTGATATCACTAAGCAAGGTTGGGTGGAGTGTCGTCTGATTAGAGGGGTCATATGTAATGTTCCTGTTATCTTGTATTGGCTGGTAAATTTTATATCCGAGATCTGAACAGTGTTGGTGGGGTTTGTAGGGATGGTAGGGAGTTGTGTGTATGGGGGGATGGAAGGGTAGGTGTGTATGGGATGGTTGGGCTGATTCATGTTGTGGGTGGGGTGATAAATGGTGTTATCTGAAAGTATCTGAGAAAGGCTGGTGGGTATTCCATGATTTAGTGCTATCAGAAGTTTGTAATGTTGTACAATGAGTTGTATACAAAGAGTGACTGTACAGGGGATGATCCAAAATTAGTTAGAAAGTTCATATTCCATGTGTTTATTTGAATGCACAACTCAGTTCAGTACTTAGTTTGTACAGAAACAAACATAGAACTATGTCCAACAGATGAAATTAATGAGTTTATTTTAAATAAACAAGACTTGTTTATTCTAAATAAATTCATTAACTTCATCAGTTGGGCATAGTTCTGTGATGAATGGACTTGCAGTGTCTACCAGGACTGCATATCTCCTATGAGATAAACTTGCCAAACCAGTGAATCTTAGAATACATCTTTTAGGTTTAAAGAGTAAACTCAATACATGATTCACGACGTTGGCCAAGAGTAGCATCCAGTTGTAAACAAATATGCATCAAGGGCAATTTCAAATTATATGATAAGAGTAGTGATAGGGTATTTATCAGAGCTCATAATTTAGATGTTCATAAGACAGTCTGTATAAATTCATTAATCTGCTCCTATGTATTTATTACCCATACAGTAAGAGTAATGTTCAAAATATCAAATATTAAGTCACAGGCCATTAGCTCAACCATACCCTAATTCATTTGTAATATATTATTATATATGAATTAGAGTATCATCAAGCTAATGGCCTGTGTATTAGTCATATTGTTTATGTTTACATTCAGTTATTTTGTTCTTTTATTGAAATTCTACAAATTATTATTGTTTCCAAATAGAAGTTTATTTCATTTCACTGCTTGGTCATTTATATTGCGATTTAATTTTCCTTTTTGTTCCGTTATATGGCTTGGCAATACATCAATTTTAATAATGCAGCCCTTGTATTTATAGCATACTATTCATTTGTTGGTCTGTGGGCATAATTTGATTTAATTAATTTATTATAGATATTGGTATGAATATTTGTAAGCATGCAGCAAATTGCTAAAATTACTTGAATAACTGGCTCACAATTGAATCGGCCTTTACTCGACTTAATGCTCTTAAAGCTTAGAAATTGAACATCTCCATGAACAAAAAGTATAATTGTTACAGTTTCTCAGTTACTTTCAAGGTTTTAGTGGTCAAGTGGTTTAAGATGCTGGATTATGATCTTTTGATCCTTCTCTGCTGTGGGTTTGATATTGCTTGAATCATTGATTGTTTATCTGTTAGGACTTCCTTTAGGTTTCATTTAAAAAATGCTTGACTTTCCAAAATATATTTTATCAGCCTCCTTTTTTTGCATATTAAACAAGGTCAATTTACCTCATTGGATATGTTGGAGTGGTAATGTGGGCATTGATTGCCCATAGACATTGGATTGTCTATGGTATTGCCTCTTACTTTCTGATAGCTACCAGCATATCTTGTGGGAAGTGCAAAGTTTTTTTTTTGCCAAGTAGTAGCATTTAGTTAGGATATTTCATTTTGTATTATTAGGTAGAAGTCAAACTTTTCGATTCCACTTATTTTTCCTTTATATTTTTTCTTGATATCATTTAGTTTTATGTTTCTCGGCTGGTATGTTAGAAGCATCAAACTCACAGTTGAAAAGAAGCATAAGATCATGATTCAGCAGTTTTGACCGCTTGATCGATGAAATCTTGTTAGTTATTGAGTGTATTAATACTTAAGGAATTTTAAATCAATATGATAATATAAAATTTCATTTCTCTATGTTTCATTTCATCTATATTGCGATTTAATAACCATTTTTTTTCTGTTATATAGTTTGGCAATACATCAGTTTGACGATTCAGCCCTCGTATTTATAGCGTACTATATATTTGTAATTGAATAAAATTTGTGAGTTTGATTAACTTGTAATATTGTTTATAAAAACATGTTTTTTTTTAGACTTTACCTTCGGTCTGTCGGCATAATTGGAGCATTTTAGTGTTTTTGCTTTATTATAGATATTGGTATGAATATTTGTAAACATGTGGCATGCTACAATTACTTGAATAACTGGCTCACGATTGAATTGGCCTTTACTCGGATTAATGCTCTTAAAGCTAAGAAATTGAACATCTCTGTGAAAAAAATGCTTGAATGTAAGAGTTTCTATGGTTGACTAGCCTCACTGTTGGATACATTAAGAATGAGCCCTACAGTTTATGTCTAGTCTGTTGCATGGAATATTAGAAGAGCCCTTACCAAATCATCACTGTCTAATGTGACTGCTATTCTCATATTGTCACTGTTGAGTCAAATCCTCTTAACTTTACCTTTTGGAATTGAAGTTACAAGGTTTTGACTCAACAATGACAGTATGACTGTGTTCATGCTATACTTGTATGATATTGGTGTACATGCGATCACCACTGTGTGCATGAAAAGATCGTACTCATGTATTATCTTAAATGCATTTTCTTCTTAGAGTCACATAGTTCTGATAATTTTGGATCATCCCTTGTACAGTATTTCTATGAGGAGTGTTATGGTTTCATGACAAGTGTTTTTTGTCATTTATTGACAATTTGTTCTGATTTCTTGGTCAGTTTCTGTAGTCACTGTATACTGCACAGGTGACAGACCCAAATATTCCTTATTATAGTATATTAAGATAACACTCTATATATACTATAGTAAGGAAAATTTTGGTTTGTCACCTGTGGTATTCTGACTTGTGTACGTTAAGTATCTAAGAGTATAAAGCTGTATGTGTTTGTTGTGTACGTATGTAAAACACATTTTAGCAGTATGTTCATATGCTGCAATGTCATAATTAAGTTCTGTGCATTTCGAAATGTATTTGGCATAATATACCATGCTCAGCAACTGCTTGACTGAGTACTTGACTTAAGTACATGATGTGTATGGACTTTTCCATGAATTTATCTATTAGGTCACTCATGGAAGGTCCATTGCATTGTGCCTAAATTCAGACCGTCTTGAAATGATTTCTTATCTATATTTGAATAAAGTAATCTATCATCAGGCTATATACATTTCTAGAATAGAAATTTAATCTTTCACTTGTCTTGAAACTTGTGCGACACTCTTTGTACTTGAAGCTATTTACCCTAGTGTACATTTGACATATATATTTAATTTGTTATAGCAATTATAACAAAATAGTATACAGAGAACTTTATGTACATACTATAGAGTATTATAGCTAAATTCATTTCCTAGCTGATTTTGACTTAATTGAAACTTGGGTTCACTGATGCATTTTAAAGTGAAATAAATCATAATTTCTTTTTCTGGGGAGAAATAAATTTATGTGCAAAGTAAAACTTTCATTTCAAGTCTTTCTTCATGATTATGGTATAGTTTGTATAGTGTGTCTGTATTAATCAAATAAGTAAACATGGACTTTTCGGTTATTTTATTTTGAACCTATCCGTTTATGGGGGAAGCACTTTGCAATGCATTTTCTTAGTATATAAATCTTGTTGAAAGCAAATTCATGGTAATTAAATAAGTATTGTGATTAACTGACCACTGCAGTATGACTGCTTATCTTACCTCGTACAGAATACTCGTTTTTCATTGGCCTAGAGCGGTCACGTGCTGACCATGTATTATCCCATATTAGGTCAGTAGATTCTAATATCCAGTCAGTAACAAAATTTATAAATGATAGCGCTGACGAAACCTTATTTTTCTATGTTAAAATTCAGATGGGGGTACTCGGTAAGATAAATTCGTTACACAGTCAGTTACTGACCGGATACGGTGTGATACCGGGTCAGTGAATAAATATTGGGCTCGAGCTACGCTCTCACCCAATATTAATTTACTGACCCGGTATCACACCGTATCCGGTCTGTAACTGACTGTGTAACTAATAATATTTGTTAAATATGGTATAATGCTATAAACATTGTTTTACCATACTTTGTGGTTGTAGGGACATATTATACTAGGACTGTCACATTAAACATTTGATTGATTTCGGTGAGGTATCAATTCCTGGATTTAACAATAACTCCTATTGTTTCATAAAGGAGTATTTAACTTCATTGTTAATTTCTATGCATGACAACTAGTCTTGCTTTTATAAGTTATTTGACTTGAACATTAGAAAATTATCCAGTAATTAGCCTGGTTGTAAGGTCACTAGAACCATAGATAGCTATGGTTATCTGCACAATCAATTCTCAACCACAGGTACCCGGAACAATTTTTACCATATTTATGCATTATATAAAACGTAATGAATAAGTTTGGTAAACATTATACCTGGCACCTGTGAATGATTTTTTGTTATTCTGAAGCTTGCTTTGAAATGCGGAATCAGATTTTTGTATTGATGTGAAATGTAGATTATTTTATGTCTTATCTAGATATATGACATCTTAGGTCAGCCTAAGAAATTAGGATATGAAAGTGGTTGCCCGAACAGGTTGATTTAGCATCAAACACTTTCTCTTGTTAGTAAAATTTTTGTTGCCAGAAATGTTGGTTGTCGGAATTAAAAAGGTGTGATTCTGGACAAGGACCCTTGTTCTAGGCAACTGGACACCTACTAATTTCATAGACTGTTTGGTACTGAATGTATTAAGAGATTATGATACTTAAGGTACTAAGTGGGTATTGATGTAATGCTGGTGCATATTAACCTGAGAGAGTCTTATACATGTGGGGCCTAGCTTTTTGTGTATAAATTAGTGACTGTGCTCCTTTTCATAGGCTTAATTAACTAAAGTTAGTCTCGGAATTTTAGGGTAATTAAAATTTCAAATTAATGATATAGGGTAAACGTTCATTAATTATTGAAAATTGAAAATGTAGGAAATATGAATTTGATAGCATTGAATTGAATTTGAATTGCGTTTCAATGTAAATTAAATTAGATAAAATAAAACAAAAATTAAATTGAATTGTATCAAATCAAAATGATTTGAATTGAATTCAATTTGTCTTTTGGTTTAAGTTAAAATTTGAGTATTTTCATGACACTCAGTTACTTTCAAGGTTTCATTGGTCAAGTGGTCTAAGATGCTGGATCATGATCTTTTGATCCTTCTCTGCTGTGAGTTTGATATAGCTTAGGTATAGATTTTTTAATAAAGATTAGATATAGTTTTCCTTTAGGTTTCATTTTGAAATGCTTGATTTTCCAAAATATATTGTATCAGCCTCCTTTTTTTGCATACTAAACAGGGTCAGTTTACCTCATTTGATATGTTGGAGTGGTAACGTGGGCATTGATTGCCCATAGACATTGGATTGTCTATGGTTTTGCCTCTTACTTTCTGATAGCTACCTGCATATCATTTGAGAAGTGCAAAGTTGTTTTTTTTTGCTGCAAGCATTTTATTAGGGTATTTCATTTTGTATAATTAGGTAGAAGTCAAACATTTAGATTCAACATATTTTTCCTTTTTATTTTTTTCCCTGATATTTTTTAGTTTTATGTTTCCTGGCTGGTATGTTAGAAGCATTAGACTCACTGCAGAAAAGAACCATAAGATCATGATTCAGCAGTTTCAACCTCTTGTTCAATGAAATCTTGTTAATAACTGAGTGTAATAATACTAAAGGAATTTCAAAATAGCAATTATTATAAAACTCTAATAAATGTAAGATAATTGATAAAGCATAATAATTTTTTTTCACGACTTACAGCATTTTTTAATTAATAAAATGTTATAAAAAGGAATCAGCCTATGATGTTAGTATGGACATGCTATAATTTACTGTTGACAGTTTTAAGACTTTCGGCGATTTTGCTTAAGTTTCTACAACAACTCGAAATCTATTGACAATTCAAATGCCTGACCAGTTTAACCTGAGGAGTGATACACGTGTCTCTGATTTACTATGCAGTTTATTTTTTTGGCGATAAAAGTACATGTAGTTCTGTCAATCAACTCACACGTCTTTGTTTCAGTTTCAGTAACAAATTTATATATAAGCATATGAATGGGAGTAAAATCTTGTTAATACCCTAAGCAGTAGTATTTGCCAGTTATACTGGATAGAATAAACACTTCGCAGGTATTTTTTGCCCTGCTTGGTTCATACTTGAATCTAATGTGTAAGGAATAATCATTAGAATGGATTTGTTAGGTTTCAATGTTCAAGGAAGTGTTTCTATATTGCAATACTTTGAGTTCATTTCATCACATGTGATGTAAAGAATAGTTTGTGTATTGGGTTTGGAAAATGAAAGTTGCATTGGGTGCTAGGTATCTAAGAAACTCTTCAATTGGGTTTGGAATAAGAGAGGCAGATGGGTTGCCAAGTATTTAAAAAACTCTTCAATTGGATTCGAATGAGGAGTGATGGGTTGGGTGATTGGTACAGTATCTAAGAAACACTTCAATTGGGTTCTAACAAGAGATGAGTGGGGTGCTAGGTATCTAAGAAACTCTTTAATTGGGTTCCAACAAGGGGAGATGAGTGGGGTGCTAGGTATCTAAGAAACACTCCTACTGGGTACGAAAGAGAGATGGGTGGGGTTCAACTGTCTTTTTTGCTTGTGTGTATAAATTTAGTTCATATTATACATGTATGTTGAAGTCTCAATCAATGATCCTGACAAAATGTACAGAATTAAACTTAATTGAAAAAAAAACCCATAAATGTTTTAACAAACAAATAAACAGCTTATACAGCTTGCTGGTAACATTTTGGATGCATAGTCTAACGGCATAGCAAATTTCATTGGCTTCATAGGGAAATTCTCAAAATGATGAACTTAATCTAAGTTCACCTGTGTGTACCCTCCCTTCGCAGCTCAGTGAATACATTACATTCACCCGCTGCCTTAAAACGTGTCGATTTATGATATTGACCTTTACTATGAACCTTTGAACGTCCAATGAAATTTCAATTTAGCTGAAAAACGCATTTTCATTGGTTAAACGAGTAAACAACACCTTATATGGTATGATCATACTAGTGACAAATGCAACCTCGTATGACATCATATATAGTGTGGCTACACTTTGTATTTAAGTTCAATAAATTGCTCTATGTTTACAGTTAAAAGATCAGAAATACACATTTAAAAAGATCAATGTTTACTTTCATTTTGTTAATTTTTCATTATCTAACTAATGCAAAACTGTCAAACATCTTTGCATTTCGACATTTTGAAATTACAAGCGTGAGAATATTTTGCATCTATTTTTAAAATCCACGTGACAGTCATGCGATTTAAATGTTTATGTGACTCTGTCTAAAAATAGAAATATCAGCTTGAACATAGTATTTTAGCAGAGGTAGAAAGTGAATGAGTGAATCTTTCGAACCGATGTATTGGAGAGTAACTTGTGTGGTACCGAATGCATGTTGTTGGTTTCATGGTCTGACTTGACCAGGTCTCAAACTTTGTGCAGGGTTTGAGTATTTTCAATTCACTCAGTTACTTTCAAGTTTTCATTGGTCAAGTGGTCTAAGATGCTGGATCTTGATCTTTAGATCCTTCTCTGCTGTGTGTTTGATAAAGACCGAATCATTAAGTTGTTATATGATAGGATTGTTTGTTTAGGTTACAGTTTTTTTTCCAAAATAAATTTTATCAGCCTCCTTTTTTTGCATATTTAACAAGGTCAGTTTACCTCATTTGATATGTTGGAGTGGTAACGTGGGCATTGATTGCCCATAGACATTGGATTGTCTATGGTTTTGCCTCTTTCTTTCTGATAGCTACCTGTATATCTTTTGAGATGTGCACAGTTTTTTTCGTGTGTAGTTATATAAATAGCATTTACATTAGTTTTTTTGCATTGTATTTTTTTTGTATTTTGTGGAATCAAATCTAAGGTCAAAATACCCCATTCGATATGTTGGAGTGGTAACGTGGGCATTGATTGTCCATAGACATTGGATTGTCTATGGTATTGCCTCTTACTTTCTGATAGCTACCTGTATATCTTTTGGGAAGTGCAAAGTTTTTTTGCCAAATAGCAGCATTTAGTTCGGATATTTCATTTTGTATTATTTGGTAGAAGTCAAAATTTAAGATTCCACATATTTTTCCTTTATATTTTTTTTCTTTATATCATTTAGTTTCATGTTTCATGGCTGGTATATTAGAAGCATCGAACTCACAGCAGAGAAGGATCAAAAGATCGTGATTCAGCATCTTAGACCACTTGATCAATGAATTCTTGTTAGTTATTAAGTCTATTGAAAATACTCCAACTTGGGACAGAGTTTGAGATCTAGTCAATAGTTCATGTGATAGTTCATAGTTGACATTTTATGCATGAGACAACTTGGTCAGATTTCATATTTGTTAAAGTTCATATTGCATATTGAATTTCTAAAATTCTTTCTAAACAATACCATATTTAACTGAAATAATCTGGAGCATGTGGGGAAGCATTGTGATGGAAGATTCTAGCTTGTAATAGAATAGGTTGATGTAGCTTACTAAGTAAATTACTGTATCTTCGGTCAAATATATATCCTTTTATACGTTTTCTATAGAAAGAGGTCCAGGAAAATATAGTGCAGGAACTGAAATCCCCATAATTTTATGCATACTTTTAAAGTTGAATGTGTTTCCTCTGTTAGATTTGAAAATCAAAGCCCTTGTGAAATATTGATAAGATTTAGTAAGAATGTTTTTGTTCAATTATATAATATAATATAATATAATATAAACCTTACAGTTTGTATACTGTTGATTGTTAACATTATGCATCAGGCTTTAATGTTCATTTTAGTGAAATATTTCATAAGATGAATAAATTTACTCCTGTCTTTATAGTTATTTATAGTAAGCATGGTTAATTGAATTCAGGTTATCTCCCTTGTATCAGGTAAAAAGAATATTGTTATTTTCTGTTGATTATGCTCCCAGTAAGAAACTACAGTTTTGACTGTTAGAAATAATTTTAAAGTACTATATCAATTTTGATATGTGCAAAACATGCAGGTCAAGCTGTACTCACTGTAATAGTCAGGCAGTTTTACATTATGAATGTGAGTCTTATTCAGAACGCTTCTGTAAAAGTTCATTTACTATGGTGATTACTATGACAATGTTGGTAATTGACTTCTTCCATTGTTCTGTACACTTGGAAATTGTAGATGTTAGTGCAATATGTCGGCCCAGGTCTCTAGCTCCATGAAACTCTAATTTATATATAATGTATGAATTAGAGTATCATTGAGCTAGCGGCCTGTCCATGTAGGTTCAAGCACTGGTATAGGGTGCAACTTATATAACTTACAAGAGCACTTCATAGATTCAAATAGTGTACAGTAGGTCTTATGCTTCCCAAGAAAGTATATTTCTGGTCAACAATGGCTTGGAGTTCACAAATTACGGTGCAACATATTGTTGTATGTAAGAGCGGGACTCTGTTTTGTCGTTTACTTACAAAGTCATGGTATGATACTGTATTTTTTTGTAAATTTTAAAAATCAAAGCGCTGGCTAAATTATTTTAACTGCTTATGTAGGAAAGTTTTTGTATCAAACTTTTAACTTATTTTCTTTTTGTCTTTACAATTTACTTGATTTTTATTAATATTTTATTATATTTGAATACTTATTAATAATTGAATACTCTGTATCACCTGAAGAAAATAGAGAACAGATTATGTACTGACTGACCAGTCTTGTAAAGAAAACATTGAATAACTTGTTAGTAATAACAAAGTGAGGCTCTGGGACTAAACCCATGAAAATCATGATTTACTGTAAAAACAGATTAATAAATTACTACTGATTTTTTTATAAAAGAGTACAGTCATATTCTTTCGATACAGTAAGCACTCTTTAGTATGACCCATACTTTTGTTGTAATTTTTGTAATTAATTTATCAATTAACATGTAACTAAGAAGTCATGCAATCAATGCCATCACTCCAGTTCCAAAATTGTGTCACCTGTATTTTCAATACAAAAATAGTTGACTGTGTGTAAATAAATGGCGAAGGTTTTTATAATTTCTTTTGGTCACTTCCCTGAGTACACTTGTAAGCTTTAAAGTGGTATAAATATTCTTTATTCTGAGTGCGCTAAATGTGCACTTCCCCCGCCCAATACTTTGATGGCACTTGAAATTTTAAGGGCTGTCAGAAGATTATTGTTTATCTGACTAAAAATTTATACTTTATATACCATATGATAGAAGTTTAGAAGTTACAGAAACAAGATAAATGATGGTCATATATACATTTGAATGTATTAAACAACGTAATTTTTGTATTATTGTCAGCTTAAGTTTTTCATTCTTTGGTTTATGATATATTGGAAATTAGAAACGAAACTAGATAGTTTTTTAAAGATACTATGTTTTTACATTATACATGTGAATAGCGCTAATCATGCTTGAAAATAATGCTCAAAAATAGATCATATGAAATAGAAAAATGTATAGATAAATAAAAATAATATATAGAAAAAATACAAATGATCCAAGCAAGTATAATAAGAAAAAAAGATTGATCATTGATAATATACAATTGAAACTAATATATAAGAATAATATACCAGATAACCTGGTGAAAGATCTACATTCCGAGCAATCTAGTGAAGGACCCGGGTAACTCTGGGGGGATAGCTAGATCGGAAGATGTCATTGTATTGAGTATGTTTAGATGTTATAATGTTCATTTATAAATTCAAATGAAAGATGGATCTTTGATAATATACAATTGAAACAACAATATAATATACCAGATAAACTGGTAAAAGATCTACAATCTGAGCAATCTAGTAAAGGACCCAGGTAATTCTGGGGGGATAGCTAGATCGGAAGACGTCATTGTATCAAGTATTGTTATCCGAGTAATCTAGTGAAGGACCCAGGTAATTCTGGGGGGATAGCTAGATCGGAAGACGTCATTGTATCAAGTATTGTTATCCGAGTAATCTAGTGAAGGACCTAGTAAATTCTGGGGGGATAGCTAGATCGGAACACGTCATTGTATCGAGTATTGTTTAGATGTTAGTTACATTTATAATGTTCATTGTTAAATTCAAATGAAATCCTATTCATTATTTCAGTATACTTGCTAGAAATATGTACTTTTGTACATTATATTCGAATATCAGAGTTGACTGAAATGTTAACAATGTATTATCATTGTAACAAATACTTAATTATGTTGTTTTATACATTAAAGTGTATGTATTGATAGATATATCATTTAAAAAGTTTCTTAGTAATTGTAAGTTTTCATGTGTCACTGCAGGTCATACCCTTCTATGAAATTTGTATAAGATAATCATTAGGTGACGTTGTCGGTCTCTTGTTGAAGGTTAATCTATGTGAGTTGGTTAGGTGAACCACACCCCATGGTCATATCTATGATAACAAGTATTCCCATGTAACTCAACTTAACCATAGTCACATGTTTGATTTGGTTTGAAGGGTAATTCTTAGAGAGCTGGTTAGGTGAACCACATGCCACAGTCCAGTATATGATAACAAGCATTCCCATGTGGCTAAACTTCACCATAAGCACAATGTTTACTAAGTTTTGTATTGTAGATAGAGGTTTATGTAAAAATGAACATGTGTATGGCTTTGATAAATGTGACTTGTTTCCATGGTTTATTGTTTTGATTAAATGATGATACTATACTATAGACATTGTTATTTGAGTAGATTTGAATTAAGATTTTTGTTGTTTTTATTTTTTGTACATTTGTACATGGGTTTGATAATGTTGACTTTTACCTACCCTTATTTTCAATTATACTGTAATATATTATAAATAGAATAGAAATCAATTAGGAGTTTTTGCTGTTTTTGTGCATCTTAATCAGACTTGTTAAATATTGCAATGCTAAGTTAGGCGATAGACTGACTTAAATATGTTCAATGTTTTCTATACAGTTTTGGTCAGCTGTGTATGGAATCTCTCATTTCTTCATTGTTAAGTCAGCGTATTTTTCATCTCTAAGAAATGTGAGTTACTCTCTTTACTGAGTTATATTTGTTGAAAAATCAGTAAAAAATTATCTTGTGCCATCTATGAATGACTTGTAATGTAAATTTTAAATGGTTGCATTATAGTTGTGAGATATACCTCATCATAGTTTTGGTAGTTTGAACATTTAATAAATTCAAGATAATTATGTAGTATTTTTCCTGATTGCACTGGTTTTGAAATGATTGGCAGTAACATAAACTGAGGTTATATATTTATTATTTTGGTTGATGCTAGTTTGTAGCAACTAGCCTTACTCCTATAATTTGGTGATTTTATATTGATATGATTATTACTCTATTAAGAGGCAATACCTTTAATGTCTCAATAAACTCTTTGGAGAAATCTAGAAAATATGGATATCAACTATTCAGCTATCCCAAAGAACTTAATTATCTGAACCTGGTTACTTTACTTTATTTGTCTACATCATTCATTTTCTGTTACAAGCTTGAACAATGAATTATGAGAGCTTGATTGACTAAACTAAACATTTCAATATATAGACTAAATGCTAGATTGTGTTGCTTCCATCTCTCAGTTGATTCTACTTAGGACTGCGGATCATTGAGCATGTGGCGATATGATCCAAACCACGATTCATGTAGAACGATTCACAAAAAGAACCACAAACCACGAATCACTGGTTAATGAAAAAAACATACAGGAATTCATAAATACAACTCATATATGTATGAGTATACATATAAATATAACAAAAAAAGTGAAGAATAACAGAAGCTTTTATTGCATTTTCAGCATAACCATCGACAGCGTCATGTTAGAGGTTCAAGGAGGTTTTCATATGTGCTGAAAATGCGCGGTGCACAAATCAGGTTAAATAATGTTTTATACGTAGCGCAGCTCATTTACGAGGATAATTTAGCTGATTTTTTTCATTTTTTTGTAACAATAGATCGCGATCCGACAATTTCAGAAGTGCCGAATATTCGTACTCGGTTTTCTAGTCGGGATCGTGAATATCCGAGTACTCAAATAGTCGCAGCAGCCCTAATTCTACTTATTAAAACTTAATTGACCTGATAAGATTTGACCATATTGTTTTTGCTGAAAACTATTAAGTTAAGGGCTATCAAGTACACAATAGTGAATAATTTTGCAGCCAGATACTCAAATACTGCTATAAATTAGTTATTATATTTATTTCCATCTTTCAGCTGATCTGTATTGATCCATAAATTAAAGTTGATGTAATTATGTAAAATTTGGCCGCATTATTTTGCTGAACTTATAGAATTCATTAAGTTTAGATGGTATAATTTTACAGTTAGAAATTATATTCAAACATTGCTCAGTATTCTTCAGTTTTATTACATGGAGTTTCCCCATGTTTAGTAGTGGACTGTGGCAAATCCACATCAAAATTTGTCGTGGACGATTACATTCGGTTGTGCGCGTGCAAATAAAGGGATAATTACCACAGCAATTAATATAGTCTGCATTACACGTTAACAAGCATATGAAAAGAAACATGTGTATATCTTATCTAGTTTATGTAAGGTAAAGGTCTCTTGTATTGCTTCCATGAGTTGTATACAGACATTTACTCTACCAAAACCCCAGGTCTGACAGCGCTATGGGCGCTTTGATACTTATATTTGGAATTTGTCAGGATCATTGCTTGAGACTTTGGTGTAAGAATATGATCAATAGATTTATACATTTCTATGTAATGTAGGTAGCAACTTAATTTATTAAATTATGGATTTGAGAAGGGTTTCAAACAAATGCTATATCTGACTGCCTATAGTTGAAATGTCTTTCATTAGTTTTTGTACCAGTGCAACTGATCTTCCATGATTGCTTCATGAGCAATGGGGCTCATTAGTAGGGGTGTACTGGTTAACCGATATATCGGTTAATATTGCAATATGATTTCTGACGGTTTTGAACCGGTTTGTTTTTCCTTGAACTGGTTTTTGCAGTTGTATGCTGTACTGATTGTTTTTATCAGAATATGAAATTTAAATATTTGAACAAATATTGAAATGAGTTAAAAACTTGAAATAATCTTATCGTGTTTTAAAATGTTAAACATTTTGTCAGATTGGAGAAATATTTTCTACAAAAGTCCTTTTCAAAATGTGCATTTTTCTTACTCAAAATGCGTTTTACACAAAAAATTTAAGTGTTTGGATAAGTTATCATTTGAAAATACTCAGAGGTGTTCAATGTTGATCCAATTTAGACACATGCACATGCATTAATTCATATATTGCATGTCTAAGCAAAAACGGATACGTATTGCAATATATTGCAATACGGTTTTTGAATATTGCAATATATTGCAATACGGGTTTTACCGTATTGTTACACCCCTACTCATTAGCTTGTATGTTTTTATCAGAATATGAAATTTAAATATTTGAACAAATATTGAAATGAGTTAAAAACTTGAAATAATCTTATCGTGTTTTAAAATGTTAAACATTTTGTCAGATTGGAGAAATATTTTCTACAAAAGTCCTTTTCAAAATGTGCATTTTTCTTACTCAAAATGCGTTTTACACAAAAAATTTAAGTGTTTGGATAAGTTATCATTTGAAAATACTCATAGGTGTTCAATGTTGATCCAATTTAGACACATGCACATGCATTAATTCATATATTGCATGTCTAAGCAAAAACGGATACGTATTGCAGTATATTGCAATACGGTTTTTGAATATTGCAATATATTGCAATACGGGTTTTACCGTATTGTTACACCCCTACTCATAAGCTTGTATGTTTATTCAGCATTGAAATAATTGAGACCTAAAATTGCTTTCTATCTGACATAGCAATTTAATTGATAATAGATGTGACTTTGGCTAAGTTAATACATGTATGTTTGCATGATATTATTTAATATGTTAATATTTCATAATTCTCTGCCTATAATAAACTTCCAACTTTGAGTGTTGATAAAATTACATTAAAGAGGTTTAGACGGCTGTAACATGCAAGTTTATTGATAATACGTAGAATCTAATTTCTATAAAACTTTAGGCAGATAAAATTTAGTACAATAAAATGGTGAAATGTGATGTTGAAACCTTGTTCAATATAGTAAAAAAATAGACACGATCTTAACTTTTCATTTGAAGGAAAAATAACTAAACTTAATAAATTAAGATATATAATAGAGTATATTTACATCCATTTACTTTCAAATCTAACTTTTCTCTGTGTTTTTAGACACAATGGGATGGAATCAAAATTGATGATGTCTTTTTTGACCAAGTAGATTTTTTCAGCATTTGACTAATTATGTTGGTCTCATTTTGGGACACTTTGAATTATGTCTCAAAAGTGCATGGTTTGAGGAATGCTCTTATAGAGCATGATTTTAGTGTATAATCTACATTTCACATCAATACATTCTGATTTAACTCTGTGTTTCAACACTGAGTAGGTACGTTGTATCTAGACAATGGTCTCAGTTCATGGGCCTAGTACATTAAACAACAAATTCTGTTATTTAATGTCCTGAGATTCAGGAACTGAAACCATTGACCCCTACCCCCCTGTCTATTGATGGTTGTTTTTTATTTAACTCTTTGTTATAACACACTGTACAACATTACAAACTTCTGGTAGTATAAAATCATGGAAATGCTACCACCATTCTCAGAGAACTCAGAGAAGCATCATTTTGAACCCTTCCCACTCATGAACACCCACCTCTCATGCATGCTCCCTTTCACCTCTCGGACCACCTTCTCCTTATCAACCCCCTATGAACTTCGCTGGCGCTGTTTGGGTCACCCAGTCTGCAAGGTACTTGAACATTATGTATGCCAAAAACCCTCCAGGATTTTTCCAGTCAGGCTTTGGCACGTTCTCAGCCCATGTGATATCAGCACCACTGGAAGGGCCTTGCATGCGGGTTCATGTATCTCAACCTAAGGTATTGAAGGGGGAAGCAAACTTTGTTGGTATCATGGTCTCTCTCCGGGTCCATGGCTAAGGAGTTAAGGGTTTTCTTTTGGGGTACATGGCTAAAGGGTTAAGGGTTTTCATTTATTATTTTTCATTATTCTTTATGAGTTTTAAGATATGTTGTGTTATATATTATGCTTCTTGTATTAATAACTTTGATATTTTTATGATTTTCATTTGAACAACATGTGTATTGATGGTAGAGTTTAGAATGAAGTAAGTTTTTATATTTATGTGGTTTATTTATCTTTTAAATATATTTTCATATCTTGTTTTATAGTGTGCTTCTTATGTTTCTTATTTTTATAACTCGGCTTTATTTAGGACTCTTATTTGTTTCATTGTGTTGTTCATTTATTTTACTTTATGTTTTTTGTGTAAATAATATGTCTTTTTATTTGTAATTTTAGTTTTTGGTGTTCTTTTTTATTTATTTATTCTTATGTATTTTAATTGAAATGTAAACAAAATAAACTTCTCTTCATATTTTATATCAGTTATTAACGACATGCACTTTTGTTATGATTTCCAACTCTGTTTTATATTAACAACTAATACCTTTGTAATGAGTTTAATGTTTTCTTACATATACAATGAGTTTTTTTTATTTAAGTTTAAAGGTACTTTCTTATATTAACAACTTGTTATTCTACTTAAGGTTTTAGGGTATTTTCCTATACTAGCAACATGTACTTCTACTTAAGGTTTTAGGGTATTTTCTTATATTAGCAACATGTACTTCATTTAAGGTTTTAAGGTATTTTTTATATTAGCAACATGTACTTCTACTTAAGGTTTTAGGGTATTTTCTGGTATTAGCCACATGTACTTCTACTTAAGGTTTAAGGTATTTTCTTATATTAGCAACATGTACTTCTATTTAAGGTTTTAAGGTATTTTCTTATATAAGCAACATGTACTTCATTTAAGGTTTTAGGGTATTTTCTTATATAAGCAACATGTACTTCTACTTAAGGTTTTAAGGTATTTTCTTATATTAGCAACATGTACTTCATTTAAGGTTTTCAGGTTTTTTCTTATATTAGCAACATGTACTTCTACTTAAGGTTTTAGGGTATTTTCTTATATTAGCAACATGTACTTCATTTAAGGTTTTAAGGTATTTTCTTATATAAGCAACATGTACTTCATTTAAGGTTTTAGGGTATTTTCTTATATAAGCAACATGTACTTCTACTTGAGGTTTATAGGTATTTTCTTATATTAGCAACATGTACTTCACTTAAGGTTTTAAGGTTTTTTCTTATATTAGCAACATGTACTTCTACTTAAGGTTTTAGGGTATTTTCTTATATTAGCAACATGTACTTCATTTAAGGTTTTAGGGTATTTTCTTACATTAGCAACATGTACTTCTACTTAAGGTTTTAGGGTATTTTCTTATATTAGCAACATGTACTTCATTTAAGGTTTTAGGGTATTTTCTTATATTAGCAACATGTACTTCTATTTAAGGTTTTAAGGTATTTTCTTATATTAGCAACATGTACTTCTTTTTAAGGTTTTAAGGTATTTTCTTATATAAGCAACATGTACTTCATTTAAGGTTTTAGGGTATTTTCTTATATAAGCAACATGTACTTCTACTTAAGGTTTAAGGTATTTTCTTATATTAGCAACATGTACTTCATTTAAGGTTTTAAGGTATTTTCTTATATTAGCAACATGTACTTCATTTAAGGTTTAAGGTATTTTCTGGTATTAGCGACATGTACTTCTACTTAAGGTTTTAAGGTATTTTCTTACATTAGCAACATGTACTTCTACTTAAGGTTTAAGGTATTTTCTTTTATTAGCAACATGTACTTCTACTTAAGGTTTTAAGGTATTTTTTATATTAGCAACATGTACTTCTATTTAAGGTTTTAAGGTATTTTCTTATTAGCAACATGTACTTCATTTAAGGTTTTAAGGTATTTTGTTATATTAGCAACATGTACTTCTACTTAAGGTTTTAAGGTATTTTCTTACATAAGCAACATGTACTTCATTTAAGGTTTTAAGGTATTTTCTTATATTAGCAACATGTTCTTCTACTTAAGGTTTTTAGGTATTTTTTATATTAGCAACATGTACTTCTACTTAAGGTTTTAGGGTATTTTCTTATATATGCACCATGTACCGGTACTTCTGTTAAATGTGTTAGGGTATTTTCTTATAATAGAAACATGTACGTTCTTTTTTTACAATTTCTAATAATCCCATGGTCACTGAATGCTTTATTTTTTTACTTCTATGGAACCACTGACCCACCTGTTCTTTATCGGTTATTTATGAACTTACTACATCGGAGGAGATTTCAAATACCCGGAAAATATCTAGTTGAAAGAAGTAAGAAGATAAAAGATTCAGTGAATAGATTATGAAAATCTTAGGGTCCAGGGTATGACAGAAAACTGCTTCCAGCTGTGGCATCCCATAAATGGATGTGGGAAATTGAGGCTGCCCTTTACCACAGTTGCCTCTAAGTACATGTTGTTTATAAATGAAAAAGCTGCTTTAACCAGTCTTAAGTAATGAACAGAGTGTATGCTTTAATAAATAAAGTTTGAATTCTGATAGTTTTTTTTTAAGTTTTATTTATGTATATTATATAATGTATCAGAAGTTTATGTAGCGACAGAATTTAATCCTTGGGTAATTTTAAGTTACTGACCTTTATAGCTTAGGTTTAGGTTTTTCATGTCTGGGCTGAGTTCAGTTACTGCGAACGTTACAGAACGTTCCGTAACGATACATTCGGAACTCCTCAATCATTTGCTGCGAATAATCTCGGACATATTTAGATGCTATTTTGAAACTACCGGTGTTAAAGTAAACAATTATTTGGCCAATGAGTTCCGAATGTATCGTTATGTAACGTTCTGTAACGTTCGCGGTAACTGAACTCAGCCCTTTTGCCTTATTATCAAATTGGTTATCTTTTTTATTAAAACCTTCTATGATATGATACTATGAAAATAAAACCAATTGAGAACATGCTTAAATTTATTTAAAATCAAGATTTGATTACTTGTGAGGATATAATTTTTCTCTTTACACCATCAGGGTAAAAAGTGCGACTTAAATGTTGTCTCTAAATAACTCTTTGACTTAAACCATAATAGTTCACTTACAGCTGTCAGGAATAGTTATAAGAATTGAAAATTATTAGACATTAAATGCATAAGTTGATCAATGATAATGAAAGTAGGCCTATGGTACATTATAATTAAATTCTGAACATAGTTTTTAGAGACTGATAGTTGCATTTAATAAGGTTTATGAATATGACTTGTTAGGACTTTGATTAATTAGTTTAAGTTCATTGATTAAAATAATGAATACTTTGTGTAATATATTTATACTAGACATTTAACAGGTTAAACAGGATACAGATATATGATAAAATGTAATTTCTTTATTTCGACGTGACATCAGAAGGAAGAAAATAATTGAAAACTACCATTTTGATTAACAGATTGTATACATTGAACATAGTTTGGAAGATAGCTACAAATGACCTCTCCTTCTAAGTGGAACAGTCCGCGGGCCTCAGAGCTGGATGAACGCCGAGCTGAGGGGGTTGTAAGAGTTGCCTGGTATTACAAAAATGGGTTCAATAGCATGTCAACTAAACCGTGAGCTCTATGACTCATAGTACAGTGTGTTGGATTTGTGAACATAGTGTTTGTTAAAATTATATCATCATTTTGTTGTTACAAGCATTTAGAAAACATAGTTTTACTGTAACTGAACAATGTTTAACCTTTCTTTTTGCTATATAGGTTAATAAAAAAAAATGGGATGGAAATAGGAACACTATCCTCCTTTTGGTGAATGATACATGTTTTGAATTCTTATGATAAAACTATTAGAAGATAAATACTTGATGGAATATTTTTAACTACATTTTTGAACTTCTCTTATTGAAACTATATTAAAATTTGAACATTTATCTATGTATTGAGATTTTGTATGTAAGATCTTGGGTATTAACCAATGGTTTAAGGTTAAAATATTAACTACTTGAAAATCATTGATTTATGTTATTGGGGTTCCGTATTATTAAGGATTTGAGCATTCATTTATAATCAACATTAATATGACTTGTAATTATAATGTTAAGGTTCTAAATATCTACAGCTAAAGCATTTGTCTATGAATTTAAGTGTGCTATAATAATTAATAGCTTTTAATTGAATTTTTAAAGTTGGACTTTCAGGACTTTGATTAATATTAGTAATAGTTTATAGATAGAATTGATTAAAGTAAAAAGATCTATTTGGGCTATATAACTATACATGAAATTTTACAGATTAAGCAGGAAAAAGATAATTTCTTAAATGTAATTTCTTTATTTTGAATTAACTGCAGATGGAAGAAAATAATTGAAAACTACCATTTTGATTAACAGATTTTATACATTGAACATAGTTTGGAAGATAGCTACAAATGGCCTCTCCTTCTAAGTGGAACAGTCCGCGGGCCTCAGAGCTGGATGAACGCCGAGCTGAGGGGGTTGTAAGAGTTGCCTGGTATTACAAAAATGGGTTCAATAGCATGTCAACTAAACCGTGAGCTCTATGACTTATAGTACAGTGTGTGGGATTTGTGAACATAGTGGTTGTTAAAATTATGTCATCATTCTGTCATTGTTCAGAACTAGGAAATTCATTTGCAGTAGGTTTAACTTTTCTTAATTATTGTTTTGGATTAATGAACACAGTCATGAAGATTTAAGAATATTTTCCTCAGTAAATAGATAATTAATATACTTTCATTTCTTCCTGTAAAGCACATTAAATTCAGTTAACAGATAAATACTCAAAGTTATGAACATACTTTTACAAGTACTTATTTTTTATCTTTCTGTTTCTTATTTCGACATCATATTCTGTAAAGATTAAAGTGTTTCTTATATTAAACTTATCTTCAAGCTGTAAATTTATAGCGCTCAGTGTTCAATATAAGATGGCCCCGTTTTGGATATAGCTGTTTTGGAGGCCATACTTACTAACAACTCTATAATTAGTTATTTCACTATATCTAAATTAAGCATAATTTATGGTTCATAGTATAAAGGTGGTAAGGGTATGGCTGTAAAGTGGGGAGGGGGCGGAAGGCCATATTTACTAATAACTGAAACATTAGTTTCTTTATTTTTGAGTTTTGTTTTATTAACAATTCTTTAGTTTTGTTTTTTTTACTATATCTTAATGAAGCATAATTATGTTCTTAGTGTTAAGGTGGTATGGGTATGGCTATAAGGGGAGGTTTTGGAGGCCATACTTACTAATAACATTAACATTAGTTTCTTGACTTTTTAGTTTTGTTTTATTTACAAAATTCTTTAGTTTGTTTTTATACTATATCTTAAGGAAGCATAATTATGTTCTTAGTGTTAAGGTGGTAAGGGTATGGCTGTAAGGGGAGGTTTTGGAGGCCATACTTACTAACAACATTAACATTAGTTTCTTGACTTTTGAGTTTTGTTTTATTAATAATTCTTTAGTTTGTTTTGTTACTATATCTTAAGGAACCATAATTTATAGTTTTTAGTGTTAAGGTGGTAAGGGTATGGCTATAAGGGGAGGTTTTGGAGGCCATACTTAGTAACAACACTAATATTAATTTACTTATTTTAAAGTTTTTTGTATTTTTTCATCATTCACTTACATGTATAAATTTTATTAATTAAGAAAAAAATAAAGTACATGTTGCTATCATAAGAAACTCAATTATCTTTTACATGTAGCTTAATTGTTCTGTTCTGTTCTACTAGCATTAGCTTTATGTATCATTTTGTTGTTTCCCCAAATATATGTTATGAAAATCTTTATATTTTAATGTCAATTAAGTAAAAATGAAGTACAATGCTGCTAATATAAAACTTTTTTTATCATGCATGTAGCTATAATTGTTCTGTTGTGCTCTTCTAACATTAATATTTATGTATTATTTTGTTGGTCAATATTGTTTGTTATATTTTAAAGCCAATTAAGTAAAAAGTAAAGTACATTTTGCTAATATAAGAGATTTAATTATTTTTTATACATGTAACTATAATTGTTCTGTTCTGTTCTTTTCTGTTCTACTAACATTAACATTAAAGTATCATTTTGTCGGTGTCCCAAATATATGTTATGAAGATCTTAATATTTAAAAAAGTACATGTTGCTAATATAAGAGACCTAATTATTTTTTATACATGTAGCTATAATTGTTCTGTTCTGTTCTGTTCTGTTCTACTAACATTAGCATTAATGTATCATATTGTCGGTGTCCCAAACATATGTTATGAAGATCTTTATATTCAAAAAAGTATATGTTGCTAATATAAGAGACCTAATTATTTTTTATACATGTAGCTATAATTGTTCTGTTCTGTTCTGTTCTGTTCTACTAACATTAGCATTAATGTATCATATTGTCGGTGTCCCAAACATATGTTATGAAGATCTTTATATTCAAAAAAGTATATGTTGCTAATATAAGAGACCTAATTATTTTTTATACATGTAGCTATAATTGTTCTGTTCTGTTCTACTAACATTAACATTAATGTATCATTTTGTCGGTGTCCCAAATATATGTTATGAAGATCTTTATATTCAAAAAAGTATATGTTGCTAATATAAGAGACCTAATTATTTTTTATACATGTAGCTATAATTGTTCTGTTCTGTTCTGTTCTGTTCTGTTCTACTAACATTAGCATTAATGTATCATATTGTCGGTGTCCCAAATATATGTTATGAAGATCTTTATATTCAAAAAAAGTATATGTTGCTAATATAAGAGACCTTATTATTTTTTATACATGTAGCTATAATTGTTCTGTTCTGTTCTGTTCTACTAACATTAGCATTAATGTATCATATTGTCGGTGTCCCAAATATATGTTATGAAGATCTTTATATTCAAAAAAGTATATGTTGCTAATATAAGAAACTAATATACTCACATTAACATTTATGTGTAGTTTTGTTGGTTATGTGTTAAGGTCAATTAAGTAAAAAATAAAGTACATGTTGTTGATATAATAAACCCAATTTTTTTACACATGTAGCTATAATTGTTCTGTTATGTTCTGTTATACTAATATTAGATTTAATGTATCATTTTTTGGTAAATATTGTGTGTTATATTTTATGGTCAATTAAGTAAAAAATTAAAGTACATGTTAATATGAGAAACCCAATTATTGTTTATACATGAAGTCAGAGGTGTTCTGTTCTGTTCTACTAATTTTTACATCAGTAAATCATTTTGTTGGTGCCCCAAATGTATGTAATGAAAATCTGTTTGTATGAATGAGAATTAAGTAAAAAATAGTTGCTCATTAAATTATAAAAAAATATCAAAAGCCCATGAATTTTATCCATAAATACAAAACACACGTAAAATTATGTAAAAATATTAAAGGTACATGAAATTATCTTTCAATACTTAATGCTTATGGCATTATCCTAGAATACCAAACACACATGCAGTTACCAATCAATTCAATAGGCACATGCAATTATCCATAAATACAAAATTCACATGAAAAAAAATACAAAACCCTTATAAAATTATTCATTAGTGCCATACCCTCATGACATTTATCATAAATGCAAAACCCATATGAAATTATATATGAATACCAAACCCACATGAAATTATACATGAATACCTAATCCACATGAAATTATCCATAAGTACCATATGCTTATGTCATTAATCATAAATGCCAAACTCGTATGAAATTATACATGAATACCAAACCCACATGAAAATATAATCCATCAATACCTAATGCCTATGAAATTATCATTTAATACAAAACACGCATTAACTCATCAAAAAGTCCCAAATGCCCAACAACACATGAATTTATCCATATATACCAGACTAGCTGATCCATGTGCATCAAACCTAGATAAGATAATCCATAAACATCCAACGCCGATGACATTATCCTTATACGTCCAACCCAGATAAGATTGTTTATATACATCCAACCCAGATGAGATGATCCATATAAAATTACCCATAAATACCAAACGCATATGAAATCATCAATAAATAACAAACCACTTTGAAAATAACAAAAAATACCAACATGAAATTATCCATAAATACCAAACACACAGGAACGTATATCCATAAATACCAACCCAGACTATCTGATCCACATACATCCAACCCAGATGAGATGATCCATATAAAATTAACTATTAACACAAAGTACACGTGAAAGTATCCCTAAATACCAACCCAGACTAGCTGTTCAATATACATCCAACTCAATTGAGAGTATCCATATACGTACATCCAACCCAGATGAGATGATCCATATAAATTATCCATAAATACCAAGCACACATGATAGTATCCATAAATACCAACCAGACTAGCTGATCCATGTACATCCAACCCAGAAAATATCCATGAATACTAATCCCGCATAAAATTATCCATAAATGACAGACATACATGCACGCATATCCGTAAATACCAACCCAGACTATCTGATCCATATACATCCAAACCAGATAAGATCAACCATATACATCCAACACAGATGAGATCATCCTTATACATCCAAACAAGAAAAGATCATCCATATACATCCAAACCAGATAAAAATCATCCATATATGTCCAAACCAGATAAGATCATCCATGTACATCCAACTCAGATGATATCATCCATATACATCTAAACCAGATTAGATCATCCATATACACCCAAACCAGATTAGATCATCCATATACATCCAACACAAATGAGATTATCCGTATACATCCAAACCAGATACGATCATCTATATACATCCCACGCCGATAAGATCATCCATATACATCCCAACCAGATAAGTTTATCTATATACATCCAAATCAGATAAGATCATCCATATACATCCAACTCAGATAAGATCATCCATATACATTCAAACCAGATCAGATCATCCATATGCATCCAAACCAGATAAGATAATCGATATACGTCCAAACCAGATAAGATCATCCATATACATCCAACTCAAATGAGATCATCCATATACATCTAAATCAGATTAGATCATCCATATACACCCAAACCAGATAAGATCATCCATATATAACCCACACAAATGAGATTATCTGTATACATCCAAATCAGATACCATCATCTATATACATCCCACACAGATAAGATCATCCATATACATCCCAACCAGATAAGATTATCTATATACATCCAAATCAGATAAGATCATCCATATACATCCAACTCAGATAAGATCATCCATAAACATTCAAACCAGATCAGATCATCCATATGCATCCAAACCAGATAAGATAATCGATATACATCCAAACTAGATAAGATCATCCATATACATCCAACACTGATGAGATCATCCATATACATCCAAACCAGATAAGATTATCCATATACATCCAAACTAGATTTGATCATCCATATACATGCAAATTAGATAAGATCATCCATATACATCCAAACCAGTGAAGATCATCATATATATCTAAACCAGATTAGATCATCTATATACACCCAAACCAGATTAGATCATCCATATACATCCAACACAAATGAGATTATCCGTATACATCCAAACCAGATACGATCATCTATATACATCCCACGCCGATAAGATCATCCATATACATCCCAACCAGATAAGATTATCTATATACACCCAAACCAGATAAGATCATCCATATACATCCAACACAAATGAGATTATCCGTATACATCCAAAACAGATACGATCATCTATATACATCCAACGCTGATGAGATCATCCATATACATCCCAACCAGATAAGATTATCTATATACATCCAAATCAGATAAGATCATCCATATACACCCGAACCAGATAAGATCATCCATGTACATCTAAACCAGATTAGATCATCCATATACATCTACACCAGATTTGATCATCCATATACACCCAAACCAGATTAGATCATCCATATACATCCAACATAAATGAGATTATCCGTATACATCAAAACCAGATACAATCATCTATATACATCCAACGCTGATGAGATCATCCATAAACGTCCAAACCAGATAAGATCATCTATATACATCCAAACCAGATAAGATCCACCATATACATCCAACTCAGATGAGATCATCCATATACATCCAACTCAGACAAGATCATCCATATACATTCAAACCAGATCAGATCATCCATATGATCCAAACCAGACAAGATAATCCATATACGTCCAAACCATATAAGATCATCCATATGTATCCAACACAGATACGATCATCCATATTCATCCAAACCAGATACGATCATCCATTTACATCCAACACTGATGAGATCATCCATATACATCCAAACCAGATAAGATCATCCATATACATCCAAACCAGATAAGATCATCCATATACATCCAAACCAGATAAGATCATCCATATACATCTCAACCAGATAAGGTCAACCATATACATCCAAACCAGATAAGATCATCCATATACATCCAACTCAGATGATATCATCCATATACATCTTAACCAGATTGGATTATCCATATACACCCAAACCAGATTAGATCATCCATATACATCCAACACAGATGAGATTAACCATATACAACCAACCCAGATAAGATTACCCTGATACATCCAACTCAGATGAGACGATCTATACATACCAAACCAGATGAGATGAGATGAGATGATCCATAATATTCCATGTCTCTTAGTTTTAGTTTGCATATGAAAAATGCATACACTCCGGCTTGAGATAAGACCACAGGTTACGGCAATGGTCGCAGCGCTCTTGCTTGAGGTCCTACTCCTAACGGAGTCCGTACCCAATGCATCCGTCGGGGTCAGTGTTCATTTGCCTTGGTGACAAAGGATATGTATGCACGCGTATACATCATCCATAGTGTTTCGTCACTATGTTTAGTGTATACGTCGTATGTCAAAACGGTGCGACTTAAGAGTTAGAGTTAAGATAAGCCCCACCTCTACTCACCCACCCTGAGTTGCACTGACTATTGCTTTATGTGGGTAACTTGACCTTATATTGATGTGTTAGTTCTTTAATGATCTAACTGTATCATGTAAGCCAGTCACAAGTCTGGATAAACAAGGAGTGACCACAGTAGTAATCTAGAATAGTAATCCATGAATGTTATAAATTCTCTGATAATTATTATACAAATCAAACACACTACCCATCAACATACATAAATAAGTATCAGCCAAGCTCTGTTGGATGGAGTTTATGATCAAAATTCACTTTTCAACTAATAACTCTTTTGAAGTAAAAGTTTATCAATGTGTGGCATGCTGCTGCATATCACTTGGGACCAGCGACATGACACTCTTTTAGTTTAATGCAAAATACCTTGTGCTAGTGATCGTTCTCTATGTCATGAGGAGTTCTGAGTTCAAGTCTCAGTGGGAGTTAATTGGCTGGCTCTCAGGTGATTTATTAAAGCATGAATATAAAAATATAGTAAATTATGAACGAAATATAGCATGAATATAGAAATGATGAACAAAATGTAGCATGAATTTAGAAGTGATGAACAAAATGAAGCATGAATATAGAAAAATTGAACATCATATAACATCAATATAGAAATCTAAGAACGATGAACAAAATATAGTATGAATATAGAAAATTAATAATCAAAATATAGCATGAATATAGAAATGATAATCAAAATATAGCATGAATAAAGAAGTGATGAACAAAATATAGCATGAATATAGAAATATAGAATTCATGAACAAAATATAGTATGAATATAGAAATATAGAATTCATTACCAAAATATAGCATAGATATAGAAATGTAGGAATGATGAACAAAATATAGCATGAATATAGGAATGATGAACAAAGTAAATCATGAATATAGCAATAAACAGAAATATAGAGTTGATGAACAAAATTAAGCATGAATATAGAAATAATGAAGAAATTATTACATAAATGTAGAAATAAAGGAAAGATGGACAAAATTAAGCACGAATATAGAAATGATTAACACAAAAAAACATGAATATAGAAATGATAAACAACATTTAGCATGTAAATAGAAATGATGAACAAAATAAAACATGAATATAGAAATGATGAACATCATATGGCATGAATATAGAAATGATGAACAAAATAAAGCTTGAATATAGTCGTGATCAACAAAATACAGCATGAATATAGAAATAATGAACATAATATACAGTATGAATACAGAAATAAAGGAATGTTGAACAAAATATAGTATGAATATTGAAATGATGAAAATAATATAGTATGAATGTAGCATTTAGGAAAGATGAACAAAATTTAGTATAAATATAAAATTGTATAAATATAGAAAAAAAGAAATGATAAACAAAACATACAGCATGAATATAGAAATTTACAGAAATATGCGAATGATGAACATAATAAAGCATTAATACAGAAACAATGAACATAATATACAGTATCAATATAGAAATATTAGAAAGATGAACAAAACATTGTATGAATATATGAATGATGAACTAAATATAGCATGAATATAGAAATAATGAACAAAATATGATATGAATATAGAAATAATGATCATAATATACAGTTTGAATATAGAAGTTTAGGAAAGATGAACACAATTTAGTATGAATATAGAAATGATGAACAAAATATAGTATGAATATAGAAAAAAAGAAATGATAAACAAAAAACATACAGCATGAATATAGAAATTTACAGAAATATACGAATGATGAACATAATAAAGCATTAATACAAAAACAATGAACATAATATACAGTATGAATATAGAAATATGAGACAGATGAACAAAACATAGTATAAATAATATGAATGATGAACAAAATAAAAGATGAATATAGAAATAATGAACAAAATACAGCATGAATATAGAATAAAGGAATGATGAACATCATAAAGCATAAATATATAAATGATGAAAAATATAGCATGAATATAGAAATGATAAACAAAATATAGCCTGAATATAGGTATATAAGGATGATGAACAAAATATAGCGTCAATAAAGGAATGATGAACAAAATATAGCATAAATATAGAAAAAAAAGAATGATAAACAAAATATATAGCACGAATATAGAAATTTACAGATATATATGAATGATGAACATAAAAAACATTTATATAGAAACAATGAACATAATATTTAGAGTATATACAGTACGAATATAGAAATATATGAAATATGAACAAAACATGGTATGAATATATGAATGAAGAAAAAAAGATTAATGAAGAAAAATGAACAAAATATAGCAAATATATAGAATAAAGGAAAAAAGAACATCATATAGCATAAATATATAAATGATGAACATTATAGCATGAATATAGAAATGATGAACATATATAACATGAATATAGAAATGATAAACAAAATATAGCATGAATATAGGTATATAAGGATAATGAACAAAATATAGCATGAATGTAGAAATAATGAACAAAATATAGCATGAATATAGAAATAATGAACAAAATATACTATGAGTATAGAAATAATGAAAATAATTTAGTATGAATATTGAAATTTAGGAAAGATGAACATAATTTAGTATGAATATTAAATTGATGTACAAAATATAGTATGAATATAGAAAAAAAGGAATGATAAACAAAACATACAGCATGAATATTGAAATTAACAATAATATACGAACGGTGAACATAATAAAGCATTAATATAGACACAATGGACATAATGTACAGTATGAATATAGAAATATAAGAAAGATGAACAAAACATGGTATGAATATATGAAAGAAGAAAAAAAAATTAATGTAGAAATAATGAACAAAATATAGCATATATATAGAATAAAGGAATGATGAACATCATTAAGCATACATACATAAATGATGAACAATATAGGTTGAATATAGAAATGATGAACATATATAACACGAATATAGAAATGATGAACAAAAAATAGCATGAATATAGGTATATAAGGATGATGAACAGAATAAAGCATGAATATAGGAATGATAAACAAAATATCGCATGAATATAGAAAAAAGAATGATAAACAAAATATATAGAATGAATGTAGAAATCACAGAAAATTAGGAATGATGAACATAATAAAGCATTAATATAGAAACAATGAACATTATATGCAGTATGAATATAGAAATATAGGAAAATTGAACAAAACATTGTATGAATATATGAATGATGAACAAAATATAGGTTGAATATAGAAATAATGAACAACATATAGCATTAATATATAAATGATGAATAATATAGCATGAATTAAGAAATGATGAACATATATAGCATGAGTATAGAAATGATGAACGAAATATAGCATGAATATAGAAATAAAAGAATGATGAACAGAAAACCATGAATATAGAAATAATGAAAATTATAAACAGTACGAATAAATTAATATAGGAATGTAAACAAAATAAAGTATGAATATTTAGAAATAATGAACATAATATACAGTATGAATATAGGAAAGATGAACAAAATATGGTATGAATATACAGATGATGAACAAAATATGACGTGCATATATGAATGGTGAACACAATAAAGCATGAATCTAGAAATTATGGACAATATATAGTATAAAAGTTGAAATAAAGGTATTATGAACAAAACATAGTATGAATATAGAAATTCACTAAATAAAAGGAAAGATGAACTTAATTTAGCATGAATATAGAAATAACAAACATAATATACAGTATAAATATAGAAATATAGGAATGATGAACAAAATATTGCATGAATATAGGAATGATGAACAAAATATAGCATGAATCTAGAAGTGATAAACAAAATATAGTATGAATATAGAAATAAAGGAAAGATAAAAAAATAAAGTATGAATATAGGAGTGAAGAGCAAAAATTGTATGAATATAGGCATGATGTACAAAATATAGTTTTAATATAGAAATATAGGAATGGTGAACAAAATATCGCATAAATATTAAAATGATGATCAAAATATAGTATGAAAATAGAAATACAGGAATTGTGGGCAAACTATAAAGCATGAATATAGGAATATGCAGTTATATAGGAATGATGAACAAAAAATAGTATGAATAAAGAAAGGATGGACAAAATACAGTAAAATATAGAAATAGAGGAATGATAAACAAAATATAGCATGAATATAGAAATGATGGGTAAAATACAGTATTAATATAGAAATATAGGAATGCTGAACAAAATATAGTATACATAAAGAAATGTAAGAATGCTGAACAAAATATAGCATGAATATAAATATATGAATATAGGAAATATTAACAAAATATAAAATGAATAAAGGAAAAGTGGACAATATTCAGTATGAATATATGATGATTGAAAAAATACAGTATGAATATAGAAATATGATGAACAAAATATAGGTTTTAATATAGATATATTGAACAAAATATAGTATATATAAAGCAATATAGAAATGATGAACAAAATATAGAATGAATATAGAAATATAAACAAAATGTAGCATTAATACAGAAAAATAGAATGATGAACAAAATATAAAATAAATATAGAGTGATGAACAAAATATAGAATAAATATAGAATGATAGAATGATGAACAAAATATAGAATAAATATAGAAATATAGAATGATAAACAAAATGTAGCATTAATATAGAAAAATAGAATGATGAACAAAATATAGAATAAATATAGAAATATAGAATGATGAACAAAATATAGAATAAATATAGAAATATAGAATGATGAACAAAATATAGAATACATATAGAAATATTGAATGATGAACAAAATATAGAATAAATATAGAAATATAGAATGGTGAACAAAATATAGAAATATTGAATGATGAACATAATATAGAATAAATATAGAAATATAAAATAATGAACAAAATATAGAATAAATATAGATATTGAATGATGAACAAAATATAGTAAGCATATTATGAATGATGAGCAAAATAAAGTATGAATATTGGAATGATGTACAAAAAAAGTTTTAATATAGAAATGTAGGAATGGTGAACAAAATATAGAATGAATATAGAAAGATAAACAAAATGTAGCATTAATACAGAAAAATAGAATGATGAACAAAATATAAAATAAATATAGAGTGATGAACAAAATATAGAATAAATATAGAACGATAGAATGATGAACAAAATATAGAATAAATATAGAAATATAGAATGATAAACAAAATGTAGCATTAATATAGAAAAATAGAATGATGAACAAAATATAGAATAAGTATAGAAATATAGAATGATGAACAAAATATAGAATAAATATAGAAATATAGAATGATGAACAAAATATAGAATAAATATAGAAATATGGAATGATGAACAAAATATAGAATAAATATAGAAATATAGAATGATGAACAAAATATAGAATAAATATAGAAATATAGAATGATGAACAAAATATAGAATACATACAGAAATATTGAATGATGAACAAGATATAGAATAAATATAGAAATATAGAATGATGAACAAAATATAGAAATATTGAATGATGAACATAATATAGAATAAACATAGAAATATAAAATAATGAACAAAATATAGAATAAATATAAATATTGAATGATGAACAAAATATAGTAAGCATATTATGAATGATGAGCAAAATAAAGTATGAATATTGGAATGATGTACAAAAAAAGTTTTTATATAGAAATATAGGAATGGTGAACAACATATTATGAAAATATAGGAATAAAGGAATGATGAGCAAAACATTGCGTAAATATAGGAAAATATAGAATTAATGGACACAGTAAGTGTAAACATATGAATGCATGAATTATTGGCAAAATATAGTATTAATATAGAAAAATATAAATAATGATCAAAATATAGTGTAAATTTATGCATGTATGAAAAATGATCAAAATATAGTGTAAATATAGGAATCAAGGAATAAAGGAAAAATATAGCGTAAATATGGGAATATAGGGATGATGGACGAATATAGAATGTATGAAAAATGATCAAAATATAGTGTAAATATTAGATTACATGAATAATGGACAAGTATAGTGTAAATATTGGAATATAGGGTTGGTGGACAAATATAGTGTAAATATAGGAATGATGATCGAAATACATGTATTATTGTGAAAAATATCCATACAAGAATGCTGAACAAATAAAGTGTGAATATGGGAATGTGGGAATGATGGACTATTATAGTGTGAATATATGAATAATGATCAAAATATAGTGTAAATATATAACGTATAGAATGATCAAAATATAGTTTAAACATATGGATGTATGAATGATTGACAAAATATAGTGTAATTATAAGAATACATGAATAATAATCAAAATATAGTGTAAATAAATAAGGTATAAAATGATTGAAATATAGTGTAAACATGTGGATGAATGAAAAATGATCAAAATATAGTTTAAATATAGGAATAAATGAAATATTGACAAAATATAATGTTGATATAGAAAAATATGAATTATGATCAAAATATAGTGTAAATATATGAATAATGATCAAAATAATGTGTTAATATAATGTATGAATAATGATAAAAGTATAGTTCAAATATATGAATATATGAGTGATTGACTAAATAATATATTCGTCATTTAATGATATATGAATAATGTACAAATATAGTGTAAATATAGGGATATATGAATAATAATCAAAATAAAATGTAAAAATATGACTACATGAATGAATAAAAAATTATCTAAATATGGTGTTTATATAGGAGTATATGTATAATGATAAAAATATAGTGTAAATATATGATTATATGAATAATTATCAAAATAAAATGTAAATACATGAATGTATGAATCATGATCAAAATAAAGTATAAATATATGAATATTTGAATAATGATCAAAATATAGTGTAAAAATATGAATATGTATATGATTGACAAAATATAGTGTAAAAAAAGGAATATATGAAAAATGCTCAAAGTATAGTGTAAATATATGAATGTATGAAAAATGATCAAAATATTGTGTAAATATAGGAATATATGAATAATGATCAAAATATAGTGTTAATAGAGGAATATATGAGTAATGATCAAAATATAGGAATCTGCAAATGATAGACAAATATAGTGTAAATATATGAATTTATCAATAATGATCAAAATGTAGTGTAAATATATGAACGTATGAATGATTGACAATATATAGTGTTAATGTATGAATATTTCAATAATGATCAAAGTATAGTGTAAACATATTAATATATATATGAATGATTATCAAAATATTTTGTAAATATATTAATATATGAATAATGATAAAAATAAAGAAAAATTGTTTTTGAATATTTGAAAAATGATCAAAAATTTTGTAAATATAATTATTTATGAATAATGATGAAAATTCAGTAAAAATATAGGACTATTGGAATGATGATCAAAACATTGAAAAATATATGAACAATAGACTTATTTATTGCAAATATATGAATGATAGATAAAAAATAGTGTTATTATATGAATATATGAATAATGATCAAAATATATTGTAATTATAAGAATAATGATCAAAATATAGTGTAATTATATGAATATATAAATAATGATCAAAATATAGTGTAATTATATGAATATATAAATAATGATCAAAATATAGTGTAATTATATGAATATATAAATAATGATCAAAATATTATGTAATTATATGAATATATTAATAATGATCAAAATAGAATGATAATATATAGATGTATAAATAATGATCAAAATATAGTGTAATTATATGCATATATTAATAATGATCAAAATAGAATGATAATATATATATGTATAAATAATGATCAAAATATTATGTAATTATATGAATATATTAATAATGATCAAAATAGAATGATAATATATAGATGTATAAATAATGATCAAAATATTGTGTAATTATATGAATATATTAATAATGATCAAAATAGAATGATAATATATATATATGTATAAATAATGATCAAAATATAGTGTAATTATATGAATATATTAATAATGATCAAAATAGAATGATAATATATATATGTATAAATAATGATCAAAATATTATGTAATTATATGAATATATTAATAATGATCAAAATAGAATGATAATATATAGATGTATAAATAATGATCAAAATATTGTGTAATTATATGAATATATTAATAATGATCAAAATAGAATGATAATATATAGATGTATAAATAATGATCAAAATATTGTGTAATTATATGAATATATTAATAATGATCAAAATAGAATGATAATGTATAAATGTATAAATAATGATCAAAATATAGTAAAGTGTAGATATAGGAATATGGAAATTATGGACAAATATATCTTAAATATTTGAATATATGAATAATGATAAAAATTCAGTAAATATTTAAATGTATAAATAATGATCAAAATATAGTGTAAATAAAAGATTACATGAATCATGAACAAATATAGTGTAAATATGGGAATATTGGGTCGATGGACAAATGTAGTGTAAATATAGAAATGATGATCGAAATACATGTATTATAGTTTAAAGTTTCTATACAAGAATGCTGGAATTAATATATGAATAATTATCAAAATATAGTGTGAATAGGCTGGCTAAGAGCGGTCAAGCGCGATATCGGTCTGCCATGTTTAGTACAGTCATATACATGTATAGCCTACTGTACTAAATGTCTATATGAGAAATAGACTAGATTTTTAAGAGGAGACAATCCATACAAAAAGTGGTGATCGAGGTACGGGTCAAGCACACGTGCCCACTGGCAGCGTCGCCGTTACATTCGGGCGCGATCAAGCGTGCAAGGGCAGACAACCATGTGCTTACACTACATATATATATAGTGAGATCTACTATGCATATTCTATATGAGAAATATACCAGATTTTCAGGGGGAGACAATCCAGCCGCAAAGTGGTGTTCGGGTGACCTGTCCATGACACATGACCAATAGCAGTGCTGGTTAGACTGGCTGTGAGCGGTCAAGCACGAAATCCGTCCGCCATGTTCAGTACAGTCATATACATGTATAGCCTACTGTACTTTATGCCTATATGAGAAATAGACCAGATTTTCAAGGGGAGACAATCCATACCAAAACTGGTGACCAGGGTACGGGTCCAACACACATACCCAATGGCAGCATCGCCGTTCCATTCCGGCGCGGTCGAGTGTGCAAGGGCAGACAACCATGTGCTAACTCTATATATATATATATACATATATATATATCTACTATGCATATTCTATAAGAGAAAAAGACCAGATTTTCAGGGGGAGACAATCCAGCAGCAAAGTGGTGATCGGGTGACCTGTCCATGACACGTGACCAATGGCAGTGCTGGTTAGGCTGGTTGTGAGCGGTCAAGCGCAAAATCGGTCCGCCATGTTCAGTACAGTCACATACATGTATAGCCTAGTGTACTATATGTCTATATGAGAAATAGACCAGATTTTCAAGTGGGGACAATCCATACCAAAACTGGTGATCTGGGTACAGGTCCAGCACACCTTCCCACTTGCAGCGTCGCAGTTCCATTGGGTGCGGTCAAGCGCGCAAGGGCAGACAACCATGTGCTTACACAATATTATATATATATATACAGTCCAACCTGTGAACAACGGCCGGCCAAGGGAAAAGAGAAAAGTGGCCTTTGTTCACAGGTGGCCTTTGTTCGGAGGGAGGAACAAACGGGTCATGTTTCGTTAGACTTGAGTGACAGAGTTCATAATTAACATGAATTAATCATTAAAATTGTTTTTATTTTCAACATTAATTCATTATTCTTATTATCATTATTGAATTTGTGACAATAAATGAAAAAAAAAATTTTTGAACAAAGAATGACTAAAACAAAGAAATCAGTGATTTTTTGTTTGCAGCTACATTTCATGCTATGCCCTCAACATTAACAATTGCACTCTACAAAGTCTCACTTCTCTGACCTTTTGTATAGTATTTCTTTCTTATCCAAGTTGCCAAATTACCTGTATACAGCGGTCACGGTTGAACGAATTTAGCATGAATTGATTATTAAAATTGTTTTTATTTTCAACCTTAATTCATTATTCACAATATCATATTGAAGTTGTGACTATAAATGAATAAAACAAAACTTTGAACAAAGAATGACTAAAACAAAGAAATCAGTGATTTTTTGTTTGCAGCTACATTTCATGCTATGCCCTCAACATTAACAAATGCACTCAACAAATTCTCACTACTCTGACCTTTTGTATAGTATTTCTATCTTTTCCCAGTTGTCAAATTACCTGTATACAGCGGTCACAGTTGAACGAATTTAGGAATTAACAGCATCTCACAAACATTTATCTAACTGCCGGACGTGTGAAAAACAAACCTAGTGGAGTCTCCAAACATTCAAAACTAATTAACAAAGTGTCATCACATGACGTAATTTACTCCCGATTTAACAAGAAATTTAACAATAAAAGGATACATTAAGGATCTATCATTTGTTGAAATTGAAAAAAATCTATCAAGTGGGTGGGGTAACTAGTTATATCAAAATATCCATAAATTCTAAATAATTTTAATTTATTTTGTGAGTGATGCATTAAGTGTATAGATGAGATAGTGAAAATATAAAGAACTCAACAAATACGACATTTAGAAAGAAACGAAAACATTTATCCTAACCTGGAAATGGCCTTACGAACGTCGGTCCAAACACATATTTAAAGTTCTTTTTTCATAATTCCAAAAGATGTAATAGAATGTCCATATAACATTTTACAATGTCCTAGGGTGAATCACACAATAAGTGTTTCCAAAATGTAAATTTGATAATTGATCACAACACTCTTCACACATGATTTTATTTTCAATTTCACACAGGAACCCGATAATTTTTTCCTTCTTATTACACACATAGAACATACAATATGAGTAGAAAATTGCACTGGGAACTTGTGTGTAAACTGTCATTTAAAACGTGTAATGTTTGTGTTGAGATGAATTATCAAATTTACATTTGGGAAATACTTTTTGTGTAATTTACCCTAAGACATTGTAACATGTTACATAGACAACCTATATCAACATTTGGATTTATGAAAAAAGAACTTTAAATATGTGTTTGGATTGACGTTCGGAAGGCTATTGTAAGGTGAGGTTAAATGTTTTCATTTCCTTCTAAATATCTTATTTGTTGATTTTTTTATTTTCGCTATCACATCTGTACATTTAATGCATCACTTACAAAATATATAAAAATTATTTTAGAATTAATGGATATTTTAATAGTTTAGTCACCACACCCACTTCATAGATTTTTTTCAATTTCAAATCCCGATACACCCTTAACATATTTTTATAATAAGGTGACGAGAAAATTGTCTACAGCTTGATAATAACTAATAAAATCGTACTCGAGATGGTCTGTTTACGAAATTCAGGGGAAAAAAAAGATTACGGGTTTTTAGCTTAACTTTAACAAAAATGGCGGCCTGCTTTCAAAATCGCCTTGATACGAAATACTGTCTTCAAACAATCGTCTGGCCGTTGTTCACAGATATAAACTGGCCGCGGGGATGGTTTTGACTGGCCGCTGGTCGCAGACGACAGGTGGCCGTTATTCACGGCCTTTTTAAGAGCGTTTTCGGTCGGGGGGAAATCAAAATGGCCGCTGTCGGCAAGTGCCCGCTATTCGGAGGTGGCCGTTAGCACAAGTTGGACTGTATTTAGATTTACTATGCATAATAATTTAATAATACTATATGAGAAATAGACCAGATTTTCAGAGGGAGAAAATCCAGCCGCAAAGTGGTGATCGGGTGACCTGTCCTTGACACGTGACCAATGGCAGTGCTGGTTAGGCTGGTTGTGAGCGGTCAAGCGCGAAATCGGTCCGCCATGTTCAGTACAGTCACATACATGTATAGCCTACTGTACTATATGTCTATATGAGAAATAGACCAGATTTTCAAGTGGGGACAATCCATACCAAAACTGGTGATCGGGGTAAGGGCCCAGCACACCTACCCACTGGCAGCGTCGCAGTTCCATTCGGGTGCGGTCAAGCGCGCAAGGGCAGACAACTATGTGCTTACACTATATATATATATATATATTTAGATTTACTATGCATAATACTATATAAGAAATAGACCAGATTTTCAGAGGGAGACATTCCAGCTTCAAAAAGGTGATCGGGTAACCTGTCCATGACACGTGACCAATGGCAGTGCTGGTAAGGCTGACTGTGAGCGGTCAAGCGCCAAATCGGTACGCCATGTTCAGTACAGTCATATACATGTATAGCCTACTGTACTATATGTCTGTATGAGAAATAGACCAGATTTTCAAGGGGAGACAATCCATACCAAAACTGGTGATCTGGGTACAGGTCCAGAACAGGTACCCATAGGCAGCGTTGCCGTTCCATTCTGGCGAAGTCAAGCTCGCAAGGGCAGACAACCATGCGCTTACACTATATATATATATATAGTTAGATCTACTATGCATATACTATATGAGAAATAGACCAGATTTTCAGGGCGAAACAATCCAGCCGCAAAGTGGTGATCGGGTGACCTGTCCATGACACATGACCAAAGGCAGTGCTGGTTAGGCTGGTTGTGAGCTGTCAAGCGCGAAATCGGTCCCTCATGTTCAGTACAGTCATATGCATGTATAGCCTACTGTACTATATGTCTATATGAGAAATAGACCAGATTTTCAAGGGGAGACAATCCATACCAAAAGTGGTGATCGGGGTACAGATCAAGCAGACGTACCCACTGGCAGCATCACCGTTACATTCGGGCGCGGTCAAGCGTGCAAGGGCAGACAACCACGTGCTTACTCTACATATATATATAGTTAGATCTACTATGCATATAGTATATGAGAAATAGACCAGATTTTCAGGGGGAGACAATCCAGCTGCAAAGTGGTGATCGGATGACCTGTCCATGACACGTTACCAATGGCAGTGCTGGTTAGGCTGGCTGTGAGCGGTCAAGCGCCAAATCCGTCCGCCACGTTCAGTACATTCATACATGTATAGCCTACTGTACTATATGTCTATGAGAAATAGACCAGATTTTCAAGGGGAGACAATCCATACCAAAACAGGTGACCAGGGTATGGGTCCTACACACATACCCACTGGCAGCAGCGCTACTATATATATATAGTAAATATGGGAATATGGGGTTTATGGACAAAAATAGTGTAAATATAGAAATGATGATCGAAATACATGTATTATAGTTTAAAGTTTCTATACAAAAATGCTGGAATTAATATATAAATAATCATCAAAATATAGTGTGAATAAAGGGAATACAATAATAATGATTAAAACATAGTGTAAATAAAGAAATATATATATAAGGATTTAAATAAAGCGTAGAAATAGTAATATTTGAATAATGATAAAAATATTGTAAATATAATTATTTATATATATAAATTAATGCTAAAAATTAAGTTAAAATGAAGGAATCTAGGAATGATTAAAACATTGCAAAAATATAGGAATAATGGACTTATATAGTGCAAATATATGAATGATGGATAAATATAGGGTAGATATATGAATATATGAATAATGATAAAAATAAAGTGTAATTATATGAACATATGAATAATGATCAAAATAGAGTGTAAATATATAAATGTATGAATAATGATCAAAATATAACGTAAATAAAGAAATATATAAACAATGATAAAAAATATAGGAATATATGAATAATGATCAAATTATTGGAATCTGGGAATGATAGACAAATACATGTATAGTGTATATACATATGAATATATCAATAATGATAAAAGTATAGTGTAAATATATGAATATATCAATAATGATCAAAGTATAGTGTAAATATATGAATATATCAATAATGATCAAAGTATAGTGTAAATATATGAATATATCAATAATGATCAAAGTATAGTGTAAATATATGAATATATCTATAATGATCAAAGTATAGTGTAAATATATGAATATATCAATAATGATAAAAACCTAGGGTAAATATAGGAATATATGAATGAGAATCAAATATAGTGTAAACATATGAATGATTATCAAAATATAGTGTTAATATAGGAATATATGAATAATGATCAAAACAAAGTGTGAATAAAGGAATAAACAAATAATGATAAAAATATAGTGTAAATAAAGAAATATATGAATAAGGATTAAAATCAGGAGAAAAATATATGAATATATATGAATAATGGTCAAAAATATTGTAAATATAATTATTTATGAGTGATGATAAAAATTAAGTAAAAATATCTAGGAATAAACGAATGATGATCAAAACATTGTGAAAATATAGGAATAATGGACTTATATAATACAAATATATGAATGATGGATTAATATAGGGTAAATATATGAATATATGAATAATGATAAAAATATAGCGTAAATAAAGGAATATATAAATAATGTTAAAAAATATAGGAATATATGAATAATGATCAAACTATAGTGTAAATATATGAATAATGATCAAAATATAGTGGTAATATGTGAATATATGAATAATGATCTAAATAAAGTGTAAATATATGAATATATGAATGACTGACAAAATATACTGTTAATATAGTAATATATGAATTATTGACAAAAATAGTGCTAATATAGGAATTTAAGAATAATGGACAAATATAGTGTAAATATAGGAATGATGATCCAAATATTGCGTTGAATAGCCGTATAGGAATGACGGAGAAGTTATAGTACTGTTATAGAAATATTGGAATGATGGACAAAACATAGTGTAAATATAGGAATAAAGGTATGATTGCCAATAAAATGTGAATATAAGAATGATGACCAAAACATAGTACATTAAATAATTTTCACTAGAAAATGATAGTGTAAAAAACCGTATTCTAGTATGAACATACTAAGTATGCTATATGGATATAACATACCTCGGTTATACTGTATATACGTTATGTTTGTTAATCATACCTATGTTCCTATATATACACTATATTTGTCCATCATACCTATGTTCCTATATATACACTAAATTTGTTCACTATTTCTAGTTTCCTATATATGCACTATTTCATGATAATCATTCCTATATTTACGCTATGTTTGTCCATCATTTATATATTCCTATATTTACGCTATATTTGTCCATCATTTATTGTATTCCTATATTTACGCTATATTTGTCCATCATTTATATATTCCTATATTTACACTATATTTGTCCATCATTTATATATTCCTATATTTACGCTATATTTGTCCATCATTTATTGTATTTCTATATTAACGCTATATTTGTCCATCATTTATATATTCCTATATATACGCTATATTTGTCCATCATTTATATATTCCTTTATTGCATATGTTACTATAAATAGGAACAAAATCGACGTGGAAGTGCGCCAATATAGCCTCAATGTGGGCAATACATTCCGGTATTGAGCAAGTGTGCCAAAATATCGATATTTGGCCCACTTCCTAGTGTGCCAAAAATCGATATTGGGGCAACTTCCGGTCATTACGCACCTGCAGTCCAACAACCGCAGACTTTCCGCACGTGAAATTCGTACGTAATTAGCAACAAGAAGCTATTCAATTTTACGACGTGTGTTTTTTTCAAAGTGAAAATAAATAAGATAATCAACAATTTATCAAGACTTACGTTTTATAACAAGCGTTCATAAGATTCCGACGTTTCGACGTTGAATAAACAAAACAATACATGTGACGTAACGTCAACGTGCAAAATAGCGCGGTACATCGAGAAAATGTATTTTTGTTGTCGAAAAGTCATCGTTTCATGAATTGGTCAACATATGCAATAAAAAGGTTATGAAACAGGACAAGTGTGCCTTAAGTCGATATCGGCACACTTTCACCGGCATTGGCCCTCGGGCTAAAGCCCTCGGGCCAATACCTAAGCAAGTGTGCCGATATCTTCCTTAAGGCACACTTGCCCTGTTTAATAACCTATACATATTTACGCTATATTTGTCCATCATTTATTGTATTCCTACATTTACGCTATATTTGTCCATCATTTATTGTATTCCTATATTTACGCTATATTTGTCCATCATTTATTGTATTCCTATATTTACGCTATATTTGTCCATCATTTATATATTCTTATATTTACGCTATATTGGTCCATCATTTACATATTCCTATATTTACGCTATATTTGTCCATCATTTATATATTCCTATATTTACGCTATATTTGTCCATCATTTATTGTATTCCTATATTTGCGCTATATTTGTCCATCATTTATATATTCCTATATTTACCCTATATTTGTCCATCATTTATATATTCCTATATTTACGCTATATTTGTCCATCATTTATATATTCCTATATTTACGCTATATTTGTCCATCATTTATATATTCCTATATTTACCCTATATTTGTCCATCATTTATATATTCCTATATTTACACTATATTTGTCCATCATTTATATATTCCTATATTTACACTATATTTGTCCATCATTTATTGTATTCCTATATTGATACTCTAATTTGTCCATCATCCCAATTTTCATATATTAACACTCTATTTGCCCATCATTTCAATGTTCCTATATTTTGATCATCATTCCATATATTCCTCAATTTACACTTTATTTGTCTATAATTCCTATGTTCCTAAATTGATACTTTATTTTGTTCATCATTCTATATTCATATATTGATACTATATTTTGTCAATCATTCAATTTTCCTGTATTGATTTTTGTCTATCATTCTATATTCATATATTGATACTTTATTTTGTTCATCATTCTATATTCCTAAATTGATACTTTATTTTGTTCATCATTCTATATTCCTAAATTGATACTTTATTTTGTTCATCATTCTATATTCATAAATTGATACTTCATTTTGTTCATCATTCTATATTCATATATTGATACTTTATTTTGTTCATCATTCTATATTCCTAAATTGATACTTTATTTTGTTCATCATTCTATATTCCTAAATTGATACTTTATTTTGTTCATCATTCTATATTCATATATTGATACTTTATTTTGTCAATCATTCAATTTTCCTGTATTGATTTTTTGTCTATCATTCTATATTTATATATTGATACTTTATTTTGTCAATCATTCAATTTTCCTGTATTGATTTTTTGTCTATCATTCTATATTTATATATTGATACTTTATTTTGTCAATCTGCAATTTTCCTGTATTGATTTTTGTCTATCATTCTATATTCATATATTGATACTTTATTTTGGCAATCATTCAATTTTCCTGTATTGATTTTTTGTCTATCATTCTATATTCATATATTGATACTTTATTTTGTCAATCATTTAATTTTTCCTGTATTAATTTTTGTCTATCATTCTATATTCATATATTGATACTTTATTTTGTCAATCATTTAATTTTTCCTGTATTAATTTTTGTCTATCATTCTAGATTCATATATTGATACTTTATTTTGTCAATCATTCAATTTTCCTGTATTGATTTTTCGAAAAAAACGAAAAAAATATTTCGAAAAAAACGAAATAATATTTCGAAAAAACGAAATAATACTATTTCGAAAAAAACGAAATAATACTATTTTTAAAAAAAACGAAATAATTATTTCGTTTTATCGAAATAATTATTTTGATTTAAAGAAATAATATTACGTTTAAACGATAATATTTTTTTTTCGAAATAATATTATTTCGTTTTTTTCGAAAAAAAATATTATTTCGTTTTATCGAAAAAATATTATTTCGTTTTGTCGAAAAAATTATTACGTTTTTTTCGAAATAATATTTTCGTTTTATTGAATTATTATTTTGTTTTTATGAAATAATATTTCGAATTTTCGTAATAATTATTTCGAAAATTCGAAATAATTGTTTCGTTTTATTGAACTATTATTTTGTTTAAACGAAATATTATTTCGAAAATACGCAATATAATTTCGATGTAACGAAATAATTATTTCGTTTTTTTCGAAAAAAATATTATTTCGTTTTATCGAAAAGATTATTACGTTTTTTTCGAAATAATTCTTTCGTTTTATCGAAATATTATTTCGTTTTTTACGAATAAAAGAAATAATTATTTCGAAAAAAAACGAAATAATCTTTTCGATAAAACGAAATAATATTTCGAAAAAACCGAAATAATACTATTTCGAAAAAAACGAAATAATTATTTCGTTACATCGAAATAATTTTTTTGATTTAACGAAATAATATTACGTTTAAACGAAATAATATTTCGATGAAACGAAATAATTTTTTCGTTTTTTTTTTCGAAATAATATTATTTCGTTTTTTCGAACAAAATATTATTTCGTTTTATCGAAAAAATATTATTCCGTTTTATCGAAAAAAAATATTACGTTTTCTTCGAAATAATTATTTCGTTTTATCGAATTATTATTTTGTTTTTATGAAATAATATTTCGAATTTTCGAGTAATTATTTCGAAAAAACGAACAAATTATTTCGAAAAAAATGTAATATGAAAAAAACGAAATAATATTATTTCGAAAAAAAAACAAAATAATTATTTCGTTTTATCGAAATAATTATTTTGATTTAATGAAATAATACTACGTTTAAACGAAATAATACTTCGGTAAAACGAAATAATCATTTCGAAAAAACGTAATAATTATTTCGATTTTTCGAAATAATATTATTTCGATTTTTCTAAATAATTATTTCGTTTATACGTGACATTAATTCCTTTAATGGAAATATTATTTCGAAAAAAAAAACGAAATAATATTTCGTTTAAACGAAAAACAAAATAATATTTCGAATAAACGAAATGATTATTTCGAAAAAGCGAAAAAATTATTTCGAATAAATTATTTTGATTTAACGAAATGATATAACGTTAAAACGAAATAATATTTCGTTTAAACGAAATGATATTTCGATAAAGCGAAATAATTATTTCGAAAAAAGTAATAGTTATTTCGATTTTTTTTGAAATAATATTATTTTGATTTTTCGAAATAATTATTTGGTTATACGTAATATTATTTCGTTTTATCGAAATAATATTTGGGGGAAAAAATAATATTTCGTTTAAACGATAAAATATTTCGTAAAAACGAAATAATATTACGTTTAAACGAAATAGTTGTAATAATAAAAAAGTATTTCAAAATGTCACTTTAGGGGCCCCGTATTTTTCGGAATTTAACGTGAACAAATTAATTTATTGACGAGTTTTGCTCACAGACTTACTTTATCTTCGTATAAATTTTTAAACAAAAATATCTTAAGCGCATGTTTTGAAAGTAATTATAATTGCTTAGCACCAAAATGAAGACAAACTTCTCAACGCCTAATTAAACAAATTGACTAAAACTGATTAAGTGTTTAAGTAGTTTATTTATTGGTCTATATAGAAGGTACACGTTTCAACAATTATATGTAAGTCAAAAGTATTATATCATTTGATTACACATTTGATTTTGTTTGTTTGAAGACTCAACTGGGTGGGTTTTCAGACGTTCCGTTGATTATAGTACAATGTATATATTAAAAATTGTTTGTGACACGCTGTTAATTTAAAAATTCATTTAACCGTGGCTGCTAAATACTGACGCAAATTCGCGCCAAAAGTATGTTATAAAGAATGTAAAAGTATGTTGGGACCAAACAATCGGTATGTTATAACCGAGTGTATGCTATATCCGGGTATGTTATAACCGAGTTGATTTTATATAGAATATATAAGGATGAAAAACGGGCCAAAAATGGTATGTTGAAACCAAGTGTATGTTATAACCGAGTATGTTATATCCAAGTTTTACTGTACTTTATTTTGTGTATTTCACTATATTCCTATATTGATACTAAATTTTGTCCATCTTTATATATTCTTAAATTGATACTTTATTTTGTCTATCATTCCTATGTTCCGATATTCGTACTATATTTTTATCATCATACGTATACACCTATATTAAAACTATATTTTGTCCATCATTCTATATTCCTATATTTACACTGTATTCCGTCCATCATTCTTACTATCTAATGTTTACACAATGTTTTAATTATTATTCCTTTATTCATATATTTACACTATATTTTTCCATAATTCCTTTATTTCAATATTTACACTATATTTTGTCCATCATTCCTTTATTCATATATTTACACTATATTTTTCCATTATTCCTTTATTTCAATATTTACACTATATTTGTCCATTATTTCTTTATTTCAGTATTTACGCTATATTTTGTCCATTATTCCTTTATTTCAATATTTACACTATATTTTGTCCATTATTCCTTTATTTCAATATTTACACTATATTTTGTCCATTGTTCCTTCATTTCAATATTTACGCTATATTTTGTCCATTATTCCTTTATCTCAATATTTACGCTATATTTTGTCCATTATTCCTTTATTTCAATATTTACTCTATATTTTGTCCATTATTCCTTTATTTCAATATTTACACTATGTTTGTCCATTATTCCTTAATTCCTGCATTCACACTGTATTTTAATCATCATTCCTTTATTTCTATATTCATACATGTATAGGAACATAGGCATGACGGACAAATATAATGTAAATATAGGAATATAGGATTAATGATCAAAATACAGTTTGAATATAGAAATATACTGTACTCACCAAAAGTTTGGAGACATATTCACTTTGTAGGCCTACTGCTTAGCTTTTATCTAAAGTTTGGTAACTGTTTATTTTGAAATGCTTCGTAGCTTTACATTAATTTTTGGTTATCATTATGATTATAACTGATGCTACAAAAAAGCGTAAAAGCTACGTTATGGAAAATAATTATAATAAACATGGTATAAGAGGCTTTATGATGTCAAATACAAAATCTTATAAATGTGTTGCATTTATGAAATTTGTTTTTATTTTATCACAAACCACACTTCAGTATACACAAAATATTGATTCTACAAAAATAATCATCAAAATTCAAGAATTGTAGTAAATTTAGTTTGTCTCTTAACTTTTGGTGGGTACTGTAAGAATGATAGACAAAATATAGTGAATATAGGGATATAGCAAAGATGGAAATATAGAAATATAGGAATGATGGGCATATATAATGTAACTATATGAATGATGGACCAAATATAGTCAAAATATAGGAACATAGGAATGATGGACAAATAAAGTGTGAATTGTGGAATATAGCACTAATGGACAAATATAGTGGAAATATGACTTTTTGGAAAGATGATCGGAGTTTAGTGTAAATATAGGAACATGAAAATGATGGGCAAATATCGTGTAAATATAGGAATATAGGAATGATAGACAAAATATAGTGTAAATATAGGAATATAGGAATGATGGACAAAATAAAGTGTAAATATGGGAATATAGGGATGATGGACAAATAAAGTGTGAATTGCGGAATATAGCACTAATAGACAAATAGAGTGAAAAAATGAATTTCTTGGAAAGATGATCGGAGTTTAGTGTAAATATAGGAACATGAAAATGATGGACAAAATATAGTGTAAATATAGGAACATGAATATGATGGACAAAATATAGTGTAAATATAGGAATATGAAAATGATGGACAAAATATAGTGTAAATATAGGAACATGAAAATGATGGACAAAATATAGTGTAAATATGGGAATATAGAAATGATGGAAAAAATATAGTGTAAATATACGAGTATAGGAATGATGATCCAAATATACTGTAAATGTGGTAATAAAGGTATGATGGACAAAATATGGGTTAAATATGGGAATATAGGAATGATGGACACAAAATAATGTAGATATGGGAATATAGGAATGATGGACACAAAATAGTGTAAATATGGGAATATAGGAATGATGGACAAAATATAGAGTAAATATGTCAATATAGGAATGATGGACAAAATATAGTGTAAAAATGAGAATATAGGAATGATGGACAAAATATAGTGTAAATATGGGAATATAGGAATGATGGACAAAATATAGTGTAAATATGGGAATATAGGGAGGATGGACAAAAAATAGTGTAAATATGGGAATATAGGGATGATGGACAAAAATATAGTGTAAATATGGGAATATAGGGATGATGGACAAAATATAGTGTAAATATGGGAGTATAGGAATGATGGACAATATATAGTGTAAATATGGAATTATAGGAATGATGGACAAATATTGTGTAAATAAGGGAATATAGGAATGACGGACAAATATTGTGTAAATATGGGAATATAGGGATGATGGACAAAATATAGTTTAAATATGGGAATATAGGAATGATGGGCAAAATAAAGTGTAAATATAGGAATATAGGGATGATGGACAATATATAGTGTAAATATAGGAAAATAGGAGTGATGGACAAAATATAGTGTAATTATGGGAATATAGGAATGATGGGCAAAATAAAGTGTAAATATGGGAATATAGGGATGATGGACAAAATAAAGTGTAAATATGGGAATATAGGAGTGATGGACAAAATATAGTGTAAATATAGGAATATAGGGATGATGGACAATATATAGTGTAAATGTAGGAATATGGGAATGATAGACAAATATTGTGTAAATATAGGAATATAGGCATGATGGACAAATAAAGTGTAAATATAAAATTTTAGGAAAGATGATCCTAGTATAGTGTAAATATAGGAATAATGATCAAAATACAGTAAAAATATAGGAATACATGTATATGAACAATGATCATATGATAGTGTAATTATAGGAATATATGAATGATCAATGATCAAATCATTGCGTCAATATACGAAAATGGGAATGATGGACAAATAAAGTGATAATATGGGAATATAGGGATGATGGAAAACATATCGTGTAAATATATGAATTTGGGAATGATGGTAAAATATTGTGTTAGTATAGGAATAATCATATCCAACTATTTGTCCTTTATCGATAAGCCTAATAGGCTAGTGCGCGCTATATAGAAATAAGAAGGACATTGGTACTTAATCTAATATAACTCGGATTTTAAAGTAGTTATTATTCCATCCCATTCAGTTTCATATAATTCGTTTCATCCTCTTTCTTATGGTATATATCTTATAAAAATTGAAAAATAAATAGTTGGGGAATTTTGAGTTAAAAATGTTAACCCTATTTCCTATGCATTTCAATACAAAACTGATTTTTTTTACCTGAACATTGGCAACGTTTTGTCCAATTTCTGTTTTATTATTTAAAAATCTTTTCTATCCCAATCGGATTCAATTACTACGATCTTTTCTTTAATAAATGGTATAGGTTTTATAATTTTAGAAGAATATTTAGTAGGGGGAAATAGCGAATTAGTTTAGTAAGTATTGTTTTTTTCCTTCCTTCGGGAGATTCCGTTTCGCTATACGGAAACTGGCTAAGATAGCCGAACGACCGATAGAATATGACGCTTTATTGCTACCGATCTTATCAACGGTCAAATATATTATTTGTTATCGTGCATTATAATCAAAGCCATAATAGGAAGATATATTTATCAACAGTCAACTTGAAAACTAACTGCTTTACAAACATGAAATTATTAAAATATAATATCCATTTAAGAAACAAAATAAACTGTTAAAACCATTCTGCTTTCTAAATTTGAGTTTGACTAAGTTTCCAAGTGGGGTACTTAAAATTATAAGACCACGTTATATTCATTTATATGTCTAAAAAGCGGGAGCCGGACAAAAGGTCCCATGGACAAAAAGTCCCATGTCATTTTTGACACGGGTGGACAAAAAGTCCCATGTAGTTTTGCCACACTGGACAAAAAGTCCCATCTCAGTTTGTCAAGGGTGGACAAAAAGTCCCATCTCATCTCTGTTTGGTCCCATATTTTATATGACTTAAACAAGTCACAATGTTATGATTTGTACTCAATGACCACACTCTAAATGTTAACTTTTATATTATGCAAATTAAATCAATTAAATGTTGCAGTCAAACTGATCACCATAACTATTGAAAATGTTATTGTTTGTCACAACAATAAAAAAAACAAAGGTAGATGAAAATCAATTAGGATCCATTCAACAAGATAAGTAGTAATAACTAGGAATTGGCAATCAGTTATGCTTATTATGAATTAAATGAATTTATCAGCTTTAAAAAAATCATCTGAAGCCATCTGGATAAAGTAGAAGTTGTTATTACAACTATTAGAATTAATTGATAGATAGAGACATTCCACCTATCAATGGGACAAAATATAACAATAAAAATGTTTAATTTTAACAGTTTGCATTAAATGATAATATATTCTATTGATCACCTAACAATGGGACTTAAATGAATCAGGACCTTATCATCACATTAGTCAAATTGAGATGGTACCAGTTGTTCAGTCTTCAAAATTGACATGGGACTTCTTGTCCACCCCTGTCTAACTTAGATGGGACTTTTTGTCCAGAGTGGCAAAACTACATGGGACTTTTTGTCCACCCCTGTCAAAAATGACATGGGACTTTTTGTCCATGGGACCTTTTGTCCTACCATCCTAAAAAGCTTGTTTTTAAGAAGTGTTTGAAGTAGATAAATGACTATTTTCTTTGCAATAAAATACTCTTAATTTTGATAAATGGGCTTTACAGATACAAGATTTTTTACTCTATGAAAATAAATCTATGTGATAAGATTAAAACGTATTTTTTTCAATTTCAAGTTTACTTGTTTCAAAAGTTGAAAATTGTATGGCATTGTATAATTCGTTAATTTTGTTTCTTATAAACTAATTATTCAAGAAGAGGAAAATACATCATTTAATTTTATAAAACGATGCTGTTTAAATGATTAATTGAAGAACTTCACATTTACAAGGTTTCCATTACAAGAGAATTCATAAAATAAGTAATAAAAATCAAATGAATTTTGTCTCATAAAACTTATAACAAAAAATACATAATATACGCATAGCTGAGATAAAACAACAACAGAAAAACTGATGACTGTACATGTATTTTCTCGTCTTAATTGCCTACCCATACAGTTCAATGCTGTTTTAACTTATAACATTTGTCTTTTCGTCACAGTATTTTTTATTAATATACTATTTGGACTAGTTATAATGCATTTTCTATAATTCTTTCAGATACTACCTAATATGCATTGATTAACTTTATTACATTCCTTATTGGACCCCTGTTGGTGCGTTTAACTACATCCAAGCGGGTGTCATTTTATACAAAGGCCCCTTTATAAACAGGGTCCTTGTTTTATGACAGGATACTACTATTATTTATTACCATCCAAGTCGTAAAACACACACAGGGTAGCGAGGATGATATAGATTTTTATTTTTTAAACAATAAATCTGTGAAATGCTGTCTGCCTGTTTTTGGCGCTGGAGTTTTTAAAAATAGCCGGTGTTAATACTTTTAAAGGATAAAGCATCTATTGATATTGATTGATGTTCCAGATGTTTGTCTTTATATGAAATTATATTAAATATTTTCAGTATTTTGATACAATTTATATGCCTATTGATTGCTTTTTTAATTGTGATTGAAATAATTATTTATGTTTATTATAAGTATTAATATGTACATTTACTTATGCTGTTGCAAATGTAAATACACACAAGGTGTAATGAAAATTACATGTATGATACATAGTTTATAAATTTTAATTCTTTTCATAAAAGGAAACGTAAATCAAATTCCATGGAGTACAGTTTTATTCTTACCGCGCACTGCAGGGTTTGTTATTAATAAGTTTATATGAAAATATAACAGATATCAAATGTTGGTAATAGACGTCATGCAGTGTCTATCACGTGATATATTGATGGGGTTTATCAGTTTTATCAATCTATGATCACAGCAGGGTGTCATATCGGAAATTTCCGAACAATACCGAGTGCAACAACGGAGGCTCTGATTAATAATCGATTTTATCGAGAAGTCAAATCAGTAAGTTACGAAAGGACAAATAGTTGGATATGGGACAGATATAGTGAAATGTTTTTTTGGAATGATGATCAAAATATAGTGTAAATATAGGGATATAGGAATGATGATCCAAATATACATATGTTAGCTCTCTATTTTTGTTATACCTAAATAACTAAACATGGCAGTTCTACTTTTTGTTTGATGTGATCTTTAAAGCTTAAGTTTTCATCAAGAAAGGCCCCTTAATTGCGAATAGTCGTCACAGATTTTATAGTTTTACCAGCAATATTGATTGATTGGGTTAAACATTTTTTCAACTGTGCTCTGCTTCTAAACATGATTAACAACTATTTTAACTCATATACATGTATAATGTTTATAAAAACGGTTTGGTGTATAAAATCAGCATTCAGATGGGCCATGTTTCATGGCTCGAATCCAGAATAAAAGCGATTTCGCCGGGTACTGGCGTATACAAGGAATGAGGACCGACCAAGAGCTATCACGTGGGCACAAAGACCACTCTGGGAAAATTCCGTGGGCTCGGGCCAGAGACCACTAAGTGTCAGTACTTTACGTTTGGTGTATAAAATCAGCATTCAGATGGGCCATGTTTCATGGCTCAAATCCAGAGTTAAAGCGATTAAGCCGGGTACTGGCGTCTACCAGGCGAGAGATTAGACATAGGGCTATCACGTGAACATAGTGGCCACCCTTAGAAAATTCCGTTGGCTCGGGCCAGAGACCACTTAAAGTCGGTACATAACGTTTTGTGGATAAAATGTTTCAAATATGCCCTTTGTATTTGTAAAATCAATAAATGCATATAATTCTAGACTTTGTTTTAAGAATTTTATTATGATAATGACATATGTCATTTTTTATTCTTTTTTGTCGGCCATTTTGAAAAAAATGGACTGTTCCAACCGAAATGAAAAACAATATTTTTGATTTTTTTTACCGAATTTATTCTATATGCACAAAATGGCAATAGAAAATATACTATCTAGAAAAAATCAGATTGGCCAACCCTACCTTTGTTTAATCAGGGATTTTATATAACATCCATGGTTTAATTGATCCTTAACAATATAATTCACATAGTTCATTGTGAAAAAATAAATATTTCTCAAAAGTAACTGCTTCTGCAATTGACTCACAATGGCTAAAGCTGCAAAACGTATCCATTAAATTGTGTCACGTTGTACAATCTACGTTCTCAAGAGTGCTTGTCTACATCAAGGACCCTATAAACAAACGTGTTTATATTTCTTCAAAACAGAGACAGCCCGCCCGGCTAGCCCAGTTGGTAGCACGCAAGTCTATACTGATCGAGGGGTCGTAGGTTCGATTCCTAGGCGGGGCATTCTCTCGTGGAGCTTGGTCATGAAATTATATCTACGACCATTCTTCTCCTATCACTGATTCTAAATCATGTACGGCAGTTGTCAGTCACTGACGAAAGTATGCGCCTAGTAGTTGGTTAACAGCTAAATCAAGGGATTTAGCCTTTCCAGGAACAATGAGTAGGTGGGCTGACCGCCGTGATATAACCTATACAATGTGTTGCTACGGCGTTAAACCAAAAAAATCAAACAAACAAACAGTCTAACAATTAGATACATAAATTTGGATTTATTTATTTTAATCTAAGATTGGTATACAAGAAATATTCACTTAGAAAAGTGTTGATCTACGCCCAAGCACAGAGTTCTGAAATAAAAATATAATAGAGTCAGTTCTTGTATTTACATGTACGTATTGGAGTTAAATATTTAGGTATGTATATTTCGGTCAAGAAGAGTCAATGTTGTATTGTTTTTAATTAATACGTGTAATTAGTTACATTTATGCAATAATATTTAGCGTGAAAGCCAGCTCAAATCCTTCAAGAACGTGTTTTTAGATGTGTATTGATTGCATTGAGGTACAAATCAAATGAAAAAAGTTTAAGTTTCAAGTAAGAATGTTCCACAAATTAATAAACATTCATATTAGTTCTTGAAAATGAAGAAAATGATGACGACAAGAGCGTCTTACTAATGGCATCGGTATCCACTAAAAGAAATCTGTCATAATTGATAAACGCCATAAATTAATCATACCGTATCGCATCGTGCATTGTTTTTCCTAGCAAAGCGATATGATATGGGGATGAAGTGGTTCCAACTTCGCTCATAATAAATGAAAATAATGGTTTGAAGGATTATTGTATACAATACATATATTATACATAATACAGTCGTGGCTGATCCCAAGCCTGGATTCCAAATAGATAGGGCGATCCTCAACGCTGAAGGAAGAACAACAGGGGAAGAATGTTTTTCTATGGAACGTCTTTGCTGGTCATGTAAGTTCTGCACATAGCGAATCCTTACGAGCGGACGGACCCTAGTTAAAGTAAATGCCAAAACAGAAGAAGGCACAGTCTACGTACAGCAGTTGAGAATGCTGGTGGGTCATCACATTGAGCTGGTACTTGGAATACACTTCTATCAGCTATGCCTGGTCTAATATCACCAAATACCATATTTTGTACAACTTCATCTGTAACAAATATATATGAGGGTTAGTGTTGATCTTATAATGTAATGAAAAGTGTTTGAAATTTTGAGTTCTATTGGTACGAATGCATTTTTCACACTTGAAAATTTTAAATTGCCAGCTGTGTCTCAAGATTCGGCATTTTAGGTTTGCCATCTTTTCATGAGTACACCAAGGATGGATTAAGGGGGCGGGGCGAAAGCGGAGTACCCTTCCCCTCGACATAGATAAGAGCTTCAGTTCATTATAGAAATGTTTTCAAGTAAAATTACAAATAATTTTGTTCTATAAATACTTACATGTATATATCGTTTAATTTTACTATCTAGGGACCATTTATGCTTAAGAAAAAGTATAATAATTTTTAGATTTCATGATTTAAACACTTGACAAAGGACCACTAGATGTTGCTACATACAAACACACAAAGCTCTCAATTTTAGAGAACATTTTTTTTAATTTTCAAGATGTAAGTACAATAATAGTAAAACAATACAGCCTGTTTCTGTGAAAGTGACATAAATTTAGCCAACATAAAGAGGAACATTAAATTATGCTATTGATCAAATAACAAAGCTCTAGGCTTAGCGGTTTCAGACAAGATGATTTGTTTAATTACTTTTTTTGTCATGGACCTAAGGGTAGTTGTGACATCTAGCGTCCGAGTTGCGACATTTAGAGAAATTCGAGCCAAGTCGTGACGTTAAGGTGGGTCGGTACCTTACTCAGAGAAAAAGACGAAAAAAATATCATGTTCACCGATTATGATAAAAGTTGGCAGGCAGATACCTTCATGCTTCTTGTTTGTTTTTCTGGTAACCTTAGCAACGTTGTCGTTATTTTCATGACGTCATGAACGTCACAATGGTTCGCGCTATAAACAGGCATGCTAGTACATTAAACCCACATATTTAAAGTATTGAATTTCCGAGGCAAATGATAATCATACCAAAATGTTTCTGAAATGTTGCATACAATTATTTTCTTCCATAATCTAAATATCACGTGAGTTGTTAAGATTGTACAAGTCAACACTGAATTCGGGGTTTTCACGTCTAAAAGGCTTCACTTATTGCCGAGTTTTAACGTTTATTTTCATATTAACGCAGAACGGTGGTCAAATTCTTATGGCGATTTTGGAAAAGTACACACTTTTTGTGTCATTTTAATGAAATAAAAAAGGAAAGTGAACGTTCTCAGTTTTTCACAATATCGCGTTCAAAGTAAAATTACCTTCATAACAACGACTTTAATGTTACGTTGCGCTGACTCGTGAACTAGATAATAATTATTTTAGTAGCTTCGCTTCTCTGTGTTGTACTTCTATTTATATACTCGTTTGACAAAGTCGTTGCTGTTTTCATCTTTTTAACATTTCTGACAAGTGACACATACGTTTAGATGAGCAAAAAAGTGAATTCCAATCGAATATGTCACTTTATATGTCCAACATTCGGCTGAAGGTTGTGAAATTTTCGACCGAATATGTCACTGCGTGACATATACGTTTTGTGCCATATGCGGTCTAACAAAGCAGTGCTTCACTGTCTAATTAATAATGTTAGAAATTTACTGAAACGTTAATTTTGTTTATAGCCTAATAAAATACTCAAGGGTTTACTATCAATTGAACACTTCTTGTAAAAATTGCGTTCGGACTAAAAATCGAAAAAAAGTCTAGCGTATTTTTTCACATTGCTCATTTGCCAAAAACTCGCACGTATTTTTCACAACTTGTGAAAAACACGGTTTGTGAAAAATGACGCTCAACGTACATTAGTCAGAACCTCTGCAGGTTAAAATCATTTATTCAGACTTTTATCAACTGGTCAAATGCGCATTAGACATGTTGACAGGCGTTTAAACTCGAGCGACGAGTAGTACCCCATAATAATGTAATTAAGTATATATAAAAAAGCCACGTGATCACCGTAGTCACTCGAAAAATATTTTAAATGAGTACATATAGATGTTCATTTGTTTATCTATTTTATATGGGTTAAACGTCATTTCAACACGTTTTTTGTCATTTTATGGCATCTATTGCAGCTAACCTAGCTTTCCTGGACCATTGTCTATAACCAGTACTCACATACGCTTCCACACGGCCGGGAACTTCTCCATATACCTCATTAATGGAGGGAAATTGTGGTATTCGAACCCGTACCTCCCTCGGGACACTAGATTCGCAATACCGACGCGCTACCAACTGTGATACCGACCCGGGCTATATAATATGTTCAATTATTTTAAAAACCCAAATACTACCACAAGTAAGACAATGTGTACTTACTATCACCAAATCTACCAACGACATCATATGACACTGGAACACATGTATCAGCAGTGACGGATGCAAATACTTGGTAGTTGATATAATTGATGTAATAGTTCTTTACTTGTACAGATTCTCCACCGAGTCCAAAATAACCCGAGCTTTCAGTGGCGTTGCCTGAAATAAACATTTCTAACGTAAAAATACATGTAGTACTGTAACATTGATGTGTTTACTCTCCCGTACATCGGCCGAATGTTTCACTCTCGTTTGTTTTCTGACGGTGTGAGAAAACGGTAGAGTATTCACTGAGATACAAATGGAGCGTATGGCATGTTGTGTTTTTTATGTGTTTTTACAAGCTGGTTTTTGTTTTATTTATTCTGTTTCACTTTGATTTCAGATTAGATAAATTTAAATACAGTAGCTAAAATGTTAATGGTTTAGTGATTTCACAATAGCCTTGTAATTGGGCTTCAGCATCTCGCAACAGATTTCGGTCAGCGTTCTGAGTCCGATAAAACATATATGTGTTATTCTTAAAAGATGTACATTTTTAATGATAGCAAAATTTTGTCATTTGTACTGGTAAACGCTAAAACAGTAATAAACGTGTATCTTGTGGAGGGCTTACTATTATTGTATGACGAAGAGCATGTCGTATATGAGGTCATACATATTTATGTACTTAAAATAATGGTCTTGCCAACTCAGTAGGTGAATCATTATACTGATTTGAACAGACTACTTTAAGATTTTAACATTTTATTATAAAAAACGTATTATTTACACATTTACGTTATAGATATGCAAATTGTATTAATAAATGGTAAATGTTAAAATATCTCAACTAACTATAAACTATAAATTAGTTACAATGTTTCACCCCCTCAATATTGGCAGATTGTTCATAGTTGCATTGTTCACATGAACGATCTGTAATTGGTAATTTTAATGATTTCTAAAAAACCTTTAAAAATAGCAGTCGGTATTGATAAATAACTGCGTTGCTACGGTGTTATACCAACAACAGCAAAAAAAACCAGCGCAAATTACATTACATTACATTGTGACATTACAAACTTATCATTATACCTGGAATACAGTTAGATCTCCATTCACCAAGAGCTTGTTTAGAACAAGATGTAGCTGTTATGGTGTATAAAAGGTTCTGAAATGTAGAATTGATTCCTTTATAAAGTAAAAATTTACAACTCAAACCTGAACGTTCCCAATATCGATGGACAAAGATGAAGAAATTTACACATAGCTAGAGATATTTTATTGCAGATCCTAAACTTGAAACATGGAAATGTGTAATATCTTGGAAGAAAATAAATTAAAACTAAACAATTTCGATTCAAATGCTTAGAACTTTCATTCTTGTCATATCTGTTTTGGTTTAGGTCAAACGCCATAGCAACGTATTGCGCAGGTCATATCATGATGGTCAGTCAGGCTACTTATTGTTCTTGGAGAGGCTATAGATATCCGAATTAACCTGTGAACAATTTTTAAGTTACTAGGATCATACTTCCGTCAGTGACTGACAACTGTCGTACATGATTTAAAATCAGTGTTAGGAGGAAGTATGTATGTGTGCCTTGTCTGATACCGACTGACCTATAAGTGGATGGGCTCTTAGTAATCTGTGTTCCCACACAAACTTAAACTTTAAAACATTGTCTTTCATATAGTTGTAATGATTATGTAAGGTTATGGTGTGACCATTTTCATAGTATGTTTGCTCATAATAATAATTATGTTCCAGAGCACATTATTTTTATGCTAACAACATGCGGTCGTATAAACCAACGAAATGAACCCTTTATGTAGTTGTGATTTCTGACCAGATTATTGCATGTTTACAGTTGGAAACGGAAAGTCGACTATAGAAACAGATGGACATTTAAGTCATTCACTAAACCCTGCTCAGAACAAAATACATATGTCCATTGGCGGCTTATTAAATTTTACTTACGTTTTTGTAGTCGCTGACGAGTCTTTGCACGACAGATGTTTGGTCATTTAGTGTTAGAGATTGGTTTGTGGCTGTGATTCTGTTAACTGCGTCAACATGGATTGACATAGTACCCTGAAAGATGACACATCGTTCAATATACATGAAGCTTTTATTTTATGTCGGGTATACATACAGTATATACATAGTACTCACCATAAGTTTGGTGACATTTTCACTTTGTAAGCCATGTGAATAGCTTTTATCTAAAATTTGATATCTGTTTATTTTGAAATGCCTTTTAATTTTGCTTTATTCTTTGGTAATTATTATAATTATAACTGAAACTACAAAAATAGAATAATAGCTAAGTTATGGATAATAATTACAATAAACTTGGTTTTGGGGGCTTAAGGATATCAGATGCTGAATCTTATAAAAGTGTTGCATTCATGAAGCTTGTTTTCGTTTTATAACAAACCATACCTAAACATATTAAAATAATGATTCTACGAAAATTATCATCAGAATTCTAGAATAATAGTAAATTTCTTTTGTCTCCAAACTTTTGGTGGGTACTGTACATGAAGCTTTTATTTAAAGTCAGGCATACATATATTGTATACATAGTACCCACTATAAGTTTGGAAACAAAAGAAGTTTACTACAATTCTTGGATTATGATGATTATTGTTGTAGAATGATTGAATGATTTGTGATAAAATGAAACAAATTTCATTAACGCAGCACATTTATAATATTCAGCAAATGACATCCTAAAGCCTAAAAAACAATGTTTATTGTAATTATTTTCCACAACATCGTTTTTATGCAATTTTTGTAGTCTCAGTTATAAGTACATGAATAATGATAACCAAAATATAAAGCAAATATAAAAAGCATTTCAAAATAAACAATTATCAAATTTTAGATAAAAGCTATTCAGCAGGCATACAAGGTGAAAATGTGTCCAAACTTTTGGTGGGTACTTTATAATGAAATGAATAGTAGTTAACAAGTCTTTTTTGACAATAACAAAACATGTAATCTATTAATTAATAATACAAAAAGATAAAAAGCCTAAAAAGCCAAAGAACAGGCAATCATGTAGAATGAAAAGACGTTAGATAATTTGCATAAATATTGAAGCATGGTTTAAAACATTAAAAATAAATAGTGAAACTATAATATGTTACTAAAGAGCACAAGGATCTTAGAAAAATAAACAAAACAATGATAAGTAACAAATAAAGCACATTATTCATCCATATAATGATGATGATAATTAACATGATTATAGTATGAATTGGTTTCAAATAATTATCCTAGAACCAGACATATTTAAAAATATCGTTGTAAATGTTTGTTCTGTTTTGAACCAGATTGAAGCCAGACGTCAATGTCGATTAGAAAATTACGATTGAATGTCAACAGAAAAACAAGTTTGTATTGAGATTACAAAACTGGCACTTTCCACACAAACAAAATCTCACGAAAAATCATCGTAAGTCAGAAACAAGAAACTAATAATACCGTCAATTTTTGCCAATCAATTCCAAATATTTTTAATTATTAGATATTTTATGAATATCATATCATGGTTCAGTTTATTATTCTTCTGACTTTGAAATGCAAACTTACGATATTCACTGCCGATAACATTTTTCGTAAGAATTTATATGAAAAAGGTGCTCTGCAGTCCAACAAAGCCTTTAAATTTGATATTATTAGAGAGTTGGATATAAAGGACAGTGTTCTATATATTGTTGTTAAAAGTAAACTTACTTCTAGATAACTAGCATCACCATTCTTAGGACGTTGTCCCATAATCAAACCAAGACCACCTTCCCATACATCTGGTGGACAACAAAAATCAGCAGCATTTGCTGTCACAATTAAACAGAATAAAAGGACGAAGTACATGGTGATTTGCTGGAAATATAACAAAGAAATTATGAATTATTGTAGACAATAAACGATCGTTTATAACCGGGGGAATATTTTAGTTCCCGTTTTAAGCACTAAATTTTACATGAAAAGTCACCATGATGACACTCTTTTGAGATAATTACGGTGGTAAACCCACGTGACATCATCCAGGATTTTTTATCATACATGTATATGGAAAGGGAAATGCTTGGTTTAAGTTTGTTTTTCACTTATATTGAAAAATCATTTGGCGTCTTTTCTCAAGAATAAACCCCCTTCAGTCGTTTTGATTAGGGAAACAAAATTCGGATCAAAGAGTCCCGGCATTTCATCTGATCCAAAATTGTCAAGATGCCCAGATGAAGACCCATGGGTTCCCCACCGTGATAGTATCGTCGGCTATCGCAATGTCTCCAATTTTCAAGATGGCCGACATAAAACAAAACGGTAGCCACTAATGATGTTTGGCATGAATTAGTTAATTTTAGATAATGAATTGTGTGCCACTATGATCATAATTATGTAAGAAGTATTTAGTCGGATTGAACTTAAAATTCCAAAAAATATTAAGATAGCTTCTATTGTGAAAATGGTGGACTTTTCAAGTTATTTAGGGATTCATCATACACTATGGTGACTGTAGCAGTGCCCTGTAGATTTAAGTTATACACAACAGTAACGCTATAAAAAGATTAATTTCTCGTCTGATGCTGATTTGGTCAGAGAATTTCAAAAATAATATCTTCTTAAATTCATGACAGTTAAGTATGAACATGTTTTGTAATTTCTTCAATATTATTATATCTCAGATATTCAAAATAAATATACAATAGGATTTGACAAATCGCTATTCAGTAAAAGACTCGTATGATTTATCTCTCAAAAAGCATATGACTTGATAATAACATAAGAGTAGATATCTAGCGTTAATACTTCTATCAAGATACCCATGTTTTCAGCTTGCTAATATTTGACAAGCTCGCCTGCTGCTGGATGGAAGAGTCAGGATGGTCAGTCGGAGTAAATAAACAATCATAAAAGAAATGATGAATATGACTCTCTGATAAAATTTGTTTTTAAAAATCAAAGAATATTACAATCACTATACTTACATATATAAAAACCTCCAACCTTACTGTGACAAATGGGACACTAAAATGATCTTAGAGTTCAAGATAACCACTTACTAGGGTTATAAGTTGGCTTATCAATACAAAGGGGCCATTAAAGGGGACAGTTTAGAGTCTTCACAATGAAAATATATTTCGCAATTATAACATAATGTTATCCCAGTAATTGACAGATGGTTCATTTACAAACTCGATGACCCACTTAAAGTCATTGTTTAACATACAGATTGTAAAGACAATGACTTACTTCTCTGTGTATTTTTGAACATGTCAAATAGAATTTGTATTTTCTCTTTGAAAGGGAACCAATATTGTAAACATGATCTACTTAACATTACGCCTAAGGATTTTTGTTGTTGTTGGTTTAACGCCGTAGCATCTTCGAGAATGTCTTGAAAAAATAACAACCAAACAATTGCAATCTAAAATTTGGTGCATTGTTTTTGTACTGGCGTCCTAATTGTTAATAAAAATATCTTGACTAAACATATTGTATTAAAACTATGTTCATGGGTCATGTCTGACCTAATACATAATCCTTGTATTGTAATATGTTTTGAGTGAAATAAACTCTTGAAACTCTATCATACGGCATAAACAGCTTTACTCGATCATATCACACTTTCGGAAACTCATGCATGTATTACAACAATGATTTTAATAAACGCATTCTCCGTGAAATTATTCATGTTTTGACAGTTGAGAAAAAACGAACAATAGACATATACTTTCTTTAATGACTAACAACTGTAGAACATGATTGCGAATGGGTAGTAAGGTGAGAATGGCAGTAGAAATCATTTTATGACCAAGTTCCAAGACAGTACGCCCGCCAGGGAAACAAACCCCGACCCCTCTATTAGTAGACTTGCGTGCAACCAACTGAGCTAGCTGGGTGGCTATGAAGATCATTACCGTGGATTGTTAGAATAAGAGTTGTACAGTAAACTGGCTGACATAATGCTAAGGCGTAAACACTCGCTATCGTGAATACTGTTCTACTGTTCCACTGTTCTACATACATTAATAGTAGATTTTTTTATTTTTTTTTACTTCTTTTTAACCATTGACCTACTGATCCATATCAATTATTGATGATCTAACTATTAATGCAGCGATTTTGAATATGGGGAAAATAACAAGTTCAAACAAATTAAAAATATCAAATTCAGTGACCGTGTTATTATTTAAGTTGGGACAGGTTAATATAATAGAACTATACCGCGAGTAAAAACCATACCGCGGTATATTCCACGGTATTTATAAGTTCTTAACTAGACAGTTTTTTATATAAATCACATTGAGTAACTTATTTAAAAATTCTGAAATCAATAATAACTCTGAAAACTTTAACCTATATAGACGAACAAAAATAAAAGGATTATTCTTATAGAATACCGCGGTATTCCTGATATACCATGTTATCATACCGCAAGATTTTTTACAGCGGTTACCTCCAAGCTCCCCGCAGCGGTTATTTCCCTTTATTAAATCAATAAAGAAGCAGCGCGTGACGTTACCGCTGTGAGGAGTTTGTCAAGCTCTAATTAATAGACAGTGAAGTCTACGCATCCTTCCAATGTTTAATATAAGACATATAGTGACATGTCTGACATTAGTTATATGAATTTCTAATTTCCGGGTACGATTCTGGAACAAATATCTAAGATTTTTATAGACTAGTCTACTCTTTTTCTCGTACCCAGAGGTTATGAAGATTCTCGATCGAGAATCTTGATAACCTATGGGTACGAGAAAGCTAACATCACGGACCTAATTAAAACTAACTGAAAACTTTAGTAAAAAGTTAACAATAACAGTATATTACTATATACATAGTACGCACCAGAATACTATCAGTTATAAATATGTAATTAATGTTAATGTTTGCCATGGTCATGACTTGTTTTTTTATTGCCATAAAATGCATTTTGGCCGGAGGCGTTTGATTACTTGATAAAGTTATACATGTATATATAATAAATATAAACTATGTACTGTAATTTTAGCTTGAATTTTAAAGACGGTAAATGTCTAAATTAAAATATTGGATCCGGAGATCTAGGACAGTACAGGGACCATGAGTTGATCTACTGGCCGCCGCAAAATGACCGACAACATATTAAATGCGGCGTAAAACACAACAATACTACAATTTATACGACCTTTGTACTATGATTAATTGGTCGGTCAATGATTTATTATTTGATTAAATGTTTGGGTCACTCTCTTCTTAGTCAAAGGGTCATTGTGTTACAAGTTAACAGCGATATGTATATAAGTCATTCGCGATTATTGTTATGACGGATACTATGTTTTTTATTATTTAATAATTTAATACCAACTATTTTTGTTATCTCCGAAAATTCACATCGTTATATAATGGTCAGCTTAAAAGTGGGTTACATGAAATTATTGTTATCATATTAGAAAAACCATATGGTCAAAAGACTGATCACTTATCTTGGTTTGAGAAATGTCAACCCTTATCGCCTTAGAGTCATCTGGTCAACGGACATGTACTTTTCTAATGGGGCTCTAATGGGAAACTAACAGTAGCAAGGGCTGGTCCATATGTACATTTCATGTTTAAAATAGAGCACTTTCAGATTTTTTTTAAAAATCAGCAAAATGACCTTTTGTACAAAACTGTCTAAAATAAGCACGACATAATATTCAAATATGAACAAATACGATACAAATATGCTTTGTGTAATACACTTAAATTTAGATCACATGTCAGACAAGAGACAATGTTAGGCGTAGTGCCTCCCTGCATAGTAATAGATGCCTCAATTGAAGCGTTTAACCCATCGTCGGCAACCACAGTTACACTCCATACGTACCGTGGGCAATTTGACTGGCAAAATGTCGTTTTCATAACTATGCATGAGGCATGCAGGAGAGACCAATCTTCTTCCAATGAAATCGCATGTTACAATTAAATACTCTTCAATAACAATGACATCATACGTGGTTTTTATTACTTTGAATCGAACCCAACGCACATGTTATCTTAATAAAATGGTCGCGTAATTTCATTGGCTAGTTTTCCGCAGTGGGTTCCTTGCGGAACTAATGAAACTGACACATTAATTATTTATGATTACGAGATTTTCCCAACCAAATGGCCCATGGTACATAACGCAGCATACCGAAGTAATGTATCGTAAGATAACCGGCGATGCGTTTATCCTAGCACTAGCCAAAGACCATCGTTGGGCTAACAAATACAGAGATATTAGGATGACAGAAGAAATAGTTCATGACCAAACTCCACTAATTATGTACTGATTCGGTTACCAAAAATGGGAAATAGGGCATGCTCAGTGTGGTATCCTCATTCAATGTCAAGTAAATCGTGGGTGATGCATACTTGTGCCAAAGTCTGCTTTTAATAATATTGAATAAAGATATCTCAACACTTTTCTATTAAAAGGGAAAGTTGGTCGATTCCAATAAAATTTTGAACATGTATAGTAATGTATTTTAAGTAGACTGAATTTTGGTTTTATGTATTTTTTACGCCATGACATAGCATTTCTGGGTTAAAGAACCGTACACAGAACGCTACTCTCAAGGCATCGGTTCGGAAGAGAACTCCTTCACTGTCTGAATGTACTGTATTCACTGAACTGCGAGAGGAGCGTAACAGAACGAATGTGTTTTAACGCTTTGAGTGCTTAATAAATATATATTTATGCGACTTATAGTACTTTAGTACATCTTTTTTCTCAAAAATAGTAAATCCGTATAACATCATCAGATCAACATACATTTCTATATGGTACCGTTTTTATCGACCCTTATAGAAGATATCCATTGACAATGTGACCTACTCTTTGTTATCAGTTGATCCCATTTACTTAAAATCTCTCATTCCATTACTGTAGAGTTTATCAACCAAGTCATTCAGCAAAGACTCATTCTCCCAGCAACATGTACACAATCGCTGTTCTTCTAGCATGCGTTGGTGCCACTTGGGCGGCTGGATGCTGTATTCCACCACAATGGGAGGCCACTACATCTTTTGTTATAAACATGATTCATAATGGCAAACTTGTAGTTGCACCAGTAAGTTAACAATTAATTTTACAATTTTTGTTATTTGATTTTGTGGTATTTTGTATACTCTTTGAATGTATTGTATAGAACGTTTTATTCTGATGTAGGCACGTGTGTTTTCAGTACCTTTTCACACTATGTCATTAACTGTATTTTTACTTCAAATTAATAATCTTTCTATGTTAGAACCGAAATACATTTTGTACTCTAATGTGTTTTCCACAGGCGGCCGGCATGGTCCCAAAGCAAAAACACTATACATATGTATATATAGTGTTTTGCTTTGGGACCGTGCCGGTCGCCTGTGGGTTTTCCATATTTTATCGTATAATAAAACATACACACTCGTTTTGATGCGTTTTTAGACAAGTCGTGCTAAGTTACTTATATTTAATTTTGGCGATCAAAATTAGTGGCTATGATATTTTCTGCGACAAAGCCTAGACAAATATAAATATATTTTTAAGAATAATTTTAAATGTGTGTTAGGCATCTCTTACTTGTAGGCATTATCAATTGATAAACTCGTTCTTTGTGTATAATAAATTAGGAAATGATATTCAAAATTGTTATATCTTATTAAACCGTCAGTAGCGCATGCATTAACCCCGCTGATTTAAATGTTCACTTCAGTTCATCTGTACTCAAAATCAAAACAACTAGATTTAAATCAGCGGAGTTAATGTATGCCCCACAGACAATCGAATAACATTAAAAGGTTCTCATTCACAGGTTTCAACTTAAATGAACTTTTTCTAAAACTATCAAAGTTGTATGGACATATTTTTGGAAGCAGGAAATTAGCCTTCTGATAATGACAATTTTAATGCAAATTGACTACAACTACAAATGATGGTGTTTCATGTAGTAAATATCCATCCCGTATGTCACGATATAGACAGTTTTAGTGCATTTTTGTGACTTCTATTGTATATTTCTTGCAATATATAGGTCACAGTTTGTCTAAAAATAATAAGAATTATTTTTTGACACATTTACAGACACTGAATGATAGTTTGAAATTATAGAAAAATAAACCAAATCTGTGGACTAGTACCTTTAACTGTATTATAGGATGGTATATTGTCCATTGTACAATGAATTATATTCCCGGCGTACAGAAATTATTTTGCATATTGGCTGTGATATCATATAATCAAAAAATGTGTTTTTAGAGAAACATCCGCATATTTTTATCAAAATCTGATCACTGCGTGTGTGATGTTTTTTTTTTCATTAATAAATGTTTCACACAATAGTTAGCATTTTGGAACAGGTTTACGGTGCAGTAGAAATTCGAAAAGGATACATGATTGTCCCATCCATAAATACTGTTCATGTTGTGCATTTCATCAGTTACACTTTTATTGTATCTATATCAACACTTTATTTATCAGTATACGTACATGTATGTTTGTTATGAACGTGTGGTCTTTGTCATAATATACCATACCTATAGCTGACCGACCTGTAAACATTTTCTCTTCTACTGTACTCACCTAGAACTCAACAGCACCATTTCTTCCTATTCTCTTGTCATTCTGGTTTTCTTCCTTTCTGTTTTTCAGTTTTGTTTGTTTTCGTTTTATATAAATTCAATACTAATATAGTTCTATTACATTAACCTGTCACAACTTGAATAATTACACGGTCACTGAATCTGTTATTTTTAACCCTTTCGAACTTGTTATTTCCCAGATATTCAAAATCGAAGCCTGTATAGTTAGATTATCAATTATTAATATGGATTTGTGGCTCAATGTTTTAAAAGAGGTTAAATAATAACACATTCAGTGAGTGTGTAATTATTCAAGTTGTGACAGGTTAGTGTAATAGAACTATACAATATTATCAGCTGCAACCGGTACAATTATTTTGTATTTTAAAGGGAAACATGTGGTGTTAAGATCGAAAAAGCGGGTTTAAATCCATAGGTATCTCTTTGCCTAAAAATGCCTGAGGAGAGAAGTTTAAAATAAATTTTTAGCTATGCTATCTCTTCAAGGCCTCAACAAGTTGATCATATGTTCTATGGATTCGCTCGCACCTTAATTTTGACGGTTTTTACAAAAAAAATATTTTTATTTCCTCGCTTGCTCATAAAAATTTGGACAAACCGCTATATAACGCAGCTGAATTAAGATTTTACTTTTTTTTCTTCGCTCGCTCGCCCCATTTTTTTCCAGAAAAATCCGTAGAACACATGATCAACTTGTAGTGGCTCAATCCTCGAAAAAGTTTATGTTCATACTATTGTATATGAACTTGTTTGATAAATAAATATTGTAAATGAACAAGTACATATGCAATGTCGTATTTGCCTAATAGAGATGTATGTATGTATGTATGTATTATTAGATACTTATGTTTTACAGGGTTACTCATTGATGGCATACGATGGTGTTAACAAAATCATGGGCCAATATGAAACAATTTATTTGAACAGTGCTACTCCAAGAACTTATGGTGTGTTGATGGATTATAAAAGTGTAAGACTATTACTTACAATATATAGACCTACATTGGTTACATCGACACAAAGACGCAATGTCCCACGACATAGATTAACTAATTCAATACACGTATTTGTAAATACTATTATAGTTCGTTTTTTCTCAACTGTCAAACCATAAATAATTTCACAGTGACTTTGTGCCCTTTTTCTAATATTCGTGATATTGAGAATGTGTGAATTTAATTACAGTGAACTGAATTATTCAAACTTTGACAGATGAGTAAAAATGGATTATATAATATTGTGGTTTTTGTTACTGGTCAATTTTCACTGTTCAAAATAAGTAGTATTCATTTGGACTTGTAATGCAAAAGGCGTGTGACGATCAGATTACAAATAACATAGACTCTCGGATTCAAGAATAAAACGCTAATTGATCTACATTGAGCCATAGGCGACCGGCTCTATATAACTTTAGCTGAGCGTTACCTTTCTGCCACCAATTTATCGATCAAGCAATGAGAATCATTGCGGTATTATTATCATGGAATCGCGATGTGTGTTTTCAGAGTCCGTTTTTTACATGTGCTTCCAATTTGATAAGTCCAAACTGTAGTCCAACTAAGTTTTTAGATGCAAAATTTATTTCCGTTGTTAAATAATGACCATATTTTACAGAACACAAAATATACTACAAACATGGAAGGTGTATGTTACAAAAGTACTTTAAATAGAGATGTTGCTGAATTGAGTGGTTGTATTCCAGGTAGGGTCTATTATTATTATAATATTCATCGTCAATTAAAAGTACAAACCAAGTCATAATAAATGAAATGAAGCTACACAACAGTTATATAATGCTAGCCGGTACTATCATTGCACAATTACACATCGAGTTTATGTCCAATGACGCAAGGGTATATAATTTATATACATGTACTTTAATATGTCCCTAAAATGCATATATTCAAAGTGAATGTTGTGATCAGTGTATCGGTGTGCCCACGTGTCTGTTAGTTAACAGTCAACAGTATGCAGTAATTAACTTTTGGCGTGCCCTGTCCGTGGTCAAGGATATTCAAAACTGACCATATGAAAACAGAAGGTATTCTCTTAATCTTTGGTGTCAGAAGATTCATCAGTAATTTCCATCTTTGTGTATGGCGTGAATGTCTTCGTCAGTGTTTTAGACCGTCCAAACAGGTGACCCGACAAAACATGGCGGACGACGAGTCCATTCACTATTCCCTTTATTTGACTTTTTGACGTCCATTTTCTTATAATGTGATCTAAAATGACTCGTTTTGATTGGCTTAAGGCAACCGATGTCGACTACAAATGATGGTAAATGTGCCGTTCAGGAACGGCGACAAAAATATACCTACTATAATACAGTTTGCCTGTTTTGCCTTCAACAATTACTCATATTTTCTGGTATTCCTTGTCTATTTATAGATAATGCTACCATGGTAAGTCAAGACATTACAATCGGTATTGGAGCTAACAGCATGAAAGTTAATACATATAAATTTAACATGGAAGGAAGCGCTGCTTACGTCACAGTGACGTCAGGAAATTGTATTCCAGTTAAAGAAGTTATCCGAGGAGCTTTAGAAGGAAGTATGTAATATACATTTCTATATTGATAATGATAAAAGATTACAAAGTTGCGACAAATGTCTTTTTTGAGGCATCTTCGTCCCGCGGAATCTGAGACGAAAGCACAAAGATGCAACAAGGTTAGGGCAAAAACATGACATGAAAAATTGGCGTACTTTTGTGAAGTTTTGTCGCATAAATAGGCCCGTATGAACATTGGGGGGCTTGGGGGCTGAGCCCCCTCCCAATATTTTCATCAGTTATAGTGATTGAGGATTTTTATTTTATCTGTCACTCTCAATTGATTGATACATTCGTGCTCTTTCAGGAAAATAAAAATTACACGCTTTATTGAACTATATATAACTGCCTAAGTTATGTTATCATAACATTACTATGTTTGTTTCAGACAATTTTATTCAAGATCTTCAATATTTGAACATTACTGGTGGAATATCAGCACCAGAGAACCTTGTAGTACCACCTAAAGGCTGTGAAAACGCTCCAATGTTCAATGCTCACTTTGTAAGTCATTAATATTATTTATTCTATAGCGCTCCAGCTAGTCTTTGAATGATGATAGTTATGTGTGTGAGTGCGTTTTATTTTTAGGCTATCGGCACTGGTCAATTTGCCTTTCTCATAACTTCATTAAATTTCCCTTTTTTCTAATTTTCTCAGTCTGATGTGTAAAATGAAAGTTGGCCCATTTTTTCTTCTGACCATTGATATGACTTCTAAACTGATTTATAATTTTCGCTCAAGAAAACATAAGTACATACATGTAGTTACTAAATTAGGCTTGTAGCATCATCTTGTAGTTTTCTTTTGGATAGCCAGGTCCGCGTTGGTTCGAATGCTATCCAAAACATACCCCTTGTTTTTATTGAGCAAGTAACTTTTTATCCTACTAGTTCAGTTCTAGGGGCACCAGGAAGCGAACTTGAAAGTGGTAAATTTAAGTTGTACTTCGCGAAGTCCGAATTTCATGATTTCTTAAGACTGCGAATATTTAAGTATTTTGCAGGTCAACAGCGATGTCGCAAAAAACGTAAAAATCTTTTTTACTCATATGTCAAAAGTTTATTATTTGTACACGTTCAAATACTATTGTTTTCTGATTTGTTTTCAGGCCAGCGATGGTTTTATGGGCAGTGTAATAGGAAAACGTTCCGTATTTTTTGGATTGTAAATGATAATAATAAAGATTTATAAATGTTTAAAATCTTGTTTATTTTCTGTTTTATATCTGTTTATAGTGCGTTTATTGCACATTTTATTTGATAATAATTATAAATACCACGACAGGGAGTTTAGTCCCTTGATTACAAACGTCATTTAAAAAGATTAAAGAATATCTGATATCTCTTTCATCATGATGTCATCAAACATTGCATAAAAACTGCTTCTTTCCCTTTTCCGAAAAAAATCATTAGATCCTGTGAAGTTTTATAACAAGCTCTTAATCCTCTGCACAAAACAGACATTTAACCAGTAGCCTGTTCAATTACCCTAGACGTTCCAAAACGTTCTGTAACGATACATTCGGAACTCCTCGGCCATTCAATCATTCAAACGTATGTAGAGAGCATATAAAATGCACATATACGATATATATGTGGTGCTGATTCAATGAGGACATTTAATGTATTTTAATTACAGCTTGGATTATCTACGCAAGAAAACCGATACGTATTGCAATATATTGCGATATGGGTTTCGCATATTGCAATACGGTTTTTACCGTATTGTTACACCCCTAGTCACTAGCATCGGTCAACAGCTAGAAATCGACATGCTGAGCATACCAGAAACAATGAGGGAGTACCAATTCTGTTATGTTCATCCATAAATCAATGGTCTAATATCTTGAAAAAAAAACTGTATCTTGAGTTCAATAAGATTTCTATCAGTGGACTAAAATGCCATCTTCTGGAATAAGATGTGACATAATACATGTCAAGATTTTTCTTCTTGTAAAAGTTTAATACCATTTCTCAAATGGCTGGTCAATTAATGTTTCAAGTCAAAACAAATTGTAATTGCATTGTCTAATTTGAAGTAATGATGCTTTAAAAAATATATAACTACCTAGATATTAAGGAACAATGTCATTTTAAAATGTTATTTTTAGCGGGAAATGTAGCCAATATAGTAGGCCTATCTTATTGAATAATACCCAGTTTTGTCATATTCACTCATGGGATAAAGATTTGGGTAAAAAATAACTTTATCTAGTAGTTTTTTTTTCTAAAATCAGATTACATATTACAATATAATGAAACATGGCACTTACGGTTTTCTAAAATTAACGACCAGTATCTGTAAAGGTAGTTACCCTACATCTAAATTTACATTATGATAGTCTGTGTCTTGGTAGAAGTATCAATTTACAATAAAATTCAGTATCAATATGCAATTCACATTTGCAGTAACTTCGTAACCAATGTTATAAAAATACACGTAAACAGCAAAATATAAAATATTTAATGTCTTACGTAACAACATTGTAAAATGTAAAACATCAAAATGATGACATAAAACAAAAATTGTATCATTTTGCAACTGATTAACTTTATTCATATTGTTGAAACATTTATTGTCATCGTGTAAGGCAGAATGACTCGACACGTAGCATTCATACTCATTGCCACAGGGCTACAACTTTTCATAGTCTTAATTATGTCATTCTATTATAATTATGCACACTTCACTGCTTCCCATCAAGCAGCAAATGTCAAAATCTTTCCTCACACTTCATCATTCAATCATGTACTGTGTTTTATAAAAGACGCATTGGTTGGATTTCAAAAATTCATATTTTCTTTTATATATAAGTTGAAAACTTTTATTCAGCGACTTTTTCTTCCGATCTCCGTTTTAAAGGGTCAAATACTCCCGATCAGGAAAGATTTTGACTTTTTATGCCTAAAAAGGCCGCTCTAAAGTTCATTATTTGGCTGCATCCCGAACAGAAAGTGTTCCTCACATAGTAGGTTGTTCACAGAAATAAACATCAGACTGCTTGAACTCCATATTATTATTAAAACAATATCTCCACTTTGCCGTAGAATATAAACAATCTGATTTTAACGTGTGTGTTTGGCAGTACTTACACAATTTATTTAATATTGTTTATTTATCAACAATCAATATCACACGTTTGTTAGACAATCAACTTATCGCGAAATCTGTCAACAAACTTTAAAATAAATGTGTCCTTGGTTAAAGGCTGTGAACAAAACCTTTTTTTATCCCTATAACAATTTCTGTAATGATTTGTAGACACCACATCTGGGTCTGTTACAATCTTCCTGAAAGAAAACGTAATCACTAATGTCAGTAGGTGGAATCTACACAATACTACTACAATAACGATGAAATTCACATCATAAAGTAAAGGTGCGGTTTAGAGTCTGCTTCTACATACATGTTCAACCGACTTTACAATCTTCTACTATAACGCCTGATCATTGAAATCACCCTCAGGCAGGCGATCCCTCACAGTACCCATTTTCACCTGGGTGGAGGGGAACAATTGTAGGTAAAGTTCTTGCTCAATGAAACTAGCAGTGCCCCTAGTGGGGATCTAACCCGGACCCTCAAAGCACGCATAGGCCTACAACCACTGCCCCACTGCTCCTCTATACATGCATAATAATCACTAATGATTATGTAGTTTTTATTATTAAGGTGTTGCGTTATTTTGTTAAGCACGCTTCATGTTAAAATGGTTTACAGTAAAAAACAAACAATCATGGACGGGTACATTTCGGAAAATTCAGGGGGTCCTGACCCCCCCCCCAATAAATCCGCCTATGCTGTATACATTGTAACACGTACGAGTCCGTACAGGATGCAGATTTTCTCAACTGAAAAACATCAGAACAAATTATATCGGTGTAAGACCTACAGTATTCCACGCCAAGAAGTCCTTAAATGAATGCAAAATGATCGGTAGACCATATGATAAGATATTCTGCACGATAAGTACAAACTGTACGACACACAGTAAAAGGACAGACTCTACAAAGATGACGTGGAAGAAAACGGCTATTTACTTACCTACTATACCCCTCCTGTGGTAAAAACTCATGGGTATTCAGACCCCTGATAATTACACGCTCCCGCAAAAGTATGTTTTTCAGTCTTGATCTGGATCCTTGCATGACTTCTGTTCTTTCAAAGTAGGTTTCAATATCTGACATATTAGCTGATTTTATTGTCTTCCGTTTTAAGAAGAGGTATGTCAAAATGTTAAATCCAGATGCTGTGGGGTACAGTTTAAGTAAATACTCCTGAAAAGATAATGAACAACAGTCTACCGAATAAAAAAAACGTTCCAAGTACAAGTTGTGTAACATGTATAATGTACACGTCGCACTAAGTCTAATAACCCTTATCTGGACCGCTACAGCCGCTAACCCCACATTTCATATTTCAAAAAGTCACAAAGTTATCCATAAAACAAAATGTTCTTCAAAATTTCTCCGGTACTATATTTCAAAATTGCAGTTTTCCAAAGTTAATGAAACCTAATGATTCAGTCACGTAATAAGGATATTTGTTAAATCTTGCATTAATTTATATAGTAAGAAAACAATTTACATTAGAAACAGTAATCTTAAATCCTCCAGGTAAAATTTAATTTTATAAAGTGTGTTTTCTAATATATTTTTAATTATTTTACAAATACTGATATATTTGTATACATTTATATGTCAATTACCTTAGATAGGGACCCATTCCCGTAATTAAATAGAAGCATTGACAATGTAGTCTTTATATTTGTTTATGTATGATATCATAACGATTCACATCTTTATCAAATAAAACTTTGTTCCGTTCTTTTTTCTAGATGTACGCCAAAAAAGGGAAAAAATCTTCATGATCAGGAAGAGTTTTGACAATAGCTGCCTGATCGGGAACAACTGATAACCAATTAATATTTTGAAAGCAGTTTGATCCACATAGTGGTATCACTCACTGTGTGTAAGTTGATGTCTTCCAGCTCTTCTCCTGTAACCCTAGCTAGCGAGAAGCATGTTCAACAGATTGTCTGGGTTTCTGGACAGCTCTTTGCATTTTTAGGGAGAGGAAGTACTCGAGCAAGTAGCTCGTGGTTTCACTAATCTCTCAACTTAAGACGATTTAAAGAGTTTTGTCATTGGCTCCTACTATAGACATGTTTTGACACTAATGATGAAATATTTATCAATTTCTTATGAACATTTGCTAAACATTAGACTTAAGATCCTGAATTGTAGCCGATATTTTTAGAATTACAATGCTTTCTTGAAACTAGGCCCAGTTAAAATAATAAAAAACACATCTCGTCAGATAGAACAATTGTAGCGATACCAATAAAATTGTTACCATCATTGATTTAAAGTTGTTATGTATTCGTGGTACAATAAATTCATCCATATCTACAATGGCAAAATATTTGTATCTTGTGGCTCGTTGAAAGCAATCGTAAATTAGCACGTGCTCAGTTTCATAGTATTTTCCTACTTTTTCACCAATTTTAACTTTAAACCACACATGAAATATAAAAAAATACAAGAACATAATTATATATGACAGCGACTTAAACCATTAGCTGTCGACAACTTATTTCTTTACTCCAACCGTTTACTAACTGCAAGGTATTATTTTACATTAACAATTCACATACTGTAATGTATTAATCTATTCACAGACAGCAATCTATACTTTTACTTTATCTATTCACAGACAGCAATCTATACCTTAACTTAATCTATTCACAGACAGCAATCTATACCTTAACTTTATCTATTCACAGACAGCAATCTATACCTTTACTTAATCTATTCACAGACAGCAATCTATACCTTTACTTAATCTATTCACAGACAGCAATGTACATGTATATCTTTACTTAATCTTTTCACAGACAGCAATCTATACCATAACTTAATCTATTCACAGACAGCAATCTATACCTTAACTTTATCTATTCACAGACAGCAATCTATACCTTTACTTAATCTATTCACAGACAGCAATCTATACCTTTACTTAATCTATTCACAGACAGCAATCTATACCTTTACTTAATCTATTTAAAGACAGCAATCTATACCTTTACTTAATCTATTCACAGACAGCAATCTATACCTTTACTTAATCTTTTCACAGACAGCAATGTACATGTATTTCTTTACTTAATCTATTCACAGACAGCAATCTATACATTTACTTAATCTATTCACAGACAGCAATCTATACATTTACTTAATCTATTCACAGACAGCAATCTATACATTTACTTAATCTATTCACAGACAGCAATCTATACATTTACTTAATCTATTCACAGACAGCAATCTATACATTTACCTAATCTATTCACAGACAGCAATCTATACATTTACTTAAGCTATTCACAGACAGCAATCTATACCTTTACTTAATCTATTCACAGACAGCAATCTATACCTTTACGTTATCTATTCACAGACAGCAATCTATACCTTTACTTAATCTATTCACAGACAGCAATCTATATCTTTACTTGATCTATTCACAGACAGCAATCTATACCTTTACTTAATCTATTTAAAGACAGCAATCTATACCTTTACTTAATCTATTCACAGACAGCAATCTATACATTTACTTAAGCTATTCACAGACAGCAATCTATACCTTTACTTAATCTATTCACAGACAGCAATCTATACCTTTACTTAATCTATTTAAAGACAGCAATCTACACCTTTACTTAATCTATTCACAGACAGCAATCTATACCTTTACTTAATCTATTCACAGACAGCAATCTATACCTTTACTTGATCTATTCACAGACAGCAATCTATACCTTTACGTAATCTATTCACAGACAGCAATCTATACCTTTACTTAATCTATTCACAGACAGCAATCTATACCTTTACGTAATCTATTCACAGACAGCAATCTATACATTTACTTAATCTATTCACAGACAGCAATCTATACCTTTACTTTATCTATTCACAGACAGCAATCTATACATTTACTTAATCTATTCACAGACAGCAATCTATACCTTTACTTTATCTATTCACAGACAGCAATCTATACCTTTACTTAATCTTTTCACAGACAGCAATATATATCTTTACTTAAACTATTCACAGACGGCGATATATTTACTTAAACCATGCACAGACGGTGAGGTATTTACTTAATTAAACTATTCACAGACTGCGAGTCATTTACTTAATTAAAACCATTCACAGACTGCGAGTTATTTACTTAATTAAAACCATTCACAGACTGCGAGTTATTTACTTAATTAAACCATTCACAGACGGCGAGGTATTTACTTAATTAAACCATTCACAGACTGCGAGTTATTTACTTAATTAAAACCATTCACAGACTGCGAGTTATTTACTTAATTAAACCATGCACAGACTGCGAGTTATTTACTTAATTAAAACCATTCACAGACTGCGAGTTATTTACTTAATTAAACCATGCACAGACTGCGAGTTATTTACTTAATTAAAACCATTCACAGACTGCGAGTTATTTACTTAATTAAAACCATTCACAGACGGCGAGGTATTTACTTAATTAAACCATGCACATACTGCGAGTTATTTACTTAATTAAAACCATTCACAGACTGCGAGTTATTTACTTAATTAAAACCATGCACAGACTGCGAGTTATTTACTTAATTAAACCATGCACAGACGGCGAGTTATTTACTTAATTAAAACCATTCACAGACTGCGAGTTATTTACTTAATTAAACCATTCACAGACGGCGAGGTATTTACTTAATTAAACCATGCACAGACGGCGAGGTATTTACTTAATTAAACCATTCACAGACGGCGAGGTATTTACTTAATTAAACCATGCACAGACTGCGAGTTATTTACTTAATTAAAACCATTCACAGACTGCGAGTTATTTACTTAATTAAACCATGCACAGACGGCGAGGTACTCTTTACTAAAACTTCGCACAGACATCTATTTAGATGGGAGTTATGGGATTCATAGTCTGATGTCTTACATGAAAGATTTCTTGGGGCGCTAATTTTCTATAATATATATTGCCTATTTTGGAAATTACTTAGATGACGCTTAGTTTTTGTATTAATACATGTGAATCGGATTATCCTTTAAAGAAATCTGGCTAATGACATTTGGAGGGGCACTATACTTGTATTTTATACAAAGTATAAAACAATGTGGTTAAAGAAACTTACATGATTTCTTAAATGGGTAATCAAATGGTCGTGTTTCTAGGTATCCTTTGTTTCTGTAGATATTTAACACAGCATTTGTTGTTTTAGATATATCATAAGTATACATAAATATTTTATCCACTCCTAGTGTAATATAATATTCCAGCCATGTCTTTAAATTCACATTGTCTACCTTTTGTCCATATACTAATTTCAGACACACTGCAAATGAATCATTTACCGTAGGTGGCTTCGGTATGTAAGGTTTAAGGTATCTCTTTTGATTTAAGGGGCACGTGTTGTTTCCGACTTGAAGAGCTACCCCCATCACGTCTGTCAATGGCACATTAACATGACATGTAAACTGTTTACCGGCATACTTTAAAGTACCAGCGCCATTCATATCAGGTTGATCATAAATTGCGACAGTACCATTGCGTAATATAGTACAACATTTATAAGTTGTCTGTTTAGTAAGATTTGAAATCCAGCCTGTAAGTTTGATTTGTGATCTGTACCCCATATAGTCGGAACCGTTGAGCCCCACAGCAGATAAAATACATATTGAAGTGTTTTTGATACGACTGTTATCCCAACTGTGTGTCTGAACATCTCTTAGACGGGTTGTTGGTTGTTTCAACAGTGAAGACACAAACTTTCTCAATGGTGGCACAAACTGTACAATAGAAATGATTATAGATTATGTTATTATTATCATCATGATTTGATTTAATATATGATTTGATGTCTATTCCGTGTTTTTTCTTCTTTTTGTACATCTTTCCTTTTTACGTAACAGTTGGGCAATCTGTTTGTGATATTGCATTAAAACAGCAATGGTTGTGTCGAAGTTCATTGCTCAGGACTGTAGTAAATATATGTGTAAATATTTTTCAATGCGTTCAAAACGAAATAATACAAGTATTTCGTAAAATCGAAGTCATATTTCCTAAAAACAAAGTCATATTTCGTAAAAACAGAACAACTTATTTCCGAGTGGAACCTACGTACCTTCGTGGAGTTAAGGTTCGGAGATCTATGCCTTTCCAAAATCCGCTGGTAAGAGAAATTTCCGCCATGTAACTGAAAAAATGACATCATAAAGCATCATACATTGTGTTACTTTATGAATCATACGGATTTGAAAGTATATAAAATGTAACGGAGTGTATACGTCCAGCCCTGCGTTCAGTTACCGCGAACGTTACAAAACGTTCCGTAACGATACATTCGGAACTCCTCGGCCATTCGCTGCGAATAAGCTCGGACATATTTAGACGCTATTTTGAAACTACCGGTGTTAAAGTAAACATCGTTTAGGCATTGAGTGACGTTTCGTTTATAGTCCGTAAATTTTGAAACATCACTCATTGCCTTAACGATCTCATATTTGTGTATTAGATTAGGTTATTCGCAGCGAGTGGCCGAGGAGTTCCGAATGTATCGTTATGTAACGTTCTGTAACGTTTTGTGTAATTGAACACGCTACATGTTTTCAAATGGAATATCAGGGTATACGTATAGTCATGTGATCTTAAGCCTTTAGATCACGTGTCTATATACTCTGATACATTTGGAATGTAAAAGACTCTTGATTTCATCAAATTTTCGCTGCAATAAAAAAGAAAATATTCATTTTGAAGTGTATTTAACATCACAATTGCATTTTTATGACCAAAAATGCTCATGCTAACCTGTAAATAGTAATTGTTAATTCCAAATCCTTCGAACAAATTGTTCAGTTTTGCAAATGACCGAGTAGACTGTGTGATTCAATTTTAGCCCTGAGGATTCTAAGCTAACGATGAGAAATTTTCGTTCCCCAAGGCTATCATATTCTTGATACTAGCAGATCAAGAATCTTGACAACCTCTGAGTACGAGAATGATGATGGGTATTCACTCGACCAATAAGGAATTTTCGGGGAAAGAAAGGTAACCGTTGGTAACGGTGTAGATCATTTTAACGCTTTTTGTGACTTTTATGTCATATTTCTTTAGAATATTAAGTATACATTCTTTTAAATTTGACAATAATGTCAATTTTCCACATTTGATTAGATAATATGGAGAAGTATCTGGTGTCGTGGAAAGGTTGGTAATAGACAAGGGTTCGGGAAAGCTAGGCCATGTAAGCTGAACGCTGTAAAATAACCTAAAACGTGTTGATACGGCTTTAAACCCAGTGTAAAATTAAATACAAATTAATTTTTTTGGAACGATGCTAAATTAGCATCGTTCCAATGGTAACAAGAAAGTATAAGATTACTCTTTTCACGCTTCAACAATTTTTATTGAAAGTTAGGGTTGTCTTGGTTGATTTATCTGAAAAGGTAAACATTTAGCTGTATACATGTATTTTCAACCCACTAGATAGAAGATACTTACTGCATTAGATAGAGTACTAGCTTCGTCAAAATTTGTAATGCAGACAATCACAATACAAAACAAAATAATGGCGATGAATCCACGCTTGGTTGTCTTTACTAACGTTTCTTTATCTGAAATAATTCAAATTACGGTTATGTATAATGTTGTTAGCCGCGGCTGTGACGCATTGGTTTACTGCATGATTTCGAATTCAGGAGTAAATATTTATGAACATTTGATTTTCGTTTAGATCAAATATAAGACAGCAGAGACGTTTCAATGCTTACAGTCAAAACTACATTTATGTTTATTGAAATATATATCCTGTGAGTACTGGACTCTCAAGTCAGTTTCAATACATTCAGTTACCTGCTGGTGTCACCCCACCCACATCTTCGTTGAAACAAAACATCGTACCTGCTGATATTTCTGCAAAAATTGACATTATCCTGAGTAAAGTTTCAAAGTTTATTTAAGTTTATTATGGTGCGAATAGACTTCTGAATAGACATTTGAATAGACATCTGTCTATTCGCAACTTTATCATAGACTTCAGTCACATTCTTAATGCATATATATGATTTTGCGAATAGACTTCTGAATAGACATTTGAATGGACATCTGTCTATTCGAAACTCTATAATAGGCTTTAGACTCATTCTGAAGGTATATACATGATTTTGCGAATAGACTTCTGAAAAGACATTTGAATAGACATCTGTCTATTCGCAACTTTATCATAGACTTTAGTCACATTCTTAATGCATATATATGATTTCGCGAATAGACTTCTGAATAGACATTTGAATGGACATCTGTCTATTCGAAACTTTATTATAGACTTCAGTCTCATTCTTAAGGCATATATATAATTTTGCGAATAGACTTCTGAATAGACATTTGAATGGACAGCTCTCTATTCGCAACTTTATAATAGACTTCAGTCACATTCTGAATGCATATATATGATTTTGCGAATAGACTTCTGAATAGACATTTGAATGGACAGCTCTCTATTCGAAACTCTATAATAGGCTTTAGACTCATTCTGAAGGTATATACATGATTTTGTGAATAGACTTCTGAATAGACATTTGAATAGACATCTGTCTATTCGCAACTTTATCATAGACTTCAGTCACATTCTTAATGCATATATAAGATTTTGGGAATAGACTTCTGAATAGAAATTTGAATGGACATCTGTCTATTCGAAACTCTATAATAGGCTTTAGACTCATTCTGAAGGTATATACATGATTTTGCGAATAGTCTACTGAATAGACATTTGAATAGACATCTGTCTATTCGAAACTCTATAATAGACTTCAGTCTCATTCTTAAGGCATATATATAATTTTGCGAATAGACTTCTGAATAGACATTTGAATGGACAGCTCTCTATTTGCAACTTTATAATAGACTTCTGACTCATTTTGAATGCATATATATGATTTTGCGAATAGACTTCTGAATAGACTTTTGAATGGACAGCTCTCTATTCGAAACTCGATAATAGGATTTAGACTCATTCTGAAGGTATATACATGATTTTGCGAATAGTCTACTGAATAGACATTTGAATAGACATCTGTCTATTCGCAACTTTATCATAGACTTCAGTCACATTCTTAATGCATATATATGATTTTGCGAATAGACATCTGAATAGACATTTGAACGGACAGCTCTCTATTCGCAACTTTATAATAGACTTCAGTCACATGCTTAATGCATATATATAATTTTGCGAATAGACTTCTGAATAGACTTTTGAATGGACAACTCTCTATTCGTAACTCTATAAAAGACTTCTGACTCATTCTGAACGCATTTACCAGGTTTTGCGAATAGACTTATGAATAGACTTTTGAATGGGCAGCTTTCTATTCGAAACTCTATAAAAGACTTCTGACTCATTCTGAATGCATATACATGATTTTGCGAATAGACTTCTGAATAGACATTTGAATGGACATCTCTCTATTCGAAACTCATTAAAAGACTTCCTACTCATTCTGAATGCATTTACATGATTTTGCGAATAGACTTCTGAAAAGACATTTGAATGGACATTTGTCTATTCGCAACTTTATGGTAGACTTTAGACACATTCTTAATGGATATATATGATTTTGCGAATAGACTTCTGAATAGACATTTGAATGCACAGCTGTGCATTCGCTACTGTATGATAGACTTCTGACTCATTCTGAACGCATTAACCAGATTTCGCGAATAGACTTCTGAATAGACTTTTGAATGGACATCTCTCTATTCGAAACTCTATTAAAGACTTCTGACTCATTCTGAATGCATATACATGATTTTGCGAATAGACTTCTGAAAAGACATTTGAATGGACATCTGTCTATTCGCAACTTTATAGTACACTTTAGACACATTTTTAATGCATATATATAATTTGCGAATAGACTTCTGAATAGACTTTTGAATGGACATTTGACTCTTTTCATGTTCCGCGAAAAGACTTTCAATCTGTTTGATTGCATTACATTACTGAGTCTTTTGGAATAGACTTCTGAATAGACATTTGAATGTACAGCTCTCTATTCGAAACTCTATAAAAGACTTTTGACTCATTCTGCACGCATTTACCAGATTTCGCGAATAGACTTCTGAATAGACTTTTGAATGGACATCTCTCTATTCGAAACTCTATTAAAGACTTCTGACTCATTCTGAATGAATTAACATGATTTTGCGAATAGACTTCTGAAAAGACATTTGAATGGACATTTGTCTATTCGCAACTTTATGGTAGGATTTAGACACATTCTTAATGCATATATATGATTTTGCGAATAGACTTCTGAATAGACTTTTGAATGGACAGCTATCTATTCGAAACTCTATAAAAGACTTCTGACTCATTCTGAATGCATATACATGATTTCGCAAATGGACTTCTGAATAGACATTTGAATGGACAGCTATCTATTTGCTACTCTTTGAATAGACTTTTGACACATTTTAAATGCATATGTATGATTTTGCGAATAGACTTCTGAATAGACATTTGAATGGACAGCTGTGCATTCGCTACTGTATGATAGACTTCTGACTCATTCTGAACGCATTAACCAGATTTCGCGAATAGACTTCTGAATAGACTTTTGAATGGACATCTCTCTATTCGAAACTCTATTAAAGACTTCTGACTCATTCTGAATGCATATACATGATTTTGCGAATAGACTTCTGAAAAGACATTTGAATGGACGTCTGTCTATTCGCAACTTTATAGTACACTTTAGACACATTTTTAATGCATATATATAATTTGCGAATAGACTTCTGAATAGACTTTTGAATGGACATTTGACTCTTTTCATGTTCCGCGAAAAAACTTTCAATCTGTTTGATTGCATTACATTACTGAGTCTTTTGGAATAGACTTCTGAATAGACATTTGAATGTACAGCTCTCTATTCGAAACTCTATAAAAGACTTTTGACTCATTCTGCACGCATTTACCAGATTTCGCGAATAGACTTCTGAATAGACTTTTGAATGGACATCTCTCTATTCAAAACTCATTAAAAGACTTCCTACTCATTCTGAATGAATTAACATGTTTTTGCGAATAGACTTCTGAAAAGACATTTGAATGGACATTTGTCTATTCGCAACTTTATGGTAGACTTTAGACACATTCTTAATGCATATATATGATTTTGCGAATAGACTTCTGAATAGACTTTTGAATGGACAGCTATCTATTCGAAACTCTATAAAAGACTTCTGACTCATTCTGAATGCATATACATGATTTCTCAAATGGACTTCTGAATAGACATTTGAATGGACAGCTATCTATTTGCTACTCTTTGAATAGACTTTTGACACATTTTAAATGCATATGTATGATTTTGCGAATAGACTTCTGAATAGACATTTGAATGGACAGCTGTGCATTCACTACTGTATGATAGACTTCTGACTCATTCTGAACGCATTAACCAGATTTCGCGAATAGACTTCTGAATAGACTTTTGAATGGACATCTCTCTATTCGAAACTCTATTAAAGACTTCTGACTCATTCTGAATGCATATACATGATTTTGCGAATAGACTTCTGAAAAGACATTTGAATGGACGTCTGTCTATTCGCAACTTTATAGTACACTTTAGACACATTTTTAATGCATATATATAATTTGCGAATAGACTTCTGAATAGACTTTTGAATGGACATTTGACTCTTTTCATGTTCCGCGAAAAGACTTTCAATCTGTTTGATTGCATTACATTACTGAGTCTTTTGGAATAGACTTCTGAATAGACATTTGAATGTACAGCTCTCTATTCGAAACTCTATAAAATACTTCTGACTCATTCTGCACGCATTTACCAGATTTCGCGAATAGACTTCTGAATAGACTTTTGAATGGACATCTCTCTATTCGAAACTCATTAAAAGACTTCCTACTCATTCTGAATGCATTTACATGATTTTGCGAATAGACTTCTGAAAAGACATTTGAATTGACATTTGTCTATTTGCAACTTTATGGTAGACTTTAGACACATTCTTAATGCATATATATGATTTTGCGAATAGACTTCTGAATAGACTTTTGAATGGACATCTCTCTATTCGAAACTCATTAAAAGACTTCCTACTCATTCTGAATGCATTTACATGATTTTGCGAATAGACTTCTGAAAAGACATTTGAATGGACATTTGTCTATTTGCAACTTATGGTAGACTTTAGACACATTCTTAATGCATATATATGATTTTGCGAATAGACTTCTGAATAGACTTTTGAATGGACTTTGTCTCTCTAAAAAGACTTTGAAATCTGTTTGATTGCATAATTGACTTGTTTGGAATAGACTTCTGAATAGACATTTGAATGGACAGCTCTCTATTGGAAACTTTATAATAGACTACAGACACATTCTTAAAGCATATATATGATTTTGCGAATAGAGATCCGAAAAGACTTTTGAATGAACATTTGTCGCTTGCATTCTTGGAATAGAAACCTTGCTCATTCAGATTGCACTACTATGTTTTTGCGAATAAACTTCTGAAAAGACTTTTGAATGGACATTTGTCTCTTTACGTATTCCATGAAAAGACTTTTAAATCTGTTTGATTGCAATACTGACTTTTTTCGAATAGACTTCTGAATAGACTTCCGAATAGACAGCTGTCTTTTCGGCATTTTGTGAACAGATTTTTGTACAGATATTTGAACTTACCTATATTTATGTATACAGTAAATGCGAATAGACTTCTGAATGAATAGATTTCTCAATGCATAGCTGTCTATTGTGCGAATAGACTTTTGAATAGAGAATAGACAATAGATAGCTAACTTCACAGACCTCTGGTTTAAAACTTATTGACCTGTGTAAAAGTTCTAATTTAAGAATTATCAATGGTCGTATAGGCGATGTTGAAGGTATTGGTCAATACACATTTCTATCTCATACCGGATGTAGCGTCATTGACTATGCAATAGCATCTACCCCGTTTGTTTTCTTATATTAAAAATTTTATAGTACATGATTCTTTTCTAATTCGTCGCATGTACCAATACAATTAAGTTTTCGTATTAATAACATGAAACGACAAGTGCCGAACGAAAACGTTTTTGTTCATAAACTTGTATGGGATATTAATAAAGTTAACCTATACAAGGAGCTTATTACTAATGGATGTGCTTATTTAGAAAATATTGTCTCAGATATTATATCGTCTGCTATACCTTTACATGAGGGTATTATATCTTTTGGCAACAAACTGTATGACACAGCTGATAGTGTATTCGGTGTAAATAAAACAATACGTTCAATGAATGATATTAAAAGTACAAGTCCGTGGTTCACGCCCGCGTGTCTAAGGGCACGTTCCGCAAGGATATCGCTAGATAGCGCTTCGTTCTCTGGTACCTTTCTTGCACCAATAGTATTTACCATGTGACACCAAATCGAGGGTACCAGGGGACGAAGCGCTAGCTAGCGATCGCCTTGCGGAACGTGCCTTAAATGCCAAACGGGAATTAAACCGTGTTAATAAAAACTATCGTAAATGTAATTCGAATGATAATCATCGTGTTGTTATTAGTAAACGGCGATTTTATAGAAAAGTTAAACGTAAAGCAAAATTTGATTACAGTGTAAAACAAAAGCAAGAGTTACATAATGCCGCGAAGAAACAACCAAAACAGTTTTGGAATTTTATTAAAAAGTTTAAGAAAAAATGTAAAACGAACAGTAATTTGTCATTAGACGATTTTCATAATCACTTTAGAACTATGTTTTCTGATCCAAATGTCTTTTCTGACCATGACGTCGAAAATGTAATTGACGAAACCAGTGCACCCAACCATGTCGAAATTTTAGATAATGATTTTACTATTAATGATGTTTTAAAAGCTATAGATCAGCTTAAGCGAGATAAAAGCCCTGGGGTGGATCTTATATTAGCTGAAATTTTTATTGATGCTAAATTTCTTCTTGCCCCCATATTATGTAAATTGTTTAACCATGTATATATACTAGGACGAAAAAGAAACGCCGGGTACATAAAATATGCAACACATGTCCGGCCGTGTTTCGCAAAACAAGAAGGGTCGTCGTTAAAAGGGGGTATTTTTTCACATAATCAGCATTGGAAATCGATTGAAACTTCAACAGCTGGTTCCATACAGATGACATTTCATACAAAAATAAATATAATAATCCAATAATACAATTTATCCCTTAAAACAATCATTATAGGTTACCCGGTGTTTCTTTTTCGTCCTAGTATAATACTGGAATCTATCCCGAAGAATGGACTAAGGGTGTGCTGGTCCCAGTCCCTAAAAAGGGAGACCCTAATAATGTGGATAATTTCAGAGGGATAATGCTTACTAGTATATTTTCAAAACTATTTTCTATACTGTTGGACGTAAGAGCCCGTTTATTTGTTGAAAACAATAATATTTTAACTGACTATCAGTTTGGATTCCGCCATAACCGCAGTACTGTAGACTGTATTTTTGTTTTACAATCTATTATTAATCGTATAGTACATCATGAAAGAAAAAGCCTCTATTGCGCTTTTGTCGACTTTAAAAAAGCATTTGCCATGGTGTACAGAAATGGTATATGGTTTAAACTAATGAATTATAACATGTCCACTAAGTTTTTAATTATGTTACGTAGTATGTATCAATCTGTAAAAATATGCGTTAAACTTAACAATAATTTAACTGAATATTTTGATAGTTATATGGGGGTTAAACAGGGTGAGACATTGTCACCTCTTCTTTTTTACTTTTTATAAATGACATGGAGACTTGTCTTTTCGATAATGATGCTGACTTAGTCAGTTTAGACCAATTACAAATATTTATACTGCTTTTTGCTGATGATACCGTCCTTTATTCATATTCTCTCACGGGCTTACAGTTACTATTGAATAATTTGCATACTTATTGTTCTAAGTGGAATATTATTGTTAATACATCAAAAACTGTTGTGATGTGTTGCAAATTGGGCAATAAACGCAAAAACTTTGATATCTGTTATGAAAATATCAAATTGAATATTGTTGATAAATTTTGTTACTTAGATGTTGTACTATCATCAAATGGTAAATTTTACAATACACAGAAATCATTATCTGAACAAGCATTGCGTTCTATATTTTGTATTAAATCAATTTTTCAGGTTGTCTCCCTTGGTGTACTTGAAAAAATTAAACTATTTGATAGTATGGTATTACCAATTCTTAACTACGGTTGTGAAATTTGGGGGTTTCATAAAAGTCCTGACATTGAAAAAGTATATATCAAATTTTTAAAATATGTATTAAATGTGAGATACCAGACAACTAATGTTACTGTATATGGCGAACTTGGTAAAGTACCCTTAGATATTGTAAGGAAAGAACGTATTTTAAAGTATTTTTTTAAAATAGTAAATGCCAAGAATTCACTTATGTATAAAACATTTATGTATGATAAAGCAAATAATGTTACAAATTCTTGGGCAGGCGATGTTAAGAACTTGTTGAACGATCTAGGATACTCATACATATGGGATACTACATGTATGGATTTTTCACGTTCCCAGTTGAACAATATTATACAATGTTTATACAGTCAATATTATCAACTATTTTTCTCTTTTTTAGACAACATGCCTAAATTGAATACCTACAAACTATTTAAAAATAATTTTGAATCTGAAAAATATTTATCTTGTATCAAAAATGATAATCATAGAATTGCTTTAACTCGTATTCGTTGCTCTGCTCATAAACTTGCCATAGAAGAAGGGCGTTATAGAAATATTGACAGAGCCGATAGAAAATGCATTTTTTTGCGATATGAACGTAATTGAAGATGAATACCATTTTATTTTAATCTGTCCTATGTACTAATATTCGCACAGAATGCCTACCCAATTATTATAACCATTGGCCAACTATTCAAAAATTATGAAATTTAATGTCATCAACAAGTACCAGTCAATTTGTAAATTAGCAAAATATATATATCTTGCTAATAAAAAAACGATCTTCTGTACTAAACCAAGTGAATACATAATAAGTTTACGATTTAATTTTGTTGATATCTTGTTTTGCTTGGAGTTTTCTTTTTTTTGGTCTACCTTTTTGTCTAACTTTCTAACGATTCTTTGTTTTTTCAAGTAAATGTACTGCTTTAAGATTCACATTCTGTACTCATACTCTTCTCAGTAATGTATCATTATTCAAATATTACTTTATACATGTTTGTTCATATATATTCCTTATGATGTATTGTCATAAATATTAATTTACATGTATGTATGTATGTTGTTGCCGCCAACTGACGGCAGAAAAGCACGTATGTGCTTAATTGCTGAAATAAATATATTTGTATTGTATTGTATTGTTCAGTTACCGCGAACGTTACGGAACGTTACATAACGATACATTCGGAACTCCTCGGTCATTCGCTGCGAATAATCTCGGACATATTTAGACGCTATTTTGAAACTACTGGTGTTGAAGTAAACAAATATATGATCGTGTAGGCATTGAGTGATGTTTCGTTTCTAGTCCGTAAATTTTGAAACATCGCTCATTGCCTTAACGATCGCATAATTGTGTATTAGATTAGATTATTCGCAGCGAATGGCCGAGGAGTTCCGAATGTGTCGTTATGTAACGTTCTGTAACGTTCGCGGTAACTGAACACGCTACTGGTTATAAGTATGCAAAGAAAACAGCATTGAAAAACCGTATGAAACACATGAGGCCCCCGAATTGGTCTATATCTATTGATCTTTAAATACTTGGGGGCTCGTATTATCAAGATTTTACGACCGATTTTAGACGTAAATTCTTCTTCATTCTTTTGTTAAATTATCGTAAGACTTTTGAGAATATGCTTTCTTGAATGTCAAACATGTCAATAAATACTATTTAAATCAATATTTACAAAATTAGTCTTAATTAAAAAGATACATACAAAATGCAATATCAAAATTTATGCCCTGTGGCAAGAAGTTTAATCATAGCGCGTTTTGTATACAGCGATATAGACGGTGGTGTTTTGTTATATTATAAACACACGTTTTGCTAGTGAAACCATGGGCACGTTCCGCAAGGCTATCACCAGCTAGCGCTTTTTGAAGATTATTTTTGTAGCATAAGAGGTCTACGGAACAATTTTGTTTCAAGCTAGCAAATCCAAGATGGCGACTTTCTCATACAAAAAGTTCAGAATTGTATCAAACGAAAAATATTCAAATCAATAATTACCATGATTATTCTATTTAAACGCTTTGATGCATTAAATAAAATATATATCAGTATATCTGAAAAAGAAACACGTTCACACAGGGGGCATTTATTTTGAAAAAAAACCTGTTAACAGGGTATATTGACTTTGGTGTCGACTGAACAACTTTTGTGCTGTGGTGTTTGAAATCAACATTTTAAAGTATCTACTCATAGAGTAAAATCTATGTTGTACGTGCAGTTTTTAAATACTAGGATGTTGTAGATATGAAAAAGAGCGGTGTTCTCACTGTAAGTCTTAAGCAATTATATAAATCTAAGATGGCGATCAGGATTACGAGTGATTTGATTTGCGCATCAAACGAGTGCTTATATGTTATAGCACTATAAAAAGCATCGCAAATTATATTACTAGAGATCTGTGCACCTTTTCACAAAAATCTTACGAAAAAAGTTATCGTAAGTCAATTTCATTACTTTTGCAGTTCGATGTCAGAAGGATAATAAACATAAATATGATATTATATTCGAAATGTATCAAATACATTCTTGTATTTTACATAATTCAATAATATTTGGATTTGATTGGCCAAAAATAACCGTAATATGAATGTTTGAAAGTGCTTACGATGATTTTTATCATAAGATTGAAAAGCGTTCCTATTTTGTAAAACTTTTTAACCAGTTTACGTTACAATTAAACACGATGCTGTTGAAATTAACTCCCGTGTACAAAGGTTGTTTAATATTGATATGCTCATTTCGCATATTTCTGTATAGTAAAATTGTATTAATAATAATGTTTAAATTATATTAAAACAACAGCTAGAATAAACACTACAAAAAAGTGTCATCATTTCATGAGTTTATTTAACATTAGGCTCGTACAACACCAGCGTCGCGAAAATAAACAAATTTGTTTTAATTTAATTTAATCTGTGTTAATTTATGTAGTATTAAAGTATTATAACTAATAATTTTTAATATTTTTGATATAACAATACTGTGATACTTCAGGTAATATCTACTTTTATTTAGCCGTAACATGTTAAAATATGATATTATATATGAATGATATTTGCCTTTCTATGTTCTGCCATCAATAACAAGGACCACAAGCAAAATAAAGACTAGTTCTTTTTGTGTTATCCTTGGTATAGGGAAGCATGTCATGGCACTATATTCAAATGCGATTTTGCATGTTCTGTTTAAAACATTGTCTAAGTAATTATTAGAACTATATTTTATATTCATATTCTGGGTATTATATTAATTGTACCATTATGTGTTACCTAATACCAAATGAATACAATAAAAACTATTAAAACCGGACCCTCTGAAAACCGGAATCCTCTGAAAACCGGACGATTTTTAAAGTCCCATATTTTTCCCTATTAAATGCATTGAAAAATATCCTCTGAAAACCGGAAACTCTGAATTCCGAATACCGGACCTTTTGCCATGGCTTCTAATGATAAAATATGCATAAAAAATCCTCTGAAAACCGGACACCAAGTGTCAACTTTCTGTGTATTGTAACAGTTGTCATATGGATTTTTTTCTTTAAAATATTTTTATATACATTAATACAACAGTTTTAAACTTACGACATCTCATCTTCTAGAAATCGCAATTTCCTTTTCTGTGCTATTCAAACCTAGGTTCAATGAAGAATCTGCTGGACGTCGATACGTAAGTCCAAAATGAGTAAACAACGTCTCAATTTATCCTTAACGACCTATGCATGTGGCCATTAAACTAAATAAAATTCCTCTTAAAATTGCTTTGCAATATATAAATCAATTGAAACTTTTTACGTTGCTATATATAGCGCACTTAATGAAAAATATCACCAAAAAACAACCTTACACAAATTCGACTTGTAAAATCTTTATATCAATTCATTACCTTTCATTTCAAATAGAAAGTGATTTCCAATTAATTTTTTTGTGTTTTTACAATACTTGGCCAACAGCAAAACAATTCTTTGCCTTCGTCATAAACATAATTAACAGTGATTACATTTATTTAGCCTTGGGGAAATGAGATGTTCTTTTTTTTGGAAGATAAACATTCCCTTGTACAGTCTTCATATATAGTCTGCGGTAAATAAAACTTTACCCAAACTTGTAAACTTGATTTAGGACCTTTTTCTACATTACATATTTAATGACGGTGCATATGATAATAATAACCGGTGTTCTTTTTAGGCCTTTTTCGTCGATACAGATCTTTTTGCGTCTTTTCGGTCAAAATATTCTTTTCGTATTTTAGAGTAACCGGTGAAACTCTTTAAAGTGAAGGTAGCTGTAAAAATGGCGGAACGTGAACGTGATCCATATATTTTGGTATTATTTTGATCATTATCTCTAAGAATTAGAAGCCTAATTGAAAAATTGAAGCATATTTGAAAAAAAATCATTAATTTGGAAATTATTTCACAAATGTGATGAGTTGTTATCTAATGTTTTGCAAGTACACCGTGTTTATTTGTAATGTATACCTGTACGAAATTCATGAATTTCGCGGTTTGAACACGGATTTTAGTGCGCGATTTAAACGTGTAATTCGTTACTATTAAGCAATTTTCTAAACAAACCCTATGAGACCGCTTGTATATACAATAATTAATCACATTAAAATATAAGAATTACAATAGGTCGCCAAGTCAGCTAGTAGAAATATTCCATAATTGTTTCCGTCAAGTCCAAAAATCCTGTCTTTCGTTTTAATACACTACACTAAATTCCAGTCACACGGTACCATTTCTGCATTGTTACTGATAAATGCCCAATCGGATGTACCAAATCCGGATTACAAATTCAATCATTTTAAATTTCGGGCGACACAAAATATAGCTTTTGAACTGAATGAACGTAAACTGTAGCATAAGTCTACGTTATTTTGGATCATCCCTAGTAATTTGCCAACTTTCATTGTATAAAATATCCTTTCAGAACAAAATACATCAAAGTTTCTTATAGGTCTAAAAATTCAGTACTCTGCCACCATCTTGACAAACATGTTTGACAACATGACGACGAGATGGACCTTGATGGTCATGAAAACAATAACATTTGCTTAAAATATTTTGTTGAAAATAATCATTTTATATTATACTTACCTTAAGTTTTATATATTCTATATGATTTTATTTACCCACTGACAGTTGTATAAAAAGTAAATAAGAAATAAAATCTTAAATTACTACAAACAAAATGACTTTGTTGTTAACATATAAATTTTAAATATAATTGGAAATTTCCCTGGATCAATCAGGATTCGTCTGCTATCTGCGCTGACGCTAATATCCAAGAATTCTGATTGAAACAAGATCTTGCACAGCTTCAATTGTCTGTTAGACAATGGAAATGAATGTTTCCTAGTGAAATAGGCACTTTTATTTAATGCTTTGATATTTCAATGACTGTGAAAAATGATGTTTAAATGATTGTTTCATTGAATAATGCACACAATCGAATTACCAAATGGGTATTTGGTATGAAAATTGGGGTTAAACAAATGGGCGTTATTCTGGTGAGGTTTCATATCGGGTCTGATCCAGAACTTTAATGCCTCATCTGATGAAAATCAAAATTTAAAAAAGCGGCTTATATAAGTTGTGGAAGCCAGAACTAGTAGCCTTGTAGGGTTATTACAGAGTGCTTCAAACTTTTAAAGTCTTCCATATGAGGAGACTTTTTCTGGGAATAAACAATTCATGATCAAATTTTGCAAACCGTAAATTCAACTCGAGGGTTAGGTATATAAAACTTGTTACATTCAACAATTTTGTAGAGTTACTTCTATTTGAAGGGATTTCCCTAAAAACCATAATCAAGTATTTTTTTTGCTATCGTACATCAAAGAATACTTTTAAAAATGTTTTTAATAAAATATTTACAGCATATTATCAATACTACCAATTTTTAAAAAGGAAAATAAACATATTAAATTAAAATTGAAATTTATTGTTGATTTGCGTAATGATACATGTAGATGTACAAAGTTTTGTTTCTTTACAGGAAATCCCTTTTACAGATAATTCTGTTGGTTTGCAAGCAACATGGGGCCTTGGAAATCAATTATTTGTTCATTCATGGAATCCACACATGATGGAAGGAGGTAAGTTAGTTGTAACTTGTATTAAATGTGAATCCAGACATTTTTATCCTTATATAACAGTGGTCATTTACAGGCGCCTCTCCCTCTTGAAATCTCTTTAAAATCATGCAGTTTTCCCCAAATTTGGAGTTTTGATGTATGCACATGATGACATATATGATGTTTCATTATGAATACAGTTACTATGGCAACACATTTATTTGGGTGAGAATGTTATAAAATTGGGAGTTTTGTCGGAACACTCCGATTATGAGAATATATAATAGGTTTCTTATAGAAGTGAAATTAAAAACCTCATTAAGAGACTGTAGATATTGGGAAATCTGAACCATGTGTATAGTGCGTACAATTTGACCCCGACCTCACCTTTCACATTTGCATCTAATTATCACCTACACATATCCCGGTGAAAATCAATACCACGCCTACTCTACACTTCGACTCGTTACATATTTAAAATATAATTTAACATGTATAGAGTATACACAGCCCCATGTATAACAACTTACGATTCAAATGCATTCAAACGTGAAACTCGTGTTCTTACATTTTTGATAACAATTAATAATAAAATGGGTGTGGGGATAGTGATTGTGGGGCTAAAACCAACAACCTTTGAATTGGTAGCTAGCCTCATCGTACAATCCTTTAGTCCGGCCTATGTGCAATAGACACTCATACGCTTTAAATGTACTTTAAAATCAATCCCTGTGTTAAAATTAAATTCGAGCCATGTCGATAAAATCCGATTGTTATCGAGCTTTAATACTACATTCGTATTCAATGTAATGAATATTCTTGCATAAAGGTCAGGTCGGGGTCAATGTGTCCGCACTATACATTCTGGCTTTATGATAATGTGTACAGAATAATAATTATATCGTATTTGTCACCTTTCTGTTTAGTTTACATAATGATAAATTTGTTTTTACAGGTCAAGATATACATAGACATGGTGGCACACACATACATGAAGTTTTATGGGAAGTGGATATGCATGGACCGGTGACTAGAAAACTAGTTAATGAAACACATAGTATGTAGAGTATTAATGTTTATGTTGTTGTATGTTTACTCTTCACTTAGCTAGTGTTTTAAATTTTACATGGATAAAAGATACTAAAGTATTGATGTAAGTGTTAAAACAAGACAGCTGTTCAAAATCTTATCTGATTAAAGGGTGTCCTTTTATTAGATCACATTATGGTAATTATAATGTAAGCGTTGAATATTTTTGGGTTTCGATCTACTTTCACTTTGAAATACAATAAATAGCTTTACAAACATATTAAGCTAAAACTGTATTTATGAAAATGTTCTTTATGATTGGAGGCGTTTGAAACATTCAAATTTTCAGACATTCAGATTTAAATGTCTATTTTCTTTGCAGTACATGAACAGCACTGTTACATAAATGATAATGAGGTTTTAATCTATACATGACTGTATTCAGAGAATGTACCAAAGTACTTTGTTTGATATTAAAAGTACTTATATTATCATATACTGTATTATTACATGTATATTTTCAGATATATTTGTAACTCTACAGAATCTTGCTAAGGAAACATCAGGATCTGGTTTAAAGCCATTGTAAGTTGTTATGTCAATTATGTATGTACAGTACCCACCATAAGTTTGGAGACAAAAGAACTGCACATTTGCTAATATTCTTAAATTTCTAGGATTGCTTTTTGATGAACCAATACTTGTAACATATTTAGTAAGGACGCTGATAAAACTAAGATAAATTTCATGAATATTATGAAGTAATTTTTTATTAGCCGGATTTTTCAATGAAAAAAAAAGGCTAATAGTTTGGCGAAAGACAGGTGGGCGGGCGGGTGTCCGGTGTCGTTAACAATTGCGTTTAAGTTTTTTCTTTAGCTTATATTTCTGCCATTTATTGTCAGATCTTTATGAAACTTCATACAATGATAACATACACTGTGATGAACAGAATAAGAGAGTAACCACAACTCTACATAGCTTTATTATGGGTTATTTCCTTTTGTATTTTTTGCGTTAAAGAATTAAAATCCGGCTTTAATGTGGTTTCCACATTACATTTTTTATTAAATAATTAATTTCATCATAGAACAGGTCAATAAATTTAGAATGTCCCATTAACACTTGCAATAATACAGGCTTCAATGAATATCATTTTTCTGATGATTTAAGAAAGAGTCATTTGAATGTAACCTGTATTGGTTTGAATAGTTTTATTTGAATTCAATAGACATTGTTTATAAATGTTACCATGTGTTATAATTTATGTTATTACAGATTAGTTAAAGCCAGTAAACAATATCGTAGTGTCCTAAAGGCATGTCAGTTGTATCTACGAAGTATGTCAGGTATGTTTGACTCAATTTAGATTTTCTGGGTTGATTCCTATTTAAATTTTATCACATTCTATTCTAAGAATTGTGTCACCATACTTACCTGTTCACATTGTGGGGAGAAGGATATGTAAGCGGCTGGATAGCTCAGTCGGGAGAGCACTCGCCTTGTAAGGGAGGGGTCTTGGATTCGAATCACGGTCAGGCTGCATATTTTTCTTACCCTGTGACATTTGGGGCCCAACGTAGGGCCGTGACAATTTCTTGATCAGTTGAGAAAAGCTTGTAATAAATTAATTGCTCCTTAAACAGCCTGGAGTTCTGAAATTCGAGACGAATTTCCAGTTCGTGGGGGACTATGAACAGGTAAGTGCCGCGACATACTCTCTCACAAACTGGAAACTCTTCTCAAATTTCAGAACTTGAGGCCATTTAAGGAGCAATTAATTTATTACAAGCCTCAACTGACCAAGTAATTGTCACGGGCCCACGTTGGCGGCAAATGTCACAGGGGAAGAAAAATGTGCCTATATTCTATGAGGACCTCTTCTTGTGGCTTCCATGGTCACCTCATAAAAGGCCTTGAAAAATCCACTTGCTTACTTAAATTTATGAGAAAACGTGTTTGGGGGGGTAAGTTTTCCCAAAAGTCATCGGCTCGAGTGAGCACTTTTTTCTAGAACGTAATAAAAATCCTATTGAATGGCTCTTTCCATGTACATAGAAAGTGTTTGTAAGTCATACAAGTTTTTTCTAAAAAATTAAAATGACGTCACGCAGATAAGTCTGATTTGTGTAGGATATCAATTAATCAAAAAGCTGAATTTCTGCTGGCCAATATTTTATTATTTTTCACAATCAAGTGTCAATAAATGGCTGAGGCATATTTTACAAAATACCTTCTTGCTGTGGTCTTTTGAACCTAAGACATATTAAAGTTTGTAAGCTTTGTATCTTATTACATATCATGATTAGTTATTGATTAATACCGTTTAATATTTTGCATATTTAGAATGTGAAGAAAATGAAGAAAGAAGATATATGTTTGAAGAACAAATCAAGATATTTGATATAACCGAACTTATCTGGAGTTTATGTGAAATTCTGTGGATAGATGTTGCTCCAGGTAATATGATACCAGTCTTCGAATTTAGCCAGTTGACCGTGGAATGTGTCCATCGAAATCGCCGTTATCCAGTAACTTTTAGAATGTTAGTGGCCTGATGGTCCACCAAATTTTTACACCGTACATTTTCCATATTTAATAAAAAATAGTTGTCTTATATGATATTGATATTTTCATGTTATGACATGCTATGCTTAATCATTAATATGGATTGCATATTTTGGCATAAAAAATCCTTCCAAAAATGTTAAAATGTGAGGTAAAGCTCCACACATCGCTATTTGTAACCTCTAAGATGCATGAACTAAAATTAAAGTTTGCTGTATTTCATGTTTTTATTATTTTAGGTGGTATAGTGATGTCTCAGTTATTAGAATGGTTAAGATGGCATTTTTCTGACGGTGATATTTTATATACAGATATACAGAGAGAAGAACAACCTGAACATCATACAGAATACTGGGATTGTGTATGTCACTTTATAATGTATTTTATGACAAACAGGGCAATGCCATGTAGCAGTCAGAATATGCACAATTATACCCTTTAGCTTTGGGCAGGAAAGAAATAGTCAGGTGACTCTCATAAATGGTAGCACGCAAGTCTACTGATCTAGGAGTCATGGGTTCAAATCTTAGGTGGGACATACTTTCGTTTTGTTTGGTCATGAAATGATATTGTACGATTATATTGAACTGTCCGATTGCATAATTACACGGTTATCGGGCACCGAATATATTAATTTCCGCGTTCTATATGTAGAAATTTGCAGTAAAAAATACAATGTGTAGGTTAATTTAGTGTCCATAGCTCATCTGGTTGAATAGCCGTACGGTTAAAGTGCTATGCTACCAAAACATCAATAAAAAGAGTGTGAGTTTCAATCTAAATGAGTTTAAATCTAAATATGTCATTTTTAGCTCGACTTTTCGAAGAAAATGAGAGCTATTGCTATCACTTTTGCGTCGGCGTCGGCGTTGGCGTTGGTTTTCAGGTTAAAGTTTTTTGAAACACTTATAACTTCAACAATATCCAAGTTATTTTATTGAAAGTTGGTATACTTATTTAGTGGGACTATATTAACTATTCTGTGAAAGGGGAAAACTCTGGATGAATTATTTTATGAGTTATTGCCCTTTTATACTTAAAAAATTGCAAAATATGAGGTTAAAGTTTTTCCTATGTAGAATATCTTCAATACTGATCAAGATATTTGACTTAAAGTTTGTATACTTATTTGTCAGTACTATATTTACCCGACTATGAAGGGATGTAACTGTGGATGAATTATTTTTTGGAGTAATTGCCCTTTTATACTTAAGAAAAATGCATAATATAATGTTAAAATTATTTCTTTATGTAATATCTTTAATACTAATCAAGATATTTCACTTTAAGTTTGTTTACTTAATTATGGGTACCATATCTACACAACTATAAAGGAACATTACTTTGGATGAATTATTGCCCCCTTTCTACTTTAACATTTAAGATTAAAATTTGTTCTAATGGGATATATTTTGAACTTATGAATATATTTGAATGAAAGTTGGAATGCTTATTCGTCAGTTCTTCATCTATCGGACTATAAAGGGACATAACTCTGGATGAATTACTTCTGAGTTATTCCCCTTTATACTTTGATATTTAAGGGTTATGTTTGCTCAAATTTGATATATTTTGTTTGATAGAAAGTTAGTATACTTTTTCATCAGAACTACATCTAGTCAAATACAATGGGACGTAATAATTGATGAATTATTGTTGGAGTTGTGACTCTTTTCAACTTTTTAATTCGGGAGAAAGTAGTATGAAGTGAAATATTTTCAATACTTATGAAGATATTTAAATGACAATTAGTATGCTTATTCATCAGTACTACATCTACGCAACCACAAAGGGACATTACTCATGATTTTTTTGGAAGTTATGCCCCTTACTTTAATTTTGAATTTTGTTCAAATTGAAATACAATGTATTTATAGTTCTTCACATAGATATTTAAATGAAAGTAGGTATGCCTATTCGTTGATACTATGTCTACTTTACTCTGAAGGGGCGTTACTATGGATGAATATTCTAGGAGTAATGCCCCTTTTATATTTTACAAATGTGAATTGGTAATTATTGTTTGACTGAATTATATCCTTTCAAAAATTATGTCCTGTCTTGAAAGTACTTTTGTTTAAAGATAAGCCTTGCCATGAACAAAACACCCGAAAAGTCGAGCGTGCTGTCCTTGGACTGCTCTTGTTTATTTTTTGTCCTTAATATTTAATTTATAAGATTTTTTAATATTTGTTTTAAATCTATCATATTCAGTATTTTTTTTTTGGAAATAGAAATAAAACAATTCAAAACAAACAATGTAAAAATAATTAAGTTTTACAGGCAGTATCGGTTGTGCTACTGTCATAATCACTTAAAGAGATGCCAACAAATTTATAACAAGGGCTTCTATAAGTTTAATGATGCACGGGACAATGTGTTTACGCAAACCGTCCATGATTTGAACGAGAAAAAAATAATTTAAAAAAGTTTCTATCGGGCTTCGAACCCACGATAAAAAGATTAGTAGACCGACCGTCTCTCCACTCGGCCACACAAACGACGATGCATTTTGCAAATAAGATATAATACATCAGTGTTATGGGCTAAAAATGTGCTCTACGTGAACTACCGAAAATAAACAATCATTAAATATACCGTGTAATGTGACGTTTTTATACCCCCGCTTCGAAGAAGAGGGGGGTATACTGTTTTACCCTTGTCCGTCCGTGCGTCCGTCTGTCCGTCCGTCCGTCCATTACGAAATTTCCGTCGCAGTTTTCTCAGCAACTATAACATGCAGCAGCCTGATACTTTGCATATTGCTTCATCCCATAGTCCCATGTGGTGTAAAGCGATGTCATGCTCCTTGCTCATCTACTTCCTGTTTGTCGCGTCCGTCCGTTACGAAACTTTCGTCGACTTTTCTCAGCAACTATAACATGCAGCAGCCTAAAACTTTAAATACTGCTTCATCCCATAGTCCCATGTGGTGTAAAGCGATTTCATGCTCCTTGCTCATCTACTTCCTGTTTGTCGCGTACGTCCGTTACGAAACTTTCGTCGCACTTTTCTCAGCAACTATAACATGCAGCAGCCTAAAACTTTGAATATTGCTTCATCCCATAGTCCCATGTGGTGTAAAGCGATTTCATGCTCCTTGCTCATCTACTTCCTGTTTGTCGCGTCCGTCCGTTACAAAACTTTCGTCGCACTTTTCTCAGCAACTATAACATGCAGCAGCCTAATACTTTGAATATTGCTTCATCCCATAGTCCCATGTGGTGTAAAGCGATTTCATGTTCCTTGCTCATCTACTTCCTGTTTGTCGCGTCCGTCCGTTACAAAATTTTGTCACAGTTTTCTCAGCAACTATAACATGCAGCAGCCTAATACTTTGAATATTGCTTCATCCCATAGTCCCATGTGGTGTAAAGCGATTTCATGCTCCTTGCTCATCTACTTCCTGTTTGTCGCGTCCGTCCGTTACAAAACTTTCGACACAGTTTTCTCAGCAACTATATCATGCAGCAGCCTAATACTTTGAATATTGCTTCATCCCATAGTCCCATGTGGTGTAAAGCGATTTCATGCTCCTTGCTCATCTACTTCCTGTTTGTCGCGTCCGTCCGTTACAAAACTTTTGTCGCACTTTTCTCAGCAACTATAACATGCAGCAGCCTAAAACTTTGAATATTGCTTCATCCCATAGTCCCATGTGGTGTAAAGCGATTTCATGCTCCTTGCTCATCTACTTTCTGTTTGTCGCATCCGTCCGTTACAAAACTTTCGTCGCACTTTTCTCAGCAACTATAACATGCAGCAGCCTAAAACTTTGAATATTGCTTCATCCCATAGTCCCATGTGGTGTAAAGCGATTTCATGCTCCTTGCTCATCTACTTCCTGTTTGTCGCATCCGTCCGTTACAAAACTTTCGTCGCACTTTTCTCAGCAATTATAACATGCAGCAGCCTAATACTTTGAATATTGCTTCATCCCATAGTCCCATGTGGTGTAAAGCGATTTCATGTTCCTTGCTCATCTACTTCCTGTTTATCGCATATTTTTAGATTTTGGCGGGGGTATCTTTAGTGAGCATTAGCTCACAGATTTATTTTAATTATGTCAAAAAAAAGGGAACTCCTTGTCAATTATTTTACTTTTTATACCCCCGCTTCGAAGAAGAGGGGGGTATACTGTTTTACCCTTGTCTGTGCGTGTGTGTGTGCGTGCGTGCGTACGTTCGTTACAAAATTTCCGTCGCCGTTTTCTCAGCAACTATAACATGCAGCAGCCTAATACTTTGCATATTGCTTCATCCCATAGTCCCATGTGGTGTAAAGCGATTTCATGCTCCTTGCTCATCTACTTCCTGTTTGTCGCATATTTTTAGATTTCGTTAAATGAAAGTTACATTATGATAGTCATATTTCTCACTGCGGGGGTATCACTTGTGAGCATTAGCTCACAGATTTACTTGTTATTTATGCAATCGGACAGTTCAATATAATTGTACAATATCTATGACCATTCTCCCTCCTACCACTGATTCTTAATCATGTAGGGTAGTAATAATTCACTGACAGAAGTATGTGCTCAGTAGCTGGTTAAAACTCAATCCAGAGATTTAGCCTTTCAAGGAACAGTAGGTAGGTTGACTGCCAGATGTGATATGCATTATGGGCAATACAATTTGTTGCTAGGGCGATAAACCCAATAAAAAAATTTCCTGCAAAATGCTTGAAATTAGTTACTATATTAGCTAGACTATTCGGAGAATAGTGGGGCTATCCTACTCAGCAGTGCGTCGGCGTAACACTTATTATACCCCCGCTTCGAAGAAGAGGGGGGTATATTGTTTTACCCTTGTCCGTCCATTACAAAATTTCCGTCACAGTTTTCTCAGCAACTATAACATGCAGCAGCCTAATACTTTGCATATTGCTTCATCCCATAGTCCCATGTGGTGTAAAGCGATTTCATGCTCCTTGCTCATCTACTTCCTGTTTGTCGCATATTTTTAGATTTTTGCGGGGGTATCACTAGTGAGCATTAGCTCACAGATTTACTTGTTGGTTAAGTTTTTAGGTGCAACATTTTTGTATCTTCTACATGTATATCTTTGTAAGTACTGGAGGGATTCACTTAAAACTTTATTTGTGTTTACAGGGTTACCATTGGAGTTCAAATACCAAGTTACATAACTCTTGCATGAATTTGAACTGAATTATGGCCTTTATATACTTAGAAATTTCTTGGTTAAGTTTTTAGATGCAACATTTTTTCTTTGCAACTACTGAAGGGATTTACGGGGGTACTAATTGATGTCAAATACCAAGTTGCATAACTCTAGCAAGAATTTTGACTGGATTATGGCACTCAAATACTTAGAATTTTTTTGGTTAAAATTTTTGGTGCAACATTTTATTTTTTAACCTACTGAAGGGATTTACTTGAAACTTCACACATGTCAACGGGGTTAGGAGGGAAGGTCAAATACTAAGTTGCATAACTCCAGCTTGAGTTTTGATTGGTTGTTGCTGTGGTTTACACGAATACCCGGAATAGTTGAGCGCACTGTCAGTAGACTGCTCTTGTTTAGTAATGAGTGTATTCAGTGGTATTATAATAAACAGGGCAAACAATGTTCAGTGCACCAGAATGTTTTCCTCCCATAGTCATCAACGTGTAAATTTAACTTCTTATGTGTACAACTTTCTATATTAGCAGAGGCTTTGAAATGTAAGAAAAATGTAATGACATTTTATAGTCTTATGTTCCATGCTTACACACGTTCACCCACTTACAGCTATTACCCCCAGTCATCCGGCTACTGATATCTCTCTATCTTTACTTGTGTGAAATGTGAAGTACATAAACATAAACCCTAAGTTGACTTGTTTTACCCTTCAGTTGATTTAGAAATTCCATGAAGGGAGCCTGTGCTTATTTTCACCTAAAGGGGAAAGGTGGCATGGCCCCTTTTAGGGGAAAAAGTGGGAAAATTATCCAGTGGGATAAACTTTTTCATGTTAGTATGGGTGAAGGGTCATGTGATTCATGGAAACTGTTGTAAACATGTGGTAGCACCAGTCTCTTGTTCCAGTGATCAAAATCTGTCTGCCAAAGAAGGTAAAATGATTTTACTGAAAAATCACTCCGGATGGAAGAAAATTAACTTCATGAAAGATCCAGAGCAGAGAATCCTGTCTGGTATTATTATACCCCCGCTTCAAAGAAGAGGGGGGTATACTGTTTTACCCTTGTCCGTGCGTCCGTCCGTTACAAAATTTCCGTTGCAGTTTTCTCAGCAACTATAACATGCAGCAGCCTAATACTTTGCATATTGCTTCATCCCATAGTCCCATGTGGTGTAAAGCGATTTCATGCTCCTTGCTCATCTACTTCCTGTTTGTCGCATATTTTTAGATTTTTGCGGGGGTATCACTAGTGAGCATTAGCTCACAGATTTACTTGTTTGTATCATTGTTTTCCTATTTCAGATCTATAGATTAGTTTTACAAGGTCAAGTGGATAAAGTTAGAGTACTATTATCAAGACACCCTTCATTTAGAATGGAAGCTTTTCAAAGTATTGATGAAGTTATTAAGAAAATGCCACAATTCAATGTGAGTTGTCATTAATGTTTTTTTTATCAATTATTTAGTCTGATGAGTTGTTAAAGGAATGTAATGTGTGCAGAATGACAAATATTTGAATTACTGTAAATATCTAGTTTTGGAAGCATAATTGATATGTTGGGTTTTTTTTTCAAAATTAAATTTAAATTTTGATAAGACTTCAGTAGATTCTACTTTAAGTGTTTTTTTGTTCAGACATTAATTGTGGCATGTTCATGTACATAAAGGACTTCTCACACACAGTTAACTGCAGTTAGCTTCAATTTTTGTGTTACTGACAAGTCACACTTGATCACTATAAATGAACTTGGCTTCTCAACTTATTTCAGCAACTGTATCGTGGTAATTCTTTATCTGAGTTTGAAATGAAATGGAGACACTGGAGAAGTGATGTGGAAAGAAGACTTGAATCACAAGAATTTGCTATAAGTGATAATTTAACTACTATTGCAAGAGTAAGTTTGTTGATCTATGTACCTTGATTTAGGGCTTTCATGATTACTAAAAAACTGAAATCGGTTTGCAGCACATATTGACAAGTATTGAGGATGAACTTCCATGTTCCTTTGTTTGTTTGTTTGGGTTTTACGGCGCACCAACACAGAACGGTCATATTGCGAACTTCCATGTTCAAAGATTAACTAATGTTATTGTCTTCTATGCAAAACACAGTGGAAGCTATTACACTTTGTTGCACCTCTTAGTTGCCGTCAACATAATACATGGTTAAAATTGTATAATACCTTTGACCATGGTCTAGGAGTTGGTACAATGCTGGCAAAACCTTTCAATAGAAAATTCAACCATAATGTACAACTTCCCTCTTACTGTAATTTTGGCTCATTGTTGAAAGGGTAGGTTACCCTGATAAAGAATAAATCGGGACATAGTTGACTTTGCATGATTCTGAGTCTGCTGTATACATATGTACATACAAGGTATATTACTTCAAACAGGTAGTTGTTTTACCAAAGGCTAACTCTCTTTGGTGTGAATAGATTTAAATTTGGAGTGTTTTGAATTTTGGTGTTTCCACTTGTATCAACTAGGTTCAAATGCTATTGCTAAAAATCCTGTGTTTTGAAATTAATTCTATTGTTCTCTGTATACATTATTTTCATTGTAATGGTACGTATTTGTTTGTTTGTACTGCAAGTGTTAACTGTAAATTTTAATTCTTGGTGAAGTCTGTTGGAAAAAAAAGATCCTGTATGGTCTCTAACCATTGAGAATTAACATGATTGTATCTTTATTTGTTGATTTAATCTAGAGCTGTCTTCGATTCCAGCAATATCCCTGTATCGTAGATATTTATTTTCCGATCAATAATTGATATGCATTTTGAAATATCGATTAAAAGCCTATATAGGTAAATAAATGAAACCGTTATAGTGGGTCAAATTTTTTAGACGAACCTTCTATCGTAAGCAGAAACAGGTGCTCTGTCATAATATGAACTGATAGGTCTAAAAAATTGACGGCACCTCCACTGAGGAAATAGCTCTAGTCCACTGAGGGTATAACATTTATGACAAATATAAATATATTATGAGTTCATGACAACATAAATGGTCTGCATAGTACTGCAGTTAAGGAATCAATATGTGTTGGTGTATTGTCGATATTTATTTCTTGATATCGTCAATATGCTTCGAGCCCAATGACAGCTCTATTTCACTCTTACCTTACTTTAATTCTAGATATTATGTGGAGAAGAAAGTGTATTCTCAGAGTTGAAAGATTTATGTGAAACATGGTATCATATGTTAATATCTAAAATGTTGTATCAGAAACCAACTATACAGTCTATTGATCTACATTTCAGCATACAGGTAACTATATCTCTAGTCATACTGGGCTCAATATTATAGGTCGCCCGATTGCCCCTGACAACCTATGTTTGGGGTTAGGGCAACCTGTTACTGCTAGTAAAGGTATGGTTCGGGCAAATCCTGAAATCCTGTACCTCTTCTTAAAAAAGTCAGTATTACCTCCCCTTGAGGACCCTTCAAGCTTAATATCTTAAAAGTACTTCTATTTATGCTTATGTTATTCATTTTCATTACATTTACAGTTGCTGATGCATTAATGGATGGCAAGAATTTATTCATAAGTACTTCTTATTTGACTTTCACTTCTGTGAAAGTATATCATAATGTATTACAACTTTTGTTGTTTCACATCTCACTTGAAGATATGCAGGTCTACTATTATGCGTTATATATTTCAGACATGTATGAATGAATACCGTAGTGATGGTAGACTAGGTGAATATGATAGTATATTATCATCAGCTTTTGAATTTGATATACATCAGGTTATCAAAGATTGCAGGTATATATGTATATTATCTTGTTGTCTACAGTTGTCACCTTAACTCACTAGCCCTTAGCCCTGAAAGTTTATGCAGGCTAGTGAACGTCATTTATATCATATAGTTTGGCCAGTTCATATTTTAGCTTTTATATCATGATATTTCAGGCTAGTGCTCAAGAAGATTTACACCGATAACTGTAAAATTTCTAAGTTTCTATAAATGAATATCTGATAATTTATATAATTTTGATATATTATTTGACAAAAAAGTAAATCATGTATATTGGTTAGCCGTGTCAACACAATTTTTTTACCAGGTTCAGCGCACCTAACCTAGCTTTCCTGGACCCTTGTTTATAACCAGTACTCATCTACCCTTCCACAAGGCTGGAAACTTATCCATATACCAATATTGTCATTATTGTTAAATTTTTAATGGAAGGGTGGGATTCAAACCTGTACCCCCTTCAGGACACTAGATTCCAAATCCAGGCTCGCTACCAACTGCCCTACCTACCTTGGGTCTTTTACTAATGTATAATTTACTGTATTTCAGTGCTGCATTAAGTGGGTGGTGGTTTGTTGCTCATTTAACAGATTTATTACATCATTGTGGACAACTAGAATCCCATAGACTGCAGTAAGTGAAAAATTATTTACCGTAACATTTTTGGTGACATTCCCTAACATTCTAAGGCTGATTGATTTTGATCACATGACCAGTAAAGGGTTGTTTGTAGGATTGGATACTTTCAGTGTTCCTTGATTCCCAGGATTCTTAAATCTTGGTGTGAATACCAGTGATTCTTAGCCATGAAAAATTGCCATGTTCTTATATGAATTTAAGTTTCCACAAATTATTCATCACAAATTGTTTCTATAAGTCTGTACATTTTTGCCTTTCATTGACTTACTAGGACTTCCTTAAGGTACTAGTAAAAACTGCTGATCACATGATTCTGGACTTGTAAACCATTGGTAGCTTTAGACCCTCCTCCCTGTTTAGAATGAAAAACCAGGAAGAGCTTCAGTCCCTCCTGGTTCAGAGATGGCTTGCATTGTTGATTGCCTCTATTACTATTGTTTTCCATGTATTATTCTGATGCTATAACTTTAGTACTACATGTATTGCCTAATCAGTGGCATTGTTTTTATTGACCAAGCATATTACATTTATTACAGATTTGGATCCAACTTAAGAGAGTTTTTGTTATTAGATTATGCTTCAAGTTTAATGTCTCATAAAAGTTTATGGCAAGTTGGTATAGATTATCTTGATAGCTGTCCAGAGTTAGGAAGGTAAATTTTACTTGTAGATACTATTTCATGAATATTTTATGGTTTACTTATGACAGAGGTGGGTTGTGTGATGATATTCTGACTGCTTGTATCAATGATTCATTGAAAGCTTTAGTTTGAGGGTCTATATTGTTATATATTTGTGTTTAATTGAAAGAAAGGAAAAAATATATGTTTACATAAAATGTTTAACCATTTGAGAATCAACCATTGTATATGTTAAAATACAGAACTGTAAGTCTACTTTCTACCGTCAAATCTTCCTGTAGGACCGACCTGATTAGTGAATGAAAGTTCTATGTATCTATAGAAACTTATAGGTAAAAAATTAATGTTAGCTTATGTCAATATTAAATTTTTTTTCAGGCAATATTTGGAACATTTTATTGAAAAATTACCAATTGATAGTGAAAGAAAGGCTCACAAAATTTTATCTGTTTGTGAAAAAAGAAATATGAGTGAACAAGGTAGATATATGTTTGTTTTTCATAACATAACATAACTGATGTTTTTTCGTTAATTACAGTCAATGAACTCCTAATATACAAATGATTCTAGACATATTTGAACTATTTTTTAAATAAATGCCTTGTAAGAGGGTTTATTACAAGAAATAAGAATGCAAGTATTGTCAGGGTAGTAAAATGTTTTTTTTATTTTCAATTTATCTGTTAACAATTATATGTTACATTAGAAAATTATTAAGAAACATGTCATAAGCTGCATAAACTAAAGCTTCCATATTTGGCTTGTAGCATCATCTTGTGGACCACTAAAAAGTGTCTTATATTGTGCCACTAAGGTAGAAGTTTGGCTTGCCATGTTGGGTCCCCATTTTATTTTATGGAAATTTTAAAACGTTATTCAGTGATTCTTTTTAATAATCATAAGTCATTAATTCATTAACCCTTTCGTTTTTAGAAGTCAGTTTATTACTGTTGTACTAGAAAATATTTCTTTACTTGATTTTCATATTATGATAATTTACACTTTATGAGCACAGAAAGACTATAGTGCTGGTACTGTGGTAGGAAGATGGACTAAAAACCAGTGATAAGGGTTTCATTCCTGTTAAGACTGGTCGAATCCTTGCATGAAAATTCAGATAGTATGTTGATTTTTCATCATATATCGAGAAATTGTCTTCTTCCTGTGGGAGGGTTAGCTAGTATTGTTAAGTGAAAAGTGTGAATTGGTTGTCATAAAGACTAGTAAAAGTGATGAAAACGGCATAAAATCCCTCACAAATAAAAATGAAGAAATCTTACAATGAAGATTTCAGTTGTTTTTCTGGATTGATCATATTGTTTTACTTGTACAATGATATTATATTTTCAGTAAAAAGTATTTGTAAAATGATGGGTATGCAATGTATAAAGAACAAAAGGTTAGGTGCAGCATTGTCATGGTTTCTAAGATCAAAGGTTGGTTGTTTTTTTATGTTGAAATCTCTTTATCAATATTTATATCCACCAAGTATTTATTTATCAAGTCATTGCCTAAACGTGGGACTAGTGAAAATTGCTATTCATATTACTCTCTATTTTAATACTATGGTTATCATGTCAGCACACATTAAGGCGATTTTACAGCTACCATTACACCTAATCTAACTGTCCTGGACCCTTGTCTATGTCGGCAACCTCACTACTTAACTATTTATTGAAGAACATTGTATTCAAATTTTCATGGAAGGATGGAGAATGGCTGTAGAAATTGTTTCATGGCCAAGCTCCACGAAAGTATGCCCCACCCAGGAATCAAACTGACCCCACGATCAGTAGACTTGTGCTATACCAACTTAACTAGCTGGGTTGCTATAACTGAAAAATTTATTGATTCAATTTCACTTTTTAGCCGGATTTTTTTTAACAAAAAAAAACAGCTAATAGTTTGGCGAAACATGCGCGGGCTGGCAGGCAGGCGTCCGGTGTCTTTAACATTGCGTTAAAGTTTTCAATGTAGCATATATTTCTGCCATTTATTGTCAGATCTTTATGAAACTTCATGCAATGATAACAAACCATGTGATGAACAGAATTAGAAAGTAACCTTTACTCTACCTAACTCTTTAATGTGGTTTCCACATTACATTTCTTGTTTTCTAATTTGTAGGATGTGGCATTTGCAACTTTAATAGCAGAAAAGTAAGTATGATTTAACATCAAAATTTAATATATCCTAATTTATTTTAGCTTGATTGTGAAACAAATTTATACAACTTAAATTAATCACTTTAAAGTCCGCTTACTGTTCATCTAGTACTTAGCCAGTTTGATGGTTTCTTGCTCGAGGAAATCAACACCTTAATTAAAAAAGTTTGTTTGCCCTTAACCAACCAACCTAAAAATGCCACCCATATTTACATAAATATATGTGGTGTTTTTTTATTGGTCAGGATTTTTCATCGTATTACTTTCCCGCTAGTTTCTTTATGCTATGATTAAAAAAAGTGCAATTATAAAATATGTTTCCTACCTACCGATTCAACCCAAAAATTTAGGGGCGGTAAAGGGCAAACAAATTATTTTTTAGTTTAGACCCAAGGTAGGTTTGGGATGGGATTGGCTCTGACTTTCTAATTATTATCTGTCAAACATGGTAACCACTTGGCGATGCCAGGCCTGCTTCTAATTTACTTCAATATCCAAGTTGACTCTAGTTTTGTGTATATTTTAGATTTCTCATGGAATACAATGACAAAGGAGAATTTTCTAACCTAGATGTCATAGATAACCTTGGTCCTAGTATGTTGATTAGTAGTCGTCTAACATTCCTTGGAAAATATCGAGAATATCATAAACTGTATGAAGAAGAAGAATTACATACAGCTGGTTCCTTATTGTTAAGTCTACTAACTTCAAGACTGGCTCCCAGAGAGTATGTATAATTATTAGTGCAATTGACCATTCCCGGTGTGACCTTTTTATTTGAATAACGATACATTTACTCCTAAAATATAACCATGTGTTCGTTTGTTAACACTACGTTTGGTGGATGAAATGTAACAGTAAACCTTTGTTAAATATGCTAATAGGCAAGGTCATGGAAAGGTCCATTCTTGTAAAATTTCTCCTAAAAAAGTGCATATTGCAAATGTATTTTTAATTGTAGATAAAGTACCAGCACTTCTGTTTTGCATTAGAAAAGACTACTGCCACTTGAACTAGCAGATCTGTATTCTCCTTTAAACAGTTAGTGCTCAAATACCCAAAGCTGATATGTTTCTTGAGAATCAGAGGTTTCAAATAGCTATATTTATGGAGTTTTCGGGGGCCTCCAGTCCCAACACTATGCCAGGGTTTTGCCCTGAACTCACCTTGGGCCTTAGCAATCCCCTGCGCCAGAGTATTCAAAATTACACCCAAAAAGCTATCAGACCCTTGACTGCTGTTTAACTGACATACTTTCATGAGTTATTGAGTATTGTACTACATGTGTATGGAACTATGACTATAATGTTATATATTTTATTCTATAGGTTCTGGGTGACATTGTTACGGGATGCTATCACATTGTTAGAGCTCAGAGAGGTATGTTTTTTTAGTTTTGTTTATGTAGCTAGGCTCAACATTTATTTTAGTCCAGTTGGACAACCAGCTTCATGTTTTACTTGCCAGAATCAAATGTTTATGAGCAGTAACCAGTTGCCTGAACCCAAGTATAGGTTGTCAGAGGCAATAGGAAGATCTTAAATGTTGTGCCCAGTGAAGTAGATGTTTTCATAATCAGAAAATTAGAATCTGTTTTCTGTTGAATTTTTATGGTATTTTAATGTAATTTTTTCCTTTAAATGAACAAATCAATGTTAGATTATTTAGTTGATTTAAAAAGTTACATTGATTATTTCTACCCGATATTACCCAAAGAGGTACCTTGCATTCTGCCTGAATATAGCTCCCTCCAACATGAGGGTAAAATCTTGTTTAATACCATAGCAACACTATCCATAAACCTCATGTTGGTGACAGATAACATAGATACATAGATTTGAAGTAAATAGACCATTCATTTCACCATAGAGATGGGTAGTATTTGATGAGAGCCACCTGGCTGGCTCAGTTGGTAGCACACAAGTCTACTGATTGAGGGGTCATGGGTTCAATTATTCCTGGGCATAGCTTACTTTTGTGGAGCTTGGTCATGAAATTATTTCTACGGCCATGAACAGTGAGTAGGTTGACTGACCGCAGTTATATGACCTATACAATGTGTTGCCATGGCGTTAAACCCAACAAAAACAAACAAAGTATTTGATTAGAGACAGTTTTTGATGGTTACTTTATGTAGTAGAGGTATAACACTGCACTTCTACACCTTTACCTTCAAGCTTGCTTTTTTTGGCAACATAGAGTATCTGCTTATCAGTAGGAATCTTCTGGGTTCAATGTTTGCTCTGATCATGATTTTTTTTATCAATTTACACTATAAATCATTGAATATTTATAATTGTTACAGATTATTTATGGTAGCAAAGAAACATATGAGTTAATGCATTGTTTAGAAGAACTTACTAAAGACAGACAATATTTGTCACCTGATCAAGATCATGATGTAAGTTATATGTTACAGTATAACCTCTGTTGAGCCGCCATCTAAAAGACAAATCCTCTGCTCCACAACAGCTTTTAGTTATTCCCAATGATGCAATTTCAATTGTATTTAACCTCTGCAGAGCCAGGACCTCTAAACAGCCTCTTTCAACTTTAGTCTTGCAACCTATATTGTAAATCTTTCTATCCTGTATTATAATATTATCGCTCTTGGAAAGAGGTCATTTTCTTTGCCAAATCTACTGAAATCATAAAATTCAGGATATTTTACACTTTCAGCCATGTTTATTATATTACACAAATTTTACCTTAGGCCACAACAAGTTGATCGTATGTTCAATAGATATTTCTTGAAAAAAAAAAAGGGGCGAGCGAGCGAAGAAAAAAAAAAAGTCTTTATTCACTTGCTTTATATAGCGGTTTGACCAAATTTTTTATGGGAGAGCGAGGAAATAAAAATATATTTTTTGTAAAAAACCGTCAAAATATAGGTGCGAGCGAATCCATAGAACATATGATCAATTTGTTGTGGCCTCAGAGTTCAAAAAAATTCTTTATAGTCTCCCCGGGAAACATTAGCTGTAAATCTGATTAAAACCTGTTTTAAGTTATCCACTCACACACTTGCTTACTTTGGATCATGCTACTATATAAAAGGGTCAGGTTCAGCTGACATTTTCTTTTATAATATTGATGATACAATCATTGTTCTCAGTGACTTGTTTACATTGTCTATGTGAAGCAATTTGCAAAGAACTTTTCAATCACTGCCTGTGATTAACACTACTGTCATATAAACTCACAAAACATTGTCTAGAAATAGAACTACAAAATCATGATTCTATTTATTATATATAAAGTGTTTTGTCTAGATGAAAGCTACGCTTTATTAGTCAACACAAGGGACATCTTGACGTGACCCTCTGTGCAATGTCAGGATATACTATACAACAGCAGTGTATAGGAAATCTGTTTACACAGATTGCATAGCTGTGAGGTTTCCATAACTGACTTGTAGCATAATCATGAGATCCCAAACAAAGATTGATCTTTCAACACTAAGTCCAATTGTGAGTGAGGTGAGGTGAGGTGAGTGAGTGATAATTCCAATCATACATACAAAATTGTACTAGTACTTTAATGAGAAAGATTATTCTGTGAATTCACCCAATGCTCAATTTTAATTGTATTCATATTTGTGGTTTTTTTTTAATGTACGATATGAAATGTTTTATATGAAATTAATTGTTTGAATAAATGAGAGAAAAGTCCCATTGTAATGGTATGCTTTCTTTGTATTTTTCAGGACTTAGCTGATCTAAAACGAACCACAGATATATTGAATCTAGCATTGACTAGAAATTTAGCTAGATCTATTGTTCTAGAAGGAAACATGAAACTATCTTAGTAATGTGACATTGATACCAAATGATGGAAATACGTACAGCTTTTTTGTAGCTGTGTGAAAATTAAAATATATCAGTGATGTTAAAAATCTTATAATAGAAAAGCAACAACTAAGTATGTTATAAAAATCTGGAGTTAAAAGTGACTAGCTGGATTTCTAGATAACTACATGTATAGTGAATAGTTCATTTTGTTGAGTTTTAAATTCAGAAATGATTATGTCAGATGAATGAATAGATGATAATTTCAACCCTGATCTCTTCCTTATCATTACGAGGGTTGTCCGCAGTACTGTTGTAAGTGCATTGGGTAAAAGAGCGAGTTACTACAGTCTTGCAGGCAACCCTCGAATATTTCATTTTCAAAGACTTAAATATATAAAGATCCTCTCAATGCTTTTTGTTGATCATATATAATATGTGCCTCATTGTATTTTAAGTGGTTTTTATACGCCCGTTTTGAAAAAACGGTCGTATTATGTTATGCTGTTGTCCGTCTGTCCGTCTGTCCGTCCGTGGACAATTGCTTGTCCGGATGATAACTCAAGAAAGGATGAACCTAGGTTCCTCAAATTTTATGTGTTGATAGCCCTTGGGTGGAGGAGGTTCCCTATTGATTTTGAGACCCCAGGGTTAAAGGTCAAGGTCACTGGGACTTAAAATAGGTAAAACTTGTCCGGACAATATCTGAACCACCAATGTACCTAAGTTCACCAAATTTAATGTAAGAGTAGCCCATGTGTCAAAGATGTTCCCTATCGGTTTTGGGGCCCCTGCGTCAAAGGTCAAGGTCACAGTGGCATCATATGGGAAAAAAACTTGTCCTGACAATAACTTAACAACCAATCTACCTAGGATCACCAAATTTTATGTGAGAGAAGCCCATGTGTCAAGGATGTTCCCAATCGGTTTTGGGGCCCCTGGGTCAAAGGTCAAGGTCACAGGGACATCAAATTGAAAAACCTTGTCCGGACCATAACTCAACAACGCCTGTACCTAGGTTCACCAAATTTTATGTAAGAGTAGCCCATGTGTCAAAGATGCGCCCTATAGGTTTATGGGGCCCAAGGTTCAAAGGTCAAGGTCACAGGGGCATTATATGGAAAAACTTTGTTTGGACAATAAATGAAACACCAATGTACCTAGGTTCACCAAATTTCATGTGAGAGTAGCCCATGTGTCAAGGATATGCACTATTGATTTTGGGGCCCCTGGGTCAAAGGTCAAGGTCACAGTGGCATCAAATTGAAAAACATTGTCCGAGTAATAACTCACTAATGACTGTACCTAGGTTCACCAAATTTCATGTGAGAGTAGCCCATGTGTCAAGGATGTACCTTATCAGTTTTGGGAAAACAGGGTTAAGTTTAAATCTTAAACCAGAAGATATCAAATTACCAAGCTGTGACTTCAAATGTTCTATCAATATGTTTATAAAGTCAAAACGGCAAACAATGAAACACTTGTCCAGACAATAACTGAACCACCAATGTACCTAGGTTCTCCAAATTTTATGTGAGGGTAGCCCTTGGGTAAAGGTTATGCCCTATTCGTTTTGGGGTTCCTGGGTCAAAGGTCAAGGTCACAGAGGCATCATATTGAAAATCCTTGTTTGGACAATAACTCATCAACTACTGTACCTAGGTTCACAAAATTTTATGTGAAGGTAGCCCTTGTGTCAAGGATGTTCCCAATAGGTTTTTGGACCCCAGACCCAAAGGTCAAGGTCACAGAGGGATCATATGGAAAAACCTTGTCCAGACAATAACTGAACAACCAATGTACCTAGGTTCACTAAATTTGGCGTGAAAGTAGCCCATGTGTCAAGGTTATGCCCTATTGGTTTTGGGGCGTCTTGGTCAAAGGTCAAGGTCACAGGGGCATCATATTGAAAAACATTGTCTGGATAATTACTCAACAATGATTGTACCAAAGTTCACCAAATTTCATGTGAGAGTAGCCCATGTGTCAAGGATGTACCTTATCAGTTTTGGGAAAACAGGGTTAAGTTTAAATGTAAACCAGAAGATATCAAATTACCAAGCTGTGACTTCAAATGTTCTATCAATATGTTTATAAAGTCAAAACGGCAAACAATGAAACACTTGTCCAGACAATAACTGAACCACCAATGTACCTTGGTTCTCCAAATTTTATATGAGGGTAGCCCTTGGGTAAAGGTTATGCCCTATTGGTTTTGGGGCTCCTGGGTCAAAGGTCAAGGTCACAGGGGCATCATATTGAAAATCCTTGTTTGGGCAATAACTCATCAACTACCGTACCTAGATTCACAAAATTTTATGTGAAGGTAGCCCTTTTGTCAAGGATGTTCCCAAAAGGTTTTTGGGCCCCAGACCCAAAGGTCAAGGTCACGGAGGCATCATATGGAAAAACCTTGTCCAGACAATAACTGAACAACCAATGTACCTAGGTTCACTAAATTTTATATGAAAGTAGCCCATGTGTCAAGGTTATGCCCTATTGGTTTTGGGGCGCCTTTGTCAAAGGTCAAGGTCACAGGGGCATCACATTGAAAAACATTGTCTGGGTAATTACTCAACAATGACTGTACCTAAGTTCACCTAATTTCATGTGACAGTAGACCATGTGTCAAGGATGTGCCTTATCAGTTTTGGGGAAACAGGGTCAAGTATAAACCTTCAACCAGAAGATATCAAATTACCAAGCAGTGACTTCATATGTTCTATCAATATGTTTATAAAGTCAAAATGGCAAACAATGAAACTTTTGTCCAGGCAATAACTGAACCACCAATTTACCTAGGTTCATTAAAGTCTATGTGAGGGTAGCCCTTGTGTCAAGGATATGCCCTTTTGGTTTTGGGGCTCCTGGGTCAAAGGTCAAGGTCACAGAGGCATCATATTGAAAAACCTTGTTTGGACAATAACTCAACAAGGACTGTACCTAGGTTCATAAAATTTTATGTGAATGTAGCCCTTGTGTTAAGGATGTTCCCAATAGGTTTTGGGGCCCCAGACCCAAAGGTCAAGGTCACAGAGGCATCATATGGAAAAACCTTGTCCAGACAATAACTGAACAACCAATGTACCTAGGTTCACTAAATTTTTTTAGGAGAGTAGCCCATGTGTCATGGTTATGTCCTATTGGTTTTAGGGCCCCTGGGTCAAAGGTCAAGGTCACAGGGGCATCATATTGAAAAACATCGTATGTGTAGTAAATCAACAATGACTGCACTTAAGTTCACCAAATTTCATGTGAGAGTAGCCCATGTGTCAAGGATGTTCCCTATTGATTTTGGGGCCCCTGGGTCAAGTTTAAACCATCATCCAGAAGATATCAAATTACCAAGCAGAGACTTCAAATGTTCAATCAATATGTTAACAAAGTCAAAATGGCAGACCATGGAAATAATGCTATATTTAATAAGTAAAATGAATTTAGTTCACCAAATTTTATGTGAGGGTAGCCCATGTGTTAAGGATGTTCCCAATTGGTTTTGGGTCAAAACTGGGTCAAAGATCTAGGTCACAGGGGCATCATATGGACAATCCTTGTTCGGACAATAACTAAACAATGATTGTACCTAGGTTAACCAAATTTTATGTGGATCAGCCCATTTGTCAAGATGTAATGTGTTGATAGCTCTTTGGTATTTGATGTTCTCTTTTGATTTGGAAACCCCAGGGACAAAAGTCAAGGTCACAGGGACTTAATTCATATTGAAACATTTTCCGGACAGTAACTCAATAATAATTGTACCTACATTGTAGGTTTTCCAAATCTTATTTAAGGGTAGCCTTAATGTCTAGCATATGCCCCTTTGGTTTTAGGTCCCTGTGTTAAAGGTTAAAGTCAAAAGAAAAATCATGAGGAAAAACCTTGTCCAACAACCAACTTTACCTAAGATCACCAAATTTTATGTATCAATACTCTTTGGGTCAAGGGCGAGAACTTTTGGTTCTGAGGCCCCAGGTTCAAAGTCACTGGAAGTTTGTATGGGAAAACTTTGTGTCAGTGATAAATCAACCATGGCTGTACCTAGGTTCTCAAAATCTTTGCTTTGGATAGCCCTCCTGTTAAGAATGGGACCTATTCTGAGATCCTGGGGTCATTGGTCAAGGTCACAGGGACTTTATATGAGATAGAACACAGCATGGACTGCACACGGGCGTATAATGCCCCGCCCAGCGGAGCTCTTGTTAATCTTTTTTATTGATAAATCTGACACAGTTTGCAATCATCATGAAACTCAACAACTGGTTTATTATTGGACTGTAGGTCCTGTAAAGATAAAAAATTTACCAATTCTTACAGGATCGGAGACATATTTTGATGAATTGAAAAGTATGTGGATGTAATAAAAATTTGCCTGACAGTCGATCCTGTAAACTTGTGGATATAGACAGACCTTCTAATTTTTTACAGGATTTGTCCATCTGTCTGCCATGTTTTGCGGTGACTGCAGTTTGCCATTTTCATAGAATTCAGCAGATTAGATGATTTTAGCAGACCTATCTGTGGTTTTCTGCAGAATATAATTTAGATTATATACAAATGTTTACAGTAGAAGTTGGGAATATCACACTCTATGAAAAGCAGAAAATTATGAAAACTGAACAAAATTTTGTTCCGGATTATATTTCTAAGTTGTATATGTCAGAAAACTGACACATAATACATGACAAAGATTACTGTCTGGGAAATGTGTTAATCTATTTATTAACATGGATATATAAATAATTTAACTAATTGTCCCACCTGGGAAGGTTATACCCTTTCATGAAAATTTGACAATTATGTCAATTTTCATCCATTAATAAGGTATATGGAGAAGTTTCTGGCCTTGTGGAAGTATAGGTGAGTACTGGTTATAGACCAGGGTCCAGGAAAGCTAGGTTAGGTGCACTGGATTCCAAAAATAACCAATATGTGTTGACATGGCTTTAAACCCAGTATAAATAAGTAAGTTAACTCATTGTTTGTTAAATACTGTTTATATTATGTATTGTTTTGAAAATGTATGTACTGGTTATGTCATGTATACAATAGCTAATATTGTAAGTGTTATAATAGCTTCAGCCAAAAGTGGCCTGCATAGTCCTTTAATATATTAAAACTGGGATGATGCTAGCAGCCCTTGACTAAAACATGTATTATTGATTAAATACCAATGTGTTTAATTACCAATTGCATTTGTATGTCCCCTCCTGGGTAAAGTTCAGTTAATATACAGAACTAGAATTAATATTCTTTTTTCAGCGGAACTAAGTTTGTACAGGATGCAATCATGTAGAACAAAGTTATTTTACATATTTAAAGATATGCAACAAAGATTAAGCCCTGGTTTTTTTTGTAAACAGGCATTTTTGTTATAACTTTGTTCAGCACGTGTACATCTGGTACAAACAGTTTTCTACTGAAAAAAAAACATTATTTTCTATATCATATCTATTGATGATGCATTTGATTACACTTCTACATCTTCAAAGTTTCTCATGTTATGATTTTGGGGTCAAAATTAGATGTGTGGAAGGAGTAACAAGTTATCCATTTACATAGAGTTTAAGTGAAATAATTGAAACTATGAAGTCTTAACTATGATGGTTGACCTGTATTTAATGCTTCTGTACAATTTTAGATCATAAAAGACCCGGATTGTCTTATATCAGCGCAATAATAATAATAATATTTATTTGGCATAGTGTACACATAGCATAATTACATTAACATGTATCACAGCATGTTGTTATTAACCATGACAAGCACACCAACACCAGGTATAGCCCAAAAAAGGGCAAGCCCTTATTTCCATTGTGGTCCCATTGTGCGTAAACCTCAGAAATAGTGTAAATTTATTCAGGCTAGTGAAAATTGATCATTTCATAGTTTGGCTAGTCAAAAACTTCATCTTTTACTCAGTGTATCTTAATATAACAAACCGAGCTAGTGCTTAAGAAAATATAAGACTATGAGTTGATTTTAGACCCTCTGATAAACTGTACAGAATGTATTGTATTTTACAGAAACTTTGTCATGCATTATATTGTATAAGGTGTCATTGTCCTAACAATAACAACAAACTACATGTATATTGTTATTACATTTTGTAAAATGTATGTTGTAAAATATTAAATTGAAAAAAAATCGATTAACATGAATAAGTTATTCCTTGTCTTTGTTCTCCACATTAACCTAGTAAAGTTATTGTAGGACAAGCATTATTTTTTTTGCTTTGTCATGCTGTATATTTTAATTAGGGATGTCAATCGGAGCTGAAATCTTTATCCGGATCAGACATTTGGATACATCTCGACATTCTGATCAATATTTCTGTCAAAGTTGTGGTAATTGACGTAACCAGTTTTCACAACAATATTCAATATTTTGGTGCGCTGTTAATCTACCCTTTTAATATATGATGAGTTTTGTTCAACTTAAGTATGTTATAAATGTGTCATCGCCATGGGGACATTGGTTATCTCTTCGCAAGTAAATATAAAATTATAATTTTGACATGTCTTCATCCCATTGTTCTGGCATTTTAAAAACAACTGAAATATTTTATAGGAATATCCGCATGTCAAAATCGAATTCTGATACCGAATCATGATCTGAACGTTCAAATATACGAACTCCGGTTGACATCCCTAATTTTAATAAAATGCCCCTTCCCTCTTCAGATGACTTACCAAAACAAATTCTTCTTTATCAATGATCTAACTAAAAAAGCATTACTTCTTTCAATTGACCACAGAACATGATGCTCATGAGTCATGCCTTTTCCATATATACTGTTTGCTCTGATTGGCTTTCTGTGATGTTTATCATCTTAGAGTTTTTGATGTCTATGGATCCTCTGGCATTGTACTGGAGGTCACATTCAGATGACCTTGGTGTTGACCAATTCATGCATTGCTTTTAACTAGATGAAATATTGTGTCAAAATTTCTATTTTAGATCAGTTTTTAGCTTGACTTTTCAAAGAAAATGAGTTACTGTTCGTTGGCGTTGGCAAAAGTGTTGGCGTTGCAAATCAAGGTTTTAGTTTTTACAAATTTAGATAACTTCAATACTGTCTTAAGATATTCAACTCAAACTTGGAATAATTATCCATCATCAATACCTCCACCTTAGTATTAAGGGCCGTAACCCGGGCTCCACTTTTTTAGGAGTAATGCCCCTTTTTTCTTAGAAAACATACAAAATCAAGGTTTAAGTTTTTACAAATTTGAATAACTTCAATACTGTCAAAGATATTCAACTTTAATTTGGAATACTTATTTATCATCACTACCTTCTCCTTAGTATAAAGGCCCATAACCCTGGCACACTGTTTTAGGAGTTATTCTCCTTTTTTACTTAGAAAGCATTCCAAACTCTAGGTTAAAGTTTTTACAAACTCCAATACTATCAAAGATAACTCAACTTAAACTTGGAATATTATTCATCATTACTACTTCCTCCTTACAATTAAAACCCATTCACTGATTTACTGAGAAAAGTCGAGCATGCTGTCTCTTCTGACTGCTCTTGTTTTTGGCTATGATAGCAGTGCATGTTATTCATGGGCTGTGATTGGATTCGGTGTGATATGACCTTTCTGTGTTGGTTCGCCGTAAAACCCAAACAAACAAACAATTGGTTGGACAGTTTGTATCGAATCATGTCATGAATAACATAATATTGCAAAGGTCAGGTAATTGTGACCCACATTACTGGCTTATCAGATTTCAAGTAAGGGAGTCAGTGAGCTGATAATTTTATATTTGGTTCTAATCAGATTGCTTTCAAGGTGCCTTTCACTAGAATTTTATCAATCACTTAGAGTTGAGGCCAATTTTGTATCGAGTTTTATAGTATCATTTAGGGATCTAGCAAGAATGAGAAAATTCCTATAGGAAATAAAAGCAAACAAAATGTATAGATTTTTCAAGTAATTAAATTTTGTTCCTTCATTAAAGGGACTACAAAAACAGTTTTCTACTTTACTCCTATATTATTTTAACTATGTCTCTACCATACCTAGTAAAATACTAGGCAATCGGGAATAAAAGTGCTTGGTTTCTGGAAACAACTATTCTTAACGAAACTTCTAAGTATCCCGATTTCAATATTGTAGGAAATGTTTAACTATCAATATTTGAGTCTGATTGATAACGGAAATGTGTATAAGACAACACTGTCGTCTGCTTGCATGGTTTTATGCTACTTTAATGATGCAAAACTGGTTTTGTTGTGCATGCATTGATATGGGAAGATTTCTAATTGCTTTGATTTAACAGAAAGTTAGCTATTAGAAATCTTGTCCTGCAGGTGACCCACTGCTGTGCAAAAGACCTTTGGCAATTTCTCTTTCTTGAGGTGACAAGCCATTTGTTGATTTTTCGTTGTGCGTAACAACACTTGAATGAACACAAATGAATTCTGACCACATTATATTTTTGCACAAGAAGTACATGTCCATTTCACCTTTTCAGCAAATGCTTGACAAAACCAATTTTGCATCAATTAAAAAGCATGAAAACCATGCATGCAGATGACAGTATAGTCACATGCACGATCAGATATAAATGTTAAAAAATAACAACATTGAAATTGGGGTTCTTGGAAGTTTCGTTAAGTATAGTTCAAAAGTTCATCAGGGAATGTTTTATTCACATTTAATGTGATACATGAACTTACACGTAAAGCTATATATAGTAATACCATGAAAAGGTTTATATCTAAAGTTCAAAGTGCTTTGACACGATACATTAGTTAACTCATGCATTTTTAATGATGTCCATTTATTGATTAAGAAAACATTAGTTCAAATGTCATTAAAAAAATTGTATAGAGGATGTATAGAACTGTATGTAACTTGGTGTCATATTTGTATTAATTAAAAATATGACCTCAAAGTTGAACTAGTGCTGAATATAAGTAGGAAGAGTATACATTATTAATGATTTGTTATAGGCATTGAATTTAACTCATCTTTTATTTGAAATACTGGATTTGGATAACAGGCATAGTGTTTATGTACATCTTCTCTATAGCATTGTTACCGAAAAAATAGTGGTGGCAACTAATATCCCCAATTTCTAATTTTAGCATTTATTCTAAGACAGTTATGCCTCTATATCTTGAACACAAGATTTAATTAAAAAAAAAAAGAAAACTGAGCTTGACTTTAATGTATATGGTGCTATCTGTTGCATTTCAACATTTTTTCTGTTGTTTTGAGGTCACTAGTCTCACATTTCCTGGATAGGTGTAGATAGGTATCTCAACTCAACCTTTTTACCTACTCCAAATCATGTACCCTCAGTAGTGGCTGACAACTACTGAGCTAGGTGAGAGAATAGCCTATGTAAAGCTTGTGACCTATCTCTACAAAGGTATGTAGGTCTCATCTGGTAATCAAACCCATGTATCCTGGATCAGTAATTAGTTGTGATGTCATTGTCAGCCACTGGTGTGTGCTTAATACTAGACAAATGCTTTGGTCTAGAGATCTAGCCTCCAAGGACGGCAAGTAACATGGCTGTCCACTGTGATATATGACTGAAAAAAGTGAAAATGGGGCAAAGAATGCCATTTGTTACAATAAATTAATGAAAGATTACATTTTAATCATAATTAAGTACTCAATGTAAATATATGTTGCGTAAAACATTTATTATTCTTGACTGTTTTATGTATGTTTTAACTTAATTGGCTCAGCATGCAATGTTTAACAAAAACTTCACATTTAATAAAACATTCCAGCAGCTCTATATAACACTCAGCAGCAATCATCAAGTCAGCGTCATTCAGTTAATCACTCCGCCTGACATTCAAAAATTGAAAAAAAAAAATTGATTTCAGCTAACTTAATAATACGCAGAATAAAATGTCAGGACTTGACAGTTTTATTTACTTTGTGTATGGTTATTTACCCAGTTTCCTTTAATATTGAGATAAAACTGTCCAATGGTTAACATACATAGACATTATTGAAGGAAGTATCAATAGTGTGAAATGTAAGACTGACTAGATTAATTTATTCTAAGAATGACATTTATTTCATGTTTAATTGTTTGAAGTAATGGTTACAACTAACTAGTGAATTTATGGTGGATAAGATGTGTGCAGGATATTAAATTGTAATTGATGATTACTTATAAGGATCATATTAATAAAAACACTGGCTATGGACTTCTTATATTCAAATAAATATTCACAATTATGCTTAAAAATAACATAACAGAAAAAAGCATGGAAAAAAATATTAGTATAATTAAGTTGGGGCACAACTTGAACACGAGAACTGAAAAGGGGCCGGCTTTTTTATGTTTTATTGATATATTTTTCAATTATGTAATTTTTGAGCATACATATGAATATTTTATCAAATATAAAAACTCCAGTGCCAGTGGGTATAAACTTAAAAATGATTTTAGGGATACAGAAATTAGTGAAACAGATTAAATAAAAAGTACAGGAGAGGGAAGTTAAATGGGTAATATGGGTCAGTATTTACTGTGTGTGAATATATACACTATCAGCCAGGAAGTAATTTCACATATTCACAATTCAAATTGTACTAGCTAGAATTTTCACAAAGCTGTATAAAAAGTTCATTTTATAATTGTTTTATTGTTTTGCCTCTTTATATTTGTCTCATGGTGCCATACCATTTGAAGTTTTGTGATCATTGTGGAATATAATTATTATTAATACATGTAACACCCTTAAGGTAGGTTTTTCTTCCATTGTTAAATATTTCATCATTTGAAGGGATAACAAGAAGTGTTCTCTGCTGCCAGCTGCTAATTTAGTAACCCAAGTGTAGCAGGTTTATTGGACAAAAGTCAGTACATTTTTGTTACAGTGAAACCTTACGTAGAAACAGTGAAAGTCATACTTTTACACTTTACCAAAAAAGTACTGACTTGTAACAATTTGAGTTTATTTATTGGTAGTTAAAAATGTTTTATTGATATGTAACCATTTACTATGCACATGCATGCTATAATTTGTAGGCTTAGCACACAACAGTCATATCATCCACTCTTGAACTTTAAAGGTAATCATTCACAGATTTTTACTTAAGTATCAACTTTTTCTAAAACTTTCAAAATTGTATGGAAATATTTTTGGAAGCAGGGGAGTAGTGATCTGATTATGACAATGTTAGTGCAAATTGACACACAACTACAAATGATGGTGTTTCATGTAGCAAATATCTACCCCGTATGTCAAGGTATAGACACTTTTAGTGCATTTTTGTGACTTTTATTGTATATTTCTTGAAACATATGGGTAAGTTTGTCTTAAAATAATAAGAATTATTTTTTTGACACAATTACAGACACTGAATGGTATTTTGAAATTATAGAAAAAATAAAACAAATCTGTGAACTAGTACCATTAACAACCATTTTGTGCTAAGCCCACAATACATAATAGATGTTGAATATCAAAGTAATCTATATAATTATCTTAGTATTTTATAATGATGTATGTGCATTGGCTTAATTATACCCCCGCTTCGAAGAAGAGGGGGGTATACTGTTTTACCCTTGTCCGTGCGTCCGGCCGTTACAAAATTTCTGTTGCAGTTTTCTCAGCAACTATAACATGCAGCAGCCTAATACTTTGCATATTGCTTCATCCCATAGTCCCATGTGGTGTAAAGCGATTTCATGCTCCTTGCTCATCTACTTCCTGTTTGTCGCATATTTTGCCATTGAGTAAGACATGTCCATTATTTAAAATTCATAAATACCCATGACCTTATATACGCCACCTGTATGGGTGTGCTATAACTGATAATCAGGAGTATTTATTGTAAACATTTATAATCAGGAGTGTTAAATGTAAACACTGAAATAGAATCATGCTGTCAAACTCATTGATAAATTCTTATTTGTTATTGGAGGAGATATGACATCCTGTATGATGGGGATTTTGGTGACAGATGTTTAAAATTATTTTCATAAACGACAATCAGTTTTATCATAGAAACTGATACAGTGATTCATGTAATATAATGAACTATGTATACATTTTTTGGAAATTCGAAAATGCCTGAATCATTTTGAGACTATTTTACTAAAAAGATATGATTTTTTTTTAAATTTTGTTTTAGGTGGTTTTGGATCATGTTTGCAGTGAATGTAAGAAAACAAACAAGAAACAATAGTTTGTAGTTTAATTGATAAAGTTATAATCGTAGCCAGTAATAGATACAAGAACGCAAGATGGCTTCAAAGTGGTTTAATAAACTATCAGTTCTTGCAGGTAAGCTGAATTCTCATTACTAATTAAATCAGATTTAAATCTAAACTTTTAGAGTGTCATTCGTCTTTCAAAGGCAGATATACCTTTTTATTTTGTATGGGTTTAATGCTGTAGCAACACATTGTATAGGTCATCTCACTGCGGTCTGTCAACTTACTCACTGTTTCTTTTAAGGCTGTTAAAAAGCTACTGGATGCATACTTTCATCAGTGACTGACAACTGCAGTCATTGTGAAACTCAACAGTTTATTACTGGACAGTACTTCCTGTGAAGATCAAAATTCTCTTTTACCACTGTCTCTAAATCATGTAGGGTAGTAGTTGGTCACTAACGGAAGTATGCCCCTAGTAGTAGTTGGTTAACCGCTTAATCCAGAGATTTAGCCTTTTCAGGAACAGTGAGTAGGTGGACTGACCATTGTAATATTACCTATACATGTACAATGTGTTGCTACAGCGTTAAACTCAACAACAAAAAATATAATCACAAACTTACATTAATCGATATAGGTACCCGATATAACTCCTCGTTCTTTGCTTTTTGGAACCTTGGCCCTCTTTCTTTCTTAAACTTAACATGATTAAATTTTTTCGGAGTGAAATACCTTGCCCTCTTTTGTTCATATTTGTTTGCCCACTAACACGCCAATGACTCAACACTTAAATAACTAGAATTAGAATTTTAATCAGCCATTTAAATGTTACTTAAAATATTAAAATTGATTAATTGGATATTTATTCAAATGGTCAATATGTCTAGTTTGCATAAGTCTAAATAGCAAATACATAATAAAGGTATCAGAATTGAAAATCATCTAATAGGCATCGATATAAAGCAGTCTTTGAATTTAGCCACTGTGGACTGAGTCTATTGAAATCGTCATCAGGTCACTGAATATCCTCCACCAACTTTTTACAGCAATTATCTTCCATATTTAGTAGAAAATCATTATTTGTCTTAATTCTTAAATTGTTTATTCAATGTTTTGATACATGTATATTAAGGGTGTAACAATATGGTAAAACCCGTATTGCAATATATTGCAATATTCAAAACCAGTATTGCAATATATTGCAATACGTATCGTTTTTTGCATAGACATGCAATGTATGAATTAATGCATGTGCCTAAATTGGATCAACATTACACACCTATTAGTATTTTCAAGTGATAACTTATCCAAATATTTGAATTTCTAGTATAAAACAGACTATGAGTAAGAAAATATTTTGAAAAGGACTTTTGAAAAAAATATTTCTCCAATTTGACAAAATGTTAACATTTTAACATAACATTAATTTTAAAACACAATTATTTCAAGTTTTTAACACATTTCAACATTTGTTCAAACATTTAAATTTCATATTCTGATAAACACAATCAGTACGGCACACAATTGCAAAAACCGGTTCAGGGAAAAACAAACCAGTTCGGTTAACCGTTACACCCCTAATGTATATAATGCTAAATCATATAAATGGTCGGCATATTTTAACATATCACTAAGAATATTTTTGGTCCAGTAAGCTTTCATTCATTCCAGTAAAAATTTTCATTTTGCTGGACCGAATGTCTAGTGCCAATGGAAGTGTGTTGTGAAGACTGTGAAGTATAGTGCGTACAAAAAAACAATACACTGTTTATAATAACAATAGAATAAACTAATCCACTACAAGGGACACTCAGGATGACAATAACATAAACATGTGATATGTTTTACGATTGTCTTAGTTGTTAATGTAATGGAAAAGATTTTTACCAACACAAGCACAATTTACCAACAAATGGTGGTATCCATCATGCTAATTTTGTTACAATGAATTACACACCTTTTATTTTCATTACTGCCTACTCCAGAAATGGATTGTCTCATTTCTTATGTTTACCAAAACACGTTTTGTTTTTTTGTATGCACTATATGTAGTCTCATTTTTTATAGCCAACTGAGCAATTATTTCAAAATCTTCAGTCACCTGTCAGGTATTTTTTGGAGATTGAGAAAGTGTTAATTTGTGGTCCCTGCCAAAGTTAGTGATAAATTTGTTATTTTTTTATGTATAAAATTCAATGATAAATTACTGAAAATATTTACCCGCACTAAGTTACAGGCTTATGTATAAATACATTTATTTATAACATTTTGTAACTTTTATTCTTATATTTAACTTAAGACTAAGGAAAATCTGTTACACAAAGACGTACATTGTATTTCATGCCTAAATTATCTCCTACAAATCTATGTTATTACTTAATTGTAAAATGTTTAGAGATGTCATGGTTTTATTAAATCTTTCTGAAAGATTAATGTTTATCTTGATATCTGTGGCTGTTTACTTACACACTATACTTCGACAACTCTGTGTGTATCTCTATATAACAGTAAAGTGTGATAAATGATGTTCATATCTCTCTGATTTAGTACTTAAGTAATCTCCCCTTATTACAAGTAATATATTGTATGTTTAAAAACTACTGTAGACTCATGGGGAGAAATGGGTAACCACTTTACTGGTTAATATTTTAATAGGAATTTCTGTTGGTTTTTAACCAGTTTGTTTTCTCTGAACCGGCTTTTGTAGTTATGTGCTATTCTGATTGATTTTTTATTAGAATATGAAAATTAAGGGTTTAAATAAATGTTAAATGAATGTTAAAACGTTTTGTTAACTTGAAATAATCTTATTGTGCTATAGTGAGTTTAACATTCCTTTCAATAAGACAGAATAACTCTCTTCCAATTTATATTTCTTTGCATTTTCTAACTTATAGATCATGGTTTATATCAATTTAAGATGATGATGTACATTAACTTATCTCCACAAAAAACAATATGTATCCCCAGCAATCTCCGTAAACAGAGATCCTGTTCTACTCGTATTGTCGTACTGGATCTCTACTTAGTCAATGCAAGGTCACGTCGAGATGAACTTTGTGTCGACCAATCAATGCGTAGCTTTCATCTAGACGAAAACACTATTAATCACATTTTGATTTCGTAATTTCTATTTTTAGACCAATGTTTGCATGCAAATTTAACAGCGGTATTATTCACAGTCTACGATTGGGTGGCTCATTTCAAATTGCGTGACGTAGACGATGTAAACAAGTTACGTATCATAACAATTTCGTCATGAATATTATGATGAGAAAAGGTCACCTGAACGTGACCTTCGTTTGGAAAAGGCCAGATCTAAATTAGCGAGTATGCGAGCGGTAAAATTTTAGATCGGGTTTTAATCAAATTGTATTCCCAGGGAATTAGATCTATCATTATCTATGTCTCTGGTATGACAATAGTTTGCTTTATTGCAATACCTGTGTTTTGCATATTGCAATGTATTGCAGTACATGTATGGGTTTACTGTACACTGCCCTCCAAAAGTTCCTTCATAGTACAAATAATTGAATTGCTACAAATGTCAAGTTCAAGATTGCAGAATTATTATATCATTATCTATTTAGTTCATTATTTAAAGGTATAGAAACAAAATTTCTATGGGTACATTTCATTTTCCTGTTGCAGCAAAAGTTATCTATCAGCCTCCAAAACTATGGTCGATATACCACAATGAACAAATATCAAGTTTGAGATATTTTTGAAATTTCACATCTTAAAGAAAAGTATACTGATTTCAAAAGCAAAATTGAAATTAATTTTAACATTAATTTTGTATTACAACTTTTTAAAACTCCATTAGACCCCAGTCACACTGGAGCTCATGATTACTTGCGACCACCGGCGACGCGTAAAACCTACGATCATCGGCGATTGTCTGCGACCAAACCCTTGTTGGGCAGAAAAATTTACTACCGCGATTATCGCACGACCAGTCATTGACAATCGTACGACAGGTCATCAGAAAACGTACGATTGTCTCAAGATTGTCTGGGATTACTTACGACTACCCGTGACCTATCATGCGATCACTTACAACTTGTCGTATGACCATCGCACGATTACTAAAGACTACTCAAGACTATCAGTGACTAGTGACAATTTGAAAAGACTGTCTTAAGATTGTTGCAAGACAGTTTTGCGATTAACAAAAATCCGAAAAAGACTGATGGATTGGAGGTATAAATAAGGACTTTACAGTGAAACATTCTCATTTATCACAGTAACGAGAGAGAAAGTAAACAACACAGAATAACTATGGCCGACGCACCAAGGAGACTGCAGATGATACAAGTGCGATTACAACTAGCTCTTCAGTTTCACCCTCAGAGTCAGAGTCATGTTTGGTCCTTTTCTAGACTTTTCCTTTACACTTTGACTTTTTGGGTGGTATGACGGTGTTACTCAAACGAAAGAAAAAGTGCGTATGAGGAATGAACCGTAAAGTGACTGCTATATATAATGTTAGACCACGTGGTCTGTGCCTTGTCACAGGAAATCTTTAACTAGTCTCTGACGATCGTACGATAGTTGCAATTAATCGTAGAGAAGTCGCTAGTTGTCATTTGTAATCGTGGGTGGTCGTAAGACAAGTCACTACTAATCGCACGATGATCTTACGACTTTGGAAAGACTACCTGCGACCGAGTGACAAGGACATCGGCGCCGACCAGTTGAAGATTATTATAGACTTTCGAACGACGATCGTGCGACAGCCTAAGACCTTATAAGATCACTAGCGACCTGTTTGATTGCAAGGAGGTTTTTGTGCAAGCTCAAAAACCTCTCTGCGACTGAAATTGGTCGTGGGACCTAAATAAGATAACCTGCGACTGTGGAAGATCACCGATGACCGTCGTAAGACTTTTTAAAGATTCTTCGCGACCAGAGGTCACTGGTGACCTTCAACTGGTCTTAAGTGGTCGTAAGCTCTAATGTGACTGGGGCTTTACTATAGTAAATGTGTGAAGAAACTTTTGAAGGGCAGTGTGTTGTTACACCTCTACTGTATTAAGAACTTCATATATCTGTGATTAAATTATCTGGTAATCTCCCCTTTTCTTACAGAACTTTGTATGTAGGGGTTGCTGTACAATTTAGTTTGTCCTTTTTATGTTCAGGGGGGGCGGGGTTAATACTTCAGTAATCTCCCCTTAATTCTTACAAGTCTAACATTGTTTGGTTAGACTACTGTCAGTACTTAATATGTTTGTAGATGGCTCTAGTCTAGTAGATAACAATTATTTTGGCATAGTTTAAAATAAGGCTGGGGATCGTAAGGAATTTCAAAATAGTTACATATATTAGAATAATGGAATGAAATAGATTTGATTCAAAAACTCAAGTTAATGGGTTCATTTGTACCAGATGTACCATGGCATAACCGAATTGAAATAGAAATATCAGTTCATAGAACTATAGGATTTAATCTGTGCTGCATGACTTAGCAATAATATGTAAAAAAACAAACATCCTGTACAAACAAAGTGTTTTTTCAACGGGAAAAATCAATGAATTTGAGTTTTGAATACATGTATGAACTATTAAGTCCTTTTTTAAGATGAGTCCCATTATTTTATTACCACATGTGTCTAGACCAATCCTGACCCACCACAAACAACCAGTTTATCTATACATAGTGTCTTTGTTGGGTTGGGACTGTGCCAGTCATGTTTGATTATTACATGGCTGAAATGAATACAATACTGTAAAATGTTGGATTGGTGGATGTGATGACTAGTTCATGAAGACAGCAGTGACAGATGTACTTGTATATCTTCTTATTAAAGCATATTTCAGTGAAATAAAATCATAGGTTTAGCAGAAAACAGTTGTAACTCAATATAAGAAAAGTGAGTTACAGCAGTTTTGCGCTAAACCAGCGAAATGATTTTCTCTTCATGAAAATGTATCCTGTTAAATATATTCAAACTGTCTTCTTATTTAACATGTAGCATTTTTAAAGGATAAAACGTAGGATATTGTGAAAATAAGTTAACAATTTAGCAACACTTTTTAAAAGTTGTGGTTAAAGTTTCAATTTTAAAAATCATTACATTACCAGGCAGCCTACAGCAAATAACTGTATATTATTGTATATGGGGACTATTTTATGCCGGCAGTCTGTGCTCACATTATGACCTACTCTACTCTCTCAATCAATCATTATTGTTTATGATTTCTTGTTGAAATAACGACTTTTTGTTTCAAGTGTTATTTAGTAGCCAGTTCTTTGAAAAGATCTATTTTCATACCTATCATTATGTATCCTGTTATTTATTGAGCATTCCTATAGAAGTAACCTTGGATTTATAAGGAAAAAAGTAGTCTATTGAAGATTGTGTAAATACAATTGGCCTAAAACTACTGTTTGATATTGGAAATCAAACCATACAATAATGCTGTAAACTCTATAATTTTAGCAGTACCTTATTTTAGAGTTTTTATTTTTATGAAAGGAGTTTAACTTTTAATGGCACTATGTTAATATATGCTTGGGTTCGTGCATGACTATTGTAAAATGCATATTTGTTAATGAAAGTCCTCTGTTGATCTAACAGTTGGTTGTTAGAAAGAAATGTCAATAATTTTAATTTTAAAAAGTATTTAATATTTTGATGATTTTATGTAGGGCCTTTTTTCTTATATACCAGGAGCTGTTAAAAGGGCCTTCCCCTTCTGATTTTTTTTAAAATCATCCAGTTTTTCCACTAATTTTGAGGCTACATTTGATTTTTCATTCCCCTTTCAAAGAAATTGCGAAAACAAATCCACCATTGTTCTATATAAAGTATACCCGAGGCACCTTCTGGTCATATAAAAGATACCCTGTTAAGTTATGTACTTTTTTTTTAAATTATATTATTAACATCTATGATGGTCAATTATAACTACAAACATTCAATTCTAACTCTTTTAAAGCTCTATTCATGACCAAGATCAAAATTAGAAAGAAAAACAGAACTCTATAGAAAAGTTTTTCACATAAATATTTTACTATAATCCAATATTTTACAATAAAATGTAAAAGGTAAAATCAAAGTATAATTAGAATATTCTTATTGAACTATTGAATAACAGGTAACTTGAAACTAGTATTGAAAGTACTGAATAACATAAATATAGAGAGTACCGCATTACACGTATATATATAATATATGGTATTAGGATTAATTTTGTACTTAAATTTATATGTTTTATGTTATATATTAGAGCTTCTTATTTTATTTTGTATTTCATGTATAACGGACTGGACAAGCACAGTTCTATAAAATAATTTTTATTTTATAAATATTTTGTTCAGAGTATAAGTATTTAAGTTTAAGTTTTATAATGCAATTGCTTTAACATATTTGAGTATTACATTATTTAAAGTCTTGGTACTTTCATATTTTGTTAATTTGTGTATCAAGTGACAGTGTTCTGAGAGATTATTATTTTATCAGATAAGGTGTACAAGGCCTCTGGAACAAAAGTAATCTCAACTATGGAGAACGTGAACATGACATTACCAAGCAAAGAGGCTCAATACTCTAACCTTGGTATGTCTCTTGGTAGAAAGAAAATGAGTAAGGAAAGACAGAATACTAAGAAAAAATCAACTTTGAAATTGAAATCTAATAAGGTAAGTTGTTTTTATATCTTTATATTTAGTTACATAACGTTTTTAACAAAATTCATTAAAACCTGATCATTTCTATGTCACGGTACATCACATTATACACAGAAGGGTACTGGTATGTAAGTGGACAGATAGCTCAGTCGGGAAAGCACTTGCTTGTAAGAGAGGGGTCCTGGGTTAGGGTCCCAATCAGGCTGCATATTTTTCTGGCTCCGTGGCATTTAAAAGGCATTTCTTTACTTCATGGTCATTAAAGGGTTTGTCGGTCGGGTCATCAGTCCATGTGATCATCAGTTAACAGCATTTTTATTATGCCATTTTAGGGCAAAATAGCTCTTAAATTTATTCCAAAAAGTTTATTCTTTTCTCTTTTTTGAAGCCCTTTCCTTAAACTGTTGTGACTGTACTGTTACATGCTGATATTTGTGAAGCAGAAATTATTGAAGGAAATTTTGCTTCAAGAGATGAATTTTTTAGCAAAGACAGAAAATAACGTTCCTTTGAATAAAACTCTCAGTGAAGGTATTCTAAAGTATTGAAAATAAAGAAAACAGTTACGTCCAACTTTTTCATTTTTCCCAGTTTCCCATTAACACTGTATATGGGTTGCCACTTTTCTGCTAAAAGTAAAAATATTCACTGGTTCATACTTAAAATATTTTAATGTATAATTTTAAATGTATGTGGCAAGATCCATAAAGTTGCTACAATAGTTGGCTTGTAGCTTCACTTGACGGTTCTCTACATTGAAGGCTGTTTAAATTATGGGGAATTCTTAAAAAAAACTCTCATGCCAAAATCAATTGGTAGATATGACACCTTAAAAAAAATTCAATAATAATCGGACCATTTTCTTCCATTAATAAGATGTTTGGAGAGTTGTCAGCTTTGTGAATGAATAGGTGCATCATGTGTACTGGTTATAAAAATGGTCTGAGGCTCTGAGCCCACTCAGTGAAATAAACATCCATCTTACCCCCAAGTTCACAAATTTCCTCTATATATACATTTTATTATATGCTCATAGAGAAGCATTAGACAGACTGGACATTGCAATATAAATATATGGTTGAATTTATTAATTATTTGAAAGTTATCAACTACTATACAAGTAAATACTCAGGGATGTGGCCTGACTTGTCCTTATTGTACATTTATATCTGATGATAAGTATATATTTCCTCTTAACTTGTCATTGGACATTTTCAGCTGTAAATATTCAATTATATTTATACTAAATAATGAAGCTGTCTTCCGTGACATTGGTTTGAAATCAAATTCAACAGTTAGCAAAAGATTTTATATTTTCATTCTTAGCTTAGCCACTCATGAAAATATTGCATCTAAAAGTCACTCAATGACATCAAACTCTATCCAACAATAAGCAAACAAATATCCTCTATCTATAAACTACTTGTATTAATTATTATAGTATGTAGATTATATCATGACCGCCAACACTTCTTTTTGAAAATTGACCTTCAAGACAAGACTAGAAAAAAAACTCATTTTTACTCTCCTGTAATCCAATGTAAGTCCATGGTCAAAGCTTGGATTGAACCTACGACCTTCTGAGTACTTAAAACAGACACAGTCTACTATATTTCCATGCTAGCTTGAAGGCAAGTGAATGTACTGAATGCAATATTGAACCTCTGCTACATACACCCCCTTCGCTAACCAGAGTTTGTCCTTCAATTCTTGGAGCGTGAACTCCTAGTGGTTTATTTACATTGGACACGTTTTATAACCCAATCAAAATCCATGGTTCAAACTGGGATTAAACCTGTGACCTTAAGAGTGGAGAACAGACACTTACCATGACACAATAAAAGCTAGATTGAAGGCATTTAGGATCAATATGAACCGTCTTAATAGCAAAACGTCTTACTATTGATATTTTCTTCTTCTCAAAATCCTCAAAAACTGTACGATTTTGCAATAATCAATGTAGTTTATATAGCCAACCTTTACTGTATATACAAGCCATGATTTATATTGTAGGTAACACCAACAAATGCTGCAGTCAATGAAGCTATGAATAAACTTGGTGTTGGTGATTTAGAAGTAGAAACAGCTGAAGATCAACAACATATAATGAAATTGATCAGAGCTATGCCTAAACCTTTTACTGTGAAGAAACAAATGAGGTATGTACAATAGAATAGTTAGTAAGGCTGTCTCGATACGATACGCTAGAAGTGTATCGTAATATATTGCAATTCGCTAGCACCATATCACGATATGTACCATGATATATTTTTGTTTTTTTGATTCGTTGTGTCTGTTCTGTATTAAACAGAAACATAACAAATCTTACATGCAGCAACTGATAGAATCTAGCTTCTCTAAGTCTATATGGTCATTTAGGACTGTGATATGTGTTTTGCAAATAAAAAAGATGCTTTAGTTGAAAGAAACATTAACCCCTTTGCTTCAGAAAAATCCTAGCAATCAAGCTCTTGACAGCCATGCTTGTTTCACAACTTCCTGTCCCAGAGTAGTCAATACAAGAACGTTCCCCAATCGGTTAAATTCTTGTTACTTAGGCTTAGATTGAATGAACAATGGAAAAAATGATGTTTCGCTACTTCTTTTATTTTGCGAAGGGAGGAATTTTCCAATGAAATAAAAAATATTGTCAAATAAGGGTTCATTGAATTTGTACTGTGGTATGTTCTGGTGCAGCTGTGTATTGCAATATACCAGTATACCAGTATATTGTGACAGCCCTAATAGTTAGTATCAAATATTATTGCATAGATTACTGTTAATGGTAACAAAATTGTTGCAAAAGTGTGCTCATGTAGCCTCAATTTTGGCAATATATTTTAGTATTGAGCAAGTGTGCCAAAATATGATACTGGTACACTTCCTAGTGTGCCAAAAATCCATAACAAGGCAACTCCCAATCATTTCATGCCAGCAGTCCAACAAGACGGACTTTCTGTGTGGTAAAGGTACATAACAAGAAAATATTTGATGTTTTGTTGTTTTTTTTCTTCCATGAAACAAATAACACGTAAATAGCATCAAAGTGCAAAATGGTGTGTTACATTGGAATTTGTTTTGTGTTTTTGTTTAAGTTGAATCCTCATAAAGAGTCAACATATGCAACAAAAAAGTTATAAAACTAGGCAAGTGTGCCTAAAATTAATAACGACACTTACCATGACATTGGTCCGATGTCTGAGGACCAATACGTAAGCAAGTGTGCCGATTTCTTCCTAAAGGCACACTTGCCCTGTTTAATAATCTCTAATTAATGAGATCATGTGTTTGTTTTACAATATCATTTACCTCAAGTTAATGTATAGAAAGTTCATACAAAAGGCAGCTTAATAGCGCTTATAATGTTATGATACGGGTACAAAAAAAATCTGTATTCATGTCTATTATATTTATTTCCATTCATTTTTTGAATTAAAAAAGAATTCTGACAAAGTTTCTGTTGAGAATATTTACAAACCATACAGGATTTGATGATCAACTATTTGTGTTAATTCACAACCTTAATTTTTACAAATTATGTTAGTGCAGTGACCATTTGGATAAATGACCAATGAATAATTACGCTTTTTGAAATTTGTGTGAATTAGTCTGTGAGGTATAGAAGTTGACCCTTTAACATAAAAACAAGTTGCACTCAAAACTGAACCTTAGTGCAAATATTCATGAATATCTAAGTATTTCAAAATGTACAATCATGTATACAGTCACGACTTCTTTACGGTCCAATAATTTATTGTAAATTTTCAGGATAAAAGTACATTTATGTTGCGTACTAAAATATCGGAAGACCATTGTCTTGTTATAAGGCCATTAACATATTACTGAAATATCCGAAGATTGTCTTATATTTTAAATACAGATTTGTATTATAGATTTACAATAGCATAATCTACGTCATTTTTACCATAGCATGGACCGTGACCATGGTTCTAAAATAACAAATATTACATTCATTGACATTGTAGTCTGATATACCATTATACACGGTAGATCAATAAAAGATATCCTATAAATATCTCAAGCTATTATATTACTATAATATTGGTAAAGTATGGTCCGACTTCAATGTCATACCTGATTGATTCTCTGGTAAATAAAAGGATCAAGATTTGAAGCTATAAAATGTGTCAATAACTTTATTTAACATATTTAACTGTAACACGATATTTCATTTTATTTAAATACATATTACCCCCTTCTCCTCAATCAATTAATTGTCAAATATTTGTTCACTGATTGCATTGGTATATAAACGATCATTATTTTGCTTTAAGTAAATGAAGGGTAAATTTGGTTAGAATAGATTATATTATGTACACATGCTGTTTCTTATTCCTTTTAATGCAATTTTGGGGGTATTTTCTAATTACTCCATATTTAGCTTGATACTGAAACAAATTTATGCATCTTAGATTGATCACTTTAGTGTCCGCTTCCTGGTCACCCAGTACTTAGAGCAATTAAGATAGTTTCTTGCTCAAGGAAACAACTGGGTGAGTTTTTGATTTGACTGGATATCTGGCTACCAGTCCAACGTTGTAATAAATTGAATGGCCATGCTGACTTATTATTTTATGACCAAGTATAAATAGTGGTTTTGACAAATGAAACAATCCTGTACATTGACGTCAGAAGGATGTTTTTGACGTCATACCGATAATACTTGAACGCATAAAGTGGAAAAAACGTACAGACTTTTCTCAATTCTCCTGTATGAAAGTCTATACAATGCTTTAAATCGTATAAAAATTTAGCAAAAATTTATCAGGCAGATTTTTCATAAAACTGGTTGGAAGACAATTTTTCTGGATTTTTTCTGATGTTGCTAATTGGGAAGTTTTTGTCGTCTCTTTCAAACAGTTTTAAGAGAAAACATATATTTACACTGTTCAAGTGGTAGATAATTATGTAAGCTTTAAAATGATATGTAATTTGTTGTAGTGGTGCAGAAAATAAAGATTTAGCAACATATTATAGAAGTTTTCTTACCATTGTCCACTGACGTAAAAAGTGCATGCGGTCGTCATATTTACGACGTCATGGTAACGTTATTAGCAATAATGACGTCAAATAAAGTGTAGATCAGAATATATCTTCAAGTTTACAATGGTACCAAAAATTATATGCAAATCTAAAAAAAGTCAGAAGTACCATATTCTTAATTGTGCTTGTAGGGTCATAACTAAGTTCTATGTAATTATTTGACTAGCAAATTTGCTAATAATCTGACTAACAGTACATAATATATAAGGATTTATTGTCGTCATGAAGACACTGCTTCATTTAGTTCAATACTGATATGTGCAAACCTATCCTAACTACAAGTAAATAAAAAAAAAAATGTAGATTAGTTTTGTACTGACCTATTAGAATATACCCAACTATGTTTGTTTTAATTTTAATATATTCAAAGTTCATGAATTATTCATTATTATGATGATGTTTATTCAAAACTTAGTTAAACAAATCTAAGACTTAATTTTTAGCTCGACTTTTCAAAGAAAATGAGAGCTTATACTGTCACTCGAGCATTGGCATTGGCGTTGCAAATCAAGGATAAAGTTTTACAAATATAAATAACTTCTATAGTATCAAGAATATTCAGCCCAAACTTGGAATACTTATTCATCTTCACTACTTCCACCTTTCTATCAAGGCCCATAACCCTGTCTCCACTGTTTTAGGAGTTTTACCCCTTTTTTAGTTAGAAAACATTCAAAATCAAGGTTAAAGTTTTTACAAACTTCAATACTATCAAAGATATTCACCTAACCCTAACCTCTCTATAAAATTTATATGACTATTGAAACCCATAACACCGATTCCTAAGAACTGAGAAAAGTCGAGCATGCTGTCTTACGGAAAGCTCTTGTTACTTAAAACTGTCAAATTAGTGATGACAGTGTGGTTAATACAAGTGCACTTATATATTTGTTGTAATTAAGTTCTATGTTTGGACTATAGAAAAATAAAATTGGACTCTACAAAATATTAATTTTATAATTATCTCCCTTTATTAGGAAAGTAGTGTTATTTATTAATTTTCATTAATTTTGTAAACCATTTTGTCTAATAAACTGTTTGATTTATAGAGATAAGCTTCATTGAATTGATGCATAAATGTTTATGTTGATGTTAGTTATGGAACATTAAAGTTACTACTCCAGCAATTGATTTTCATTCATATTTAATTAGACCAATTCTGGGAACATGTGTGCTTGTCTAAATCATGATACTCTATGGCAGACTAAACAAATACACTGATCAGGCTGCAATCGGTCATATTTCAGATGTATCAAATTCCAGTAATTGTCAATTTTTGTACAAGTTTTACATTCATTAGTGAATTTGATGGTTTTGGATTATAAAAGTGCTTCAACATGCTAATGGATTAAAACAATTTCTTTTGTTATTGAATATTTCTTGACTTTTAAAATGAAAATGGATTTAAAATAGTCAATATTGTATAAATTAATTTTATTTGCTTTCGTTTATATATCAGCCAAAAATTGAAAGGATGCATGATCTGTTCTTTAATTTTATAATTTACTATGTAACTATTTTGTAGACAAAATATTGCACAAATAACATTATTGAATCACTATAAAAAATTTTACTGAAATTCTAACCAAGTATGATAAGAAAAGCATTTATAATAATTATAAATACACTCATACGCAGTTCTTTTCATTCAGATTATTATTTTTTTCAAATTATTGAAAAAAATATGCATTATGACAAAAACATTTTCTTCTTCTTTGCTTTGAAATCAATTGCTCGACAGTTTCTTATTTCTAAATTACCTACTTATACTAGTGTATGATACAGAGTATTTTTTCATTTCAAAATCAGATAGTTTAGGGTATTGCTTACAATTATTGTTAAGATTTAGGCCTGCATGATTGATTCTTAACAAGACATGCATAAACCTCAATAGTAACTTAGTCAATTGAATAATTCAAGATAAAGGCATATACCCTTTAATATAATTGCACACCTATTACAGGTCACATGAAATATATTATAGGGTTTTTATTGTCTCAGGACATAAAATTTGTGTGTGCAATAAAAACTGACCAGTTCAAATCAATTCAAATTCTATTCAATTTAGCAATTAGTTATTGGATTTGAACACAATGGTATAATTGTTTTGTTTAGAAGCACACACCATACTATCTACTGATTTTGACAGATTTCAAGATTTTATAAAATTGTCCTTTTTACATACATAGTGTCACACAGTGCCTACCCCTATATTTTTTTATTAAGACTTCCTCGTATATTTTTACATATTTTATAATAGAATTAAATGTGATTTTCATTGTTTTAGAAATCTATTGTTTGTAATTTTAAAATCCTTAACCATATCTGTGATATGATATGTATAAAATAAAACTTCTTTTTTAAAATTTTATTTACATTCAGTAATATATACATGTATATATATTTGTTTATCATGTACATACATGTACAATTATGGTATAAATAATTGTTTGTCACACAATGAAGGTCCATTTATAAACTAATTTATTGATAATATTATTTATTTATTTGTTGCATAACACAGGATTTACATGTTATCAAAATACACTACAATAAAGGAATATCAAGGATTGTCTTAAATTTTGTCTTTGTCTACTTGTCAGTCCCACATGTATATGGGAATTTAAATTGCATGGATATCTTTTTAAATTCAAAAATTCTTTAATGTTCTATAATTTAGTGATGGGCTACCTGTGTGTGACAAAACCATTTTAAATTTGTACACATATTTTCTTACTATTTACTGAGCGCAGTGTATTGTTTGATTTGATCAAGGATCTGTCTTTCCTAATTGAAATCTGGATAATTGATTGCAGTCATTTCTACCCTTGAGGAATTAAATATTTGTCAGTTGAAAAGAACTAATTGTGGACTGAAAATCTTAAGTCTTGATTGAATATATAATTTACAATTTATTGGTAACTTAAATACATAATCTGTGTGGCAACATTGAATTTTTCCTTAAATTTCATGTGACGTTAGATAGTTTATACAAGACATACTATTGGATGAAGCATTGTAGTTGAAATCTATGTAACTAAATGATTATTGTGTAAGATGGTTATATTGATAGAGAAACAAAAAGGATTGTTTTCTGTGCTTCATACTGGAAATTTAAACTTATTGTAACTAAAAAAAAACATTATTTAACCAAAGGTGCGAGATATAAAGAGAAAACAATTAGTTTAATAGTGAATAGTTATATTAGCATCTATAAACATGTGGCAAGGAGCTCGTGGTAACCAAGTATCCCCTGACCCATGGGATGATGACATTGAGGTGGTCCCTATGAAACCTCCTGCTGATAGTGATTGGGATGAACCTCCTCAATATGTTGAAAAAGTTGAACAATTTGCTAAAAGTAAACCCAAAGTTGTGAAATATGAAAATGTGACATCAAAGTCTGGTCAAAGTCAGAACGATGACTTTGATTATCAGCCTAGACGTAAGGAAACTCCTGATAATAGTTCTGTAAAGAAAACAGGATTCCATCATTGGACACCATTTTTGTGGGAAAGAAAAAGGTAGATATAGGTTGTTGGAAATCTTATCATAATACCATATTGTAATATTTCATTGCTATTTAAAGTTGAAGTATACTTGATACTGTGATTAGGTTAAGCAATAAACTATATCCCAATTCAAAAATTTGGGTTTTCCCTGGGGTATAAACAAATTTTCACTGTTACAATGGAAATATGTGTAAATAGAACAATAGGACTTAATCCATATTCAGTGCTTTTCAGCAATAATGTGTAGAAATTTATGCACTGCCTGTGTATGGACGGGAAAAAAAAACATGAATTGGAGTTCCAAATTGTTACTGGCCTTTAAAATAATGTCTGTTTATTTGTTACTGTGTTAGTGTCTCCAGTCACTTTAAAAAGTCATCTAATCAAATACCATTTAGCTTAAGTCTCACTGTATTTATTTAAGCATGTTGCATCAATTAGTTGCACTGTACAAAGATTGCTCAAATCAACGGCAGAAGACATGTTCCTGAAGCAAAAGCTCTATTTCTACAATATAATAATTTCATATATACTCGTATATATATTACAAATAGTATCTTTGGTTTGCAACTCTGCCTGATGCCATTGGTTCAAGCTATTTCCCTTAGTTTGAAATTGACTCTGTCCTGTTGGTCATAAATTTTACATAGAGTTATTTTATATGTATTTTCATTATTTACCTGCTCTGAGTTCATCATATTTGGCTAGTAGAATTCATATACATGTAGTCTGTTTAATTTTATTTTCCTTGGGTAAAAACTGACCACTCCAGTGGGCACCTAAGTTTTATATTTATTTACCATGGATGTATTATTAATGTAAGTCCATTGATTTAGGTTTACCTAATGATGTTGTCTAGTCAAAACCTCGTAACTTTACCTTTTTGGAATGGAAGTTACGAGGTTTTGACTAGACAACAATGATAAAATGATTTTATTTGTTCGGTGCTCAAAAAAATATTTCTACTATAATTTTAGCCTCTATTAATCCTTAGGTACGGAATCCAACAATAGTTTGGCACTTTATTAAAAGCAATTCAAACAGGTTTTTTTTAAGGCACAGTTATTTCTTCACTGCTTACAGACATCTGAAACCTGAAAACTATTTCCTGGGCATAGCTAAAGTGCAATGAGTTGTGTATCTCAGTAGAGATGCTTGCATAGTCTTATGTAGTAATAAAATTATTTCAACAACTTTTGTATGTATATTGGAAAAAATCAAAAAAATCTGGACAGTAAAAATATGGGTCAGAATTGATAACTTTGAATGACACCTAAAGCAGTGTTTTGCTTGTTATTTTATGCCAGCATACAGATGAAGTAGAATAAATGTGCACGGATTGTAACTTTAAACCTTCGGTCACTGAATATGATTCTTAGAATGACCCTTTAAGACCCTGGTTACCAGGAGTCAAAGTCAAAGACCATTTATTTTAAAACAAGATCCTGAAAAAATATTATTTTTGTAACGTCAACAAATTCAATTCAGCGCTTTGATTTAAATAGTGCATCTCTCCTTATATAGAATTGTACAAAACTTAGAGTCAAATCTTGTTTAAAAATACATATCTTTTTTGGATTATGAATATGTAGGCCTAAATAGATCAATAAGGCAAATATTGTTCTTCAATCTGTCTAAAGATTGGCTAACATGAACTTAGAGGCTTGATCTACATATGTATTTGTAAGAGGAGAACTAGTTGTTTAATTAGAAATCAATGTATGAGCATCAATTAACATCATAAATCAGGTAACTGGGAGTCTTATCTCAAAATCAATATACAAATAATTGGTTCTCTAATTATTGATTACCATTATCTGACATTTATGTGTTAATCACTGTTTCCATCGTTTCATATAACACTATTTGATTATATTGTAATTCATTATTAACCATAATACACAAATTCATTGGGTTAACACCAAACTAGTCTAACTACATTAAAATAAAGAACAATTTAGGCTTGTTTTGTGTTGACACATTAAATTATCTCCTATTTAAATATCATTTTTAAAATTGGATTATTTTCAAACCTGATTTTAATTAATGACTGATCGTCACTAATTGTTTAGATTGTACAATACCTTGATACATAATCAAAGCACTGAAGGTGCTGAATTTATTTAGGTCACTAACAATAGATTTGATTCAGGGCAGCATTTTATCAAACATCTTACAATAATTTAACAATACAATAAAGAAGGATTTACGACTAAAATCGGTTGTAAGAACTCTAGTTGATGGGTTTTTCCACTTGAAAAACTTTGTGTGTATTGGATATACCCATGCGGAACTAAGTTTTATATAAAAGCGTGCCTACATAGAACAATAGAATTTATTCTGTGTTGCATTCTTTTCAACAATTAAGTAACTTTGTTCTGCACGGATACACCCTTTACAAACAAACATTACTCAATTGAAAAAAATGCAAATTCGAGTTTCGAATGTGAACAATTGAAAAACCAAATAGATCTAGGTTTACATGTTATACATGAATGCTCAATACAGTTCTATACACAAGGAAATTTTACAAGTTTACCATAAAGCATTTAATTCTTACCACAAGTTGTGTAAAAGCTTTCTAAACATTGGAACAAACCCTAAACATTACATACAAGAACTATAAGCTAATTATTTGGCACTCTAACTTTAGACAACAGTTGGTATGGAAGTCACTAACTTTCATTTAAAAAAGGCCTTTTGTGTTAACCAAGTGCTATACAACATGGCATGGAAAAATCAGAGTCTTCCAAATTTATCAGTGAACAAAAAAAACATTTGGCAGCAGCTGAAACATTGTAGCAAATCATTGCAAAGGAAATCACCATGTAGCACTATCCAAGGACCCTACATTCCATGTTATATAGGGTCCTTGCACTATCTATTGATACTCTAATACGACTGGGTTGGGATGAAGATTAAAATCACCTTTTTGTATACATATGAAAGGTTCAAACACGTATTTTATTTATTTCAGAGATATGTTAATGGCTGGACCATCTAAACCAAGTAAAGGATTTAAATACAGATTGAAAAATGTAAGTACATCTAGTGTGTAACTTACTATATACATGTATGTATTCTGATTAAAATTTATCAATATAGCCGCCCAGGTAAGCTCAGTTGGTAGCATGCAAGTCTACTGATCGAGGGGTCGTGGGCTCGATTCCTGCGCGGGGCATACTTTCGTGGAGCTTGGTCATGAAATTATTTTGCGGCCATTCTCCCTTCTATCAATGATTTTTAATTATGTAGGGCAGTTGTCAGTCACTGACGAAAGTATGCTTTTAGTAGTTGGTTAACAGCTAAATCCAGAGATTTAGCCTTTCCAGGAGTGAGTAGGTTGACTGACCGCCGTTGGCCTTATATGATGCATTGCTTCGGCGTTAAACCCAACAAACAAACAAAATTTTTCAATGATAATGCATACACTTATTTAAGAAATATTAGAAAGTAAAGTTAAAGTTTTTTTTTATTTCTGTAGCAATGGAACAGTTTAAAGATTAGTTGGAGAGAGTTTATGTACAGTATGGAAGTATGGAGAGGAGCAATCAAGAAAGTTGAAGGTATGATATTTTAGTACACTAGATTTGATATCTTGTTGCCCTACCATCTGTGCTACAGACAGAGGGTTCTGCATGATGCAATATAAATACATGTATGCTGTTATTGTTAAAAATCATCCAGTAATGCATGATTATAGGGTAGACCAGTGATCACAGTTCATCTAATTTTAAATATTTGGGTTTGGACAGGTTTCTACATTGGAGGGATTCTACATTCTGATGCTTAAAACTACTCCACAGGTTTCTAGAGTTGCAGGATTTTGAACCTGCAAGAAATGATCAGGAGTTATGGAACAACATACCCAACTTTTAGACCCATCAAGATTTTTGCTTTATGATATAGCTATATAGCTCCGATTGTAGATACGTCTGCTTAGTAGACTGAATATTTATATTAGACTTTTAATCACACTTATTTTTCTATATCTATTATTATATTTATTTACAGGTCATCAAGGTATGGGTGTTGTCTCATACTTTGTATTTCTACGGTGGCTTTTCTTCTTGAATATCTTCATCTTCTTGTTGATATTCTGGGTGATCACATTTTTCCAAATAACCTTTGAACCTGAAGACCATCATGATGAAGATTTGAAGGGTTCTGGGGCATATAATTTCTCATCATATGTCGATAATTCTCTATACTGTACAGCTCTCTATAGTCCGAATGTATCCTCGGATGCATTAACTCTTGTGTTAGACTTCTTTCAAGGCACGGTAAGTATTGAACTACAGAATTTTGTGTTCTAATTGTAAAGTTTACACACATTGCTCTTCATGTGAACTTTATCCACCCATGATGTGCACTAAATGTGCACTTTATCCCACATATTGTGCACTTGATGTGCATTTTATCCACACATAGTGTGTATAAAATGTGCACTTTATCCACCCATGGTGTGCACTTGATTGACACTTTATTCATCAATGATGTGTACTTGATGTGCAATTCATACACACATAATGTGCACTTGATGTGCGTTTTGTTATGCACTTTTAAATTAATCAGGGAGAGAGCAAAAGGGTTGTTTATATGGACTTTGAGATCAGATTTCTATAAATTAGCTCTCATTTTTTAGTATTTTGACCATTTCAAACAGATTCTTTCATTATTTCACTTGAATAAAAATGTAATTATAACCTTATCACAAGCCTACTTCAATGGCGAATTAAGTGCACTTGAAGTGCACATGCGTGTACACTTTAGTATGAATGCAACTGTAACCTTAGCACAATCAATATAGTTTTTATCAAAATTGTGTTGAATTAATGCTGATTTTGGAAGTTGCTCAGATGAGCCTTTGATTCTTTTTTTCATGGGTGAATGTTAATGGTTATCCTGAAAGCAGGGATTAATATCCAAGAAGTTCTAAGTAAATTATAGTCAGTGTATTTCTTTGCATGCATATTGTAATTAGAAACTAAGCTATGTTTAGTAAATGTTGGCCTGTATAATCATAAATTCTAATTATACATGTTTATGTTATAAGTTAATGAGGAAGTAACATGATGCTTGGTTTAGCCAAGGACTTTTAATTTAAGTATGTATGTCATTGCACACATATTGAAATAGGAGTAAAGCTATGTTTAGTAAATGTTGGTCTGTATAATTGTATTACCATAGATTCTATATATACATGTACAGTATATATTATAAATTAATGAAGTAGGATCGTAATGATGGTCAATGTAACCTGACAATGTTTGCCTTATAAATGATGTATACATTGATTCGAATTGATCAATAAAGTTACTTGTTATATTATCAATGTACGATCAATTACCTAGAACAATTGTAAATACACATGTGTACACTTGTAGGAGAATGGTTGGATTTATTGATACTATGGTCAAGTTTTGATCAATAACTTTATTTCAACCATCAGCATCAAATCTGGTCCAGTCTGATAGGAGCTTAAAATACAGGCTTCTGTAAATAATCTAACAAGAAGTGTTTATAAACAATGTAAATTTTGTGTTTTATTTCAATGTTTATCATGCTTGCTGTACATAATATGTAAATATTTTGTTAAGAGGCTCACAGGGACGATTGGGCCCTGCCTTTGTTGCTTCTATAAATAAAGTATTTATTATTTTTATTATTGAAATTACAGTAGAAGCTAAGAATACTGCACAGCACTTGACTTGAACCTGAGAACAGTCATCCTGTTATAATATTTTTCACAACAAGTGCACTTCAAGTGTAAATTAAGTGCACTTCAGGTGTAAATTAAGTGCATTTTAAGTGTACTAGGGTGTATACTTTAGTATGATTGCAACAGTAACCATGTACAACGTAATTGATTTGTAATGAAATTACATCTGCAGCTGAAAATACTGTGCAACACCGGGACTGACTTGAATCTGCAGGCATCCTGTTAAATATTGCCTATTTGTTTTAGCATTGTTTGATATACTGAATATATTATATAGAATATAAGAAATGGTATATTTATGTTATTGCAGGGTTGGATGGAGAAAACTGCAATGTTTTATGGATACTATGTTGATAGGAAGGTACAACTTGCAGCATCAAGTTATAATCTACCATTGGCATACTTTTTGGTTGCTGTTGTCATACTCTTAGTCAGTCTTATCGTCATGGTCAGAAGGTGAGATATTCTGTGCATTATAATAGTTTTGATTGGCGTTGTAACAAAATGCAAGCCAAGTATAGTCCATTTTTTCTCAACTGTCAAAGTTTGCATCATTTCACGGTGATTGAATTCCTACTATCACAATATCATGAGTGTTACAAAAAGAACATGAAGCCACCATGAAATTATTCATGTTTTGACAGTTGAGAAAAAATGAACTATACATCATCATTTATGCTTCTGCTTTAAGGTGTACTATTTGTGGTTATTTTTTCATCAGATACTAATTGTTTATCGGTGATTAAGGGCTTCAGTCCTTTCAATTTTGTATATCTCCACTCCTTTATAAAATATTGGTATAAAAGATAAATATTTTCATTTAATTAAAACACACATGTAACAAATATATACATGTAATTATAACAAGACCAGGATTAAGGAGGTCAGCTAATTAGCTGTAAGGAAACCTCTGTCTCTTCTTGTATAAAACATTGTATTGATATTAACTTTATTTATTCATTGGTACTAAATCTACATCTAAAGACCATAACTCTAAATGAACCACAATGATGGTCAATAAATTATTTAAAAAAGAAGTTTTGTTAGAGTTATGTGCCTTGTTCACTCTTTAAAGGGACATCACTCTGGATGTATTGTTTTATATACATGTACTTATTGTAACTATGTGGTTTTAGCAACTTGTCTGTATTCATAATATTGATTTTAATGTATGCACTAATTGATCTAGATCTTATTGTAATTCACAATCTGAGTTTGATGAAGTGTTATTTTTGTTATGTTAATCACTTGTACATGCATCTTTCACAGAAACTTGAAATTGTTGTAATACCCTTACAGATTTTGTATCTATTACATCAAAGAGGCACATTTTTGCAAAAGTTCCTTGAGCTGTCTTGGTTATTTAAACGTGAGGTCAATACAGAATTATTATTTATAAAAAGGGAACATAATCCATCATTTATAGATTTGACAACACCCTGTAGTTATTCAGATAAGTGATAAAGCTATCATAAAACATTGTATTGTATTGTATAATTGGATCATAAAAGACCATATGTGGAATTAGGGCTGCTGCGAGTATCCGAGTACTCTGATTTTCGTGATCTGGACCAGAAAATTGAGTACGAATATTCATCACGTCCGAAATCGTTGGATTCCTGATTCGATTTGTGAATCGCTACACACCAATTGTGGTTCAATTTGGTTCGCCACTAGCTAGATGATTCACAGCCCAATCTGGAATGCAAAAACTGGATTGCCCTTGGGGTACAAATAAACATTCACAGCTACAATGTAAACATGTGTACAAACAATAATAGCATTTAACTTGTGTCTCATGCTTTTCAGGAATAAAATGTAAAAATCTTTGTTTTTACCACCTCTGTACGTATAAAAATGCCATAAATTTGAGCTCCAAATTTGGTCTGTCATTAGATCTGTGACCAGGAATTACAAGTTTCTGTTGATAGAGTTTATTGTGATGCAACATTATTTTTGTTTGAGCTATAATTTTGTTGATTGTCATTATTGTTGTTAAAATGTATTGTGTACTTTGTGTATGCTAGCCGCACAAAAAGGTAAGTTATAGAAAATAGTGTTTGTATATAGATTACATGTATAATGTGTGTGACACAGTTATTGTATCAACGAGCAAACTTCATTGGCTAACTCAAGGTTTGCCCTGGTTTACATACAGCATGCAGATCATGTGACCAACTCTTGTAAAAGATGTAAATCATCAAATGGCTTTAAGTACTGATACAAGTACATACTCTATATTCAATGTCAGATTAAGTAATCATGTCATTTTTTTAAAGTAAAAAGAGAAATACATTAACATGTATAGCAAGTGAAATTTCTTTTAATTGGATAACAAGTTTGGAGAATAATTTATAAATCCACTTTGTGCCAACAAGACTAAGAGGTAAACCATGTAATAAACACACTTGTATGAAAATTTGGCACTGAGTCAAGTAGGAAATGGGAACAGAATTAGAGCAGAATCTTCTATTTCCAACTGAAAGGGGACGGAACAGCACAAAATTTTGTTGGGTTGAAAACATTACATTCAGCTTGGAAATATGTCTCCTTATATAATTTCTTACTGTAACATTTAAACTTGAATCATCATTTTAATAAATTGAATTGATTTGCCTGTGAATTTGTTGTATGAAAACCAGGGTAAGAACTTGGTTGAGCATTGTTATGAAGTTTGCCTAATGTTAGTGTTGTCATGTGATATTTTAAATGTAGGTTCACAGATGTATACTAAACAAACATGAAACTTAAGCTGTTTTTCAAACTCCAAATTTGAAATTAAATTGAAATATGTATTAAAATTACATATTTATTGCACTGTTCAAATCAGGGGTTTCATTTTTGTTCAGTTTTGTATTTTGTTTAGTATATTGTACCTTTGTTAGATATATTGTTTCACCTAATTTATCCATTCAACTGAATAAATGACTCTTGCAGTTTATAAAATTATCTATGTTATGTTTAGCCACTGGCATTTACATGTACATGAATTCTGTTGAATTTGAAATATTTATTGTCATATTGTTTTATGTTCATTGTTTCTTCATCATATTATTTTGCCCAACATTTTTTTATGCAAATACAAATGTATACATATAAAAGACCAAGACAATATGTTGGTTCAATTGCGCTATTTTATCATTGTGTATTTTTTTATATATTTATTGTGGCTGCATAAAACAAATATAGATTATATAAATATTATAAAAAATAGACACTTTTTTAAAGAAACACAAAATACTAAGAATCTATGATTACAATAATAAAAAACATTATAAAACTGACCAAGCTTTTCAAGAAATTACCACATATTTTATTTCTGGTAAAATAAAGAAACATTGTTTGTGTAGAGTGCCAACTCATTATCATTTTACTTTTGCATTTCATATTGAAATGTGTTTAATGATCCAAATAATGACTAAAATGTTAGGTTATGCATACAGTAGAACACTGGGAAATATTCTTAATCTTGTGTCCCAAAGGGGATACAGGTTCAAATTCGTATATGGAGAAGTTTCAGGCCTTGTAGAAGGGTAGGTGAATACTGGTTATAGACAAGGGTCCAGGAAAGCTAGGTTATGTGCACTGGACACCATAAAATAACCTGAAATGTGTTGGCATGGTGTTTAACCCAGTATATAAAAAATCAATATAGGAGTTTAGACTACAAACAACTAGTCTTGTGGATAGTTATTTAGACATTTAGAAAAGTAGCTTATTATTTGTTATACTTTATGTTCAAATGTAATACTTTAGGCTTTGAAGTTGATCATTTATTGTAAGAAAAAATACACAGCCCTCTTAAAGTATTTAGGCAATGTCATTTTAGAAAATCTGGTCATGTATGCTGCAAGTAATTTTACCATTATCAAAACATATTCTTTACTATTTCTAACCTTGAATATTATGTTAGTAAACAAATTAATGATGATTTTTTTGGAATTTGCTCACAATTGAATCTATGTTTCTTTTTTCATGGATAAACTTAAATCTGTATCCCCCCCAAAACAAAAACCACCAAGAATTGTCCAAGAACATTTTGAGAGTACTGTATAGTTAGTATTCATTGTAAGCATATTAAAATAAAAGAAATAATGTACATAAATAGGAGTGTGTTTAAAGATGTTTTCATTTAAGTGACTTATATTTACCAAGAGACAGTTGAATTTGATTACCAATTGGTAGTTTACCAAAATGATACAGATCTAAATCATAAGGATAAGGTCATCTCCGAAAAAAATTTGTCCTCAATCTCAGTCTTATTGCTTGATGATTCACTTGTATTCAAATCACATTTTATAGTATATTCTGTTGTCCTTTGAAGGCATTTTATATGTTTTAGTTTAGTTTTCTTAGCTTAAGTTCAAGGTGGATAAACCATGTGATAAAAAGCTACACTTCTAGAAAAATATGCAAACAAATTTATTGTTTGAAATTGCGATATAATTGTAAAACTAATTTACTGGTGTAGGGCTTGGCATAAAAGGTAATCCAATTGTCCTTTATAATATTTGGGTTCAGGCAGCCTGTTACTGCTAGTCAACATTAGGTTCAGAAAAGTAAAACAAATAGCTGATAGTTCAACTGGGCTACTTAGTTTAAAAATCAATGTCAAGCCCTATGTTGAAGAAGGCCAAACCTGGGTCAGAAGTCCAGTTGGTAGCGCAACCGGATTTGGAATATCATGTCATGAAAGGGGGGTATGGGTTCGAATCCCACCGGGGATGGTTATACCCTTCCATGAAAATTTGACATAATGTCAATTTTCCTCCATCGATAAGATATATGCAGAAGTTTCTGGCCATGTAGAAGAGTAGGTGAGTACTGGTTGCAGACAAGGATCCAGGAAAGCTGGGTTGGGTGCGCTTGACGCTTTAAAATAACCTAAAAATATGTTGACACGGCGTTAAACCCAATAGAAATAAATGAATAAATAAAAATGAAGAAGGCCAAATACTTTGCCAAGTGCTTACAATTTATAACTATACATTGATACATGTAATTAAAATTGAAGCAATTAATTTACTTAGATTTGTTACACTTGGTTTGTTCTACCTACAATAGACCATAAATATGATGATGTATTATTGTATTAGACATTTCAGGCATTGAAATAGAAATAGGAATTCACATTTTATGTTATATTCACTTTGTTTGTTGTACATGTTAGTTACAAATTGTAGTGTGTGATAGAATCGATTATATAATGTTATTGACTTGAACTACATTCTCGTACCATGCGATTATCAAAATTCTCAATTTAACTAGTGTCGAAAATCCTACTAGACTCTGGACACGAGAATGCTTGAACTGTGGACCTATACAGATAATATAGATCTGTGCTCAAATCTACAACTATTTCAAACATGATAATAGTATTCCAGATGCTTCTCCATTTAGCCTTACCATTTAATCCATACAGAAACTGAGATAAAAACTTGAATAATTGTATTGAACTTAGGTATACTGATTTTGTAAATGATGCTTCCCAAGCTAAGCTACCTCTGATCAATTACCTGCAGTCTTTTTTTTTTTGATGGGATTAACACCCTTCTTACCAATCCTGGAAAGGCTAAATCTTTAAATTTAGGGGTTAATCATTTATTAGGCACATACTTCACTCAGTGAGTGACTGACATATGCCCTACATGATTTAGAATCAGTTGTAGGAGTTAGAATTTCTGTAGAAATTATTTTATGACCAAGCAAAACAAAAGTATGCTCCGCTCAGGACGGCTTGATCAGAATACTTGTGTGCTACTGACTCAGTTAGCCCCCTTGATTAGAAAAACTATGGGCAACCAACTTAGCGAGCTTGGCGACACTTGTGGTTTAAAACTACAGTTAAGAACTATTTACCTGTGTAATGTTCATTAAATGGTTAATAGTTTGTATAAATTTGCAGTTTTAAAAATATTTAATTGAGATTGTATTTTTTTTATTTTAGCACATTATCAAATTTCAAAGACACAGTATTATCTGAAGAGAACTCAAAGCAAGCTAACTATTGTAACAATGTATTTGCTGGGATGGATTATAATGTTGAGGAAGATGAAGCAATGCGTTTGAAACAAAAGAGTATTTATAATGGTTTAGTTGTAAGTATAGTTTAGTGTACGATGAAGCTGCCATAACTCTATGTCTGTCTATTAACTGTAGTTACACCACATGTCCAATGGAACATCATCATCATTATCATTATCATTGTCACCATCATCACCATTATCATCATCATTGTCGTCGTTGTTGACATCATTATCATCAATGTTATCATCATTATCACCATCATTAGCATCATCATCATCATCATCATCATCATCGTTGTTGACATCATCATCATCATCAATGTCATCATCATCATCATCAATGTCATCATCATCATCATCATCATCATCATCATCATCATCATCATCATCATCATCATCATCATCATCATCATCATCATCGTCATCGTCATCGTCATCGTCATCGTCATCGTCATCGTCATTATCATCATCATCATCATCATCATTGTCAACATCATCATCATCATCATCTGTTTTAGTTTATACACGCTGTTGATTAATCCTTTAGCACCGGTGAGGCCTGTTTGTCGTGACTAGGTTGGTGTTTTCAACTCCATGATGAGGAGCAGTTTTTTAATCAACTTAAAAGATTTTAAAGTTGAAATAAAAGTTAATTGCAATTTTAAAATCTATTTGAATATTGCGAGTAATTGCAAGCTTAAATTGAAAACCCTAATATAAAGGTGCTGCAATCATTTTAAATTGTTACAACAACACAATTCTTGTTCTATAGTTGGAAGAGTGTTGAACTTTAGAGACCCAGATGATGACCAAGCATAAGTAGTTAATGACCCTGATGGTATTACCAGTTACTGTAGGTCCCTGTGATTTCAGACAGGCCCATGCAAACCCTAACCCCCAGAATCTCTACAAACATGTCTATAAATGACAATGCACATGTTTATGGTTTAAATGAGAATACAGATGCTTGTTTACATCCAGCTATATTGGATTTTATGCCAAGCAGAAACAATGATGGTCTAAATCTACTGCAAAAATACTTTTACATCTTGCACTTTTGCACATTTTTTATGACAAAAATTATAAATGCCATGTTAACTTTAGACTACCAAATGTGATACATGCATAATTTCAGACTCAAATGCATGAGACACATGTGACTTAATATATATATATGTGTGATTCGATTTTGTTATCAAATTATTTACTTAAAACATCAACAACAAGATATTGCAAAATTTATGTTGGATATTATATAACTTTTTATTAGCCAATACTATCTATGAGAAGCTGTGGTCCAGTGGTAGGACATGGGCTTAGGAATCGAGAGGTCCCAGGTTTGATCCTCTCTAGGGGCACTGCTAATTTCCTTGAGCAAGAAATTAACTTACAATTACATGTATTCAACTCAACCCAGATTTATTGGGAAGGATCACCTGAAGGTGATTTCAATGATCAATGGTAATAGCACAATATTGTGATGTTGGCTGAGCATGTATATGGAAGCAGACTTTAAACCAGACTGTAACTTTTTTAACAATTAATAATAAAAAATTTATAACATTATTTCAGGCTGAATTGGCTGAACAAAGACATAATATGGCTGCTGAGAGTCGTACATCTGGGGAGAAATGTAAACTATATACAATAAGATTTTTCATCAATTTCTTGATATTAATTATGTTAGCAGCAGCAGGGGCTGCTATATACTATGCACAAGATTTCTCATCTGAGGTAAGTATACAATACAATCATTAGAGGTCAAATCTGAACTTCTCTGCTTACATACTTGCTTTTTTACATGTGACAATTTAATCATACTAGGGGTGTAACGGTTAACTGATATTCTGGTTAATATTTCAATACGGGTTCTTACGGTTTTTAATCGGTTTTTTTTTCCTTGAACCAGTTTTTTTGTAACATGTCGTACTGTTTATTTTTATCATAATAAAAAAGTTAAATGTTCAAATAAGCGCTAAAATGTGTTGAATACTTTGAATAATCTTTCTGTGCTTTAAAAGGTTAAATATTAAGTCAATTGATAAAAAATATCTTCATAAGTCTGCAAGTAATTGCAAGTAATTCAAACATTTGAATAAAAATCATTTAGAAATACACATATGCATGTTATGCTGAGCAATTAGGGCATTGCACATGTTTTAATTCGCATGTCTAGCCAAAAAAAGGGTACATATTGCAATATATTGCAATAACCAACAGGTGTGGAATTCCTATGCCCAACTTGTTCAGCTCAAACATTTAAGTTTGTGGACAAGTAAATATTTCCACCCCTCTTGTCTGTGAACAAGTAATATTTTTAGCTGTAAACATACAGTAATGCTCTTCTGGACAATGGCATTTTTGATCCAGGACAAGTTGATTTTTAGATTTCACTTGTCCGCTGACAAGCAGAAAAACTTGAAATTCCCCACCCCTGTGACCCAACTCCCAAAGAATCGTCTAATCACAGCTCATGAATAACTCGCACCTTCAAAATAGCTTTTATATTTCAGCCATTTATTGTCAGATCTTTATCAAACTTCATACAATGATAAAATATCATGTGGTGAACAGAATTAGAAAGTAACTGCAACTCTACCTGGATTTATTATGGATTATTTCCCTTTGTAATTTTTGCTTTATAGTATTTTTTGTAACAACATAAACTTGATCTAAATTTTCCCCATCTACAGAAAAATCAGGCTTTAATGTGGTTTCTACATTATATTTGTTGTTTATGTCTAATTACAGTTTACAACAGATCCTGATGTTGAGAATGACTATCATTCTCTGATCATTTTACTGGTAGAATTTTTACCATCAATTGTGATTGGCTTGTTAAATGGTATTTATCCATTGATATTTGATTTCTTGGTACAATTTGAAGGATATAAACCAGTCTTTGTAATCAAAATATCACTAGCAAGGTAAGTGTAATTGTGACACAAAATTATAGATTATTGCCTGTATGGAAATTCGGCATGGAATCCAGCCAGAAAGGGATCGAATTTGGGTGGAGTAGTTTTTTTACATGCAGAAACAGAATGGAATGGCATGGAATTATGTGAATTCCATGCAAGAAAACAGGGTGGAAACAGGCAAATTTCAGGCAGAAATATCTCTCTGAATGAAATGTCATACTTGTCTTCTGAAGTTATTGTTATCATTAACACATTTACCACAGACTTAAAATTTATGTGAAAATACCATCATATACATGATTGTATATACAAATGTACAACATTTATGCTGTTTGCAAAGTACTTCTGTTAAATATAATTCTTAAGTTTCCTTAATTTGTAGCTAAAGGATTTTGATTATTAACATTCATTTGATATTACTTTTCAATTTCTATTAATTAATATTTTTGCTCAGAAATAAGGGAATTATTGAACATATTAGGAACAGTTGCAGTCAAAAACACAGACCTACAACACAACCAAAAAGCACAGCATATTTTATAATTTCTTCTTACAAAAGGTACGCCACAAACATGAAAACAAGAACCTAAGGGTTTCCACCTTGGAACAGACTGTGGCACAGATAAAGTTAATGAGGCATAAATCAATTTACAAATATATATCATAAGTTGTAGGGCTCTACACTGGTATACGATATATATCGAATACCGGTATTGTAGGTTCGATAGATATATCGGATCGAACGTTTCCGTATCGAACAAAATATCGATCAATGACGGCCATACAAGTAAAACCCATTGCCTGCAAATCATTTGATATTTTGTATCGCCAAATCAACATTTTACTCAAAGACGTCATTGATTCTACTGCTTCCGGTACAGAACCGGACTATTCTGTAGACGAACAATCTCGTAATATGACATACCTTTACGCAAACGTATTACACCGGTTATGCATGTTTTGTTTTGTTTTTCAATCAAAGGGAAGTAATTGTTGCTGTTAGAATGTCCTTTATATGAACTTTTGTTTTCCGGGAACCAACAATCAGTATTTAAGTGATAGATTTAAGTGAAGTTGTTGAACCAACACATAAGAGAGCCAAAACACTGATGGAGGCTTTTTTAAGTGATGATGATGACCATTCAGTTTCGTCCGTCAATAGTAGAAGCTTACAATGGAATAAACAATTGAAGGTTTCCAGAGACATGCCAAACATCATTATCATTTGCTTTCAAAAAGAAATTGGTATAGACTTCTACATTTGTGCATATTAACTGCTTAAAATTTGGTTGCTCAATGCTCAGACCACTTCTGTAGCTTCTGAACGGGAAATTTTAATCTCAGGAGATATCCTAGATCATGTCTAAACTCAGACTCACTTGATGCAATGACATTTCTTAAAAACATGCAAACCTCATATTGTTTTATACTATAGCATTTAAAGTATTAATAAGACCATGTATTTAGTAGTATGGTGCTTCTACAATCGAAATAAATGAATAAAACAACACTGTTTTGCTGTTTTATAAAAAAAAACCTATATATTGTTAAAATATCATATGATATATCGAATATCAATCATTTTGTATCGATACGGATATCGTATCGATCATTCTGACCAATATAGAGCCCTAATAAGTTGTAATTACATAACTATTAGAAAATATTTCATTTAGAATACTCATAATAAATATTGTTATATTTCAGAATGGTATTTTTAAAGTTAGCTTCACTGTGTATGATAGTAGCTTCTCTCTATGTCCAGATTACATGTACTGACCATGATGAATGTCTAGTTGGTAAAAATGGTTGTCCTGCTATTGAGGTTAGTAAACAAATACATGTACTGTACAAAGGGTCCACAACTCAACGCATGGACAACTCAACCCGTCTCTACCTTCAGGTTGAGTTGTCCTTATCTTTGGGTTATGTTATCTTCGGGTTGAGTTGTTTTGAATCCATTACTAAGATAGTATGGTTAAAAAACACTATATATACATACATAAAAGATATATTTCTCAGAAGTTGGTACTTGTTTACTTAAGTTTAATTAGTGGCCAGTTTCTCTTTTAGAGGGCACTGTATAAATTTGAAGGTGATTTTGAATGATTTTAAAAGTTTAATGCTACTAATTAAAAATCCACTTCCTTATAATAGCTATCTTCACTAAAATCATGTATGAGTGTCATTATTTTAATAATATTTGGCATTGTATGTATATATACATGTATATTTAGTTGCGTATATAGTAAATGTATATACAATGTATCGGTATATGTAGATATATATGTTTAAGTTATTGTATTAAAATTTGTAATGATTATTGCGACTATGTAAACAAGATTATGTACTATGTACTTATCTGAAATAAATTATCTGTTCTGTTCTGTTCTGTTCCTTATCATTCTTCTTTATTTGTTTGTTCTTGGGGCAAGATTGCAGTTGACAGCACTTTCAATAAATTCAGTGGTTTCAGCACTTTGATTCACATTGTTATATATATTTCAGTGTTGGGAGACATATGTTGGTTCAGCTGTATATAAACTTATTATCATGGATTTCCTCATCAATTTTGCTGTTACTATATTTGTGGAACTACCCAGGAAGTAAGTACTAACATAATTGATATTAACTCTCTAATTTGTGTTACAGGAACCATATGACTTAAACTGTTCTGTTCTGTTCTTGAAAGGTTAATTGTGCATCCTAGTTGTATCAAACTTTACTTATACATGTATGTGTATCCAATTATACTATATACTGAGGGGTAATGTGGCACTTGTATTCCATTGCCTTAATGCTAGCCTTTATGGCGACATATCATATGGAAGGTCTTAAGTTCCATCCTAGCTTAGAACAGGAATTTTATTGGGTTACAAATAAATGGTATCCACTGTGGATTACCTGAAAGAAATTTTGTGGCTTCACCTTTTGATCGTCTCGCAGACAGTTAGTCTCAAAGAATGTGAGGGCAAATTCTGGTAAGGAAGGGATGTCTGCTTACTGCTTTGGAGGCCCAATTGTAGACCATGGATTTCTATAGGGTTACTTATTGTAAAGATTTTATCTGACAGAAGCTGTTTGGTTATTTAAATCATTTCTATCATTTTTTCTTGATGTATACCATTATAAATCATTATGTACATTTCTCTCCACAGAATTATTACAAATTGTTGCAATGCACCTTTAATAAAGAAGTATGGCCCTTTTAGTTTTAACATACCTAAGAATGTTCTTGGCCTAGTGTACAGCCAGACCCTGCTGTGGTAAGAAAGAAGAAAGTTTATACCCTTCAATTGTTTGTTATCCCTTCCCTTGTTACCTCTTGTTTATAATCTGACCATTTTACTACTTTACTTATATATATCATGTATTACACTAAACATACTGCCACATATATATATACCCCCGCTTCGAAGAAGAGGGGGGTATACTGTTTTACCCTTGTCCGTGCGTGTGTGTGTGCGTTCGTGCGTACATCCGTCCGTCCATTACAAAATTTCCGTCGCAGTTTTCTCAGCAACTATAACATGCAGCAGCCTAATACTTTGCATATTGCTTCATCCCATAGTCCCATGTGGTGTAAAGCGATTTCATGCTCCTTCCTCATCTACTTCCTGTTTGTCGCATATTTTTAGATTTCGTTAAATGAAAGTTACATTATGATAGACATATTTCTCACTGCGGGGGTATCACTAGTGAGCATTAGCTCACAGATTTACTTGTTTTTCATGCATGCATGCATCTGATATAATTAAGAGCTCTTCTCCAAAACACAAAAAATTTGTTTATGGCAATCTATCGTAATCACAAGCAGCAAACCCAGTAAACCAAAGACATCCTCTTTATAGTACACAGGCGGCAGACATGGAACCAATCAACTAAAGACAAGATAGGGTAGATCAGTAGTTTGTCAGTACACTGTTGGTCACCTTTGATCATAATTGCATGTGAATAATCTTAAAATAATTCTTAGAAACTGTCTGAGCAACAGATTGCAATTCTGATTATGCAAATAGTCAATTGTTTTCAAAATTGCAGCAAATCCATACTGTTTTGTTTTATCAAAAAGGTCTTATTTATTGGTTGAGGAATTATATCTTGTTTGGAGTAAACTCAATGTCATATTTTGCTAGCAACATATTATTTGTGGTGAAGATCTTGAACTGTTGAATTCAATAATCAAATATAAATATATCTTTTAGAATCAATCAAGTTTTATAATTCTGTAGTGTTTTAGAAAGAAATTTTGTGGTGTATTTAACTCCACCAGAATTTGTTTCTGTCTAAAAATCTAGAATGAGATTTATAATATATCTTTATCTATGCCAAATAGAAGTAGTCTCTCTTTATCAATGGTCTATAAATTTTGAAAAAAAGCATTTTTCTTGTTTTGTAGAAGAGTTCTTTATTATGTTTCACTTACATATTCTTCCTTCCATCACAGTAAACACTAACATGTCTTGTAATTTTAACATATTTGGTACTTTTACAGATTGATAACCACAAAATGTGAATGTGGATTATTCCAGAAAGTAGGACCAGCAATATTTGATATACCTAAGAATGTATTAGATCTTGTTTATGGTCAAACTTTGCTTTGGTAAGGTTCACTACATCAGTTCATTTATTGTGGTTCCTATTATGAATACAGTTTAACCTGCATTAAGTAGCCAGTGAAGGGAAGTAACAAGATTGGCTACTTACAGCAGGTGACCACTTGAACCAGATTTACATAAAATGCTTTGACTAGTCCATTATGAATAGATTATTATAAATCTAGTTTCTTATTAAATAATCTTCAAAAAAGGGCACAAGTGACATAGTCAGTTGTAAATTGGAAGTCTTTATCAAAGTTTATCTGATGGCACTTTGTTTTGACTGTTTAAAGACTTAAGTGGTTGGTTTTCACATGTCTCGACCATTTCACAATGATGGTGACACTTGGTTTATTCTAAAATTTGATTGACTGTGATCACCTAATACAGGTAAATCTGTAAGGAAAGAGATAACCACTGGCCACTTACAGCAGGTGACCACTTATAACAGGTGGCTGTCAATGCAGGTTATACTATATGTTTTAAGCTAGCTCAGTTTCAATGTTTTTAATCCTTATGAAAACAAACTTATATGTTCAGTACTATCCATTTCTGTATATCGTCTAATTTAATGAAAACTTGTTTTTTTAATCGATGACATTAGAATTTTTTGAAAATATTAGTGCATCCGTATTTTTTGACAGACTCTTTTGTTGTTAAATTGATATGACAAGTTAGAATTCACCTATACAAGCATTTGATGTGCCAAAATGAAATTGCTTTTAGCACAAGATATTTAGTAAGTGCATCAAAATAAGTTGATATCATGTCTTATTGTACAAAAAATATCAATAAACTGTTTGTTATTTAGGATAGTGACTTAAGGTCTGAAAAACATAATTGTCTGTTTAAAGTGTACTTAATTTTATCAGTATATGATAATAAATATGTTTTATTTATAGGTTAGGATTCTACTTTGCACCACTTGTATCAGCAGTGTCTATTTTCACATTCTTTTGTTTGTTCTACTTAAAACTGGTAAGTAAAGCATTGTTTAATTTTTTGTTGAATTCATGTTCTTTATGGTTTGGGGCGTCTTCCCTTTTTTGAAAAAAAATCAGTCAGTATTTTATATAAAAGTTATCAGTTGTCCAATTCACTGGAGAGATTTAGTTCTAGACCCAAACTCTTAACCTAGTACTAAGCTCATAACATCACCAGTGAATGACAACTGCCTTATTTGATACATAGGGTTGAGAGTGAACAACTTGACCTACAACAGGTTTCATCAAGGAATCAAACCAACGACCATTACAAATTTTATATATTAATCAAATCATTCAATTATAATGCGTAAATGCAAAATTAGTATACAATGTACGTTCTTCTTTATTTACATGTAGGTAGACTAGTTTTGCTCTCACCCATCAATCTATTTGTAGACTAATGTTGTGATTACCTAATAATGGCATGGGTAAAAGTTTTCATTATAAATACTGATACAGAATACATTTGTAAATAATTCTACATGTAATTAATAATCTGCTCTTTGTAATTTTTATGAAATCAGTCTATTTCAGTATTTTGATAGTAGATTTATCAGTATTTTGAAAACTTTCAGTTTGCTCTCATTTAATGGCGTTTGAAAACAAAGGGAGGTAATAACTCAATTTGCCCTCATGTGATGGCATTTTGAAAGCAAAGGGAGGTAATAACTCAAGTTGCCTGCATGTGATGGTGTTTTGAAAGCAAAGGGAGGTAATAACTTATATTTGTATATATTTCAGCTCTCAGCAATGTATAATACAGTACCACCAGAGAAACCATACCATGCTTCTAAATCTAATTCATTCTTTACTGTTATATTAATGGTTGCATTCTTTATGATATGCATACCTGTTGGATATACATTATCAAGGTAAGTTATATTGTATAGAATATTGGATTTATATCTGAATGTGTAGTCTCTTTATGTGGGGTTTCCACATGTTAAGTTGCAGACTGTTGTAAGTCCTCATTTCAGACTGCTGTGAACAATTACATTAGGTTATGCAATTGCAGCAACAAGCAGACAATATGCTGCTTGTGCAATTGAAGTATATCTTGTCTGGCTTATGTAAGGGAAAGTTTCCATGTATCACTTCTGTTAGTTGTATAATCACGTGTTTATCTTCTCCATGTTTGACAGTGCTATTGGTGCTTTGATAAATAACAACAGATATTTATACATCGCTTATACTCTCTTGCATTTAAGCTATTTGTTATGAGGACATGGTAGAAAGTCTGCTTACCACTGGAATGTTGTTGGTTCAATTACAGCTCAGACAATAGAATTTTATCTGGTTTCATTTAATAATTGGTCTTAATCCTTACAATGCTGGAGCCAAACAGATGCGTATCTAGGCCGTGTTGGAGATTACGCACAAATGCTAGGGGTCCGGGGGCATGCCCCTTCCCCAGTAAATTACAACAAATACTGTTCGTTTCAGAAGTTTCAATGTGCACAAAGAGCCATACAAAGTAGTAATTAATTGGTGTATTGCTTTGTATGACTCCTTTTATATGACATTTTCATGGAGTAAAGTTTGACAGTCGAGTCAAATAGTGCATTAACCGGGTTGGGCATCGAATTTCTCCTGGTTTTTGGCACTTTTAGATTTTCGATTTCTGGAATCAAGGTTACGCACGTGCGTAAAGTGCGTAATGGCAGATACGCGCCTGGAGCCAAATACGAAAAGCATTTGCCACAAGCAAAGAGCCAGGTCAGCGGCCACAATGTGTGCCTACCTGGCTCTTTGCTTTTGGATGCTCATTGTTCAACTGACAATGGGTCAGTCTTAAAAGTTAAGACAGACTAGTCAGTTGTAGAAATTTAGCATTGAAAGGGTTAATAATTCTCACAAGTGCTCAACATTAAATGTAATATTTTATTATCTTTACAGTTTGGATCCATCTCCAATGTGTGGGCCTTTCAGAATCTATGACCAACCGTCTAATATAATTGATGTACAAGTAAATAATGCTGCAGCATGGTTTCAGACAATATGGGATATATGTACATCTGCAGCTGTTGTTTCAAGTCTTCTTATACTACTGTGGTAATTGAAGTTTTTAAACCAACTTATTGTTTGCAAGTTTTATTTGCTTGGGGCTATCAGCCCAAAACACCTAAAACCCAAACTATTTCCTGGGCAGAACTTAATCCCTGATAAATATGATGAGTTTTTCATCTCAGTAGAGATGTTAACATTGTCTGAAGTAATAGAATAGTTTCAACAGTTTATTTGTTTCCAGAAGTTATATACCAGGACAGTAACAATCCAGGTCATAGTTGATGACTGTAATTGGCACCTAAACAGTGGTGTTTTGTTTGTTCTTTTGTGCCAGATATTACATTGTATTTATATTTATGTTAAATGAGAAAATGCCTAATTTTGTATTCTGTTAAATGTCTTCTCGTGACTTAGAATATACTGATTTTACATTTTAGTCTGGCTATATATTACTGTTCAGAGTTGAACTCTGCTCATAAAGATTTGGTTGATGTAATGAAAGAACAGTTGGTTATGGAAGGTAGAGATAAGCAGTTTCTTTTAGCAAGAATAGCAGAACTTACTGGTGCACCTGTAAAGAAAAAACCTCCACCATATGAACGTACACAAATGAAGACAGTCAATGAAACAAAACCAACACAAAAGAAAAGAGACATGGATCTTGAGGTATGTATATTGTAATAGTATAAACATACAACTGTATGGATTCAGCAGTTTACGAAAATAGTGGGTATCCCGTTCCTTGCTGCTAAAATGACCTGTTCAAACAATCACTTGCATATTCTTTTTTCATGGACTGTTAAGGTGCACTTTCTTCACAACAAAAACTTAATGGCTCGATATTACATACACTTGTGTTTCCACTTGATTACTGTTCACAAAAAGTAATACTTTAAAAGAATTTCAGCTCACATCTGAGTATTCATTAAAATCACTTATGTTGTTTTCTCAATAGCTATTCACAAACATATTGTGTGAAAATATTCAACCAATTATGAATATTTTCTGTCAAATATTTATAATTGAATTAATACATGTAATTCTAACTTTGAGTTGGCACATTTACAAAATAGATAACATAAGCTCATTTGAACTTTTAAACCGACTTTTTCCTAATCTATATATTTGTTATAAATAGTTTAAGTGATATATTTTGAGTATAATGGAATACTTATGTGAGAGTTTTTGGGAATTAGGAGCCTGTTGCTATTATAAATTGTTGAGAAATGATTTGTTGCCAAGAGTTTATTCTAAAATGTATACATAGTTGTAGCTGTACGTCACATATATTGATCTATATGATTGGATTGGGCATTTTCATTAGCCGACACAGGCAAATATAATCATGCTTTTGGTAGCATCCATTCTGAAAATTGACAACTGGATAGTTTTGAGTGTAGACAAAGGCTTATCTAAAGAAGATGTATCATTTAAAAAACCAAATTGTCTGAATGTTTGCAATAATTGGGCCCAAACCTTCCACAAACATTTTTAAATTACAAAGTAAACCAACAAAAATACATGTATGTTTGTGTACATATTTATTGCATTTATGTGATAACCACAATGGTTGTGACATCAAAATAAAAACATATCATAAGATGGTAAAAACTAACTTTTTTTATAAACTCTTCTTTAAATTTGATCACATAAAATTGATTCTATGAAGATTAAATCATTCAAAATCAAGTTGGATCACTATCTTGCAAGAAGTAGGCTACTCTTAGGAGATAGGGAAGACCGTCTGGAAAGTACCTATAAATGATGTTCTTAACATTGAAAATTAAAGGTGAAGAGATGCCCAATCCAAAAATATATATCAATATCCTCCTCAACTTTCTATTGTCATCTTATTTAATTAGTTCTTTCTCACAAACCCTTTATATAAATTCACGAAATGAACAGTCAGATTTTCATTTGTATAATAAATTTCATATTATGTCCTTTAATAAATCCCATCCAAGATGTTTACTTCTAATACCTCTACTGTCTATGGAGTATTTGTGCTTCAGCCATTTATACTAAATTAATGAGCATTTCTTTTAGTTGGAAGAACATTTGCTAATTTTTTTTTATTTATCATGATCATTTAACAAAGTTTATTTTTAAGTTATGTTAAACCTATATTTTATAAATGCAGAAGAATTTAGCAAATATTCTCCCAACCTGACCTTATTCAAGGGCACCATAAGCAGTCAAAATGAACTAAAAAGTATAAACATTTTCTTGAAGATCAAAGATAGATCTTTTTGGCCAAAATCGTAAATAAAAATTGATTTAACTGGTCTGAATCAATCCTACTTCTTTGCATGTAAAAGTTAATCAATTTTGTCAACCATTGTTGTCTGTCAATTTTAGTGTCTTTTCTGATTGTGACTGCATGCATCTTTATTTGACATTCATATTGTATTTATGTTGCTGCAATACCATATACTGTTTTGTTTAGGATATCTAATGGAATCTTGTTCAGGTACCAATTGTGTTAGCTATGTAATATAAACAAGCATGATATACATGTTAGATGTGATGTATTGAAGCCATACTCTGTGACTGTTCCGTAATCAATATGATTATTCAGGGTATATAGTCATGTGATCTTCAGATTGTAAACAAAACTCTTGTTTTTCATTCAATGCCTGAAGCAGCCAAACAATAGGATACATTCAAATAATGCATAAAATGGCTGTTACATTTCTTTGTCTGAAATGTCTTCATTAATTTTTGAGTTGCAATTGTTTACTTTGAATCCTCTGCACAAATTAATCTTGTACTCAGTACATGACTAATAGTTTAACGCTCGATTCAATTTTTATGAGAAGAATTTGGAGCTAATGATCAAAACTCACAGGTTCACAAATTGAATTTTTTCAGGAAAATGGAGGTAGTAGTTATTTTATGCACTATTTGAGTTCTCTCAATTATTTTCTGAAATGAGTTATTGGCAAAGTCAAATGTTTGTTTATCTCATAATTTATTGTAGTAGGTCATGTGACTATAAACCAAGTTATTTTTATTAGCTCACTGAATATATCCTTGTATTATCTTTGCACTACCCTTCATCTTGTTTGTTTTCTTTATTTTATCAGTCATTTTGATGGTAAGAATACAGGGATTTGAACATAGTGTATTAATTAATAATTTTATGGTGTTATTATTAATGATTTTAATGCTGTTTAATGCATGTATGCTTAAGTGTAGGACATATCTGCTATTAACAAATTCTTACTTGATAAAGCAAGAGTGTAAAACTTTTTAATGAAGTTTTGTTTTATTAGTTTATCTTAACTTATTGTGAGATTTTATGATTGTCATTTGTCAGTCAATATTGGTCTCTCATCTATTAACTGTCTTTAGACATCTTTTAGTACAAATTGTAATGAGTTTTATAGTTTTGTTGCTGCTTTAATTAAATTATTGTATGCCTGTAGGTACCAAAAATCATTTCTGTCTTATATTACTTGTTTTTCAAAGAATTTATTGGACTAAAAATTATGAAAGTTTTGTTGCTGCTTTCATTAAATCATAATAGGCCCCTAGAGATTATCCATTTTTTAAATAAGTATAGTATTTTATTAAATTTGAAGTGAGGACTTACTAACATTTAAAATACTATTGTATCTCAAACAGTAACCTGATGTCCACTGTGTCCATATTGATTGTGTCACTAATGTATAAACATAATATGATGTCAGAGGACATGATTTAATGTTGATTGTTGTAATTAATGTTTGGTTGAAATGTTTTTCTTAATAATTATTATACTGACATAGAAATACATTGTACTAATATAATTAAAATATGATATTTAGCATTGAGTTAATATGGCAGTGATCAGGAGTTCTGACTCTTTGGAGTTTTCAAGAAAAAACAACAACCACTTATTTACAAGAAAGTTAAGTTTGATTCAAACTGATACTTCTAATCATGGACTTGAAGTTAAAGTTGTTTTGAGTCAGTTTTGTGATATACAATGTAGTTGAGTTATCAATTATTCTAACAAAGACACATGCACTTTCAGTTCACTCTGTATATAACATGACATCATGTATGTTTAACACATATGACTTGATGATAAAAGTTTCTGTTTTTCTATGATAGAATCTAAATAAAATATATTTTTTCATAGTTGATTGACATTTCAAAATATATAATGTACATAGATGCACTATTTATCATATATGCAGAGTGTCAAAATGATCTGTTTAGATCATTAAAATGATGTACATGCATCACTTTATTCACCTATTGTTTGGGCAAGTCCTTTATTTATTGTACAAAAACATGCAAAACTTATTATTCAACCTTATAAATATTTTAGAGTGTTCGTGATTATGATGATATGAGATATTTACCATTACCTATGGTATGGTATAAGTTTTTTTATTATAAAACACCTCATTATGTACTGTGTGATTTTAGAATTAATTGTTTGCTGTATGTGTTTGTAGAATAATCAATTACTTGTTCAAAGATCACATTACTAGTCACTTCTCATAAATATCATATTTTGCTCAGTTTAGGAAAGCTTTTAAAATAGTTTGGACAGTCTGTCTGTTTACACTTGGCTTTTAAAATCTTCAGTTGTCTGTTTTGACTAAAATCTAGTCAGAAATTTTGTCTTGACAAAAACTGTAACAATATTGACAATGAAAAAAGTAAGATAAAAAACTAGGTCAGTAGGTCAAGTGTTAGAAACCCTTTTGTAGACGGGGGGGGGGGTGAGTGAGTCTGCATGTCCATCATACCTGAGCATATTTTGTTCAACAACTTCTTGAACTGAGTTTGATAGTTTGTAATGTTATATTAAAACTGGGTTACTAGGACAGTTCATTCAATAAACCCAGCAAAAAAAATTGTAGTCACAGTTCTTGTATCATTATTATTGAAAAGAGTATGTCCCATAGCTTTGGAATACATGTTTTCTTTATTTTTTTGCCAAAAATCTAGTCAAGACTGTTGCCTTAACAATTTTAATAATAAATGCAAAATGTAATATTCAAAACTAGGTCAGTAGGTCAAACTAAGTGAAGTAATTAAAGGTCAAGTGTATGAGAAACATAGCTCTCTATAGGTCAACTCTAGGTCAACTTTTTATCTGTTTCAACTTTCATGTTTTTCAATTGTCATTTTTTTTTGTTATTTTCTTTTTGTCATCTTAGATGCAAGCAATTAATATATATGGAACTGAAAAGAGTTTTATCAGCTCTCCTGTGGTATGTTTAAATACTCTTGAATCATCTTATAATAATAAATTTAGTTATTTTTACACCAACTTTAGATTAGTAAACAAAACTTTTCAAACATTAACATGACATTATTAACTATTGGTTACCAATGGTATTAACCTTATTAACCATTGATGAGATCCCTGACATTTAGGACAATAATATACTTATATAGCATGTAATCTTTTGGTAAAGAAAATCATACTAATGCATTAGTATAAATTTTGTCAATGGAATATTTTTTTGTTTACTAAGCATTAAATCATGGCAAGCATATAATATAAGTTACATATATTAGGAATATCTATAAAAATCTTTTGACATAAAGTGACGTTCCCTTTTGTTGTTGTTGTTGGCTTTAATGTCATAACAACATATTGTATAAGTCATATGACGGTCAATTAACCTACTCAATGTTCATGGAAAGGCCAAATCTCTGGATTAAGCTGTTAACCAGTTGCTAGACACATACTTCTGTCTGTGATGAACAACTGACCTACATGATTTAGAATCAGTGGTAGTAGGGAGAATGACCAATTATTTTATGACCAAGCTCTGCAAAGTATGCTCAGACTTGGAATCAAACCCATGGTCCTGCGATCAGTAGACTTGTTCACTATTGAATTAGCTAGCTGGACAGGCTTTGCTTCCTTATTGTAATGCTATGAAGCATTAATTAGAAATGCTCTGCATACTTTGTTTAAATAATTCCTTTAAGTCTTTAATATGGCACTGTCTCTCATAGGTCACCATTTTATTTCATTGATTATGCTTAAGAAAATTGTGCTTGTAATATGGCCTGATTTGTTTATCCTGAATATTGATAAGAATTATTCTCCCTCATGGTATTCGATTATACTTTCTATTCTACATTAAAACTATGACATTTTCATTCTACTTCAATGATTTAATTACTAATTTGTTCACTATTTAGGTTACTAACATTCACTTGTCATTAAACATTTCACATAAATGTATTTAAGCGCTGGCACTTCCTGCAAAAATATTACCGGGGAATGTTTGGAGTGTGCAATTGCTTCACAAGATATGTACTAATTATGTTTGAGACGAATTATTGTATGTTATGTCATTGTATTAGTGTATTACCAGTCTTGAAACTTATTGTATGCGCAGGGTGCAAATTTTTTTTGACCTTTATATATATTTTCCTATGAATATCATATTTCATGATAGAAAAAAACTTTGCTTGGGCAATTTTAAGGGGGGGGGGTACACTAGGTCCGCCCCCCTTTGATCCCCCTATAAGAATATATTGTTATAGTGTATAGTCCGACAATATTAACCTGAGCTTGACTTTTATGCAAGAAATATATTCAACTAAGTATTTACAGTTTATTTTTGTCTTCATTTGTGTATGGCGCTTTATAAAAGCTTTTGACGAACTACACATACTGAATAATTAATTTTGTTTTCATGAGAATAAATACTTTGAAACTATGCCACAATATTGGAGACTTATGTTATATGTTATTAAATAAGTGATTTGATATAGGCCCTGTTTTTTTCCAAGGGAAGTCGTATTGGTCCGAGGCCAAAGGCCGAGAGCTAATATGGCTGTCCCGAGGAAAACAGCTTTTTTAATGGAATTATATATACATTGTATATTTATGTACAAATGTACATGTTTATTCCATATTAATCAGTCAAAAACTGAGTTTTGTAATACATGCATTGCATTTCATACAAGTTCAACCCAATCTGTCTTCTTTATGGGTTAATACATAAATGTATATATTTCTATTACAGAATGTTGGAGCTCCAGCAGCAGCAAACTATGATGAACCTACAAACATAGAGAAGGAGACATCAATGAATGATATCAATTACCCTGGTGGTAGTCGTACCAATAGTGCTAACATTACTTCTACTGTAAGACAAACACCTCAAGAAAATCTGGATAACTGGTAAATCAGGAGAGCACCAAACTACTTCAAATATACCATACCAGAAACTTGTTTTTTTGACTTTTTTTGATATTATTACTCTTTCATCTTCGGATTCATTTATATTGATAAACATTGATATACAGTGAAAGTTTGAAGACTCGAACTGGGCAAACTTGACCTACCCGTCATTCTCATACTGAGAAGTTATCAAGCTTCATGATCTAGTTAGGTATGAGAATGCCTACCCATATTAGTCTAACAGTTTATTGGCAACAATATATTCCCCTTGCATATCTACATAGAAAACTTGTGGAAAACTAGTAATAAACAAAGGGCTACAGTAATGTATAATTTAGATAGGTCAAACACCAAGTTTGCTCAACTTTTCGTCACAAACCTTCGAGTTCGAGCGTTGGAAACTTCTACTGTAGATATAAATTATGTTGTAACAATCATTGAAGGTAAAATTCCCCTATTACAAAATTATGTGTATGACCACAGAAAAATCTTCAGAATTCTAATCTAATTTTGTAATAATTGTATTTCTAATGTTTTCACCAAGTTGGACTATATTGTACCGACTATTAAAATTACACTATTTTTCATCATTCGGAACTCCTCGACCATTCCCTACGAATAACCTCGGACATATTTAGATGCCATTTTGGAAAAACCGGTGTTGAAGTAAACAAATACACGATCATTAAGGCGATGGCTGAAGTTTCGTTTTTAGTCCGTAAATTTGAAATTATACACTTCAATGATACCGATGAAAAATATTTGGTTCAATTTAAAACAAATAAATATGTTTAGACAAAGATCTGTGTGTATACTACAAGAACTATTTTGTGTAACCGTTACGTGCTTCGCCTCGCGTAGGTAGTAAAATCACCAAAATCCAGTGAAGACCCCCCCCCCCGAATCCTTCCAAGACTATTCATTCATGAAGGTCAAGGGTGTTCCGAATGTATTTTTCATATTGATCAAAGGGAGATAACAACATACTTTCTTTTGAAGTTTTTTTATTGATTTTGCTATAGATTGTTGTTTTATAAATCTTGTTAATAAAAACTTGTGAACATGATGTGATGAATGAAAGCTATTATGTTTTGTAACCATTTATTGTTGTTTTCAAATAAACAAATTATTGTAAATTAGCATTTGGGGAACTTTACCTGAAATGACTCATGGATTTTTACATTTGAATTATTATAAAATATGTTACATTTATCATTCAGCATTCTAAACCAAAAGGCAGCCTGCCAGTCAGCATTGCATATATTGTTACAAGTTACAACATAATTATGAAATATACACATTGTTGTTATCATTTTTTTGTTATTTTTTTTTTTTTTTTTTCTATATGAATAGTTTATTTTGTGTTTGTTGTTTTTTATATAACTATACAATAACAATCTTAGATCTGTGATATATTTGTGATAGGTAAGCACCAAGTTTATACAATCAGGCCACAACAAATTGATCATGTGTTCTATGGATTTACTTGCACCTTAATTTTGAAAATAAAAAAAAAGTAATTTTTATTTCCTTGCTCGCTCATTGTTCAAACCACTATATAAAGCAACTGAATTAAGATTCACTGTTTGTATATAATTGTAAATACTTGAGAGAAATAAAAGTTGGAGTAGTAGTAGTAAGACTTTATTATTTTCCAGAAAAATCGGTAGAACACACTATAAATTTGTTGTGGCCTCAGGGATTTTATCTGGTATAAGATCCCTTGATATACCATGTAATCATTAATTATTCATTTAAATACATTATTTTGTGTTGTCAATACATTTTGTACATTATTAGTTTATTTACTTCTTTGAGCAGACATGTTTTAACTTTTCTGTGATTAATTTTTTGATGTATTATGTACTTAATAAAACCTCTAAGTATCCTGATTTCCATATGGTAGGGTAGGAAATTTTTATTTTTTGAATAAGCATGAAAACCATGCAAGCAGACGACAGTATAGTCCTGTTCACCTTTCCATTATCAAACGGACATAAATGTTGAAAAAAATTCCTACAATATGGAAATCAGGGTACTTAGAAGTTTCGTTAAGTATACATAGCAAACAAGACAGGAAAGTGACAACTGGACTGCTATTATAAATAATGTCGAGAGATATTTAGCTTACAGTTACTTGCATCTATGTTCTTGTTTTATCCTATATTTGTAAGATTTTTTGTCTTAAATAATTATGAGACCATTTATTGTTATCTCGCCTGCTCATGATAAACTTTTATGATTGTTTTCATCATAATTATGGTATCAACATTTTCATCTTTTAAATCATTATATTTCTTATAGAAATGTAAGACAGTTTGCTTATCTGTTCTAGAAACATTGTGTTGGATGGTGATGCTGACATTGAGTGTCACTTACATCTTCTATTAGTTTACAATGTTCCATTATTTCTTCTTCGCTTATTGTACTGAACATTGGTTCAATGTATACTCATACTAACGCATGAACAATGCAAGGTGTCTTAAAAAAAGATGAAAACAAAAACAAAGAATCAGAAAAAGGTGTGACAAGTTAAAATATATATATTCACCATAATTATACAGTGCAGGTAAAAACGTTCTGTACAACTTTATTAGGGAGGGGGTAATAGGTACAACTTCCCTCTTAAAACTGTTGTGGGTGGGACAGTTTACAACTGTAAGAAAAAGGTTGTTCTAGAGTCAGATGGTGTCACGAAGTAGGAAAGTTTGTAGCACAGTATTCTTGCAAAAGGTACCAAGTATGTAAGTCTATGACCTCTAACTGAAAATGTTGGAGTGAGGTATGTTGTAGAGATGTCTACTAGATGATACACTATATGGTACATCATGGTCACTTTTGCTTGAGCTCTGCGTTCTATTAGTGTTAGCCAGTTTAACTGATGTAGTATTGATGAGAAGCTACTAGTTCTTCTAAAGTCAGTATAACCATAAATTTTCATCAATGACTAATTAATACAAGGATGGGAAACATGGGGTATACTTTAATTAATTATGTTATGTTTAATCTAAAATAACACAAACAAGTTTTAACATTTAGTTTAAATACATGTTAATACTTTCTGAAGTAGACTGTAAATTTATGGGGCTATACCTTTGGTACGAACCAAGTATACATAACATAATAAAGAGTATGGTTTCAGCAGGGTCTTTCAAATATGAAGGACCCTGGTTTCAGAGAGCAATATGACTAATTCTATAACACATGATTTAGTGAAAAAATATATGAAAGAATAAAAGAATTTTTTGTCCCTCATTAATGAATTTTTAGATTACATCTATTGTGAACTGAAGGTAGTAACATGAGTATTTTCGTGAAAAACTGGGATTTTTTATCACTGAGGGATAAAAACCAGATCTCTATTCTAACTAAAACCTAACATAAATACCTGAAAAGTTAGTCATATGCAAGCTTGATGCTGTGATATTTTTTTCATTCTCGTAAGTCTTAGATTACATACTAATGTTTGAAATGTCTATTTTTTTAATACATCAAGTATTTCAACTTTTTTCTAAGCTATTTCTTGTTTAAATGTATATATACCATCAGAATACATAAACTGTTAAATTCTTAATGAGTTGTTCTTCTTTTTTTACAAACTGTGTTATCAGAGTTCATTTTCTCTTGACAACAGATAACTGTGAAGTGAAGCCTGCCTGGATAGCTCAGTGGGTAGCACGCAAATCTACTGATTAAGGATCATGGGTTCAATTTCCAGAGGGTCATACTTTTTTGAACTTTTATCATGAAATAATTTCTGTGGCTATTCTCCCTACCACCAATGATACTGGACAGTGGTCAGTCACTGACCGAAGTATTGGTCTAGTAACAGCTAAATCCAGAGCCTTTTCAGGAACGGCAAGTAGGTTGACTGACCACTGTGATATGACCTACACAAAATAAACCCTACCCAGAAAAAGAGAAGTGAATCTTGCTTGGGTCTAACAATACAATAGATTGTGTTACTAAACAGGTGAAAAGCTGCCTCAATGTCTATTTAGCAAAGATAGTGTAACATCTATTTATCAATTTAGCATTACCAAATATGTTTGATCAAGAATCATATACTTGAAGTTTTATTTAGGAATAAATACTGTGATGACTACAAATAGACATGTGTACATGTACATGGACTCGATGTAAGTGAATTGTTTGTATCATGTGACAAGTTTTAAATCATTGTTGAATAAGAAATAAATTCAGTTTTTACATGAATGAAAGTTTATGTGAAGTTATTTTTTTCATAGTGACTTTTGTCATCACTCGTCAAAATATGGGAAATTTGTGTTCCACAATCTTTGGCAAATAAACATGCATACAGCTTTTTACCTTTTTAGTTATTAATTATAAAATTATTTACTGTTGTATAATTATAATCAACAGATAATATTAGCTATGAAGCTATTGTGTGACAAACCAGGTATCTTTTAACAGATACTATTTGGCAACATTAAACATGCACTTCATTAGTATCCATATCAATTTATGGCTTACATTCGTTAAGTTTCGTTGTAAAAAGTAACGATTGTATTATATCAAACAGATTGTAGTGCAGAGGTAAGGTACCGACTTGTCAGTCGAAATACTCTGGGTTCAATTCCCGCAAAGTTGTTGTTTTTTGTAATTTCGCAAACACCAGTAACATGTTAGCAACACTATGACTCACTCATAACATTTAACTTATTGACTGAATATTAAATATATATTATTTTACGACATTTTTTGTCTCTTTATTAACATACTTTTTCTTTATTTCTTTTTATTATAATTTTGTGACATGGTTAAAAACTGAATGACTTTCATTAATAAAAATGCCAATGATGTGTGAAATGCATTTTCGTGGCAGGTATTTTAAAAAAAAAAAGATGGAATCTGTGCTCTGTGTACACAAGTATTTGTAATAACATGTACAGGTTATGTTTAAATCGCAAAAATTATGTTTTATGTTGGATCGAACCCATCGCCTCTTGATTATAAGGTGGTACGTTTTACCACTACACCAAGTCCTTACATAGTGTCCTATTACTAAATTTTAAAGTAATATGTTCGTGAATTTACGAAAATTTCATATGGAAATTCTCAACTTTGCATAATAGTGCATGTTTAATGTTGCCAAATAATACATTTAGTTACCTGGCTGCTTAACTTTATTTCTAGCACTATCCTTTTAATGCTGAACACCAGACAAGAGAGCTGCTAGTACTTTTATTTTTTATCATCTTTGAAATGATGTGGCTGGAGATCAAACCCATGACCTCCAGCACCTTTAGCGCACTGTCTACCACAGGACTATTAGGGCAGTTTACATTGTCAGGGGCCCTTCATATTCAAAATTCCATGACATACCTGATGTAAACTATATAGCAATTATCTGGAGCTGATTCTCAATTGATTAAATTTCATCAAATATACAATAACAAGCTTGGGTCTGTGGCACAGTTGGCAAGGTGCAGTGTTTCAAATCAAGTGTCCTTGGATTGAAACTTGGTTTAACTTAAGTTAAACCCTTCCTTGATAATAATGATGATTTTCCTTCATTTATATGGCATATGGAAAAGTTGACAGCCTTGTGGAAAGGTAGGGGAGTACTGGGTCTAGAAAAGGATCCGAGAAAACAAGGTTAAGTAAGCTGGCTGTGGTGAAATGACCTTAATTTGTTTTGACAGGGCATTAAACCCAACCAAAAACAATTAAAACCCAACAAATAACTCAACAAACAAGAACAATTTATATGTATTTATTATAATGATAAAATGAAATTAACAAACAATTAAGTGCAGTAAGTTGACAGATACTCTAACACAGAGTAAAATAGTAAATATAAAAGTTCAGTACATTTAATAGCCTGTTCATATTGACCTGAGATAAGTTAAAACAGTATAAAAACCTTAATCTACACAGTGAATAGTGCTAGGTATAAGCAAATAATATCGTGCTGCGCCAACAGCCAGTAAGGTTGAAAAGCTGGTTAGATTCCAGTAGTTGTGAATAATATAAATAATATCTTATAACATGCACTATTTCCAAGGTCATTGTGAACAAGCTATGTATATGACTGCATATCTAATTTTAATAGTGGACATATTCAAACTTTATCACAGAGTTAAGTCATAAAATACACAAACTAATACAAAACTGTATATAAGATAACTCAAATTCCAATATTTTGGCCAAAGCCTTTACCAAGAAAACCATGCCAAGAAAACCTAAACAAGAGGGTAATTTGTTTACCAAAAATCCTTTGTGTCAAAAGACATGGGAATAAGGTTGTTCCAAGTATATGCTAATGCTTTCATTGAAAAATGGATTATGAATACAATGTATTTAGAAATTGGAGGTCCATAAAATTGATTACTGGTATCTTCAGCTTTTCTATTGACTATTCCTATATAGAGGGTGGTTCAAAACGTTCCAGTAGTTCTACTTTATACCAGTGAATGTCATGCTAGGTTTATAGAGATCAAAGCCTCATGTTTTAGTATATTTTCACTTTTACTCCAAACACACAATTGAATGCTTCTGTAGAAAGATGTTCAGGATGTAATTTCATCAAAACCATGTTGTTTGAAGGATAAGATGAAAAGAAAATGATGAAAATAGTTTGGTTATAATGTCTTGTTTAGTTGTATGGAAATAATTTCGTTGGTAGTGGCCACACCATCTCTGAAAAAGAAAGAATATTTTATTGAAACAATGAAAACATGACAAACTTCAACCGTTACAAGCTTTATATCAGCAGATACCATTAAGAATTTGATCTTTGCTTGCATTAAGTTATCGATACAACTTCTCAACAGTAACTTACCAAGTTAATATAAGTCAATAGTCTATTCATACAAATAATAAAAACATGGGCAGAAACACACTGAATATGTTTAGGGGAAGAGGGGTCAGGACACTAGCATTCTTTCAATTTTCAATCTGGCAAGTATTCTGATTATTGTATAGGGTTTCAGATATGGGGACTCTAAGTTATACTGGATTAGCCAAAGATGTAAAATACATACCACTTTCAAGAACAACATCAAATGGTTTCTCATACATATGTATATATTCCTCAGGCATTATCATTGCTGTGTCATTTTCTTCCATTAAATAATGTAAATGAGCTGAAACATAAAAGAGATTGAGATAGTACAATTTTTCCATATTTGGCATTTTATGTGAATAGAGCTGGATTTGAAGATAACCACTTTCTGGCATTCTATTGCCCAAATTGGTCATGAGCATGTATAACACACCTAAACAATTTATATAATATAAAATTATTTCAGCAGTAGTTGATAACCTCTGCATTTCAAACAAATTCCCTCTCACATAATTTGAACAACTTACATTTGACTGGTCCAGGTGACGAGTAGCCTTAACAGACAGACCCTTTAACAAAAAGGGCAATCTACAAATTCAATTTAGGGAACATTTCTTTTTAAATGTACATACACTAGAGTGTGAAAATGGTATACATGTCTGTGCTTTTCAAAAACCAGGCAATTGTCAACTTTAATATACAGAAAACAGTTCAATTCAGCTTATATTTGTTGCATTAATAAGTATGGTAGGGCTTCTCACTGCATGGCTTGACCCTGAAATCTGCCAGCCATAGGTATAAATGGTCTCTGGACAAAATGACAAATCTGTATCAAGGAAATAGCTAACATTAGATTAATGGATTATACCAATATAAAAAAACTTAGAACCTCTGTCCATCATGACAGGAAGAATGAATGAACTCACCTTGTTGTGGCAGTAAATCTGGAAATTTCTCATGTAAAGAATCAAGAGTTGATTTAAATGCAATCTGAAATATTAAGATGACCAAATATTAATGTAATATACACGTATGTTTAATTGTACAAATGTATCACTGTAATAAACAAATTATTAATATATCTAGGCTGTTTAAGCAATGCACTGTTTACTTGAGATGTTAACATTTACATTTACTGTGTCTGTAATTGCTTCAGCTTCATCATGCCATTAAATCACAGTTAACAACAAATTACAATCTCCATAAACAGATATCCTGTAGAGCGTCGTCATACAGGATCTCTAAGATTAGCCGGGTGGGTCACGTCGAGATGACCTTTATGTCAACCAATCAATGCGTAGCTTTCATCTAGACAAAACACTATTAATAGCATTTTGATTTCATAATTTCTATTTTTAGACCAAGGTTTGCGAGCTAATTTGACAGCGGTATAATTCACAGTCTGCGATTGGATGGCTCATTTCAAATTGCGTGACAAAGACGATGTAAACAGGTTACTAATCATAACAATTTCATCATGAATATTATAATTAGAAAAGGTCACCTGAATGTGACCCTTGTAAGAAAACGACCAGATCTAAATTAGCGAGTAGGCGAGCGGAAAACTTAGATCGGGTTTAAATCAGATTGCAAGAAATTATAGTTACTAACTACAAAGAATCAATAATAAATGATCATATATCACTATTAAATTGCTACAGAGTACTTTATATGATCAAAATAGTACTTATAACTTCTTGCATAATCATTCACAAAAATGGATTAAATTGCCTAAACACACAAGCCCAAAGTTCTGATCTCGTAAAAATTTATTTGTGCTGGCAAAAATTACTTATTTACATAGCAGGGCTAATTGATAATGTTGCCCTTTAGGTTACTAAATTACATAATTAACCAGGCTAGTGTTCTGAAAACAAAAGCAATGACTGAAATTACTTTTGCAAAGTTTTGCATTTATCAATTGAAATTAATGTATCTCTCAAAAAAATAAGTATTGAAAAGAGGCACACATATAACAAGACAAACAGTGTTCACACTCAACAATCATAGTGCAACCCAAACAGTAGTTTTGCAAAAAAACCAGTTACATGTCTTTCAATACTGTGAAAAGAACATCTCCTCATTGAACTACATGTATATCTAAATGTTACAAATCGTTACAAACCAATGTTACAAGCCACCACCATGGTCCAGTGGTTGGTAAGCTAGACTTAGAATACACTGATCTAAATTTCATTCTTATTTATTAAAACTTTGACAATGTCTTTTCCCTCAGTAGAGAGAGAGGATGTTATCACAATGTACAAGTGTAAGTAGCGATTAAGACCATAGCCAAGAGTTAGTAAAAAAGAACCATATGCCAAGGTAGCAAACTAACAATAAGAAAAGAATAAGAGTAAAGTTGTCCCCCTTTGAAGTGCATGTATTCTGTTTCTGCAAACCATGATCACATAAACATTACAACTCACTGCATACAAAATGTGCCCAATTTTACCAAATCTTGCTCCTTAGTAAAATTTGAATAATTTATCAAGAGTTATGAATAATAGTCTCTAATACAACTATCATTCAGAATTTTTTAGTGATCTAGTTTTTAGCCCATCTCAGTGTGAGCTTGAAGAATCATTGGATTCAAGCATCCTTTGTCTGTCAACACTGTTTGTGAGCAATTTAAAGGTCACAATTTTGTTCCAATTTTCATCAAACTTGGTCAGTAGGAGCATATCAATGAATCCTTAGACATATTTGATAGTTGGTCATGTCAGATTTAGTAACTACATCAAGCTGCTAATTGGATCTTTTTTATGCCAAACTTCTTTACAATTTTATTAAAAACTTTGAACTATCAGTGAGGGCTATGCGTGAGTACAGTGGATCACTACATTGTTTAAATACTTTGTTTATTTCATATCTACTTAACTTTGAAACAATTAATGATCATCACTGAACATTATCTAACTGCATGTCATTTTGTAAAGAGTAGAACCGAAGCGTAAAAAAACGATAATTTTGATAAAAATGGTTGTTTCTTATCAATTGATAAATTTGAAAGATAAATGTTTCAAAAAGTCTATATTAGAATGGCTACATAATTTACCTTGGGTATAATAGATAATTTGTTTCCAAGTCTAAGTAACTGTGTCAATAGATCAATGATAATTTTATCAGCTCCTTCAGATGATTCATATGATTCCATTCTAGCTGCTTGTATATCAAGTGTACGGAAATTCCATTGTTGATATAAGCGTGTGGAAATGTATAATATGTTAAGGATATTTATCAATACATCATGATAGTATAATCATTTTAATCAGTTTAATTGATATGGATGATAAAACCTAATAGTATATGATTTTAGTTACAATTGGAACTTACTCCCATTCTGACCTAATTTAGCATTAAAAAAAGAAGAAATGTCAATGGTTGCTCAGTGAGAATTTCAGAGTGAGAGTATTGGACCTCCCCCCCCCCTAAAAATAAAATTGCTCAATGCCATATTTTATTCAACTGTCATTGGCACATACATAAACTCTGCTGATTTAAATATTCACTACAGTACTTATGTACTCAAGATCGAAAAAAATAACAGTTGCAAAAAATTAACAAAACCAACTTAAAGAATGAGTAATTTCTTAAGCACATACTTTCTATACAATGATGCAAATAAATCTTTGATTGTCAGCAAAAACAAAAATCCTTTTTTATAACATGTTCTATAGCTTGAAACAAGACTTGCTCATAAAGACCATCATAATGAACAATAAAATGTTATACATGAGATCAATTTAATAATATCTAACAGATTTGTGGAGGGAAGGAGGTTGGCTGTTAACTAGTACATGTAAACACCAAGCTTGTTTCATACATTTCAAACATTGATACATATAGATAAAGGATATATCTTTAGAAACAACAAGAATCTTTGCTTGTTCTAAGAAACCATCTTCTGATTCACGTACACTAACAGCATCTCGTATTAATTCTAATATCATATCTGAGGAAGTCTGAAATAATAAAGTAGAAAAAGAATAGCATTATTAAGTCTTAGTTTCATGCTAATGCATGCTCATTAATTTAACAGCTTTTACCTCTGACCATAGAGAAACTTGTATCTATTGATCAATCTGTCAGAGTAGCCTTTTAGTTCCAACCCAGGATATCTTGATCCCTTAGCACATCCAGGAGCTACATAATTATACTACTTAAGCACTGTTTTTATAACACTACAATTTTAATACAAGATTAAACATCATCTTTATCATAACAACATATTAAAACACTTGAAAATATAAATAGAAAACAAGCAATCTGAATGACTGTTGAAATATACTACATGTAGTAGATTATTTCAATGTTATTCATTTTTAAGTTGCTAGAAACTGTATACATGTATTGTGGAACAAGAAATCAAAAATTGTAATGTTTTGGTGCTTTACACCACATTCTTCTATTTTCCCAGCCATATTCCAGTGCAACTGAGTTGTCAGTCATTCAACTCACTGTCTAAGAAAAGGCCTAGATCTTTTTTTATACCAATCTTTTCATTAATTACTAAGCACATACCCTTACCAGAGGCAAAGAACTACCGTACAACAAGAAAGCTTCATTAAATTATAAAAAACTGAATTCAAATGTAAATATTGGTGTCAAGACCTCTCCAAGAAGAAATCATAACCAACTAGACCTACAGAGTTAAAATGTTGAGATCTGCGTTTTTGACAAACCAAGATGTATAAAACTGTGCACAGTTCTAATCTATGACAATAAGGGGGTACAGTTAAGTTTGGCTATTAGAAAATCAATGGTATTAATAGTGGAGTAGTCTAAATATTGGGTCCTTGTTTTCCAAAATAAACATTTGGGGTGTACAATTTGTCAAAAATGACATGACTTTGCAACAATCAAGGCGTTCTTTATCATGGAACTTTACTGCCATTCAACAAATCAAACTATATGTTAGGCCACAACAAGTTGATCATAATTATGTTCTACGGACTTTTCTGGAAAAAAATGGGGCGAGGGAGCGAAGAAAAAAATTTAAAAAGTCTTTATTCACTTGCTTTATATAGCGGTTTGACCAAATTTTTAAGAGCAAGCGAGGAAATAAAAATTTTTTTTGTAAAAAACGTCAAAATTAAGGAGCGAGCGAATCCATAGAACATATGATCAATTTGTTGTGGCCTTATTTACAGAAACAATAAATATAAATATCACAATACCTCAACTACATGTACAAGATGTTTCAAGTAGACAAGAAGTAAACCAGTAATAGGTTCTGCATGTTGAAAATTATTTTGTAAATTTTTTATAACTCTCTCATGGTGATCTGTGAAATAAAGTGAATAAGATATCATATGACATAGATAAAATAAAACTTGTAAAATTAACAACATTCACTTATAAAATAGTCCCAGCCTTGGTATATTTATTCTATTCAGGTTACTAAGGAGCAATACTATAGCATAGCCCAACTACATAAGTAAGTAATTTTTCACTAGTCCAAATAAATTTTTACTCATCCCAGGTTTCAGGCTAGTGGTTTAAGATGATGACTGCTGGAGATACAATAAAGAAAAATAGAACAAATTATGCATTCTTGATAACTATGATAACATATAACCGAAAAGTACCTAATTAACAGATTGCATTGGATGGTCACTTTAAATTTGTAATAGATCATAATCAATTACAATTACATCATCCCTGACACTAATGACGCTAATGACACCAGTCCCATAAAATCGTGGCATGTTGCAGACCCGTACGTGCAGACAGCCGTAAGCCATGGGAAGCCTTGCGTATCAAGGTGACGGTTCACACATGGCACAAACAACACACCTGTACCGAGTCGTAGCTGGAAGATTTGCAAGTTTAGTCCATATTCGGCCGTGATTGTGTTCACGATTTGACTTTGAAACTGATACGTGTATGCATGGCTCATCTCACGGACCATAGTAAAAACGTAACCGTCCGTACAGGTACGCAAGAGCTCGTACCAGTCCTTGCAGAGCTTGATCGCACGGCGCCCGTACGGTGCCCTCACGGCTATTTTTATGTTTATGGGACTGTAGCATAAGTAAGCCTTGGCAATAAAAAACAAGTATTAAAAGTCTTACTTCCAATTTCAATTCTATCATCCCCATTTATTCCTTCTTTTATCTTTCCAATGTATACTATTCTGTGTACTTGATTTTTCTGAAAGTATACAAAAAGCAATTAAACAATGACTCAATAACTCATGAAGTCCATTGTGGTTCAAACAGTCAAAACTTTCTAAATTACATCAAGAAATAGAAATGGTCACATTATAGACATGTGCAAAGAGAAAGAACATAAAATGGTGCATTAGTTTGTTCAGTTGTAAGGGATGAATTAATTTTTAAACAAGTTTATATCAGTTATAAATACATGTTTATTGTTTACTGTTAGTCGCAATTTTTAGGTTACTTATTGTTTGTTTTTTCTCAACTGTCAAAACATGAATAATTTCACGGTGAATGCGTTTGATAAAATTATTGTCGTAATACACCCATTAGTTTCTGAAAGTGTGTATTATGATTGAGTAAAGCTTCTTATGCTGTATAGTAAGTTCTAGTCAACATATTTCTAATAACAGTTAGGCCGCCAGTACAAAAACAATGCATTCATTCACTGTGAAATTATTCAAGCTTTGACAGTTGAGAAAAAACAGACAATACAAGAGATGTGATCTTTTTAAATGAACTGGTATTGTACTTAAAAATTTATTTGAATTTGATAAAGAAAAAGGCAATATAACAAGGAGAATGTTAAATTTTAAAGGTGTTCAAGCAGGTTAATATTATTTAAAAAAAACAACACTTTTAGTACAAACTCAAAATTCAAACAAAAAAAAACAATTTACCACCAAACACTAAAACTTAAAACAACAAAACATTATTCTGGAAATTTGAACCTAATCCAATGAAAAATAACAAAAGTAATTTTGCAAGACTTCTAGATTCGCAAATGTATTCCGGACTGTGTTGGATTATTATACATGTATGTTTAATAAAAAGAGGTCACATTATGCTGACAAATATACATATATCACTGCCAGACAATTTAGCAGGTGTTTTTAAGTATATATCCATAGAAAAAAGGCAAATTATGCTAAGTTGACATTTATAAAGTCACTACCATTCTTCTAGATCCATTATCTCTCATATCAAAACAAGTTTGCTCAAAGTAACTTTTCTTTGGCCAATCCCAAACCCTTTCTTTAGGTTTTTGTAACTTTTGTACTGTCCTTCTTCTAGGACTTTTAGCTTTGGCTTTAGGTTGATCTTCAGTTGGTTTTTCATTCTCATCCTCCTTCTTGTCAACAGCAGGTTGGTTCATTTTATCAGCCATATTAGCTTTAACTAAAGTATCTGAACTTAAATTTCCAAATATGATCTTGTAGTTCCAAATATGATCTTGTAGTTCAAAATATGATCTTGTAGTTCCAAATATGTCTTGTAGTTCCAAATCAAGTATCAAGACCCAACAAAAATCACAATTATAATTAAATCCCAACACTTGCAGTTCTTTCACAGAAAAACTTAAAGTAACAGTATCTTAGCAACAGTTTAAACATATGTTTTCAACTTTATTATGAATATTTTCAACAAATCTCATTTAATACAATATAAAACCTTTAATCATAGCATTCCATGTAGTTTTCAATTCCTGTCTCTAGTGAAAGTTTCTTAAACTATTTGCACAAGCCATTCAAGATATGTTCAAGATATGTTTTAATGATTTATCAACCCAACTTTATTCACTCCACTACTGTTCCTATGTGTAGTTGCTACTTGAGAACCCAATCAATGTAAACAAGCTCATAAAAGTATACCAAACTTGGTCATAAATTCTTATCAAAGACTTGTACAAGTTGTTTCATGAACAGTGATAAAAAATCCAAGCCAAAAAGAAAGACAATCTGATAACAAATTCTCTACAGAGAATGTAATCAGTAGCTATGCATTCAGAAAAATCTAAAACAAATCTTCATATCTTTATTAACTCAATAAACAGTCCGCAATGAGAGAAAGTTTGATTAAATATTTTATTGCCCTTTGAAATTTCAAATTGAAAATCTTCAACCAAAATTACACCATACACGTTCAAGCATCAGAAAGTTTAGTGAATCTCTTAAGTAGTAAAAAAGCCTCTTGAATGTTACATGGATATAGCTATTTAAACAGAGGAGATAATTTCAAACTAAAGAGGTTTTATACTTCTAACTTTAAGTGTGCATTATGTAGATACAGTAAATCTAACTGAACCTAGAACAAATAAAACAAGGTAATTTATATACCTGAATTCAAATAAAAAATTCTAATACTGTACCGTTGTATTTTTACATGAAAAAAATTAGATTTGATTTTTTTATTTGATCATTTATTGAAAAATGAATATCAGATAGAAACATGTTGAAAATGAATAAAATTAAATTTAAAGATGTGTTTTTACTTGATCATTTATTGGAAATGGATATCAGATAGAGAAAAGTTGAAAATGTGGAAAACAGTGTTATGGAATTATACTTTGAAGAGCTACTGTAAGTAACACATACATAACATATTATACATGCATTTTTATAAAATAAAGTTAGAATGTTATTTTAGATAAACTGGCGAGATCTAAGAAAGGACAATATTGAACAAATACAGATAAAGTGCATCAGTGTTTTGTAATGGTAATTCTTAATGTATTCATTTCCAATCATAGATTCATTGGTTTGTTTTTACATACAATCTGAAAGGAGATATACAAAAAAGGCATTCTATTCTTTAGTTGAGTAGTGCAATGTAATGATTAATCCGGTATAACATGATACAAACTGGATGCTAATTTGGTGTGCATAAAAAATTGTCACCGAGTTGTCATATCAATATTGGTTGAGATACGACACATGAAAATAACATATTAAAACGGTGAGCCAGCTGGCAAATATGTTCAACAGATTGTCTAGGCCGCTCATGTGGCATTGACAATGTTTGCTAAATATACTGAAATGAGGTTTCATATTGTTCCTCAGTTTGGGGTCCAGTCTGGTTGGGTCTTAGATAGACAAATTAAAGGCACTATTGAGCAAAAGACTTTATAGAGTTGGCTAACTTACAATTTTAATAGCATCTAACATACATTCTTAGAGTAAGAATAAATCATAAAATTGTCACTTTACTGCATTGTACAGTTGGTCCTTCATATTGCTCATATCAAAATTCATCTGCCTTTATAATAATGTACTGTTGAATGCATTTGTGCTTCTGTAGCGTAATAGAGAAATCTCAAAGGTAAATATAATAATTATATTACTTAAAAAGTCTTTTTTTTCAAACTAAAGACAGAAATATTCCTTTGAAAATATAACTGTTAACAGTTACTGAAGCTACTATTGATATTATTACAAACGTTGTTTTCACCAAATCTAACCTGTCACTATTTTCCCTGCATTTTGCCATACTTCATTTGATGCTAGTTCAAATTAATGTTGAGCAGTACATACATATGTACTGGTATATACTTTCTTATTTTGAAGACATTCTTTTTCTTGGTTTAACCTATGAACTTTCTGCTTAAACTAAAACTTATTTTTAGATTCAAAGTCAACTAAAACATTGATTAAGTGACTTTTATATTTAAGATGTACTTGCTAAATAATAAATGAAGTAAAAATCATAAAAATATTATCTGTTCTGTTCTACCACAGAGAGAAAGAAGTTGGGGTTACTTTGTCCAGTTAAAGGATTCCAAAAGGTAATAAAATTATAAGTATGTTTTAACATTTAAGCATCATTTTAACAATAATAAAGCCTGTCTGAACTACAAATGTAGATGTTGGGTGAAAAAGCAAAAAAAAATGCAAACATTTTTAACTTTAATCAAAGAGAGATAACCAAGTAAGATCTTACAAGTCAAAATTGACACTAAGTTAGCTCCCATTGCACTGCTACATCTATCAAGATATCAATCTCTAAATTATGTCTCACCCTGCACAAAGACTTGGACATTTACCCATGAATTGCTAAGAGTTTTACTAAGTAAGAATAAAAATAAAGGGTTCAGATAAATACAGATAAAAGAGATTTTAGGTCTGTAGACTTAGGTGTCAACTTATTTTAGTAATTTATTATTCAGGGTGTTTTTAAAAACACACCAAATCTGTTTACATCTTTAACTTTAAGCAAGATTCCAATAAGGCCATTTTATCCCTTAAACGTTAAAATCGTGACACTCTTTTATGTTTCTGAAGATTTATAGTTTAGATAATATGTGTAAAATGCTTTCTAAATTCATTGATTCCATCATTCAATCAATCCAGTGGTCAACCCTATATATTCATACAAACAAGTCTAGTAAAGAATCAAGGAACAACATTGGAACAATAATGCCCTAGAGTAAGTTCAGAGTCATTCAACTTTGTTTTGAAGTGACATTTTTCCAAAAAATATTACTATCGGACTCGGGTAAGAACAATATTGAGGACGAAAGTTTCATGATTTTATTGTAAATTTTAGACGCCCATAAGCGTCTAGATGACAGTGGTGCAATATTTTCTCCCATTTAAGGAATATCCCTGCCCTGGTTATGCTACACAGGATATACATAACCACTTTGAATTCCCTGCCACCATGTACCTTCAGCCACTGATGTCATGCACCAGAGGACATTCTACCAGATATATGGTAAAATTCTGTCGAACAAACTGTCTGCACCACACTTTCTTACCCTCAGTGATAAGCCTGTGGAACAAGCTTAGCAACAATGTGGCTACAGCATCTTCCCTTGAGGCATTCAAGGGGAGCCTAGCAGTGATCTAATAACTTAAATGCCTTCACAAAGTTTTATTGATTTTAATCACCTACAATTTTAATTTTTAAACTTGCACCCAACAATGACATTGTTTCTTGTCATCATTGTACAACAATTTCCGAACAAGGAATATGTACAGTAAAGGGAGAAGAAGAAGAGAAGAGGCTGGATAAGTATATAAGTACTAAGTAGATATACACAGGTACCCTTACCCCACCCATTTTTTAGCATTATAAAAGATGTAAACAAAGCATTTTGTAGACTCTCTCTGGTGTCAATTAGCCACATTTTGAGTGTTTTATAAACTAATTATCATACCTTGCTATTAGCCCGGTTTTTATCTTCAATAACCTCTAAAAGAGATGTTCTGTGAGCTTCTAACATAGAATCTTCTCTTTCCATACCTGAGGCCGCCATCTTGTTAATTTTCTGTTGCCATGGAAAATTGAAAAAATAATTTACTAAAGTATTCGAATGACTTTATTAACATTTCAAAAATATAATTATAAATAAACAAAAGCAAATAAATGTTTAATTATAAATAGAATAAAACATAACGAAAATAATCCGTCTGAATATTGTTATTGTTGTAAGCGACCTCAGTACGAAATTATTTGGGCCGACACGATTTCATCTCGAGAAATTGGCACTCTCGATAGATTGTTGTGTTAAGAGATTTGTTGTATTATGCTTTATTGTTATTCCACTATTACTCGTGTAATAAAGTAAGTGTTAAGTGCTGTAAACTTTTCGTGTATCAACAATATTTTACGAATGATGGTTTTTGATTGACACGGACTCGATGGTTTACTTTACAAAGAAATGAATAATCGTTTCTTGCACGCCTAAAAACGGTTTAATTTTATCGTAAATATTTTGTGAATATGGTCTGCAAAGACTGACAAAGAGTGGCACTGTGCTGTTATTTGCTTATCATAATAACATTGTCCTTGAAATAATTTCATGTCAAACTCAAAGGTAGTCCTAAATATAAGACCCTACGTAACTTTTTTATCATTTGGACATTTTCTGTTACATAACAGAAGAACGTCCGTATGATAAAATAGTTATGTAGGGTCTTATATTTAGGACTAGGTGATGCTGGTAAGAATTGACTGGCAGTGTACCAGTGTTGCCTTTAAAAGGGAATGTTTTACCTGGTTTTATTGATCAGTTGTTTGTTACACAAAATGCAGCATACATTATACTGTCAACGTAGGCATAACATTTACATGTACTGCATATCATTTCGAATTTCAGTTCCAAATGTACATGTGTATTCAAGTATAATTATGGCACATGGTGAGTACATTCGATTTGTGTCGGCTAGTATCGGTGAAGAAAAGAGTAACCAAGACATCAGTCATCCGGACACAAGCAATTCACTAACTGGGGATGAAGCGAAAAATTTCTATGAACAATTAGTAAATGATAGTCAACCTACATCAAGTTTGGACTCAGAGAAACAGGACAATTGTAATTATCAAAGTACTTCTGCCACACAAAATGAAACTAGTACTGACTGTAGTGCAGACTGTATTGACTTAACTTCTGAAATAAAAGAAGAATATTCTGAAGTTGATTTATGGACACAATCTAATAACAATACATGTACTTCAAGTATTGGTGAAGTTAATTTACAAAGAGATTCTGTTACGACAAATTATAGTGAAACATATTGCAGGAAACATCAAAATCTTCTTAGATTTTCTCAAAATGGTGATATTGATGATTTAAATAAGTTGTTAAGAAGTGACTTAGATATTAATATTGATTATCAAGATCAATATGGCTGGACAGCTTTAATGTGTGCTGCTGTTGCCAGGCAACATGAAGTTGTGAAAATATTGTTATCTAAAGGTGCTAATAAGTTTATACTCAATAAAAAAGATAAAAATGTTTTAGAACTATGTGAGGAAATTGGTGCAATAGATGTAAAAATTGTGATAAATACCTTCAAGAATTGTGTTGAAGAAGTGTCTGGAAAGTCTAAGAGTAAAACACAAAGTTTTTACTGTGAGACTTGTAAAACAAAGTTTACTGAATCAACCGTGATACAGCATCAAGCTTCTACTGCTCATTTGTTTAATTTAAAACTTAAACCTAAGGAGGATCACTTCATGATTACTGAAAATAATAGGGGCTTTCAGTTGATGAAGAGGTCAGGTTGGGATGGGGAGAAAGGATTAGGGCCAAAAGGTCAAGGTCATAAATACCCTGTTAAAACAGTCTTAAAAAAGGACAGAAAGTGTTTAGGTACTGAGGTGAAGACGAAAGCCAAAGTAACTCATTTTGGACCAAAGGATACAAGTGCTGTGCAATCTGTAATTAAAAAAAGTGAACGAGTTATGTCAGCCAAAACAATTAGTAAACGAGAAAGGAAACGAAAGGAACAGAAAGCTCGCCTATGGGAAAGAAATTTGCGAACTTATATGAATATTGACCTCTAAAACTAGGTTCTAAATGTTTCGCTAAAGCTGACTGATTGCATGGTTTTATTGTAACTATGATAATTAAAAACATCTTTTATTAGGAATAAAACTCAGAAGGTCTTGATTAATACATGAGTGTACTATTTAAGTCAACAGTAAATCAAACAGAGCTGGTCAATTCGAAAGAAAGATACTTTACTAATTTTTTTTTTTATGTCGTGGAATACAAAGTTAAAACTTGTTGAATTTAGTGTCATTGCAGAAATAAGCATTATTCATTTATAATCATGTAAGACTAAGAAGGCCAACTATAACTGCGTGTTCATGATGATTTTTCTAAGCAGAATTGCAGGGTGCCATGCCCTGCCCTTTTTATTGACCCTGTTGCCCTTAAAAACTTTACCTCTAATTTCTATGTACATTTTCAGTACATGGAACAAGTCTTAATTGAACTGATTCCTGGTAGCAAACAGCATTTTTTTACCCTTTTATACTTAATATCATAAAGTTTTAGATACACTATTTTTATATTCCCTTATAGCAGATGAAATAAATAAATTAGAAATACCAATTGCCCTAGTACAATCTCTTAAACCACCTGTATGATTTGTATTTGACTTCGAACTGACAATCAACGATTGCTCAGAGAATGAAAGCAAGAGCTCAAAAAGTTTCAAGGAAACAGGTTATATATTAAAGTAAATGTCTCTGAAAATTACTTAATGAAAGGTTCAAAACTGGTGTATTTAATAATTCTTTTGCAGTTATAATCATTACAAAAAGCTCACTCCCTTCAAATTGGTCAATTACAAAATGTAGTTGATTCATAGGGACTTCTTAAACACTGTTGATCATTGAATACCAGATGGTATAGTCTGATTTTATCCGGTGAGCCGTGACTGCACTTTTGTATTTATAGATTTTTGGAACATTCCTACAAAAAGGTAACACAGCTTGTTTAACCAACCGATTACTGTCTTCGTTATAATTTTTCGACAACGATTTAAGTGACTCCATGGTCGTGGCGGTAAGACATTTGGATTGTTAGATATTGCTTTTGTTACCCTGGGTTCAAATCCTGCTTGGTATCCTTCATAATTTTTATTTTTTTATTTTTGCCGTAATGGAAATGTACAACTCGAATTCTCTGTGCAGCATGAAGCTAAATGTACATATAATAGAATATGCATATATGCCTGAGTTTGAGCTTAGTTATTACTTCGATGCCATGACTAAACTGTCTCGACAGTGTCTCATAGACATGATTTTATGTAAATGCATTTTATAAGAAAGAGAAGCAAAATGGAATGCATGTAACTTTGGAAAATTTGATAGGTAGTATCCTAGTCTGATTTCTATTCAGCCACTGCATTTGAAGCCGAATGTATAATATAAATGTATTATTATAAGGTACAATGTAAATTGCTGAATATAAAATAAAGAACCAAAGAAATAAAACAAATAGAAATTAAACAAAATCAAATTATAGCACAACATTCACTATATGATACGTACTACTATGCTTGAATTCAAGAATAAATATAAAAAAATGTGGAGGCGGTGAGGTTCAAACCACCACAGTAAAATTTATTCATTGGCCCTATGACTCCGACACGTTACCGACTGCACTATTTTGAACCATGATTTTGAACTATTATACCATGCATACATACTTGGAATATTATAGTTTGTATTGTTTTTCAGTGTAGTATTCACTGGTTATACCTATCGTCATGGTTATGATTAGACTCATCCAACCTGTCACGGCTCACCGAATAAAATCGGACTATAGGTCACATTAACTTGATGATTGGTGGCAATAAGCAAAGGACTGATGTTCTTTTGCTTTCATATAAGGCAGCTTCTTAATTAGTTCATATTCCAACAGCTGTTATCCTTGATAGTAAATTCACCAGTACCAACACTTACATTCTAGTTATAAAGAATGATGCGAGTCAAATTTGAGTGAATATTCTTAACCATTTATAGCATCAAAAAAGCCAATGTCAAGTTTCCTAAGGAAATTGCTATGTAGCGCATTGTCCCCTGGTATCCTGGCACCAAAAGGAATAAGTATGCAATATCAGATTGAGGGTACCGAAGGGTGAAAGCGCTGGCTAGGAAATGGAAACTGCTTATTTATGAATTTTAAAACAAACTTGCTGTGTCATTTAGATTAAACAAGCCAATATTAGATAGGCTAATAATGAAAACAAACATTTTAAATTTTCTTTTAATATTTATTTCACAAGAAATTCTTCATAATTTTAATTTCAAATAAATACTTCACAATAGCTTTTAACTCTTATCAATCCTAAGACTTGCAGGTTAAGTTATACCCCTGTATGTCTTAGTAACCACTAGAGGTGTCCCAATATAAACAGTAGTAGTACCATGATATATCATGTAACTTCAACAATGTATTACATGTACAGTGTTGTACTATGAACATATGAATTATAATAGATAAAAATCTTGTGTATTAATTACATGTATAACAAAACTTTGCTCATATGAACTATATAAAAAATACATAAGGTTCAATGATGTTAATCTGTTATTGATAAACATTATAATGATTTAATTGACTTGATTTTCCGCAACAGTTGGCCATCAGGTGATAGTTAAATCAATCCTTGGGTGTTTTAATTGGATATCAGAAAGACTATAAAAATATTATAAGTTAACAATTTCACATAGCTGATGTCATTAAACTTTCTTTGTTAGAAAATAACTTGTTCCAGTTTTGAATATCCAAGATGATCTTATGCTAATTATATATAAACTAATGTTTTAGTATAGAAAGGAAATACACTATCATAGAAATTGGAATGATCATTTCATATCTTCATGCAATACACAGTAGAACAGTAATGCAATATATCCAAATATCGTGACACTCCTACTGAACACAAATGCATTTAACACTCTAATATAGTTGTTCATTAGATCTATACAAACTATACGATCATAAATTTATGATCTATCAATTAAGGCCATAATAATTTAATAGCTAGATTATCATTGTACAGTCTTTATAAACTGTAAAATGTAGGCTTAACAATTGTACATGATTTTGTTATATTTTCATTAAAATACAAGACTTCACATGTACACACATGCCTCTGACAAATAAACACTAACAGTGTCCCGGGATTCCAAGGAAACCAAAAACTTGGGAGGAATCCCAGTAATGCTTAGCTAGGGATTCCTACAGCATCTTCATAGATTGTCCTAACACAAATTTGAGTTCTCGTAAACTGTAAATCATAATTTGTAACTGCAAATCTGCGTTTAAAATCTGCATCTATTATTGTAGGAATCCCTTATGTTAAGATGGAATCTCTGAAAAACTGACTAGGGTTTCTCTAGATTTGACATGTTTTAACAGTCTGATAGTAATGATAATCCATCAATTATCTCATTATGATCAAACAAAAACAACAAGATTTATTGCTCAAACGTCTTATCACCCTTACAAATATTCTGAGTACAAAATATGACTACAATGGTCAAGCACTAAAATTCACTGTACAACCAGCACCCTTTTAGAATACATGAAAAACATGAATGAAAATTAGTAGAGGTAAAAACTTTATACTGCCTGGATATGAGACTTAGTGGGCATTAGCAAATCAAGTATGTTAATCCAAACCATAGATGAATTAGAACAGATCTTTATAAAGTGTTCAAGTAAGAAAATACACAAAATGACATTCATCATTAATCCAAATAACATTAACATAAATTACACAAACAATGCAAATAGTAGATGCATAAATGATCAATAGTTTCAATTCATGGACAACATTTGATTGATCTGTAGGTTGCAATCTCATTTAATAAAGACTTCTGGTGTTGAGTTAGAAACTTGGATCATAAACGTCAAAATCAGATAGTAAGGTGCTTGATGGAAATATCAATTACGTTTTAACACAAAAAATTAAATATTGTAATGGCACACAGAGAAGACAGGTTATTAAAACACAGATAGATCAAAGACTATTTTGTTTCTACAATTGTAATGAGATTTTATTCATAAAATTATAGTCATGACTTTAGGCCAAATGATGCTAATTTATTTACAAAAGATTCAACAAAAACTACTACGAATCAATACTTTTAACTTAGCACTATGTCAGGTTATTATAATTGCACTAGATAATATATCCAGTTCTAGAAACAGGGTTACACATCAATTCTGAGCATAAAAATGAACAAGAATCAAATTGAACATGTTGAGGGTTGCCCGCAAGACTGTAGTGAGTGCAACTCGTAAAAGAGCAAGTTACTACAGTCTTGCGGGCAACCCTCAAATAGTATAACTATTTACAAAGCTACATAATAATGTAATAAGACAAATGTTCATTCACATTATATGCCAAAATATTTTTAATTTTAAAATTAACAGTAGTTTAACATAAATATAAAAATAATCAAAAATAGAACAAAACTGTATAATGTGTTTTCACCAATATTATGTCAGATATGATCCTTAACATAATTCAGACATCATAAATGACACAATAGGTGAAAATAAAAACTCAGAAACCCTTACCAAAAAGAGAAAAAAATGAACATAAAAAATTCACTCGCATACAATTTGAATATTCCTAAATGTTTCCAACACATTCATACAGTTTATATAATATCATTTTACCAATCTTTTATACACATATTACAATTCACACAATCATTTAATACAAGGCAGACTAGTTTTCTATAACACAAGTAAACTATAACATTATTAACTAACATAGATATACATACAAAAACTATTCAGAGAAAAAACCATATCATGACTGTTTAATGCTTAAGAAGCACACCCAACGTACATAAATTTGACATTAAGTCACGAAACATTTTGGCCTTATAAAATTCAGTAATCTGCCGACAACATGTAAGGCTTGTAATTTAACAGTCAGTGTAAAAAGTAAGAAATAAGGCAAGTTCAACGGAGTCATCTTCTGTATTATGCATACTACTTTGGAAGAGCCTATTATGTGTTTTATACCATCATTATGAATAAGTAATATGTCATGGTTAATATCCAATCTACTTATTGAGTTTTAAGAACTATCACTTACATTAAATTAACAACAATTATTCCACACAACAACAAATGACCTACAGTCAGCAAGGCAACAAAACTTGGAATAGATATACAGGAAATATTAATCAAGATTTACGTTGCACCAACATGAAAAATGTTAAAAATCTAATCTAATGACCAAGGTTTACATACAAGTTCATACTATAAATGTATTTATCATTAACACTGCCTTTAATACGTCTATAATTATAAAACTACGAGGTTGATAGCTGGAACAGTCATTTCATAGTGAAAAAGTATAATTAAATATACTTTAAAATCCAAAAATGACAAGTTTCAATGGAAATATGAATAAATGATAGAAAAAATGAAAATGTATCCTTAGTAAAATGCAAAGACTAAAATAAATGATGCAATGCATTCTTCTTGAATGTCAAACAAGTATTATATGCATATAGTTTGATGCAAATACAAAATAATGTGCTCAAATAAGCACCATTGCACATATTTATACGATTTTTTCAATGCATACATTTATACAAGTTTTTAACAGTTCACGAGTTTATACAAATTTTAACCAGTGCACATATAAATGCCAATTTTGGCCAATGCATTGTTGTCCATATAAATATCAAACTAATACAATTTAATGCATATACAATGTACACAGTATATGCACTAGATTATTTTTAAAGATAAGAAGATATAAGGTAGATGATGGTGGTGTTGTTACTATAATGATGAGAACTAGATGATATGTTATGGTCTACATGTTTATAATTCATCGTGAGTATCTGGTTCTTCTTCATCATCGTCTTCTTCCTCATCTTCATCATAATCATCCTACAATATACATGAATATATATTAGTCTTTGAATTTAGCCAGTGGACCTTGGACAGAATCAATCAACATTATCATTACGCCGAGGCTACTATAAGTTCAACACCCTAAGATTAAAACAAGTAAATAATTAGTTTAACAAAGAAATCCTTCGTGTCCAAAGACATGCAAATATGTTTGTCCAAGTATGTCTTATTCTTTCAGTTGTGAACAGATTATGAATATTTATAAGTGGGAGGTCTGGCATTAAGTCAATTGTCATTAGTCCAGTGACTTTTACAATGTGAGTGGTCCAATGATCCTCCAACTTTAAGTGATATATTTCATCTATGATCTACTATTACTTATTTATTATACATGTATACCTTACATATTTGTAAAATCTGTTCACATCACCTTTAAAAACATCTGACAATAGCTTATTCTGTTCATGTAATATTCCTACTTGTAATTAATTTTTGTATCTTGTATTTCCTTTTTAACAGTAGTGATTTTTCTATTGCAGAATATGAGTGTGACACTCCGTCCTGTCTCTGTCTAAAGCCTTGCTTGTGACAGCCATCCCGCTGCCCTTTATATTTCTTTCGCATGTCTGTCAATCATTGGGCATGTCTACTGCTTCATCATAATTAAGGCACAGGTATTATCATGCATCAGTAAGTGTGAATGACGCAAAAACTCAACAAAGATATAATAATTTCATGCTATTGGCAGTAATGGTAGCTGCTCTACACTTAATTCTTTTAATTCACTTCTGAGGTGGATATTGGAACATTATTTAAATCATGTAGAATTTAATTTACAGGAAAATCCTGAAAGAAATATTTCACACAAATAGTTTCATACCTCATCCATGGATTGTCCAGCTGAGTCTTTGCTGCAACCAGAATCTAAAAATTTAGAGAATCCTTCAAGGGTTCTTTCACCATTGTAGTCAACAGCCTGAAATTTGGATATTTATGAAATTGTAAGATCAACAAAATATGTATAATGCATTAAAATAAAAGAGATCCAAAAAAGTAATCTCTGTTGCTTAGAGCTGCATTTCAATTTGTTTCAGTCATTTTACTATTGTCTGACATCCTACTTGTGGTCCTTAAGAATACCTTGATCTATGGACCAAAGCATCTATTCTAGTACAAAGTCTATAACCTGGCCAGTGGCTGACAATAGCCCAACTTGATACTGAGGTAGGCAGGTGAATGGTACTAAAAATTATTTCATGACCAAACTCAATGAAATTCAAGTCCAGTGGTGCTTTTCACAAAAATTCTTATGAAAAAAATCTTTGTAAGTCAAAAGCAAAAAAAAATTAATAACACGCTCATTTTTTCGGCTTTTTAATTTCAAATATGATACAATTGTGTAGAATAGTGTATACTTTTTGAATATCATTTATAGTTATGCTTATTATCCAACAGACATTGAACTGCTTATTATATGAAATTGACTTACGATAACTTTTTTCGTAAGAATTTTTGTGAAAAGGAGCACAGGTTTCCAAGTCACATATCAACAAATGGAGTGGGTTTAAGAGATCTGGAGTTAGGAAGAAATTGTAAAAATTGTAGTAAAATATATAACACAAAATTTATAGTACATTCATTAATGTCCCTAAATATCAACATCTATCTATACCATTACCCTAACACCAAAGCTAATTAATGTATGATGCCTTTAGATTCAATCATTTCATTGTTTCACCCCACAAACCACTAACATAAACAGAACATTTACCTCATCAGAGTTCTTTGGGAAACATTTGATGGTTGGGAAGCTCTGTACTCTAACATCTTCTAATTCATTAGCAGTAGAATCCATCTTAGCTACAACAACACTATCAGATGACTCATATTTCTCACCAAGTTCATCCCAGATTGGAGCTAATTGTTTACAATGTCCACACCATGGGGCATCTGAAAATAAACAAAATCATTGAAGTTGTATTAACAAACATAACAGTTATCTGATCTATAAATATTATCTGACAAAATAACAATTGGAAAAGTGATAAGAATTACTTAAAAAAGGCCAAACTTGCACAAAATTTAATACACACAATGTAGAGCGAGGTCGGGTATTTTCGAACGGTCGGCAGTTTTGGGACACCAGCAGTAATATCATTAAAAACGTGAATTTATTACATTTAATTTAAAAAACCCAAAGCAAACACTACCCTCCCGTACGTAAAGTGTCATTATATGTTTTCAAAGCATTCCAGTAAGTCTTTATCAAACACTGATTACTTTTGTAAACCAAAAGTAATGTTACTAATTATAGTGCTAAAAAATCAGCAGATTATGTTTAGACCTGAACACCGGAAAAAACATACTTAACGGCGCATAGGGAAAAAAATGCGGCCTAAAAATCAATATGCCTTGCACGCAAATGGTCCGCTTTATGATGGCTGTGTTTGATTAATGTTACTTAGTGGTTCGAAAATACCCTCCATGATCTTTATGTCGGAGGGTAATTTCGAACCATTGAAATTTTATGAATGAAGTATTAAATTAACAGTGATTAATGTCTGAAACAAATATTTATTCGAATACGGTAGAGCTGACAAACTTTTATCTTAACCTAATATGCGTATTTTTAACTGTGGTGATATTAATCACTGTCGTGAAAGGCTTCTTTGAATAATACTGCAGTAAATTCAATTTGTATCATCTCCACCAAGCTAATGTTGAGTATTCATCATCTCTTTTCATTTAATTTTGTTTTTTAGTTGATTAAAATGTTTAAACTCAATTTTAAAACATTTTCTTAATAACTTAAATTAATCAATTTTAACGCAGTAGAAAAATGTCGATTGGACATAAAGTTACAACTTTAGTAAACACTCAGTGCTCTTCTCTGTGTATCATTAGTAAGACGCAGTATTGATAGATTATTATACATCAAAGAGAAACCGACGTTGCTTTTGTCGTATGACAATCAATGACGTCACAACACGCATACACTCACCCAGTTTTAAATATTTGATATAAGGTGTTGACAGGTTACAAATAATTGGCAAAAGAATAAACGCTTGTATAGATCTAATTGCTTCACTGCAACACGAGTCTGTCTAAAATCCATGAATAAATACACCAAAAACAGTCTATATTTAGATGCTCCAATACGTATGCATTATGTTATTCTGTCATCACTAAAACCACTACACAAGTAACAATTATACATTGTGTAACAACTTATCCAAATATAGGTAGGTAAAATGATGTTTATACGAGACCTTTAAGGTGTCCACAATTACCCTCTATTCTGTCCAGAAATACCCGACCTGTCCAAAAATACCCTCATGATAGTGTCATTATTCTTACAGACGTTAAATGTATTAACAGTAAGGAAAATGATAACACAACATTTAATCATGAGGACAAAGGGATAGACTTTTATTTTGTATTATAACCTTGTAAAAAACGCAGTTACTTTTTAAAAAAATCCCGAAAATTCGTTAGGTGTCCCAATATACCCGACCCCGCTCTAATTTCCCTTCACAACACATTCATGTTAAATGTGTAGCATATTTAATGTTATTCTATACAAAGCTAAATTTCTGCTGGCCAATGATTCATTATTTTGCTAGGCTCAATTGTGTAGTAAACACAGCATTTAAACATCTTGTAGGTTACAAAATGTCTGGTAGGGTCCAATAAAAGAATAGTAGTATTTGAGTAGGATACTAGGAATACCAAATTCCACAAATATTCAAGAACAGATTTTCATACATGGAAATTCTACTTCATAATCTCAGGGTTCACCACGAACAGTATCCCTGGACTTCGAGGATCCCAAAAACTTGGGATTTCCCAGTGATTCTTAGCTTGGGATTCTGTCAGGATCCCTGAAAATTGCCATGAATAGTCCTGCAAATCAGAATCCAAAAATTTTATTGGAGGAATCCCTTAAGTTAAGAAGGAATCCAAGAGTATCCGACAAGGGATGCCTTTGGGATCCCTTGTAAAAACAGTTTGTGTCAAACCCTGAATCTTGTCTGTTGATTCAGTCAAATAATCATTTTGAGAAGCTCTAATACATTAAATATCTAGGATAAAAAACTTACAGAATTCAACAAGAACATTCTTGTCTTTATTTTTAGCTACTTCATCAAAGTTTTTACCAACTAAAACTTTAACTGGTTTAGAATCCCAATCTTCAGGTACTTCTTCTGTCATTAAATGTGGCTGAAATATAACGGTGATACAATAAATAAATAAGCTATAGTAAAATGACCTTCAAATAATGTAATTATCAGAAGTGATGAGTCAAATCAATACACACTTTATTTTGCTACAATCTCTAGATGCATTAACATCCTCAGTGCTTTTTTCTTATACAGCAGGGATTGTTTAATTTTTTTTAAACTGGGTTAACACAATTTAGGTCGTTTTATGGCGTCAAGTGCACCTAACCTAGCTTTCCTGTACCCTTGTCTACAACCAGTACTCACCTACCCTTCCACAAGGACGGAAACTTCTTATCAATGGAGGAATGTTGACATTGTGCCACATTTTCATGGAATGGTATAACCTTCCCGGGTGGGATTCGAACCCGTACCCCCTTTATGACACGAGATTCCAAATCACGGCGCGCTATCAACTGCGCTATCGACCCATGTTTAGTGTTTAAATGTCTTTCTAAACTTTTAAAAACATCAAACAGTTTTCTCCCATCTGGTGTAATATTTTTTTTCAATTTAAATTAGGACAATTAATTACAATATTAAGTTAGGCACCAGGCCCCTTTCCCAAATAATGATAAAAAACACAATATTGAATAAGCACATTGGAGTAATGACTACATGTATTTATAAAACAAATGAACAATGATTTTCTGCTTAATGTAAGTGGGCTTGAAATTATAATTAAATGGTTAGTGTAAATGTCTCAATACATGCCAAACTTACAAAGAACTTAATATCAAGATAATTTGAGTTGTTTCCAGGACCACATTTAATTGGTAACAAATAAAATATATCCTACAATACCTACCTTAAGTTGACCATCTAAAACTTTGTTAACAAATCCTTTAAAGGCATCAGCAGTGAGGTCATTGTTTTCTGGTTTAAATTTGGTCATATCTTCTTCAAGTTTGATCAATCTTACAGTTGGTACTTCCTCTGTCTTTAAACCAAAGAATTCCAAGATTCTTGAATTATCTTCGTCATTTGTGTTGATGTAAATGAAGAGGACCTGGAAATTGGAGGAATAACAAATGTCAAGTGTGTAATTTTAAAAGTTACACCTGTAACTTGGTGATTTAACATTAGCACCACAATGGATGACATTGAAAATAAATCTTTATTTTTTATAAAACAGTTAAAAGATATATATTTACAAATGAAGGATGATGCCAAGTGATTTCCAAAAATGTAAAAACTTTATTGATCACAATACATATGTCTCTGTGATTTAATTGACACAGTTCATCATGGCAAAAAATATATTTGTCAACAGATTGTTATGATAAAACTGTGTGATGCAAAAAAAGCCCTTAAGAATTTTAATTCAAGGTAACATTCACTCATATTTTATCTAGAACATTCAAGCCGAGAATAATATGTAGTCAGAGAAGAATAACTCGAGTAATAAAAAACTTTCACATCAATTTCTTATGTTACAAAGGTCAATATAAACATATATGAGCCGGCGTGGCTGAGGGGTAACAATGTTGGACTGGTGATCATTGGTTAGCCAGCTCTGCGTTGGTTCAGATCCTATCCAAAACCCACCCTGTTGTTTCCTTGAGCAAGAAACTTTATCCTAATAGCTCAGTACTAGGGGACCAGGAAGTGGACTCGAAAAGTGATAAATCTAAGATGTAAGAACTTGTTTCACAATCAAGCGAAAATAAATTCGTATAAACTAAATATAATCCTATACCTTGCCCTTGAAGTCAGCAGCTGCTTCCTTGTATGATTGCATTAAAGGATTATCACTATCAGTTTCTTTTGTAAATAAAAGTAAATGAGTTTTCACATCACCACCAAAAATTTTCTGGGCACTCTGAAAAAGTAAAAATATCAATTTAGTACATAAACACTAACAATTAACAATAAGACTACACTGTTCTGTCTAACACTTATACAACTACTAGCTAGCTGGTTACTCAAATTCAAATCACAAGAAAACAATCTGATATTTCCAACACTCCCAGATATATCAAACACTTTTCATCAATTTGATAGGCTTAGAGGGGACGGTTGTTGTCTTAATCACAATCCATACTTCACCATGCCTGTATATCTTATTTTCAATTGAGAATCACCTTTTTAAAAATAAAATCAATATTTTCATGTTTATTCTTCACCCTTCCAGAGGGAAAAAAGACACAATGGAATAGGAATAAACATGGTAGATTTTTTAACAACAGTACATAAATAACAAATATATCTTTTAACTATGTCATGTCAAGCTACTCATGAAAAGCAAATATTCAGGACAACTGTAGTGTGTTTGTTTTGTTGGGTTTAAAGCCATAGCAACACATTGTATAGGTCATATAACAGCAGTCAGTCAACCTACTCACTCTCCTGGAAAGGCTACATAGGGTAACCAATTTTTCCGACATGGTGGCTATGGTTGAAAAATAATGTGAAAATATCTTTTGAGTTCATGCATAGTTGTGTGTAATCAATAATGCTTACCTCTTGAGTGAATTCAATGACCAATGGTAAAGAGTTTCCAGAAATGAAAGTTTTAAGGTTGTCAGCTGTCAAGTCTCCCTCAAATCTGTTCTTGCCTTCATCAAACTGAAAAAAAGTGCAAAGAAAATGTACAAATCTGAATACTTACTATCAATGTTACTGTCAGTTAGACACTTTAAATTTTAACAATTTGAAAAGAAATTAATGTTATGTAATAAATTTGGGCTAGTAAGTATTATAAAAGGTTCCTTCGTTAAGAAGAATACACAGTATAGTTCTGCTGTAAAGTCCAACTTGGTTATAGAAAATTTATGATCATTTTGGCTATTTTTAAGTCCTAAATACTTAATACAAAGATAACAGTCGCTATATTCATTTTGCTAGACCAGTTTTGATTGCCTTAATAGTAGAACTTTACAGTAAGTAGTCTGCTACAATATAGTAGTAATACATGTATAGCATACAAAAACAAACCTTCTTAAAGAGCATAACACCATCAGCTTCCATTTCATATTCTTTGAATGTATCTTCATCAGAGACAATACCAAATGGTATCTCATCAATAGCAGAAGCTACATCAACAAATACTTTAGCGCCATCAGAATTGGCATCCTGTAATATTGTAGAAATACATTTTTTTACTTTTAAACAAGAAATGTAATGTGGAAACCACATTAAAGCCGGATTTAAAAACTTTCGCGCAAATAAATACAAAGAGAAATAATCCATGATAAAGGCAGGAAGAGTTGTGATTACTTTCTAATTCTGTTCATCACATAGTATGTTATCATTGTATGAAGTTTCATAAAGATCTGACAATAAATGGCAGAAATATAAGGAAAAGAAAAACTTGAACTCAGTTGTTAACGACACCGGACGCCCAATTAATTATTTAATTATTAAATGATTTTTAATAACAATAAAATACCTAAATCCACTAGCCTAGTCTTGAGACTAATGAAAACACTTTTTTATAGAGATCGGTAAATTGATTGTTTTTCCCTCTACTATAAAGAATAATAAATCAGGCTAGTGCTTAGGAAAATTTTTAAATCCATGACTGAAACTATATTCAAGTTGTTTTGTTATTTACATATAATACAATCAATTAACAGTTTTTCCCATTTATTCATAGCGGCCTTATAAATTATATTAAAACAGGACAATCTTAAATCTGAGAAAATTTTAATTTTATAATTAACCTCAAAACATTTACCATATTGATTTAAATAAACATAATGATTCCTAGGAGTAACAGCTTTAATAAACACTTTATTGATGTATGAATACAAAAAAATGCATGGATCAGAATAAAACTATCTACATGTATATAAAGAAGGCTGTAGACTAGTGTTCTGCTAATCCATGAATATGTTCAGATGATCCAAGCAAACTTGCAGCAGAAGACAAGCAATGACAAGAGTGTATCAGAAGACCATTAATGGCATATATCAACAGCAATGAAATACATGTAAACAAAACCATAGCCTGTCCAAAGTCAGATTGAGAAAGGTAAAGGGCATCAAGACAGCCGTCAAAGTGTACTTCTCATATTACGCCACATCTAACTTTTAAAGTTAGGGTCAAGTCAAGAGTCTGTATGGAGCATATGGGCCCTAGAGAAACTTGCACAGAAAATTTTGACATACCTTGAAGAAACCCATAACAACAACATCATCTTTTTCAATCATAGCAGTAGCTTGTTCCTTGTTTTCAACAGCAGCAGCTGGTGGTCCAGTCTTCTTCTTCAACCAGTTAACCATTTCACTGGCAGTTCTTCCAGCTATAAAATAGTCATTTACAAATTCTGATGTTTCTTTCTCATTAATTTGGTTATACAGAAATGTGTAAGAAATTAATGGATAAGAAACAATTGACAACTCAAATTATCTTTATCAAAATAACACACTTCTATCATCAAAATCAAATTCTTTTAAATTAAGTTTAAGTCTTACAATACAAATTTTGGTCATTACACAGCGACAATCTTTCCAATCCTTACTGGACCTTTTGCTTATATAACAAGTACTAATGTACCCATCCATAAGGCCCACAACAACTTCATATACCATATAACTTGTGGAAAATCAATATAATTGTAGAATTTTCATAAAAGGGAATAACCAGCCCTGACTAGACTTGAGCCAGCACACCAGATTCAAAATCCTAAGGACCTGATTAGGGTGACTATAATTAAAGTTATTTACATTGGTAGTCAATAGGGTTGCCATTTCTGAAGAATTTGATGGTGGGATATCCTCTAACACCAAATCTTTCACCACTTTTGGATTCCACTGTGGCATCAACCTTAGCCAACTTGATATCTGAATTCTCAGCAGCCAAAGTTTGGGCAGCTTTGGCATATTCTGGGGCAAGAGCTTTACAGTGTCCACACCATGGGGCATCTGAAATATAAATATGATTGAGAAATTGAATCAAATGCTGAAAATAACTAACATTTTCACACAGTTATAAATATCCTGCTTGGCATGTGAAATGTTTTTAATCTTCAGGATCTAAAAGTTGTCTGATATGGGAAATAAAAAAGGCAAAAGGGTATTCACTGTGCTAAAATGTTTTACAAAATGGTTACAGTTATCAAATTCATTCGTCTTTAGTGGGTCAGAAATGGTACTTTTCAAAATAAGAGCATGTACACAAAATATAACCAATAATTTTTGTAATACCTAATCAGCCAGTCATTCAAGTAAAAGCATTAATACACAACAATTAACATAAATCAGTCACATGATAATAAGATGACGTGGCATACTGATATACATATAACCTATGTACAAGTTATAAACCACAACATGTCAACAACATAGCCAGAGGCAATGCAACAATTTCAATATATTTCAATACAGCTATCAACAGGATGTTTATTAAAGCTTGTCAAAATTGTAGTCATATGAGTATACATAACTATATAGAACAATAAAAACATGGTGAGTTAAAGATCTTTATCTTAAATCTATAAACCTGAGTAGTAAACTAAATTTACTAGCATGTTAAGTTAACATGTAAATAAGGAGCAATACATTAATTATATCAAACTTGATACATATAAAGTAAACTTAATCCCAAATTAATCTATGCAGGTAGAAAATAATTGAAACGTAACAGCTGACCTACAGTTAATACAATGTGACAGCCATACATTTAGTAGATAAGTACAAAGCCAAAGTGCATTTCTTGAGTCGTGCAGTAAAAAAATAAGAACAGTATAAAAATAAAGTCAAAGATAATTAAAAACAGTTTAATTAATCAGGTAGCAGCTTACAAAAATATTTTGAAGCTCACATCTGACAGAAATAATAGAACATAGTCCAACAGTCCAGGAATATAACATATTTTTGTTTTAACTAATCTACAACATCACAGATCTGGAAGCAAGTGCATTCAATTGTCATTAAAATTCCATTCAAAAGCTGAACCAATTGACCAATGATAAATGATAATTTATCAAAAATCCATCAAACAATGGATAGCTATTTGGTGTGGACTTGCCATTATAAATCAATGATTGACAAGAGTTTTCAAACCAAATGTCTGTCATGAGTTAACAATTGATAACAATGTAGTAAACAGTTGAATATGATGGAAAAGATGTCATTTATATTGCAATTGACATATATTCACAACTGGAAAATTTATTACTTGTCTACTAACATATATGCACTAGATGAATAACACAGGTTAAAATTTCACAAACTGCAGTTGGTTTTTTTCCAGTTTGGGTGTATCTTTAATGAATGAAAACAAAATAACTATACAAATCACCATAATGATGTAGTCCTAAATATAAGACCCTACGTAACATTCTTATCATTTGGACATTTTTCTGTTTCGTAGGGTCTTAACGGATTTAGTGCACAGACATTGATTCAGGTCTGAACTTTCTACTCGTTTAAATTTGAAAAAAATTGCTATACAACGATACACCAACTGAAAGATAAATGAAAAATACACATGATAAAAGTATAATTATTTCAAATTCTAACCGTAGACAGTCAATTAATCCATTTAAACTCCTTCATTGACGAGTACTTTCAGTTTGCCACAATAACCGTGCAATAATAGCCAAGGCAATTCAAATCTAAATTTGGTCACGACTTATTGTAAGAATTGATTTTGAACAAATATATACGGTATAAAAGCCAGTATCTGGACCGCTCAGTGTATAATATTGACTGTTGGCTGTAAGAGAGACTACTTCAGATAGAAAAAATTTCATTAAAGCGAAACAAAACTTTATTTACCGGCACGAATTCAGTTCAAGATGGATAAGAGTGGGGACAACCCTGAATAGCAGGAAAAGAAATGTGTTTTCCTAAGCAAAAAACCTGATTATTATCTTCTGCTTTATGGAAAGAATAAAAGAGAATTTTTGTTCATCGATTGGTGCTAATTTGACCCTTTATCATTCATTTTTTGAAAAAATATTTTACTATTCGTTTTTGAAGCAATCCGTTAAGACCCTACATAACAGAAGAACGTCCGAATGATAAAAAAGTTATGTAAAGTCTTATATTTAGGACTACATAATAATGTATCCTGCAAGGTCTCTAGAGCGAAATGTTCCTAAGGAATAATTGGTGAAGATGAGTATGATCTCATTTTGTTACTAACTCATACTGTGACACTACTATATATAGAAGTGTCACTGTATGAGTTAGTAACAAAATAATTATAATTATCTCATTATCTACTAACATGAACAATGTTTCAACAAGAATCATATCTTTATCAGTTTACAACAGATGAGCAATCATCATGTGCCGCGATCATTCAAGTAAAATAAACCCAACATTATTGTAATAAAACAGCAGATTAGCACAATGTCTGCCTAGCAAGATGCCTTCAAGTTCAATGCAAATGGTAAAAATATGTCATTTTGGATCAAGTTGCCAGATGGACATCTTTTTTGAGGCAGGTTCCATGCAATACTAAAACCTTGGATCACAGATCATTATACATCATCTCAATAATGCCACATTAAAAGAGTGGTGGGTACAAGCAATCAGTGATTACCAAACAGTGCGATTAAAAAGCGATTATAAACACACCCCACCCACACGAAAATCTACTTACAGAATTCTACGAGTACGAATTTAAACTCGTCGAGTGCTTCATCAATGTTCTTGTCAGTCAAAACTAGTACGCCCTCTTCTTCAGCATAGTCTCCTGCAAAAATGCCAGTAACTGCTACTAGCAGAAATATAGCTAAAACTTTCATTTCTGGAAATTTACGTGTTCACAAAATTGTCAAAGTCTGTTGTGTTATGAGTTCAACGTGGCAAAGAGGCCGGTAGTCATATACGCATGCGCATCAACGCGGAATTCCTCATGTGTTGAAATTTGATTGGCCAGCGTATAACAAACGGCTTACTTTTGTTTTTATCGACCTCTTTGTCGCGGGGTTTTTGTTGGTTATTTAAAACTCACTACTCATATATCTTTATGTATGATTTACCCACAACATCTAAACTTAGATATTATTATTTGATAATTTTCATTGAACCGTTCAATACACAAGTTTAATACTCGATTAATACTAGTTTCATTTGAACCACAATTAAATAACTCGAACAAACTTGAACGTTGTATATGCCACGTAGACCCAGTGCTCAGATTTCTTGTATAGACCTTTATTAATTCGTTCTTTAGTCGATCGGACTGACATGAACACGTATCAACTATATTATATAACAGTTGACATTTTTTAAAATGAAGAGCTTTGTGAGTATCGACAATATATGAATCAGCCGCGGATTTAGGCCTGGGCTTTAGGGCTGCAGCCCCTCCCCCCCCCAACTCAGCCCAGAGATACGTTTTCCAGCTGGGCCGATATACTCTAATGCAATTATGGTCCATAGTGCGTCCGTTATCAAAGCAGTAAATTGCTGTCATCCGGTTGTTTATCTCTTGTCTAGGGGCTTTGTTGAGTGTAATTATCGATCAACAAGTTGTTCACGCTTGATCAGCGCAAGGACCCTATATGGTTATTGATCAGAGATATAGATCTATGTCACTGGCTTGATTGACTGATCTGACAGATGTGTTTTACTTACTTACTTACTTACTGGCGTTCGCAGATGTGTTTTGACTGCTTTAGAATTCAGAGTTCATTATTTATCTTAAAATACTTAGATCTAATAGATTCATTCATTAATGTTATTTTTCATCTTATTCTTACTAACTTTTACGTATTGGTTATTTTCATTCCACATTAAAACAAACTATAAAATTTGTAAAAATGATTATTTTGTGCAATTTTAGTCATTGTTTTATTTTATCGGGTTTTGAAGTTAACATATGATAACAGTTTTAATACATCGTTAAGATACCAAACTAGATTTTCAATCAAATCCTGTTTTAGTCAAAATATTTTTTGGTATCTTCTATACCCCCTGAGTCATCTTTGATAGAGGAGGCGCGCGAAAAATGTTCATTATTGGGACCACGTACTTTCCTAAAATGAAATTTGCTAAATCAAGTGGTCAAAAAATGCACCAGAATGCATGATTTTAAGACCTTCATTTTTCAAAATATCCGGGGGAAGCCCCCCGTACCCCCTTCCTACCGGGAGGGGACACCTCTCCCGTACCCGCCCCAAATTGTGTCTACCAGCCCCCCAGGCAGCCCTGTTCTGTATCCACCCCTGTGAATTAATTTAATTATTATTAATCCTGAAATAGAATATAATAAGAATATATAGAATAATCTTTATTTTGAGTCGTTACATATACATAATAAACATTCTCGTTCCCAGAGGATATCGAGATTCTCGATACTTGCATCTTGATAACCTCTGGGTAAGAGAATGGTATAATAAAGGGATAATGATAAAATAGGGCATAGGGGCCTATATATCTATATGATAGACCTATATTATGATAAATCGAGAATCTTAATAATCTCTGACAAAAGTGACAATGACCCATGGCACAAAAATATCAATTACGACAGTCTATGAAATTGGATATGAAAGTAGTCGCCCGAAAAGGTCATTTAAGCAAATAGCGCTGCTTCTTGTTTGTAAAAAAATTGGTTGCCCAAAAGAAATTTTTGGTTGCACGAACTAGAAATTAAATTGGTTGTCCCGTGCAACTGGACACCCACCCATATGGTACATGTATATACAAAGATGTTATCTATTTATTTGGGGGTAATTCCTTGCTTTATGGAAAGTTAAATGTACGGGTAATGTCCGTAACAAAGTTACTGTTTGAAGTTGCCAGAGCTTGTGGTTAGACCCCTGTGACATTACTGCGTGTATTTCATGTACAGTAAAGAACACGTATTGTAAAGTAACTGTCAATAAAATATGATAAAACTAATAATGTTAAATGTGCGAATCGACTCATTGAATTTAAGGATAAAAGCAATGAATATCTTCCGAGCCTTCTGTAAATAAAAATAAAAGATAAAAATAACTTGAATACCTCGTATGTTCAAGAATGACTAAAGGTCTGAACAATTATAAGGACCCTATATGTATGTAGGGTTTATAGTCTAAAACATGACTTTATGTCAATAGTGCTTCAGAATCAATCCTTTTTCGAGAAAATATACTGAAATTCAGTGACTTTTAAACATTGGTAGGCCTAAAGTACTGAACACCATCGCTTCGATTTGACAATTGCAAAATATATTTTATATCACATTAAAACTGTTTGCCATTACAATGTGACACATAAAACAGGAAAAATATCAACTTGACGTAGGCCCTGCATGTATATTCTACATAATTATCTAAGCATATCGGAGAAATATCTAGCTGGTAACGAACGCGTCTTTCATTTTGTCTATACTCACTTGTAGCTAATATCTACATTAAAAAAATTTCTTAATAATGTCAGCATGAATAATTATACTTGTAACTCATATTTATAATTAAAACATTTCTTAATAATTGTCAACATGAAGTTTTATATCATTGTTTTATTGCAGCTCATACCGCATACATCACTCAAATGATAAAATACACCAACTGACGTGTGTGCCTCTATCAAATAAAATTGTTTGCTTTAGTTAAGAATATGTTCTAACAAGGTAGTAAGGCATAGAATTTGCTTGACATTCGGTATCGTATCCTTCTTACAATAAAAAAACTTATTAGAAAAAGGAGGGGATTCTTCAAACTACGATGCAGAAGGTGTGCGGTAAAAATGCCAGATGTAAAAACGCCATATACACTAATGTCTCAGGAAAAAATGCCGTAGGTAAAAATGTCATACCCTAAATGGTAAAAATGCCATAGGAAGAAATGTCAGAGGAAAAAATGCCAGACCTTTTATATAAATGTTAATTATGTAAATGGCATTTTTTCCTCTGGCATTTTTACCTACATTCATGAAAATGCCAAGCTCCCGTGGTTAAAACATATTGACTTTAAGTGTATTTTTTTACTCTACTGAATTATGGCCTACTCCCTTAATTAAAAGAATGAACTAAAGTTTTAGTTTATTTGTATCCGATAGTTAAAATCTTGAACAGTGAATTATTCTTAATTGTTGCTGATTTTGGTTTATTTTTTTGGATAAAAACTATGCTAACAAGCAGGTAAATAGGATCGATTAAATGGACACATTTTACAAACTTGTGGGTAAAATTTATGATATTTTCATACTTAAACATCCGTTAAAGTTTTAATGTATATGTATACGTGTAACTCTAAGAATGGGTTTCGATCGTTGTTCAATTATAAAATTTTGTCATAATTTTGCGTAGTCATAATCTAGTAAAAAATCCAATCATTAACAAAATACATACGTGTCATCCCAAGATTGGTTTTCAATGTTTTAACATCCTATACGCCTAAGGCTTTACGGAAACATATCTTAACGGTACTCTTAAACAGTAACAAAATACTATAAATATGGTGATATTAAGTACATTTTAAGAGTTAATTAAAAGTGTTTGGATGTGCAATTTAATTTTATTTCTAACTACTAGATAAATCATATGTATACAGTTTTTAGTTGGTTAAACACCGTAGCAACACATTGTCATATCACGTCAGTCAGTCAACCTACTTACCGTTCATTGAAAGGCTAACTCTCTGAATTTAGTTGTTAACCAGTTACTATAGGCTCATACTTCCGTCAGTGACTGACAACTGACATACATGGTTTTCAATCAATGGTAGGAGGGAAAATGACCGTAGAAATTATTTCCTACTCAGCATCGTAATTTAGACGATTTGACAAACTGGTCATTAATATCTATTAGATATTATTTAAATGGTGGAATATTTATTAATGGACTTAAAAAGCAATCCATCGTTTTATTGACACTTGTAACCATGCAACCGCCCGTAATGGTTAACGAGGGTTCGTACGGGTCAATGCGAAGCTTAATTTTATTATACGGTGTGATGCCACATTCTATGAAACCACAGCGCACTTCCGTGTATTGTAAACAATGCAAATAGAACTCCTTTATATTTAGAGCTACTATCTTCTAAATGTCAATATACAACCAAAATCCGCCACTCATAGGCAATTTTGGTAGAGGCTAACTTCCCGTTCAGTAAATTTCAATAACAATACGTTATGGTACGATAAGTAATGAGGCGTATCATGAGTCATAGTTGAACGCATCCCTGATCATTATATATATACATAGACATTATAGTTTGTGAGCGCAATTCACCCCTATATAGCTCGTTTTAGGATAACAAACGACTCAGTCTGTTTACATATTTGGGACTCAGTTATTACATAAAACAGGGAGGTCAGCTGATTTTGTGTAATGAAAGTATTAAACATGACTTAATGCGTGGAATGTGTGTTCTCGTATAGTTCTATTACATACACCTGTCACAACTTGAATAATTACACAGTCACTGAGTGTGTTATTATTTAAAGGTGAAATTTATCGTTGGACACAAAAAACGATTAAACATCAAAATATTACGTATTTCTATTGTATCTCAGCAGACACTCACGCTTAACGCATGTAAACAATGTGTATATCGAGATATTTAACTCTGATTTATACCTGTATCAATTTAGCCGATATTACAACATCGCTTATCTACCGTGTGTGACGTCATCGTAGTCCTATCGATTAAAACCTGTTGTAACAGTCAATGGATTGTAATTTATACACGCCTGTCAATTAATCAGTCGCAAAAACATTTTGAAATTAAATTTGCATTTTTTTATTAATAATTACATTTCCTACATGATTTTTTATATTTTATATAAACCAGTTTAATAACTAGGCTTATATGTTGTATATTTGATTGCATTCATCGACAATTCCATGATATTAAGTAGTTTTTTTGTGATGTACTTTTTATTTGCGTGAAAAAAGGTTCAAAAAGAAATTAAATCGAATACGTCATTACATTAAATGAGTCTGAAACTGGTTAAGAGCAAGCGCGTTTTTTTTATTTCTATATGATGACCAAGTGAAAGGGGAAAAAGATTGAAAAAACTCGGCAGAAATAACTTAGACTACGTAAAGTTATGATTTCGTCATATTTTGACAGATACTTGACAAAAATATAATCTTCGTGCGGAAAACGCTATTTAATTTCCTTTTTGAAAAGAAAATAGTGTACCTCGTGTTTTTTTCTCAAGGAACCAAAGATGAAAAAAGGAAAATCAGGTGACAGCAATGTTGTGCAGAAAATACTACTCAAATTGTTTCGTAATGTTGGGTGCAGTAAATATTAGTTTGGAAAATAAGCATTAAAATTAATTTATCTAAAAATCGCATTTAAAAATCATGGAATGAAAATTGATTAAACATTAAAATATATATATCTTTATATCGCTGGTTGTGCGATTATATTAAATGATGAGACCGGCATTCTAAACCTCGCTATTTTGCACAAAAAATATTTAAATGCGTAATATGAACTTGATCGCCTGAACGGTCATCTACTATCATTTACCTTATCTGCAATATATCGCGTAACATATGTCAGCGGATTAAAAATTTCTTTTGAATTCACAGCATGACGTCTGTTAGACAATGTTGAAATTGATTGAGGGTGCGGTACGTACTTTGTATATTAATGTCGACGGCAGAGTGATAGCCAACACGTGTCAGGATTTGAGAGTCTGTGTCCATGGAAACATACCCAATAGTATCAATAATTTGATGACACAAAAGAGTAATTGATAAATTATTTTGATGTACCCCTAACTTTAAATGTGTTAATTAAGTTTGTGAGGTTCCCCACGGGAAACAATAAAATTCGTACAAGATGACAAAAAAGTCCCGCGGTGAGCCTCTATATATTGGGGTCCTTAATGTAGATTAAGATATCATCGCCAACAAATTGCATTTGTTACACATGACCTGTCAAAAGGCTGTCGCCAATTATATACTTTTTAATTGTAGTTAATATTATCTATTTCACGCGGTTCGATAGTATAGCGTGAAATATTTGTCTTAACGCGACGCAGTTTTCATACAGTGATTGTATTGGTCAGTTGCACGAGAAAAGCGTGAAAATGTTTCTATTTTAATACGTGTAGTAATTTAGATTTGAATCATTCTACCAGGCGACTTCACACTGTCAACACCTTGTTTTGTATCTACGTGGCAGTCGGCATGGAGGAAAATCAACTTTTATCCCATTTGGAACAATTAATTTCGACTAAGTTAGACGCCTTCGAACAGCGTTTAGATGCAACACAGAGAGAGCTTTCACATGCGCAAATGTCTAAGCTGCAAACTTTGACATCTTCTGACGGTTATACGTTTCGGCGAAAAGCTAATGAAGAACAGCACAAGGTGAACGCCAAAATTTTGGAAAAAATGAGGGAAGCGGAGTGCTCCGTTAACGATATTGCAAGAACAAGTTCAAACGACGCTGTTGAGACCGCTCACAAGAAAATTTCAGAAGGTATAGACATTATTTTACACCGTCAGAAGTTAATTCGTTTAGCAGACTCGTCAGAACATGGATGGAGGGTTGTTAACGAATACGAAGCTCATCCACTCGCCGAAGATTCTGAAGATGAGAAGAAGATCTTCAGGGCTCAACTTCGTGCAGAACGCAAGGCTAAACAAGACAAGCGCAAAGGGAGACGATTTCGACCATATGAAACACTTCCAACAACTACGGCTTCATCTACTAGTCAGAACTTCGCACCAACACCAAGCAAGAAACCTGGTTTATGTTTTCGATGCGGAAAGCCCGGACATTGGCGGGCAGACTGTAAATGGTATGCGACTGAAACTAGTCAAGCAAGCAAAGTTAATCAGATAAGTAAAACTATGTTACTTTCTTTAGTACATGAGTACAATGATTTTAATGAGAAACAATCGGTTAAGATAAAGAATACGACCTTAGATAAGTCGTTTGATGATTCAGAAGGTCACAAGACAAAAGCGGTCACGTCATTAGCATCTCCTGTTTATAGACTGAAAAATTGTTATATGCATTGGAAGCATGCCGGGGCAAACGAATATATTTTAGATATGCTTGATAAAGGTTATAAGTTACCTTTTAAGACTATACCTTCGTCCGTTGAGTTAAAAAACAATATGTCCGCTAATAAGCATTCTGATTTTGTCCAAGAAGAAATTTCAAAGCTGCTACATAAAGGCTGTATCAGTGAGGTTTCGACTGTACCGCTCGTTGTTAACCCGCTTACGGTTGCAGTAAAGAAGTCCGGTAAACCCCGTCTGGTTTTGGACTGCAGACATATAAATACTGATCTTTTCAAATTTAAATGTTGTTTTGAAAACCAGTCAGTTGCAAGACAGTTATTTCAAAAAGGAAATTATCTCTATAATTTTGATATCCGCAGTGCTTACCACCATATAATGATTTTCCCTGAACACAGAACATATTTAGGTTTCGCTTGGGAATACAAAAGCCATAAAAAGTATTTCGTGTTCAATGTGTTGGCTTTCGGGCTCTGTACCGCTGGAATGATATTTACAAAGCTTCTTAAAATACCATTGACTAAATGGCGATCCAAAGGCCTAAAAGTTGTATTATTTTTAGATGATGGTTTCGGCGGTGAAGGCAATTATGAACTTGCATTAAAGTCTAGTCAATATATACAGCAAGATTTGCGCGAATTTGGTTTTTTGATAGCAGACGAAAAATGTCAGTGGGAACCTAGTTTACAAGCATTTTGGCTAGGATATATTTGGAATATGGAAACCGGTAATATACATGTCTCAGAAGACCGTATTAACAGCGCATATCGTTTATTACATGAGATATTGAGCAAAGTTAGTGATGGGTTAATTTTGTTTAAAGTTCGGCTGATCGCACGTTTGATAGGTAAACTTATTTCAATGCAGAGTGTCTTAGGCCAAAATGTACGCTTAAGGACACGGTCACTTTATGAGTGCGTCGCAAATAGAGCGAGCTGGGAGGCACCTGTAATGTTAAGCAAGCATGCAGTCGATGAGTTGGTTTTCTGGAAGGAAAATTTACATGATTTAAACACGTGTGCACTTTCTCAGAGTGCTAGCATAGATAGTTTGATATTTTGTGACGCAAGCTCCACTGGATATGGTGGTTTTATAGAGGGTAGCGATGACAGTAGCGTAGTTGGCTGCTGGTCAGACTATGAGTCAGAGTTGAGTTCTTCTTGGAGAGAACTAGAGGCTGTGAACAGGGTTGTTAGAACCTCTTTGTCAAGCCTGGAAGGGCAGAATGTATTAGTTAAAACAGATAACAAAAATGTATGTTCAATTTTGTCAGTGGGAAGCAAAAAGTCGTATTTACAGCAGTTATCTTTAAGTATAAATGACTTTTGTATGGCAAATAATATAAATTTGATTCCTAGTTGGATTCCAAGGGCAAAAAACTCTGAGGCAGATTTTTTAAGCAGGTGTTCAGACAGCGATGACTGGTCAGTGGTAGATAGTCTATTTTATTCTGTCGATATCAAATGGGGTCCGCATACATTTGATCGTTTTGCTTGTGATTACAATACAAAATGTGCGTCTTTCAATTCGAAATACTGGTGTCCCGGGACTTCCGGCATCAATGCTTTAGATCAGAACTGGGCTAATGAGAACAACTGGGTGGTACCTCCACCTAGATTGGTTATAAACTGTATACAAAAGGCAGTCAAAGATAAGTGCAATTGTACCGTTGTAATGCCTGTTTGGAGGTCCGCGCCATTTTGGCCAATTGTGTTCCCGGGAGAGGAAAGTAAGGCAGATTTCGTTACAGATGTGATGTTTTTCCCTCCAGGCACCCTCACGAAACGGGGCAGAGGCAGAAACGGCATTTTCGACGGCAGGCCGTTAAATTTGGTTTAGTTGCTATAAGAATTACCTAATTGTAAATTGATTTGTTTTTTCAGGCTTGAAGCTGAAACAATTCATTTCCACTGAAATTGCAAAGGTTGGTTTAACTGGTGAAGATGTTGAGACATTATCTTCAAAAATGGCTAATTATATGATTGGATCCAAGAGTGAAAGCACGAACACTAAGTATTTTAATTATTTTCAAAGATGGCAAACATACATAAACTCTAAAGGAGGCTCAGCATTACCAGCATCACCTGTACATATTGCGCTTTATTTAACAGAGCTAATGGACAAGAAAACTTCGTATAACATTATATCCTCAATCATTTATAGCATTAAGTGGGCTCATAATCTTCGTGGATTGATCGATCCAACAAGCAATATTTTTGTGACTAATTTATTGGAATCTGCTAAGCGTTTATTATCAAAGCCCATACGCAAAAAAGTGCCAATATCAGCTGACATGCTCAAAGAGTTGTGTGTTTTGTATAAAGACAGCAAAGACTTACTAGTTGTGAGAGACTTGTGTATGGTTCTTCTGGGTTTTTCAGCATTTTTGCGATTTGACGAAATCAGCAATATTCACTGTAATGATATTGAAATTTTTGATGATTATTTTTCTATTTTTATCAGAAAATGTAAAACTGACCAATATAGATCCGGTAATAAGATTGTAATTTCAAAAGGGACCTCGGTGGCATGTCCTCTTAGTATGTTGCTACGATATTTAGATATCACAGGACAAACCATTAACGATACAGGTTTCCTATTCCGACCTTGTTTTAGATCACGTAATACACTTCGTCTCATTTACAAAGACAAACCATTAAGTTATACTCGAGCTAGAGAATGTATTTTGGCTAGGCTAAAAGAAGTGTGCGGTACCTTAGATATTGGTTTACATTCTTTAAGGTCCGGCGGCGCTACTACAGCTGCTAATGCTGGTGTCAATGACCGATGTTGGAAGAGACATGGAAGGTGGAGAGGGGACCGTAGTAAAGACGGTTACGTGCATGATTCACTGCAGAGTAGACTTGAAGTGTCTAAACGTTTGTCATTGTAACTTCCAGCCCTTTCTTTTTGTAGTCTATACACATCGTCTGGCCGTGCATATAAGTGTTAGTGTTTTTATTTATATACAGTACGGAGTCCAGTTTGGACTATCTATTTCACGCGGTTCGATAGTATAGCGTGAAATATTTGTCTTAACGCGACGCAGTTTTCATACAGTGATTGTATTGGTCAGTTGCACGAGAAAAGCGTGAAAATGTTTCTATTTTAATACGTGTAGTAATTTAGATTTGAATCATTCTACCAGGCGACTTCACACTGTCAACACCTTGTTTCCTACTAATCGATATTATTTGCATAATATATATATATATATAATATTAATAGCCAGTTTCATGAAATTAATGCTGAAACTAAAACACATTTATTAACGTATTTCAGTTTATCAGTCATGACACTATTTATTACCTATACATGTACAATGTTATATGCTTAAAATTGTTTTTGGAAGTATATATTTTAACATGCCAATATGTAATTATTTATAGTCTCTGTAGTCATAGCGTTAAGATTGATTTTTAGTTTCTATACAGTTGTGATGAGATAGATTTGTGTTTTTCCTGATCATTGGCTTATATATACATGTATATATTCGGATATGGCTAGAGATACAGTAGTTAGCTTTGCTTGAAAATAGAGCCAGCAAATATGTCTTTTCAGAATGAGGTCTAACATTCAAGCGATACGACATTGACAAATAGACACAGGTTTCCAGAGTGAATTTTTGTTTTAAATTTTTTATCTCTGGTTGTTCCTGGGCGAGTCGAATCGCAAACGTGAAAAGAACTGCCATAAAAGGATTCATTTATTTTGTAGCGTATATTATAAGTACGCTTTAGTAGATTCTGCCTTTTACATATATGGTTAAGAACGATTGGTGTTTGTTGAAATATTTTAAAACCATATTATATATTTATAGTGATAGCCATGTACATTTATAATTTTGTATTCATTATATTGTTAATCTGCCGACTGTAAAGTTCAACGCAATAAATACACATCGTCTGGCCGTGCATATAAGTGTTAGTGTTTTTATTTATATACAGTACGGAGTCCAGTTTGGACTGGTCTGAATAATGATGTTAGAAAATAATCTTTTGAATCGGAGTTGAAATTGTTTTTCACGGAAGTCAATTCGCGCTAATAAATCTTTGTTTTTACTAGTTTGTTAGACAAATATATTAACAGTTGAATTTACCAAGGAGTTATTTTTGATTTTATTAAAACTTAAATTCTCATATGGAATTACGGAAAAGCATATAAATACAACAAAGGGAATTATTAAGAACTATTCGAAACACGATGAAGATACGATTTGAAATTATTTACTTCGTCGCCGAGTTGTCGTCGTTTTGAACAAGTTATCTTAATCTATTTGAAACCACTGTGAGTGCAGTCCCTCGAACAAAGATGGAATTCTTATAAACCATTACAGTGTAAAGTTTTTTTTAAAACATAAGTTGCATCGGAATTAATGTTTTAACATTCTGTGATAATAATTCAAAACTGGTGCTGAAGAAATCTGAAACACCATGATCAACGGTAAGTAATAAATTCTCATCTTCATAAGAATATGGGCTCCGAACTAATACTTCAAATTTACTTAAATTGATATCATGAAAGAATTACAAACTAGTTGTAAATAGCAATTATTTAATTAGCATTTATTTCTAATTACAAGCACAAGACACAAATTTTCCTTACTACAATATATACTTATACTCTCAAAAAAGTCTCAAACACCTGTTTCACGGTCATAATCACCACATTCACAAATAATGCACAATCGTCAAAATTCTTTCGCTATTCGACCTAGAAAGGATTATTCTACATAAAATACTTTTTATTTGAAGAAAATCGATCTATATCTTCTCTATATATTCTATAATTGGGAAACATAGTATCTTGCACCTGTGTTTCTAATAACCGCTTTCAGGATGTAGGACTACGATGACGTCATACCGATTCCGGTCACGAACGATAACTCATGCATAACTTGATGCAGGTGTGTTTCGCCCAAGAGTTAAAATTCGTATTGCGCCGTTGTTTGATGACCAAATTTCGCGAAATTTTGGATAATATTTTATAATTATCTATAGTTTTTGAAAATTAAAGAATTACAACCAGAAAATTTGAACTTTAACCTCTTTTAAAACATTGAGCCACAAATCCATATTAATAATTGATAATCTAACTATACATGCTACGATTTTGAATATCTGGGAAATAACAAGTTCCAAAGGGTTAAAAATAACAGATTCAGTGACCGTGTAATTATTCAAGTTGTGACAGGTTAATGCAATAGAACTATACTAAATTTAATACATCAAAAACACACTGATAATAGTCGATAATTACGTGTACTCAATATAAATCCACCTGCGTATAAAAATGGTATCGTTGAATTTTGTCTCAAGTTATCCTAAATGAGCTTTAGTATTTTATTAGTAGAGATAACTCCTCGATCCTCCTGCCCTGCGTTCAGTAAGCAGTTAACGTTAGCCAATCACCGTTACCGTTATGGACGGTTAACTGAACGATCCGTTGAAGTGCGAACGTTTAAAGATGGCGGACAAGAGAGTCGTTACTTCTATTTTATTAGAAGAATTCGGAGAGGAGGACTTGTTTTCTTGTTTACTTGTTTTTTTTTTTTGTAAATGTATTGATCTAAATCAACGGGAATAACACCGCCGACAATGGCAGTTACTAATTTGCAAAATGTACTGGAACTGTTTTGTTTCAGGTTGTTTCATACTCGCGTACTATACACTAAAACCGTTAGCTGTTGGCCTTAAACGTTTTCCGCCGCGTAACAGGCCGTTCAATAATGACTGTAAGCGAACGTTACGGAACGTTACGAAACGTTCGCGGTAACTGAACGCCCTTCTAACATAGGCACGTGCGTTTTCACTCTTTATTTAATGTGACGTCATCTATGCTTTATTATTCAACAAAGTATAGCTCGTGACGGCTGTTGAAATTTTACTCCCCACGTTAAATGCGCAAAGCCGAAAATGGCGCCCGAGTTTATAAGGGTTGACTTTTACAATTTGGTTTCTATTCTATAATTAAGATTTTAATATTTTTTGTTCGGAATAAGAAACACCTATCCGTGAGAATTGTGTAAATAAATGCTATTTTCGGCCATTGCACTGGGGTGGATTTCAACAGCATGACGTTTCTGACAGTTAAAAATAGTTCTATAAATATATCTTTCCTACGGATGTATTTTACGATGTTAGAATCGAAATAACTTACAGTTGTCTATATTTTGTTGTCTAATAAAATATAGGCACTCGTTTGATGCGCTTATTAAATCACTCGTGCTAAAGCACTCGTGATTTAATCATACGCGCATCACAACTCGTGCCTATATTTTATTAGACAACAAAATATAGACAACTGTAAGTTATTTCTTAAATAATGAATGTAATCTAAGCGTCGGTACTCAAATACAAATACGTATACATATATACAAATTATTAATGAAACAGATGTAAATACAATCACTAGAACTGGCGGAGGTGTTTTTATATAATTAATTTTGAGAACACCGAATTTTTAATAATTGAGATAATCTAAAAAGTTTTTGTTTTTAGCTAATTTCTATCAGTTATTGTATAGTGCAGTCATGTTGCCTCGAATATACATGTATGACAACAATAAATACTCAAAGATATACGTACACCACAAGATATACAACTTATTCAAAACGAATTTTAAAAATCCTGTTGAATCTTTTTTTTCGTTTTATTCTAAAAATCCCGTTGAATCATTTGTTTTCGTTTTAACAATCTTTTAGAAAATTTCGAGGGGGTCTGATCCGGAGCCCATGACCCAGCATTACTATTCAAGTGTAACTAGCTAAAACAACATTCAAATATATTTAAAACATTTCATGTAAAAAGGAAGCTGATGGGAAAAAGTATATGTGCAAAAGTCAAAATTTATATTCCATACGTACAAATTACATTATCTTCTGACTGAAAATATTCTGTAAAAAAGAATTATAGATTTTACAATAGGGGCAACTTTACTGGAGAGAGGCATCAGACACTGTTTCTATGACTTTGTACGGTTTGCTTCTATTTTCGCATTTACTTAGTCACGCAAAAGTACAAAAAAAAACTGTGAAAACATTAAATCAATGCGTTTTCATTTCATTTGCAACATGTGCTTATATTTGATATGAGCTTTCGGACCCTGTGCTGATGAAATACTGTGTCCCTAAAGGATCCGTCCTTGGTCCTAAGTATTTCACCATGTACACTAAACCTGTTGGTGCCATTTGCTTGCAGCATGGATTATTATATCATTTCTATGCTGATGATTCGCAACTTTACATATCCTTTAAACCACTTGATCATATTTCAAGATCAGAAGCATTAAGTCGTATTAAAAATGTTTGACTGAAATTATTTCATGGATGAATGCCAACATGCTAAAATTAAACGCAGACAAGACAGAAGTTATGTTGTTCTCTTCAAAACTTCGTAAACATGTTGAAGACATGTACATTAGAGTCGGTGAATTCATCATAAACTCTAAAGACTGTATTAGAAATATTGGTGCTTACTTCACATCTCACATGGATATGGAGAAGCATGTTAATATTGTATGCAGATCGTCTTATTATCAGCTGAGAAATATCGGTCGCATAAGAAAATTTCTTACTGTGGATGCCACAAGGACATTAGTTCAGTAATTCATTGGTTACAGCAAGATTAGAACTATTGCAATGCTCTTCTTGCTAAAACTTCAAAGTCAAATCTGAATAAACATGGACGTCGCTGAAGTTAGCAAATTTTTTTTGCTAGCAAAATTGGCCACAAAGTGCTATTTTTGCTAGCAATTTTTTTACTGGGATAATGGTGTATACCATGTTAGAGGTCTGACTCAGGGTTATCTCGTTGGCATAGTGGCTACCCTTAGAGAATTCCGTGGATTGGACCAGAAATAACAAAATGTCGGTACTTTACGTTTTGTGTATAAAATCAGCACTCAGATGGGCCATGTTTCAGGGCTCGAATCTCATGTTAAAGCGATTTGGCCGGATACGGCGGATACCACGCGTGAGGTCTGATCTAGGGCTATCACTTGGACATAGTGGCTACTCTGGGAAAATTCCATGGGCTTGAACCAAAGACCACTTAAAGTCAGCACTTAGAATGGCAATGTTTCAGGGCTCGAACGTCGAGTTAAAGCGATTTTGCCGGGTACTGGCGCATTCCAGGCAAGAGGTCCGACCTAAGGCTATCACGTGGGCACAGTGGCCATCCTGTGAAAATTCCTTGGGCTTGGGCCAGAGACCACTAAAAGTCGGTACTTTACGTTTTGTGGATAAAACAGATTTCAGATGGGCCATGTTTCATGGCTCGAATCCAGAGTTAAAGTGATTAAGCCGGGTACTGGCGTATACAAGGCGAGAGGTTATACCTAGGGCTATCACGTGGGCATAGTGGCCACCCTTAGAAAATTCCGTCGACTCAGGCAAGAGACCACTAAAAGTCGGTACTTACGTTATGTGGATAAAATCAGCACTCAAACGGGCAATGTTTCAGGGCTCGAATCTCATGTTAAAGCGATTTCGCCAGGTACTGGCGTATACAAGGAATGAGGACAGACCAAGAGCTATCACGTGGGCACAAAGGCCAGTCTGGGAAAATTCCGTGGGCTTGGGCAAGAGACCACTAAGTGTCGGTACTTTACGTTTTGTGTATAAAATCAGCACTCGGATGGGCCATGTTTCAGGGCTCGAACGTCGAGTTTAAGCGATTTCGTCCGGTACTGGCGTATACCAGGCGAGAGGTCCGACCTAGGGCTATCACGTGGGCACAGTGGCCACCCTGGGAAAATTCCGTGGGCTCGGGCCAGAGACCACTAAGTGTCGGTACTTTACGTTTTGTGTATAAAATCAGCACTCGGATGGGCCATGTTTCAGGGCTCGAACGTCGAGTTTAAGCGATTTCACCCGGTACTGGCGTATACCAGGCGTGAGGTCCGACCAAAGGCTATCACAAGGGCACAGTGGCCACCCTGGGTAAATTCCGTGGGCTCGGGCCAGAGACCACTAAGTGTCGGTACTTTACGTTTTGTGTATAAAATCAGCACATGGATGGGCCATGTTTCAGGGCTCGAACGTCGAGTTTAAGCGATTTCGCCCGGTACTGGCGTATACCAGGCGAGAGGTCCGACCTAGGGCTATCACGTGGGCACAGTGGCCACCCTGGGAAAATTCCGTGGACTCGGGCCAGAGACCACTAAGTGTTTGTACTTTACGTTTTGTGTATAAAATCAGCACTCGGATGGGCCATGTTTCAGGGCTCGAACGTCGAGTTTAAGCGATTTCGCCCGGTACTGGCGTATACCAGACGAGAGGTCCGACCTAGGGCTATCACGTGAGCACATTGGCCACCCTGGGAAAATTCCGTGGGCTCGGGACAGATACCACTAAATGTCAGTACTTTACGTTTGGTGTATAAAATCAGCACTCGGATGGGCCATGTTTCAGGGCTCGAACGTAGAGTTTAAGCGATTTCGCCGGGTACTGGCGTATACCAGGCGAGAGGTCCGACCTAGGGCTATCACGTGGGCACAGTGGCCACCCTGGGAAAATTCCGTGGGCTCGGGCCAGAGACCACTAAGTGTCGGTACTTTACGTTTTGTGTATAAAATAAGCACTCGGATGGGCCATGTTTCAGGGCTCGAACGTCGAGTTTAAGCGATTTCGCCCGGTAATGGCGTATACCAGGCGAGAGGTCTGACCTAGGGCTATCACGTGGGCACAGTGGCAGTCCTTGGAAAATTCCGTGGGCTCGGGCCAGAGACCACTAAGTGTCGGTACTTTACGTTTTGTGTATAAAATCAGCACTCGGATGGGCCATGTTTCAGGGCTCGAACTTCGAGTTTAAGCGATTTCGCCGGGTACTGGCGTATACCAGGCAAGAGGTCTGACCTAGGGCTTTCAATGGGGCACAGTGGCCACCCTGGGAAAATTCCGTGGGCTCGGGCCAGAGACCACTAAGTGTCGGTACTTTACGTTTTGTGTATAAAATCAGCACTCGGATGGGCCATGTTTCAGGGCTCGAACGTCGAGTTTAAGCGATTTCGCCCGGTACTGGCGTATACCAGGCGAGAAGACAGACCTAGGGCTATCGCGTGGGCACAGTGGCCACCCTGGGAAAATTCCGTGGGCTCGGGCCAGAGACCACTAAGTGTTGGTACTTTACGTTTTGTGTATAAAATCAGCACTCGGATGGGCCATGTTTCAGGGCTCGAACGTCGAGTTTAAGCGATTTCGCCCGGTACTGCCGTATACCAGGCGAGAGGTCCGACCTAGGGCTATCACATGGGCACATTGGCCACCCTCGGAAAATTCCGTGGGCTCGGGCCAGATACCACTAAGTGTCAGTACTTTACGTTTTGTGTAAAATATCAGCACTCGGATGGGCCATGTTTGAGGGCTCGAACGTCGAGTTTAAGCGATTTCGCCCGGTACTGGCGTATACCAGGCGAGAGGTCCGACCTAGGGCTATCACGTGGGCACAATGGCCACCCTGGAAAAATTCCGTGGGCTCGGGCCAGAGAGCACTAAATGTCGGTACTTTACTTTATGTGTATAAAATCAGCACTCGGATGGGCCATGTTTCAGGGCTCGAACGTCAAGTTTAAGCGATTTCGCCCGGTACTGGCGTATACCAGGCGGGAGGTCCGACCTAGGGCTATCACGTGGGCACAGTGGCCACCCTCGGAAAATTCCGTGGGCTCGGGCCAGAGACCACTAAGTGTCGGTACTTTACGTTTTGTGTATAAAATCAGCACTCGGATGGACCATGTTTCAGGACTCGAACGTCGAGTATAAGCGATTTCGCCCGGTACTGGCGTATACCAGGCGAGAGGTCCGACCTAGGGCTATCACGTGGGCACAGTGGCCACCCTCGGAAAATTCCTTGGGCTCGGGCCAGAGACCACTAAGTGTCGGTACTTTACGATTTGTGTATAAAATCAGCAGTCGGGTGGGCCATGTTTCAGGGCTCGAACGTCAAGTTTAAGCGATTTCGCCCGGTACTGGCGTATACCAGGCGAGAGGTCCGACCTAGGGCTATCACGTGGGCACATTGGCAAACCTAGGAAAATACCGTGGGCTCGGGCCAGAGACTACTTAGTGTCGGTACTTTACGGTTTGTGTATAAAACCAGCACTCAAATGGGCCATGTTTCAGGGCTTGAACGTCGAGTAATAGCGATTTAGCCCGGTACTGGCGTATACCAGGCGAGAGGTCCGACCTAGGGCTATCACGTGGTTACAATGACCACCCTGGGTAAATTCCGTAGGCTTGGGCCAGAGACCACTAATTGTCGGTACTTTACGTTTTGTGTATAAAATCAGCACTCAGATGGGCCATGTTTCAGGGCTGGAACGTCGAGTTAAAGCGATTTCGCCCGGTACTGGCGTATACCAGGCGAGAGGTCCGACCTAGGGCTATCACGTGGGCACAGTGGTCACCCTGGGAAACTTCTGTGGGCTCGGGCCAGAGACCACTTAGTGTCGGTACTTTACGTTTTGTGGATAAAATCAGCACTCGAACGGACAATGTTTCAGGGCTCGAACGTCGAGTTAAAGCGATTTCGCCGGGCACTGGCGTAAACCAGGCGAGAGGTCCGACCTAGGGCTATCACGTGGGCACAGTGTCCATCCTTGGAAAATTCCGTGGGCTCGGGCCAGAGACAACTAAGTGTCGGTACTTTACGTTTTGTGTATAAAATCAGCATTCAGATGGGCCATATTTCAGGGCTCGAACGTCGAGTTAAAGTGATTTCGCCCGGTACTGGTGTATACCTGGCGAAAGGTCCGACCTAGGGCTATCAAGTTGGCACAGTGGCCACCCTGGGAAAATTCCATGGGCTCGGGCCAGAGACCACTAAATGTCGGTACTTTACGTTTTGTGTGTAAAATCAGCACTCGGGCCATGTTTCAGGGCTCTAAGGTCGAGTTAAAGCGATTTCGCCCGGTACTAGCGTATACCAGGCGAGAGGTCCGACCTAGGGCTATCACGTAGGCACAGTGGCCATTCTAGGAAAATTCCGTGGGCTCGGGCCAGAGACCACTAATTGTCGGTACTTTACGTTTTGTGTAAAAAATCAGCACTCGGATGGGCCATGTTTCAGAGCTCGAACGTCGAGTAAAAGCGATTTTGCCCGGTACTGGCGTATACCAAGCGAGAGGTCCGACCTAGGGCTATCACGTAGGCACAGTGGCCACCCTGGGTAAATTCCGTAGGCTGGGGCCAGAGACCACTAAGTGTCGGTACTTTACGTTTTGTGTATAAAATCAGCACTCGGATGGGCCATGTTTCAGGGCTCGAACGTCGAGTTTAAGCGATTTCGCCCGGTACTGGCGTATACCAGACGAGAGGTACGACCTAGGGCTATCACGTGAGCACATTGGCCACCCTGGGAAAATTCCGTGGGCTCGGGACAGATACCACTAAATGTCAGTACTTTACGTTTGGTGTATAAAATCAGCACTCGGATGGGCCATGTTTCAGGGCTCGAACGTAGAGTTTAAGCGATTTCGCCGGGTACTGGCGTATACCAGGCGAGAGGTCCGACCTAGGGCTATCACGTGGGCACAGTGGCCACCCTGGGAAAATTCCGTGGGCTCGGGCCAGAGACCACTAAGTGTCGGTACTTTACGTTTTGTGTATAAAATAAGCACTCGGATGGGCCATGTTTCAGGGCTCGAACGTCGAGTTTAAGCGATTTCGCCCGGTAATGGCGTATACCAGGCGAGAGGTCTGACCTAGGGCTATCACGTGGGCACAGTGGCAGTCCTTGGAAAATTCCGTGGGCTCGGGCCAGAGACCACTAAGTGTCGGTACTTTACGTTTTGTGTATAAAATCAGCACTCGGATGGGCCATGTTTCAGGGCTCGAACTTCGAGTTTAAGCGATTTCGCCGGGTACTGGCGTATACCAGGCAAGAGGTCTGACCTAGGGCTTTCAATGGGGCACAGTGGCCACCCTGGGAAAATTCCGTGGGCTCGGGCCAGAGACCACTAAGTGTCGGTACTTTACGTTTTGTGTATAAAATCAGCACTCGGATGGGCCATGTTTCAGGGCTCGAACGTCGAGTTTAAGCGATTTCGCCCGGTACTGGCGTATACCAGGCGAGAAGACAGACCTAGGGCTATCACGTGGGCACAGTGGCCACCCTGGGAAAATTCCGTGGGCTCGGGCCAGAGACCACTAAGTGTTGGTACTTTACGTTTTGTGTATAAAATCAGCACTCGGATGGGCCATGTTTCAGGGCTCGAACGTCGAGTTTAAGCGATTTCGCCCGGTACTGCCGTATACCAGGCGAGAGGTCCGACCTAGGGCTATCACATGGGCACATTGGCCACCCTCGGAAAATTCCGTGGGCTCGGGCCAGATACCACTAAGTGTCAGTACTTTACGTTTTGTGTAAAATATCAGCACTCGGATGGGCCATGTTTGAGGGCTCGAACGTCGAGTTTAAGCGATTTCGCCCGGTACTGGCGTATACCAGGCGAGAGGTCCGACCTAGGGCTATCACGTGGGCACAATGGCCACCCTGGAAAAATTCCGTGGGCTCGGGCCAGAGAGCACTAAATGTCGGTACTTTACTTTATGTGTATAAAATCAGCACTCGGATGGGCCATGTTTCAGGGCTCGAACGTCAAGTTTAAGCGATTTCGCCCGGTACTGGCGTATACCAGGCGGGAGGTCCGACCTAGGGCTATCACGTGGGCACAGTGGCCACCCTCGGAAAATTCCGTGGGCTCGGGCCAGAGACCACTAAGTGTCGGTACTTTACGTTTTGTGTATAAAATCAGCACTCGGATGGACCATGTTTCAGGACTCGAACGTCGAGTATAAGCGATTTCGCCCGGTACTGGCGTATACCTGGCGAGAGGTCCGACCTAGGGCTATCACGTGGGCACAGTGGCCACCCTCGGAAAATTCCTTGGGCTCGGGCCAGAGACCACTAAGTGTCGGTACTTTACGATTTGTGTATAAAATCAGCAGTCGGGTGGGCCATGTTTCAGGGCTCGAACGTCAAGTTTAAGCGATTTCGCCCGGTACTGGCGTATACCAGGCGAGAGGTCCGACCTAGGGCTATCACGTGGGCACATTGGCAAACCTAGGAAAATACCGTGGGCTCGGGCCAGAGACTACTTAGTGTCGGTACTTTACGGTTTGTGTATAAAACCAGCACTCAAATGGGCCATGTTTCAGGGCTTGAACGTCGAGTTATAGCGATTTAGCCCGGTACTGGCGTATACCAGGCGAGAGGTCCGACCTAGGGCTATCACGTGGTTACAATGACCACCCTGGGTAAATTCCGTAGGCTTGGGCCAGAGACCACTAATTGTCGGTACTTTACGTTTTGTGTATAAAATCAGCACTCAGATGGGCCATGTTTCAGGGCTGGAACGTCGAGTTAAAGCGATTTCGCCCGGTACTGGCGTATACCAGGCGAGAGGTCCGACCTAGGGCTATCACGTGGGCACAGTGGTCACCCTGGGAAACTTCTGTGGGCTCGGGCCAGAGACCACTTAGTGTCGGTACTTTACGTTTTGTGGATAAAATCAGCACTCGAACGGACAATGTTTCAGGGCTCGAACGTCGAGTTAAAGCGATTTCGCCGGGCACTGGCGTAAACCAGGCGAGAGGTCCGACCTAGGGCTATCACGTGGGCACAGTGTCCATCCTTGGAAAATTCCGTGGGCTCGGGCCAGAGACAACTAAGTGTCGGTACTTTACGTTTTGTGTATAAAATCAGCATTCAGATGGGCCATGTTTCAGGGCTCGAACGTCGAGTTAAAGTGATTTCGCCCGGTACTGGTGTATACCTGGCGAAAGGTCCGACCTAGGGCTATCAAGTTGGCACAGTGGCCACCCTGGGAAAATTCCATGGGCTCGGGCCAGAGACCACTAAATGTCGGTACTTTACGTTTTGTGTGTAAAATCAGCACTCGGGCCATGTTTCAGGGCTCTAAGGTCGAGTTAAAGCGATTTCGCCCGGTACTAGCGTATACCAGGCGAGAGGTCCGACCTAGGGCTATCACGTAGGCACAGTGGCCATTCTAGGAAAATTCCGTGGGCTCGGGCCAGAGACCACTAATTGTCGGTACTTTACGTTTTGTGTAAAAAATCAGCACTCGGATGGGCCATGTTTCAGAGCTCGAACGTCGAGTAAAAGCGATTTTGCCCGGTACTGGCGTATACCAAGCGAGAGGTCCGACCTAGGGCTATCACGTAGGCACAGTGGCCACCCTGGGTAAATTCCGTAGGCTGGGGCCAGAGACCACTAAGTGTCGGTACTTTACGTTTTGTGTATAAAATCAGCACTCAGACGGGCCATGTTTCAGGGCACAAATCTCGTGTTAAAGCGATTTTGCCGGGTATTGGCGTATACCAGGCGAGAGGTCCGGCCTAAGGCTATCACGTTGGCACAGTGACTACCCTGGGGAATTTTCGTGGGCATTGGCGCGAGACCACTTAATGTGGTTAGGGTATAAAATATAGGGTGTATTAAATCAACATTTCGATGGGCTGTTTGAAGGCGATTACAGACCGAGTACAGGCCTATTTCAGGCATAAGTTCTGACCCACGGCCATCGCGTTACCACAGTGTCTATCTCGAAAAGATGTGAAGACATGGGTCTTAAACCTTTAATTGCTTGTACCTTGCGTATACTTCTTAAATCAGCACTTAGATGGTTCCAATTTTAGGGCTTATGTCTTGCCTTGACGTAATTCATTTCCGTACAGGTCATATCACAGCGGTCAGTCCCCCTACTCACGTAACCTCTGGATTTAGCTGTTAACAAACTACTTGGTGCATACGTTGTCAGTCACTGACTACTGCCCTACATGATTGAGAATCAGTGGCAGGAGGAAGAATGGCCGGAGTTATCAAATGTGTCGATTACATGTTTTGTCATTCTCTCTTCACAATAAAAAATCTGCCTGGGTCATTTAACAATAAAGACCGATTGAATTTACTTATTACTATGATTACTGTTGTAATTAGTCAATGTTATGTACTGTGACAATATGACTCTCATATTGTTTAATTAGTCTGCGTGTCAAAAAAACTCCAATATACAACTTGAATTTTACACTTAAGCTTAATAAGAGTATATAATAGTTTTGTACAACCAAGATGCTGAGATGGCTTGGTCACAAGCTGGACCTCCCAAGTGAGAAATTTGAAGATCACAGCACACCATGGCCAAGGTTGATCAGATTTAACCTGGGAAGACCTGGAAGAGCGTGATCGATTGTAACTTAAAATGTATGACACCAACCATCAGGACCACCAGATATGAAGAGGAACACTTCTACACAAGAAAGACAAACCTCACCCTTGCCGAAAGAATAATCAACGGCTTGTACTAAACTTAAAACCGGATGTTGATTAGGATGACGACGATGATGATGATAAATCTAAGGTAGGAGAAAAACGGACTTACCAATTGTGACGCTTCACACAACATATTAACAAGTATATTAGCATAATAGACAAATCACATTATCTAAATTATTCTAGTGAAAATACTTCAATGTCACATTATTATTCATACATGTAGCAACATCTACTTTTCAGAATGAGTGATAAGGTGTCTGTAATCTGATGTCCTTACCAATCAAATTCATGTTTTAAAAAGTCATAGGGTATAAAATGGATTGTGTTCCTAAAATTATAGTCATAAGACGCATTTTATAAAAACATAAGTCATTACATGTGTATTATTAGATGCAGTAATGATGTAGTAAAACGGTTCACTCTTCTTACAAAATAAGATCTTTTGAAATATGATTTAAAATTTAAAACAGTATAATACGTGCTCACAAATACAACAACACTGGTGTTATGTTTCTATTTCTCATTCAATGTAAATAGTACACATGTTCATGATCAATCACAATCAAACAAGCCAGCACAGTAAGTGCCAAATTAATGTAGATTTATGACTGTGCTAATTGCTTGTGGTCAATAAAACGATTATAGTTTCCCTGATAAGCCCCATCATCCATTGGATGCTCTCAACTGGTGTAAGACGTAGGACTGATACCGTTATGTCCAGAACCACTATGAAAACATTATCTGGCCACTTCAGTCAATTTAACAGCGGATGAACCATTAATCTGTCATTTCAATCTGATAAGCCTAGTATCTAAATAAACACGTATTGTTTATTTTGCTTTAGTATTCATATGTATAGCACATCAAGTCAGAAGACAGGGGCGTAGCTAGACGAAAATTGAATGTACTCACCATTTATCTAGGGGGGTTTCGAGGGCATCCCCCCCGGAAAATTTTTGAATTCTACATCGCTGGAGATGCGTTTTAGAGCATTTCTGGCAACTATCAGACAGTTTTAAGAGGTACATATTTACGAGAAAAAATTCTCAATTACCAATGAAAAGCTATAAAAATGTTAATATTTTTCTTTTGTTATATGCCTCTCTTTGATATCGGGTATTCCCCCTTGTTTTTTCTAGTGTGGAAAACGGAACCTAAGCATGACGGCATCCATTCTTTTGACGCGTTATTAGCTTTCCGATATGCCATCTGCTTAAAGAAAAACTAAATCCGATCAGATAAAATACGAAACAGCTTACGATCGGGCTAAGTTTATGTTCTAAAGTGTACTTTTAACTCTTAGATACAAAATAAAGACATGTAATAAACACATTACTCACTGACGGTGGGATAAATCGTGTATCGGACTTTCGTCGTACTTGGCGGCAATCTCCGTAAACAGAGATCCTGTTCTACTCGCGTTGTCGTACTGGATCTCTACTTAGTCAATGCAAGGTCACGTCGAGATGAACTTTGTGTCGACCAATCAATGCGTAGCTTTCATCTAGACGAAAACACTATTAATCACATTTTGATATTCGTAATTTCTATTTTTAGACCTATGTTTGCATGCTAATTTAATAGCAGTATAATTCACAGTCTGCGATTGGGCGGCTCATTTCAAATTTCGTGACGTAGACGATGTAAACAAGTTACGTATCATAACAATTTCGTCATGAATATTATGATGAGAAAAGGTCACCTGAACGTGACCTTCGATTGGAAAAGGCCAGATCTAAATTAGTGAGTGTGCGAGCGGTAAAATTTTAGATCGGGTTTTAATCAGATTGACTTGGCGGAAACACCCGATCACATTCGCGGCACGCCTATTTTGAGAACTTGTGTTTCCGTCAAGTACGCATCGAGTCCGATTCAACGATTCGTATCACTTACCTTCGCAAACTGTGGTTAAAATTAACGTAGATCTACACAAGTTTTACTGAAACTTTTTGTGTGTGTCTGTGTTGCACTTCCTAAAGAAGCGAAGGTCTGAAAAAACAACCCTTACCCGGGTGAGGCAGTACTTTTATTGCATTTTTCTCATTTTAAGCCTTTTCTATTTTTGAGGTTTAATTTCGATTTGTACGCCCGGTCGTACAGGGAGTATGCCTGGATACGCCACTGGAAGACTTTGTAGTATAACATTTATTAATTCAATTACCATCAGGTTAAAAAAGAAATATAATTATTATTATTATTCGTTTAATATTTAGTCAAAATCATATTAGCAATTATAGTAACATAATAATTGATTTCATGAATGTGACTTGAAACGGTTGTTTAAAAGCATACAGTAAGTTTAATATGAGTTAATTAGAGAATGTTTTTTCTATAATCATTTTTGGGCGGGGCTTTAGCCACGTCCAAAGTTAACAAAAGGGCGGGGCTTTAGCCACGTCCAAAGTTAACAAACCGTAATTTCGGCTCCGAGCATTGAATTTAAGCAAAAAACCCGATCCACTCCGCATATCATTACTGCAAAAATTGATTCGGATATTTCGGGTTAGTATGTAATCATGATAATCGCCTGCGACTTATTTCCATAGATTAGATTTTTCATCCGGCAATAGAGCAACGACTAAAACACGCAATGGAGAATTGACAAGTCGACCTAATTCGGTTAATTACAGTTTCGCATAATGGCGAGAACAGGACTTCCGGTTTAAATTCTATGACGCTAAACATAAGAAATCGTCTCGTATTAGAGGTCGTTATCGTGGTTATGTTGGAGATTTTTGTTGCGTGCCTGGTTGCAACAATTCAAGGAGTAAATGTGCTCGTGAAATGAAGAAAATATCATTCACCAGATCCCTAAAGAATGAATACGAAGACAACTTTGGTTGGATCGAATTCGCTGTGCCGTGGAACTGTGAACGAGGTCGATGATGGAAAAGTTTTTGAACCAAAACATCTCTCTAGAATTTACTCAAAACACTTAATTGGAGGTAAGCCACCTTTATTTGATATTTCTATATTATTTCAATCGGATTGATAGCGAATTGACTTATATTTCTCTAACTGGAACTGCGGAAGTCATCCACAGTGGGTCATACTAAATACCACTAAGACACTACTAAGCACTACTAAGCACTACTAAGACACTACAAACACCACTAAGACACTACTAAGCACTACTAAGACAGGATTTTAGGTGTTTTAATTGTATAAAATGTTATTATATGTTGATTTAAATACTAAATATGACATTTTCAGTAGGTTTTGAAAAAAACCCAGTTAGAAATGATATTTTAGCACAAATAGTTAAATGAATAGACGAAAAAATGAAACCTCTTTTTTTCCACTTCTGAGACACAAATAAAATCATGAAAATCTTTATTAAAAATGTAGACATTTACTAGTTATCACATATTGATACTACAGTCCAACTTGTGCTAACGGCCACCTCCGAATAGCGGGCACCTGCCGACAGCGGCCATTTCGATTTCCCCCCGACCGAAAACGCTCTTAAAAAGGCCGTGAATAACGGCCACCTGTCGTCTGCGACCAGCGGCCAGTCAAAACCATCCCCGCGGCCAGTTTATAACTGTGAACAACGGCCAGACGATTGTTTGAAGACAGTATTTCGTATCAAGGCGATTTCGAAAGCAGGCCGCCATTTTTGTTAAAGTTAAGCTAAAAACCCGTAATCCGATTTTTTCCGGATTTTCGTAAACAGACCATCTCGAGTACGATTTTATTAGTTATTATCAAGCTGCAGACAATTTTCTCGTCACCTTATTATAAAAATATGTTAATGTATCCTTTTATTGTTAAATTTATTTGTAAATCGGGAGTAAATTACGTCATGTGATGACACTTTGTTAATTAGTTTTGAATGTTTGGAGACTCCACTAGGTTTGTTTTTCACACGTCCGGCAGTTAGATAAATGTTTGTGACACGCTCTTAATTCCTAAATTCGTTCAACTGTGACCGCTGTATACAGGTAATTTGACAACTGGGATAAGATAGAAATACTATACAAAAGGTCAGAGTAGTGAGAATTTGTTGAGTGCATTTGTTAATGTTGAGGTCATAGCATGAAATGTAGCTGCAAACAAAAAATCACTGATTTCTTTGTTTTAGTCATTCTTTGTTCAAAGTTTTGTTTTATTCATTTATAGTCACAACTTCAATATGATAATGTGAATAATGAATTAAGGTTGAAAATAAAAACAATTTTAATTATCAATTCATGCTAAATTCGTTCAACTGTGACCGCTGTATACAGGTAATTTGGCAACTGGGATAAGATAGAAATACTATACAAAAGGTCAGAGTAGTGAGAATTTGTTGAGTGCATTTGTTAATGTTGAGGTCATAGCATGAAATGTAGCTGCAAACAAAAAATCACTGATTTCTTTGTTTTAGTCATTCTTTGTTCAAAATTTTGTTTTATTCATTTATTGTCACAACTTCAATAATGATAATGTGAATAATGAATTAAGGTTGAAAATAAAAACAATTTTAATGATTAATTCATGTTAATTATGGACTCTGTCTCTCAAGTCTAACGAAACATGGCCCGTTTGTTCCTCCCTCCGAACAAAGGCCACCTGTGAACAAAGGCCACTTTTCTCTTTTCCCTTGGGCGGCCGTTGTTCACAGGTTGGACTGTATTTGTATAAAGAAACATTTAATTGAGATATTTTATAAAAATATTAAAAAATAGATGAAAAGATGGAATTTCAGTAAACACCACTAAGACAACACTAAGACAATACTAAGGTCTACTAAGACACGAATAACATACTTAATATTGTTTGATTGTTGTTAAAAATTTAAACATATAATAAAAACGACCTATGACGACTAGTTTTTTTGTAAACAAATATTTAATGGGGATATTATATCACAAATATTAAAAAAATAGACGCAAATATGAAATTACAGTAAACACCACTAAGACACCACTAAGACACCACTAAGACACTACTAAGGTCCACTAAGACATGAATAACATACTTATAACGTACTTTATATTGATTAAATGATGTTGAAAATTTAAACTTGGACTAGTTACGACCTATACAGACTGTTTTGAAAATAAACGGGGATATTATATTACAAATATTAAAAAAATAGACGAAAATATGAAATTTCAGTAAACACCACTAAGACACCACTAAGACACTACTAAGGTTCACTATATAAGACACGAATAACATACTTTATATTGATTAAATGTTGGTGAAAATTTAAACTTACACTAGTTACGACCTATATAGATTGTGTTTGAAAAAAAAACATTTAACGGGCATATTATATTAAGAATATTAAAAAATAGACGAAAAGATGACATTTCAATAATCACCACTAAGACGCTACAAAGGTCCACTTAGACATGAATAACCTACTTTATATTGATTAAATGTTGTTTAAAAATTTAAACATACAAGTAACGACCTATGATGACTGTTTTTTGCAAAATTAACGGGGATATAATATTAAAAATATTAATAACTAGACGCAAAGAAAACATTACAGCAATCACCACTAAGACACCACTAAGCCACTCCTAAGGTCCACTGACACGAATTTATAACGTACTTTATATTGATTAAATGTTGTTGAAAATTTTTTATTACACTAATGACGACATGTACAGACTGTTTTTGTTAATACTAATCTATATTAGGTCACTACTAAGACACTACTAAGTCACTACTAAGTCACTACTAAGCTATACTAAGACACTACTAAGCTATACTAAATCACTACTAAGATACTATTAAGCTATAATAAGACACTACTAAGACACCAATAAGCTATACTAAGTCACTACTAAGACACTACTAACCTATACTAAGTCACAACTAAAACACCGTTAAGCTATACTAAGTCATTACTAAGCTATAATAAGTCACTACTAAGACACTACTAGGCTATACTAAGTCACTACTAAGTTATATTAAGTTACTACTAAGACACCACTTAGCTATACTAAGTCACAACAAAGCTATAATAAGTCACTACAAAGACACCACTAAGCTTTACTAAGTCACTACTAAGCTATAATAATACACTACTAAGACACTAATAAGCTATACTAAGTCACTACTAAGCTATAATACATCACTACTAAGACACCACTAAGCTATATTCAGTCACTACTAAGACACCACTAAGCTATATTCAGTCACTACTAAGACACCACAAAGCTATATTCGGTCACTACTAAGACACCACTAAGCTATACTAAGTCACAACTAAGCTAAAATAGGTCACTATAAAGACACCACTGAACTATACTAAGTCACTACTAAGCTATAATAGGTCACCACTAACACACTTATAAGCTATACTAAGTCACTATTAAGCTATACTAAAACACTACTAAGACAAAACTAAGCTATACTAAGTAACTACAAAGCTATATTCAGTCACTACTAAGACACTACTAAGCTATACTAAGACACTACTAAGCTATACTAAGTCACTACTAAGCTATATTAAGTTACTACTAAGACACTACTAAGCTATACTAAGTCAAAACTAAGCTATATTAAGTTACTACTAAGACACTACTAAGCTATACTAAGACACTACAAAGCTATACTAAGTCACTACTTAGGCACTACTGAGCAAGACTAAGTCATTACTAAGCTATTTTAAGTTACTACTAAGCTATAATAAGTCACTACTATGTTATATTAAGACACTACTAAGCTATAATAAGTCACTACTAAGACACTACTAAGCTATACTTAGTCACTACTTAGACACTACTAAGCTCTATTATGTCAGTACGAAGCTTTACTAAGTCACTACTAAGACACTACTATGCTATACATGTACTAAGTCACTACTAAGACACTACTAAGCTATACTAAGTCACTACGAAGCTATACTAAGTCACTACTTAGTTATATTCAGTCACTGCTAAGACACTACTTAGTTGTACTAAGTCACTACGAAGCTATACTTAGTCACTACTAAGACACTACTAAGCTAAACTTAGTCACTACAAAGGCACTACAAATCTATATTCAGTCACTACTAAAACACTACTAAGTTATATTCAGTCACTACTAGAACACTACAAAGCTATATTAAATAACTACTAAGACACTACAAAGCTATATTCAGTCACTACTAAGACCCGACAAAGCTATATTAAGTCACCACTAAGTTATATTCAGTCACTACAAAAACACTACTAAGCTATATTCAGTCACTACTAAGACACTACTTATCTATATTCATTTTCTACTAAGACACTACAAAGCTATATTAAGTCACCACTAAGTTATATTTAGTCACTACAAAAACACTACTAAGCTATATTTAGTCACTACTAAGACGCTACTTATCTATATTCAGTAACTACTAAAATACTACAAAGCTATATTCAGTCACTCATGGCGTGTGCTCTGTCAGACCTTAGAGCATGCTTGTGCAAAGGAAGTTGCTCGTTCTGGAAGTGTTTCTAATATTAAGGATGTGCCATAAGTCATGGAAAGACGGAACTCATCTTTATCAGCGCTCCTTGGTGCTTGACAGGGCCGCGTAACGGACATATACGTCAGTTTATGATTTTTTTTATTGAATTGTCCATTGTTTTGTTTCATTGTTTTCAACAGTCATGTGCGCATGCACTTACCCCGCTGTTTTTTTTTATTCCCTATTTTACTTCTGTACTTACGATCGAAAAAATATTAAAATCAGCGGAGTTATTGCATGTCTTATTGCATGGAGGAAGTCAATATACACAAAGTTACATGAAATTATCAGACAAATAATGTAAATGTGCATTATAAATTATGTAGCGCCATCTATACAATCAACAAAATTTCTAATCAGTCACTTTTAATTTCAAAATAACTTTAAAAATAAAATTAAATTCGCTCGATTTTTTTAAACATGAACATGTGGGTCACATACAAAAAAAAACACCGATGGTCACCGATGCACATGATCCATAGAAGAAATTTGTCTCAATTTCTGGTAATGCAAATTTTGCACGTTATCCACGTGCACATAAAAGAAACACTTGAACCAACCCGTTTGAACACATTTACAAACGTTGTTGTTATCCAGACTGGAAAAACATATAAAATGAGAAAAACATCCCTGGTGGATCGGGACCGAGCGGTCGAGATGTTGGAAGGTGGTACATCTTTACGTCGGGTTTGTTGAAATTAATTATTGCAATGTACTTGATGCTATTTAATATTAAATACGTTGTGATACGAAATTGCACACTCGTTTCACAAAATATTCATGCCAATCCGACAAGCTCAAACTCTAGCGCAGATCGAGAGGTTATGGGTTTGATTCTCAGGCGGGGCATACTTACATGGAGCTTGGTCAAGGAATAATTTTCCCCTCAATTCTCCCTCCTACCACTGACTCTAACTCATGTAGGTCAGAAGTATGCACCTAGTAACTGGTTAACAGCCAAATCCAGAGATTTAGCCTTTCCAGGAACGGCGGGTAGCCTGCATGTCCGCCGTGATATGACATATACAATGTGTTTCTACGGTGCTGAACCCAACCAAAAAGAAGAATATAACCGTATTTACGGATGAAACCAGAATGTCATTACAAAACCCAGATAGTAACTTAATATAGCTTAGTAGTGACTTAGTCTTGCTTAGTAGTGTCTTAGTAGTGACTTTATATAGCTTAGTAGTGACTTAATATAGCTTAGTAGTAACTTAATATAGCTTAGTAGTGACTTATTATAGCTTAGTATTGTCTTAGCATAGCTTAGTAGTGTCTTAGTATAGCTTAGTAGTGTCTTAGTAGTGACTTATTATAGCTTTGTGGTGTCTCAGAAGTGACTGAATATAGCTTAGAAGTGACTTAGTATAGCTTAGTAGTGTCTTAGTAGTGATTGAATATAGCTTAGTGGTGTCTTATTAGTGACTCAGTAGTGGCTGAGATGTGTCTTAGTAGTGACTTAGTAGTGACTTAGTATAGCCTAGTAGTGGATAAGTATAGCTTAGTGGTGTCTTAGTAGTAACTGTAACTTAATATAGCTTAGAAGTGACTTAGTATAGCTAGGTGGTGTCTTAGTAGTGACTGAATAAAGCTTTGTAGTGACTTAGTATAGCTAAGTGATGTCTTAGTAGTAACTTAATATAGCTTAATAGTGACTTATTTTAGCTTAGTAGTGTCTTAGTAGTGACCTAATATAGCTTAGTAGTGACTTAGTAGTAACTTATTATAGCTTAGTAGTGACTAAGTCTTGCTTAGTAGTGTCTTAGTAGTGACTTAGTATAGCTTAGTAGTGTCTTAGTATTGACTTAATATTGCTTAGTAGTGACTTATTATAGCTTAGTAGTAATCTGTTCGTCTATTTATTTAACTATTATTAAATATCGTTTTAGCTGTTGATTTATTTTCAAAATCAACTTAGAATTTCGTATTTTGTTTCAAATCAACATTTAATAACATTTTATACAATTAAAACGACTAAAATACTGTCTTAGTAGTGCTTAGTAGTGTCTTAGTGGTGTTTATGGTGTCTTAGTAGTGAACATTAAATTTCATCTTTGGTCTATATTCTTTTATTTCTTATTGAAATATCTCCTGTAAACTTGTTTTTTTTTACAAAATCTAACATTAAGCTTCCCTAGAAACTTTTAACAGCATTTTAATCAAGATAATAGACTTAATTCGTGTCTTAGTAGTGAAATATGAGATTTCATATTTTCGTCTATTCATTTAACTATTACTATATATCCTTTTTAGCAGTTGATTTTTTCCAAAACCATATCAGAATTTCGTATTTAGTTTTTATATCAAAATTTGATAACATTTTATACAATTTAAACGACTAAAATCCTGTCTCAGTAGTGCGTAGTAGTGTCTTAGTGGTGTTTGTAGTGTCTTAGTAGTGAACATTAAATTTCATCTTTTGGTCTATAATTCTATTTTCTAATTAAATATCTCCTATAAAATAGTCGTTTTTTAACAAAATCTAACAGATGTTTAATTTTTTGACAATATTTTGTTCAAGATAAATTACTTATTTATTTCATTCGAGTTTTAGAGGTGAAATGAGATTTCATTTTTTTCATCTATTCACTTAACTATTTGCGCTAAAATATCATTTTTAACTGGGTTTTTTTTTTGCAAAACTATCTGAAAATGTCGTATTTAGTAGTTAAATCAACATATAATAACATTTATACAATTAAAACACCTAAAATCCTGTCTTTGTAGTGCTTAGTAGTGTCTTAGTGGTGTTTGTAGTGTCTTAGTAGTGCTTAGTAGTGCTTAGTAGTGTCTTAGTGGTATTTAGTAGGACCGTCCACAGTGCACGAAGCTTAAGGGTTTTAAGCTTGACACTTTGGTAAAGTGGTATATTTGTTGACTACAATAAGTTAGTTCTGGTTTATGTAATGGAGGTATATAACAGTCAGCTATATTTTAAGACCACATAAAATAATATCAAAACTCAGATGGTTTTGGGTTTGATCACATTTCGGTCCATACATGTTTATCTGCTATTGACCAAATTGTATGGAAGCATTCGTTTTGATAGCATAGCTGTCATTGATTAAGCTAACGCATATCAACGACATCCATATATATTGTGAAATTAATATCAAGGTTACACCGATATATATTGATACCTTCTCTGCAGTTCTACACACACCATTTATGTTGACATAAACTAATTATAGTTGTATATTTATTATGAATAATATAGCTTGGGTTGACTAGAGCTATTTTCTCAATGGGGGTGCCGTCAATGTTTTAGACATATCAGTTAATATTAGGACAGCACTCCTGTTTCCGCTTACATTAGAAAATTAGTCACATAAATACAGTGATATCGTTGGAATTGATGAAAGCTCCATTTGAATTTGACAGATGTCAACTTGTAAAGAGTACCAGATTTCTTGTTTTCGCGATTTTTTATCTATGTATGTATGATATATGTTGTTGTGTCTTACTTTTAATTAAACTGTAATTTATACCATGTATTATTTCAGAAATCAAGGTTGACTTTGCAAGCCATCCAGTATATGTGCCAACTGTATTCCCAAGAAATTCAACAAAGAAGGGAAAACAAAGACATCAGTTATAGCAGGTGAGAATGAGTTGAATTGAAAAGAATTAAATGTGTTGTTTGTTGTCAAATAAGATCAATACTGGTATGCGAGCAGAAGCCGTGAATGAGTAGTACCTGTGATTTTGATTTTACACGTTTTATATGCTTTCCAGAAGAAAATTAAGAGTTTATATATATATATTACCAGGTATATTCAATAAGACAAAATTAAACTGTGTACAATTAATTACAACAATCTGATAATTATGATGGAAAATATTTACATTTATGACAACAAATTTAAAACATCTTGAGGACGTCGCCATGACAATTATTGCATTTCTAAACAACTTGACTACTTTTCTTTTACTCATGCTAGATAACTGTTCCACAAAGAGTTGATAACTACTCCATAAACTGAGAAAAAAATAACATTTCTCACTAATTTTTATAGAATAGTAAGACTTGTTGGAGCCACATATAAAACCTATGTCACTTGATTATATGTCTAGTGGGTTAATTTATCACTATTTCATGACTACAGATTGTTGCAAAAATACAAAATATGTATTCAACAATATTTGTTAGAATGTGCACCCCAAGTTCATGCCATTTACTTTATGTAAATTTATATGAAGTTATGGGCAATTTTATTGATTTAAAAATACTTGTGCTGAATGGTGATGTTTATGTCTTTACCTTTCCAGAGGAGTTCACTCCATCACTACAAGTGAAGAAACCTCTTAATCATAAATGCCTACTAGAACTTGGCAGACCAAAGAAACTAGATTACTGTTCTGATAACCATAATGCAGTTAGGTGTTCAGATCATGTCTATGTCAATCCTCAAACCTACTAACTTGAAGTAATTGCAAATCTCTTCAGCAAGAGAATTCCAAGATCAAATCCAAGCAGTTAGGGCTAAAGAACGTTACGGACAGCCCAGAACAGTTTAAGTTTTGGACCAATTACCCAATTATGATGTTTTTGAAGCCCTGTGTTCTTATTTGAAGACAAGAATAAATAATGAGAATTTGTGTTATTGGAAGGGCCAAAGTACTGGTAAGGAATCAGCATTGAACAAGAGAGGACCAGATAGAAAACTCTCATTTGAAGAGAAATTCTTCATTGTACTAGTGAAATTAAGAACAGGAAATTTTAATGAAGACTTGGCCTTATATTTGACATCAGCTTAGTTCATGTATCAAGCATTCTCACTACCCATATCAATTTCCTTTTGAAATGCAGTCATCTGACTTGGACAAAGCTGGGTGTTTTGAAAGTTTATGGATTGTAGTGGACTGTACTGAACTGATGATCAGAACTTCATTTAACTCGGATGCACTGAAAGATACTTTTCGAATTATAAACACTATGATTCCACTAAATTCTTGGTGGGAATATCTCCAAATCTCAGTTATTTTTTTCCACAAACCTGGGTTGGAATTGCTTTGAGGTGCCATATCCAATGATTTACAATCTAGGTATTCTGTGCTGGCTGACTGTGGATTTAGTGTTGCTGTCGATTTTAAAAGAAAGGTGTTAAACTCCTCAACCTATATTTCAAAGGGCCGGATAGAGCTCAGATATCACAAGCGTGTTGATTGGAGAACATATTTAAGGCTCACATTCACGTGGAAAGGATGATTCAGAGAATAAAATCATTTTGTTTTCTTGAAAGAACAATTTGCATGATATGCATGATATAATTGAACAAATATTCTCTTTCCATATTTAACCAACTTTTAAATGCCTGTTTTAAGAAAATAATCAATTGATTTAAAAAAGAAATTATCATTTACATTAGACTGAGATGAAATTCTGTTGTAGAAAGCATAGCTAGTATTGTAATAATTAATGGTTATGTTGATATTAATTTTTAAGCTAACAACATTTTATCATATTGTTACATGTGCAATGAAACATATATAACACATTGCGTTAAAGTCATCCTTGATTTGCTGTATATAACTATATATAAAACATGAAATAAGTTAAGTAAGCTATTGTTTAATCTGTTGCAAAATAGTGTATCATTGAGGTATTTTACTTCACATATGTTTGGTATTTGTGTAAATAAACATTTAAATGTATTTTGAACTGCATTAATATATGTACATGATGTGTAATAATCAATAGTACACCATGGATTTTTTCTAATATTTTATGAGAAGTTTCCTCATAACCCTGATGAATTGTAAATGGTTAGACATTATAGTAATTGAATTAATTTAGAAACAGCCTTTTCTATTAGTAAAATGTACAGTAAGCATCATTATTAACTTCAGATTCTATCAAACCTTTAAGAATTTAAGGAAGAACTGGTTATATTTAGGCACTTTATGTTATTTTTTAATGTCGCAGCTGAAATACCTATTCCATGGAAGTGTACAAGTCATCATTTAAAAATAAGTGTGTACTGAGAAGATTTAGTGAATTGTCACCCTACAGTATTAACTTTTTTGTCTATTTACTGTTATTACCTGGTATTACATTTGTATCTGCTGAAGACTTGAAATTGTTCATTCAAAATGTATGTATATATTGTACATTTCATACTGAAGTGTTGTAATTAATAGTAATAAATAATTACAAACAAATCTGTTCTGTCAATATACTTAAGCATGCATTGCTTGTCAAGGTTATGCCTAACCCACCAAGAACCCTGTTAAAGACGAAAAGTTCATGTAACTTGAGATCAGACTTAGTGCTCAAAACTTGCCATTGCATCCGAGTATCATCAAACACTGCTAACAAATGCATCTGGCCTCAAATATGGCCAGCCGATATACAGTACCCACCAAAAGTTTGGAGACATTTTCACTTTGTAGGCCTATTGAATAGCTGATACAAATATTTCAAAACTGCTTTTAAATACTTGTTAGTTTTGCTTATTTTTTTAATTTTAGTTCTACTTAAAAATATGTGATAGAAAATAATTACATTGCTCTTAATTTTTGAGGCTTTGAAATATCAGATGTTAAACCTATTAATTGTGGTGCATTCATGAAATGTGCTTTCATTTCATCATAGATAATCTGTGATGTATTAAAATGATAGTTTCAAAAAATCAATTACTGGAATCAAGATATAATAAATTTCTGTTGTCTCCAAACTTTTGGTAGGCACTGTATATCAACGAAGAACACTGGGTAAAAGAGCATGAAGTTGGTTCCTGAATTCATAAATATCGGTATCTCAAGTGCATACTCCTTGTTTGTTAGTGGTGGAGTGGATGAGTCGGCAGAAATATATGACTGATACAGGGATTGTTTAAAGCTTTGTAGGGACAAAGGTCTATGCAACAAATTAAAAGTTACAAGACTGGTCCTTGTAAAAAGGATAAAGATTAATTCTCTGACCATCAAGGAGGGAAGTTTGTAACAGCAATAAAGTCAGACACTATAGACTACTATTCACAGCTCTTTCCTTTTTTGTTTTAAAATTAATCTTTGATTATATAGAATCCAATACTGAATAGAACATCATGACAATAAACAATGATTCAATTTATCTGACACACAATCATTATGAGAAAAGTTGAAAATTCATCTGTCCAATCGGAAAAGGGCAACTTTAAGGCTAGTTTCTCATAACGTCATAGTAGTGTCATGATCAGTGTTTAAAATTTTCAAGAGCCCCGCCCCATCAGTACTTTCAGTGCTTTGATTAAGTTAAGCGCTTGTTGAACATGAAATCATTTAAAACAAACTGTTCCAAACTTTTCGTTTTATACTGGGCACGTTTCACAAGGCGAGTGCTAATATGCTACTCAAAATTGGCTGGCTAGCTAGCCTTCAAAAAAGCGCTAGCTAGCGACAGACATGAAGTTGTTAAACATGTCCCTTGATATGAATACCCGCAAGGATATCGAACTATTTTTCTATGACGTCACTCAATCCACGGAGATGAACGAAGTAACCGGAAAGAGTCAAACTTTATTAAGATTGAAATTATCGGAGGTAATTAGACGAGATGACCGCCATGCATTCGATCGCGATTGATTTGAATATCATCATAAAAGTATTACACTGATTTTAAAGCGTATGATCCCATGAAAATTTGACAATAATGTCGATTTTCCCCATTGATTAGATAATATGGAAAAGTTTCCGGCCTAGTGGAAGGATGGGTGAGTAATAGTTATAGACAATGGTCCATGAAAGCTAGGTTAGGAGCGCTGGATGCCGTGAAATGACCTAAATTGTGTTGATACGGCGTTAACTCCAATAAATAAATTAAAGCGTTTGATCATGTATGCATGGCTTATTAGAGATGTATACGCGGACAGCTTAGACGGAGAGCGGATGACTGAATACGTACAAATCGAAGGGATTTTCTCAAAGCAATTTTCAATCAAATTGTTAGGCCAAGCAAAATAAATGAACTTGATTTTCTAAGTGTTTTTGCATTTCCATATGACTTACCACTGAAATGATCATGATACGTGTATAGTAAAGTTTAGATACAGTATAAAACAATAAGATAGTTATAGACAATGCAGGCCTGATGAGATATGTGGAATCAGGATTTTTTTGGCCATCAAAATGACGCGCACCTATATATGCTTATGAATCAAATCGGTTCAGCAGCACTGCCATTTCCTGAAAACTGCGTTCTTTTAAAGCCGACAAAATATACCCAAATGGTCATCCACTCGCAACACCTAACAATACGCGTCAGCTTCGTACTAAACAAGGTCACGAGCGACGAAAACGTTTAAAAATTTTCAATCGTTATCATTCATGGTACAGAATTTTCGTTCAGCACACAGCTAATAGTAAAATCTACAAATGCATAAGTTCCGTATGACGACATCCCAGAGAATTGTTATTTGTAGTTGTCTGGATATGTGCTGCCAAGGAAGTGCGAAGAAAACATTTAGGAATAATTTATAAAGTGAGATGAAGAGGTAAGCGAGTACTGGTAAAGTTAAACATGTCCAGGAAAGTTGGTTAGGTGAGCTGGCCTCAGTAAATAATCAAATAAAACGTGTTGATAAAATTCAAATAAAAAAATTAAAAACAAACGTTTTAAAAAATAACTGGGTTTGGGTTGGGTCGGATGAAAGCTGTATGACCTTTGAAGTAAAAAGAGTAGACATCGCAGACGCTTGACAATTAAGGATGATCCTTAAAATACCATCCTTTTTAAAGAACGTATCAAATTAAACGTGCTACTTCATTTTACTGACTTATGACTGAAATATTGTGCTAGTATTCATGTTACAGTTCAAAAACGTACCAATAAAAGACGGCAAAAAATCTTACACAGAATATTGTTTATTTTCTTATCATGAAAATTATTATTTTGAGATCGACACCATATTTTATCGATACTCTGCTTTACGTTCTAGTAACATTTGAAGAATATCTAATTATAACAATTGTAAAGAAACGTGTGGACCCAATTGTACATTGATAGTAATAATCCAGAGTTATAAATATTAAGCACAGACATGTAAATATATCCCACCCTCATACTGATACTTCAATTTAATTGCTATATTTTATGATTTAAGAATTCGAAGTTATTTTATAGTCAAATAGATATGATAATAGGACTTTGCAGATGTGTACAGACTCATGCATGGTTACAAAGGCTGTAGAGCTTAATAAAAAATACAATGGCATTTTATAGTCGGAGTTTTTATGTTACGCACTTTTACCGACTTTACAGCTATTATTCCTGCTCGTCGGGCTACTGGTATATATTTCTATCAGTCTCCCTATTACGCCGCTTATTAGTGCAGCTGACAAATTGGTGCAAATTATACCCAGGTACCCATTTACACGTGGGTGGAAACAATCGCTGGTTAATTTCTTGCTCATGGAAACTAGCAATGCCCATTGTGGGATTCGAAACAAGGGCCGATCGATCATTAAGCAATAGATTACTGCTCCCACTGTGACAATCTCGTAGCATTATATGTATTGAAACCGCACAAATCTTCCAGCTACGGCTTACTACGGCTTAAATTAACTGTAGTTCATTTGCCAGTTCAAACGAACTTTAACCACAGCATGAATTAAGAAATGAGTGTTGGGCTCTGAAAATCTTTATCCAGATTAAAAACCAATAACCATTATCATAAAAGACCTTATTAAGTTATTCCAAGAAAAAAAACTGTTTAAGAATTAATTAAAATACTAATCTATGTTTAAGAGTTTCAGACTCCTAAGATTTACATCGAAATCTGTTGATTATGGTCTATGGTGAAATTAGAATAATATATTTATAATATGGCAGTCTTCGCTGCCTACCATACCCGACTAGATCTATGTATTCCCAACTTGTCAATTGTTTCATTATCATTACCTCTAAAAGGGGACAAATTTGATAATTTCACCACAATTGCTTTTTGCAGTAATTTAAACAAAAACAGCTTAAATGCAGTTACTTGATTTTTTAGCCGCCGCGTCGAATTAACCAGGGTCAAAATTAAAATTCAAGATTTTTTTGCATTTCAAGTGCATTTTTGTAGTTTAAAATGTTTTTGATTGCTATATTTAAAGTATCAACGGCAAGTATTGCATTTTGGTTTTTCATTGAAATTGGTTTTCAAAATATTGACACAAATACACAAAAGCACCTGTCAGAAGCGAATTTAGCGGTTTGCCGAGCTAAAAAAAATGCAAATTAAAAGCCATAAAGCCATTATGACAACAATCTGTGTAATGTTTTGTAATGGTGAATTATCGACGGAGTTCATACTACTTGGTTACGCCAATTTTCTCTTGAAACTAAGTCTTACTTAAAGGAATCTTAAAAAAACCCGATAGAACGAGGGTCAAGTGGAATTTTATCAGGATAGCCAATTCTCCCAGGTGACAGGCCTAGGTCTGATCTCTGGCGTGGAATACGCCATAATAAGGCCAAATCACTTTACAGCAACGTTCGAGCCATGAAACTTATCTGAGTGCTGATTATATGTATACACAAAACGTAAAGTACCGACAATCAGTGGTCTCTGGCTCATGCCCACGGAATTTTCCCAGGGTAGCTACTGTGCCCACGTGATAGCCCTAGGTCGAACCTCTCGCCTAGTATACGCCAGTACCGGGCGAAATCGCTTTAACTCGACGTTCGAGCCCTGATCATGGCCCGTCTGAGTGCTGATTTTATACACAAAACGTAAAGTACCGACACTTAGTGGTCTCTGGCCCGAGCCCAAGGAATTTTCTCAGGGTGGCCACTGTGCCCAAGTGATAGCCCTAGGTCGGACCTCCCACCTGGTGTACGCCAGTACCCAGCGAAATCGATTTAACTCCACGTTAGAGCCCTGCAATACAGCCAATCTGGGTGCTTATTTTATTCACAAAACGTAAAGTACCGACACTAAGTGGCCTCTTTCCTAAGTCTACGGAATTTTCTCCGGGAGGCCACTGTGACCACGTGATAGCCCTTAATCGAACCTCTCGCCTTGTGTACACCAGTACCTGGTGGAATCGCTTGAACTCGACGTTCGAGCCCTGAAACATGGCCTATCTGAGTGCTGATTTTTTACACAAAACGTAAAGTACCGACACTACGTTGTCTCTGGCCCAAGCCCACGGAATTTTCCCAAGGTGGCACTGTGCCCACGTGATAGCCCTAGGTCGAACCGCTCGCCTGGAATACACCAGTACCGGTCGAAATCGCTTTAGCTCGACGTCCGAGTCCTGAAACAAGGCCCATCTGAGTGCTGATTTTATACACAAAACGTAAAGTACCGACATTTACTGGTCTCTGGCCCGAGCCCACGGAATTTTTCCAGGGTGGCCACTGTGCCCCGTGATAGCCCTAGGACGGACCTCTCGCCTGGTATACGCCAGTACCCTGCGAAATCGCTTTAACTCGACGATCGAGCCCTGAAACATGGCCCATCTGAGTGCTGATTTTATACACAAAAAGTAACGTACCGACATTAAGTGGTCTGTGGCCCGAGCCCACGGAATTTTGCCCAGGGTGGCCACTGTGCCCACGTGATAGCCCTAGCTTGGACCTCTCGCCTGGTATACGCCAGGACCGGGCGAAATCGCTTTAACTCGACGTTCGAGCCCTGAAACATGGGCCATCTGAGTTTTGATTTTATACACAAAATGTAAAGTACCGACACTTAGTGGTCTCTTGCCCGAGCCCACGGAAATTTCCCAAGGTGGCCACTGTGCCCACGTGATAGCCCTAGGTCGAACCCCTTGCCTGGTATACCCCAGTACCGGGCGAAATCGCTTTAGCTCGACGTTCGAGTCCTGAAACATGGCCCTTCTGAGTCTGATTTTATACACAAAAAGAAAAATACCGACATTTAGTGGTATCTGGCCCGAGCCCACGGAATATTCCCAGGGTGGCGTCTGTGCCCATGTGATAGCCCTAGGTCGGACCTGTCGCCTGGTATACGCCAGTACCGGGCGAAATCGCGAGCCCTGAAACATGGCCCCTCTGAGTGTTAATTTTATACACAATTCGTAAAGTACCGACAATTGGTGGTCGCTGGCCCGAACCGACGGAATTTTCCCAGGGTGGCTACTGTGCCCACGTGATAGCCCAAGGTCGGACCTCTCGCCTGGTAAACGCCAGTACCGGGCGAAATCGCTTAAACTCGACGTTCGAGCCCTGAAACATGGCCCTTCTGAGTGCTTATTTTATACACTAAACGTAAAGTACCGACATTAAGTGGTCTCTGGCCCGAGCCCACGGAATTTTCCCAGGCTGGCCACTGTGCCCACGTGATAGCCCTAGCTTGGTCCTATCGCCTGGTATACGCCAGTACCGGGGGAAATCTCTTTAACTCGACGTTCCAGCCCTGAAACATGGCCCGTCTGAGTGCTGATTTTATACACAAAACGTAAAGTACCGACAATTAGTGGTCTCTGGCCCGAGCCCACGGAATTTTCCCAGGGTGGCCACAGTGCCCACGTGATAGCCCTAGGTCGGATCTATCGCCTGGTATACGCCAGTACCGGGCGAAATTGCTTTAACTCGACGTTCGAGCCCTGAAACATGGCCAATCTGAGTGCTGATTTTTTACACAAAACGTAAAGTACCGACAGTTAGTGGTCTCTGCCCCGAGCCCACAGAAATTTCCCAGGCTGGCCACTAGGCCAACAGGATAGCCCTACGTCAGACCTCTCGCCTGGTATGCGCCAGTATCGGGCTAAATCTCTTTAACACGACGTTCGAGCCCTGAAACATGGCCCATCTGAGTGCTGATTTTATACACAAAACGAAAAGTACCGACACTTAGTGGTCTCTAGCCCGAGCCTACGAATTTTTTCCAGGCTGGACACTGTGCCCATGTGATAGCCTTAGCTTGGACCTTTCGCCTGGTATACGCCAGTACTTGGCGAAATCGCTTAAACTCGAAGATCGAGCCCTGAAACATGGCCAATCTGAGTGCTTATTTTATACACTAAACGTAAAGTACCGACACTTAGTGGTCTCTAGCCCGAGCCTACGAAATTTTCCCAGGCTGGCCATTGTGCCCACATGATAGCCCTAGGTCGGACTTATGGCCTGGTATACGCCAGTACCGGGCGAAATCGCTTAAACTCGACGTTCGAGCCCTGAAACATGGCCCATCTGAGTGCTTATTTTATACACAAAACGTAAAGTACCGACATTTAGTGGTCTTTGGCCCGAGCCAACGGAATTTTCCGAGGGTGGCCACTGTGCCCACGTGATAGCCCTAGGTCGGACCTCTCGCCTGGTATACGCCAGTACCGGGCGAAATCGCTTTAACTCGACGTTCGAGCCCTGAAACATAGCCCATCTGAGTTCTGATTTTATACACAAAATGTAAAGTACTGACACTTAGTGGTCTCTTGCCCGAGCCCACGGAATTTTTCCAGGGTGGCCATTGTGCCCACGTGATAGCCCTAAGTCGGACCTATCGCCTGGTATACGCCAGTACCGGGCGAAATTGCTTTAACTCGACGTTCGAGCCCTGAAACATGGCCCATCTGAGTGCTTATTTTATACACTAAACGTAAAGTACCGACATTAAGTGGTCGCTGGCCCGAGCCCACGGAATTTTCCCAGGCTGGCCTCTGTGCCCACGTGATAGCCCTACCTTGGACCTATCGCCTGGTATACGCCAGTACCGGGCGAAATCACTTTAACTCGACGTTCGAGCCCTGAAACATAGCCCATCTGAGTTCTGATTTTATACACAAAATGTAAAGTACTGACAATTAGTGGTCTCTTGCCAGAGCCCACGGAATTTTCCCAGGGTGGCCACTATGCCCACGTGATAGCCCTAGGTCGGGTCTATCGCCTGGTATACGCCAGTACCGGGCAAAATTGCTTTAACTCGACGTTCGAGCCCTGAAACATGGCCAATCTGAGTGCTGATTTTTTACACAAAACGTAAAGTACCGACATTTAGTGGTCTCTGGCCCGAGCCCACAGAATTTTCCCAGGCTGGCCACTAGGCCAACAGGATAGCCCTAGGTCAGACCTCTCGCCTGGTATGCGCCAGTATCGGACGAAATCGCTTTAAACCGACGTTCGAGCCCTGAAACATGGCCCATCTGAGTGCTGATTTTATACACAAAACGAAAAGTACCGACACTCAGTGGTCTCTAACCCGAGCCCACGTAATTTTCCCAGGGTGGCCACTGTGCCCACATGATAGCCCTAGGTCGGACCTCTCGCCTGGTTGAGCCATTACCGGGCCAAATTGCTTTAACTCGACGTTCGAGTCCTGAAACATGGCCCATCTGAGTGCTGATTTTATACACAAAACGTAAAGTACCGACACTAAGTGGTCTCTGGCCCGAGCCCACGGAATTTTCCCAGGGTGGCCACTGTGCCCACGTGAAAGCACTTGGTCGGACCTCTTGCCTGGTATACGCCAGTACCGGGCGAAATCGCTTTAACTCGACGTTCGAGCCCTGAAATATGGCCCATCTGAGTGCTGATTTTATACACAAAACGTTAAGTACCGACACTTAGTGGTCTTTGGCCCGAGCCCACGGAATTTTCCCAGGCTGGCTACTGTGCCCACGTGATAGCCCAAGGTCGGACCTCATGCCTTGTATACGCAAGTACCCGGCGAAATCAGTGGGTAGCACTACCCATGTCTATAAAAATGGTAACATAACCCATAGGAGTTGTTTAGTAACTAGTTAGAGGCATCAGGCCCGACAAACGGACTTGCCATGTTTTATAACTGGTTATGGTACCTAGTTTTAGCACTAAATTAATATTTCACTATTCACATAAAAAAATTTTGCTAGCAAAAATAGCAACTTGTGGCCACTTTTACTAGCAAAAAAATTTTGCTAACTTCAGCGACGTCTTTATGCGTGGTGATTTAGGAATCGAGTGTCATTGTCCGTTTTTTTCTCAACTGTCAAAGCTTGAATTATTTCACTGTGACTGAATGAATTGTTTTTGTACTGGCGGCCTAATTGTTATTAAAAATATACTGACTAAAACATTTCATACGGAATAAGAAGCTTTACTCAATAATAATACACACTTTCGGAAACTCACGGGTGTATTACAACAATAATTTTTACAAACGCATTCACCGTGAAATTATTCATGTTTTGACAGTTGAAAAAAAAAACGAACAATAATGAAGAAGCAATAAAAAGAAGTAATAAAAAAGTGAAAAATTACTGAATAATCATTGTGCGACAATATTAAACTGAGCTTAAACTACCTAATTATGATAATTACATCACATTAGTCTTTTTTTTTGAGGGGGGGGGGGTTATATTGTGACACTGTTCCAAAGCATTTGTTTATTTATGAAATCAAAATTAATCGTAAAACACCTGTATTTTGCCGAACGCTTCCGATTTACTAATGAAGACAAAAATAGACCCAGTACCGAGTTTAATAAATTCTTGCATTAAGGTCAAGCTCAGGTTAGTATTGTCGGTCTACACCATATGGAATGCCATGTACTTCAAACATTTCTATTACCAGACGTTTAATAGGCATTTTGTTGTTTGCTGTTCGTAACCATAAAAAGTTCGGGATGAAAGTTCTTGGAACGAATCTTTGAATACATAACGATTCGTCCTTTAACTTTTCGTAACCAGGAAGTTGAAGACGAAATTTCTGGGGACGAATCTTGCATACTATTGATTCGTGCTCAACTTTTTGTTACCAGTACATGTTGGGTACGAAATGTCTGGAGATGAATTGATTTATAAATCGGTTCATCCCCAAATTTTTCATAACAAGAAAAGTTGGTTACGAAATTTCTAGAAACTAATCCGATTTTAATTCGACTCGTCCCTTAACTTATCCTAACCAGAAATAAGATAGGTACGAAATTTCTAAGGACGAATTTCGACGTTTCCAAACTTTTTGAAAGATGAAGAGTTAGAGGACAAATTTTAACATTTTGTTTCGTCCCAATACTTTTCATAACAAAAAGTTGAGAAAGTCAATTTCGGGACAAATCTGTTTACATTTCGATTCGTCCCCATTTTTTCGAAACTTTGAAAAGGTAAAGTACGAACGTCCATGGGACAAATCTTATATTTCGATTCATCCCCAATTTTTCGAAACAATTAAAAGTTGGGAATGAAAGTTCTGGGTACGAACCTTGCATACATTTCAATTCGCCCCCAAACTTTGAAACAAAAAGTTGAATACGAAATTTCTGGAAACGAATAAATTGTGTTTTACGGCGTATTAACCCTAAGGTTATATCACGCCAAAAACAGTAGACAATTTCTTGGGCACTTAAGTCTAACCATTTTAATTTGTCCCTTAACTTTTCGTAACCAGAAAAGTTCTGGTACGAAAGTTCTGAGGACGAACCTTTAAATTTTAATTTCGATTTGTCCCCCAACTTTTCGTAAAATGAAAAGCTTGGAGACTTGTTCGCCAAAAACTTCGTAACAATATATACGACCTATTTACATTCCGGTCCACAGACTTCAAAACCAGAGAATAGGTAAATAAAGTTCTGGGGACTTTTTTGTAACCATTTCGATTCGTCAGTCAACTTATCGTACCAGAAAGTCATGTACGAAAGTTCCGAGGGCGAATCTTAAGTTTACATTATCAAGATTCGCCCCCTTTTAACTTTCGTACTCACTTGTCATGGACCGAAAATATTGAGGGATGTATGCTTACATTTGGATTAGTTTCCAGGAATTTCAGTACACATTTCTAGGTACGAAAATATTAGGGAACGAGATAGTTTAAATTTGGATTCGTCCAAGGAAACTTCATACTAATCTTTATGTACGAAAATATTTGGGGACGAACATAAGTTAACATTCCATTCGGAACTACCTCGGCGATTTTTCACGCAAATAAACCTCGGATATCACGAGGAGCGAAAGTTTCATCATGGAATCTAGCCTCGTTCCCGACGTTTGGAACGCTGGCACACACCAAAAGTGACGGACGATTATGGGCAGTTACAGCTCTTCAATGCCTGTAACTGATATTCACTCAAATCAAAGTTGATCCTCGAACATTTTGTGTACTCGATACTTTCTGCAAAATGATCTGCCATGTCGATTGTTTACATCGGCACTTAATCGCCTGACCTCACAACTTAGTTGTATTTCTACTACGATTAATATCCGAGGTGCATCTTTGTAGTTGATCGCCGAGCTAGTTCCGAATGTTAACATTCGTATTCGTTCCCTGAGAAATTTTAGTAAACTATTTTAGGGACGAAAACCTCATTCGACGAATAATCAACATTTTGTCGCCTCACTCTAACAATGCTCGAACTACCATATTTTTATTTCCAGGAAATAGAGTTCAAAAGTTCATATCTTAATTGTTTCATTATGTATAGACATTAGACTTGGCAGGCACATTAACAATGCATAGAGGCAAGAAAATCTTTTTAGAACAATGTCATACTAGTAGCTTTGGATGCATCTCATTTGTTTTTCATGAATGGAGATAGAACATTGTTAGAGAGAGCCGACGATTTGGATTCGTCTACAATTTTGTATTGTTCGTTTTTTCTAATCTGTCAAAGTTTGAATAATTTCACGGAGAATGATTACACACTATCAAAAAGCACGAACTCCGTAAAATTATTCATGTTTTGACAGTTCAGAAAAAACGAACAATACTTACTATTAGGTATGAAGGTATCAAGGGACCATCCATCCCGAATAGTGTAACCAACTATTAAACCATTATAAATGATAAAACAACACAAGTTAATCAATTTACTTGGACAACAAGGATCTCAAGGACAAAGAGTCCGAGTTCACTTGTTAAATATCAGCAGGCCAAATTAAATCAAGTACAGAACATTGGGCAACAAACATCTCAAGGACAAAACGTCCGAGATGACTTGTTGGAAAAGAAGGACCAATTGTACATGAAATTCATTGGGTTGATTCTTCTACAGCAGCGGTTACTTGTTTCACATTCACCAGTTAGATGTGCTACATCAGTACTTCTGCTCATTACGATCTGAAATAAAACAAACAAGTTACTTTATTTTAAATAAAGTGCAATATTTGACCGACTAAAGTAGACCTACAGTGTCTAACAAAACATTAAACACATTTACTGCTCAATCATCATTGATTTGTTCAGTCCAATTAAAAACTCGTAATTATGAAAATTTACAAAGTAGACAGCTCAGGGCTAGTTCCAAAATTTCAAATAAATAAGGGACTTAAGTCATTATTTCCCCACATGTGTATACACTTAAAATAAGTAGGTCCTATTAGTTGGAATACTTGAATTTTACCCTTACTCTTTAATGTCAATTTGCCAAAATTATTATAACTTTTTTGTAAACTGTTTATTTTGTTTGATATTTAAGCTAAGTATTTGTTGGGTAAAGAACTATCTAAAGTTCATCACTTCTGATAATATCTCAATTAACAAGAAATATATTAGATGAAATATTTTGTTATCCTTACATAAAACTTCAATGATAAAATCCGAGGATTCCAACTGTAAGGACCTACTTACCAATTGGATAGCTTCAGATTTTATCAAGATAACTGACTAAAGTCCCTAATTAAGTAGCCGCCTGTCTAGCACAGTTGGAAGCATGCAAGTTTACTGATTGAGGGATTGTGGACTTTATTCCTGGAAAGCGCATACTTTCGTGGAGCTTAGTCATGAAACTTTCCTACTGCCATTCTCCCTCCTACCAATGATTCATAATGATGTAGGGAAGTTATCAGTCACTAACAAAAGTGTTCGACTAGTGGTTGGTTTAGCCTTTCCAGGAACAGCGAGTCTAGGAGGACTGACCACCTTAATATGACCTATACTATATGTTACTATGGTGTTAAACTTAACATAAAAATAAAATAAATTGAGAATACAATAAAAGCACTCATATTCAATAAATTAACCAAAGAATTGTTTCAACTAACTACCCCTTGTAAATTAATTATAGCAAGTTTATTCAAAGCGCAATGTAAAACCATCCTTCAAACACTGTTGAGTATGGTAACAAGCAACAACATTTTACTTTAGATTATCATGTTTTGATTTATTGTTTTCATTTGTAATATTACACCGCCCTCCAAAAGTTTTGGACAAATAAAATTTTGAGAAAAAATGATCATGCATAACACAAATTAACTATCATTAGGCTTTATTGATGTAATATTGTTTTAATCATATGTTCATAAAGTAATCAATGCTGACTTAAGAATTTGCTCAGATGACTCTTTCTTCCTTATATTCATGAATAAAGATTAATCAGTTTATCTTAAATCCAAGATTTTGTTCAAGAATTTTTGGAGGGCGCTGTATTTTAAATCGGCATCACAAATCCTCAGTGAACATTCAACTACAAATGTACTTTTCTAAGGAATAATAAATTCAGCATGGATAGTGGAATTCAAACTAGAACAATGACTTTATTCACCAATTTAGACAACTTTTGCAAATTCAAATGACAAAGTCATAATCTTTATGCCCCTATGCTTGAGTAACTAGGTTTAATCTTTAAAATTTGAATAATTTCATGTTTTATAAATACTATTAGAAATGCTAACTTATCTTGATAAAATTCTCAGCCATAGCAACATATTGTAATGGTCATATAATGGCGGCCAGTCAACCTACTCACTGTTCCTGGAAAGGTTATATCGACGGATTTAGCTGTTAACAAACTACTAATCACATACTTTTATCAAAGACTGACATCTGCCCTACATAATTAAGAATCATTGGTAGGAGGGAGAATGGCTGTACCAAGCTCCATGAAAGTATGCCCCACCTAGGAATCAAATCTGACATTGTCATGACAGATTGTCATATAATAACATATTTAATAGTTCAACTTGACTATCTATATCCCTATCATAACTATTTTCATTTTTACTGAAAGTTGGAATAATACAACCACCATCTTCATAAGTTTACTGCTGAGCTACTAAACTTTCTAGCAGTAAAGTTACAGTTGTACTGCTGTATTGCTGACTTGGCACATTCAAATCTTCCAATATTTAACTTAGTAACACGGGTATATTTATTTATACTAAAGAAACTAGCCACTAATTGCATTTGGGTATAAAACAACCTTCAATTGATTAATATACTTTTTGTGTACAGGACCAATCAAAATTTAAGAGACAAGAAAATAAACAGCTAAATTCTTTAACTTCAATAATTGTTTTGTAGAAACATTATTTTAAGTACATTTTGCATGGTTGGTGATAAATAAAAACTTAATAAATGCATCACTTTTATAAGAATCAGCATCTGACATAGAAAAAGCCTCAAAACCATGATCAATGTAATGCTTTTGTTGACTTATCTATAACTACAACTACAAGTAACAATAATGATTTTCAAAAGTTCAATGAAAGCTATTTAGAAGACCTACAAAGTTAAATTGTCACAAAACATTTGGTTGCCACTGAGAATTCACTGTTTTCACTGCATATCAATCATGTCACAATTGGACAAAAGTGGATCAGGACAACTCAGTTTGAAAACAACTCAACTCAAGACAGCTTATGCTGTGGGTAGGGACCACTCAACACGTAGACAACTCAGACCCTAAACAACTTCCGTTAGGCATATTATCTGGATGGCGATATGTGAAAGGGAACTAACCCTCAAAAACCTTGTTAAGAGAAAATCACATTTTAGTCTTTTCTACGTGCCCCCAAAAATGATTTATTTTTCACTACATGTTATCTGAGTTTTAAATTCAAACAGTTTAAAGCATTAATAAACAGTTTGGTTTTAACTTATACTATCTACTGCTTTTTAAAAACAAACGTTTTGTGGGATAACTTATTAAGGGAAAAATGTGGATTAGTACATAATAACAATAACTTAGGTTGTAGGCATGCTATACACGCCTCAACTAGACAGAATTGATGCTGAGAGTTTGGAGATCTTTATGGGACAGATAACTTGGTTTTTTTCCAAAATGAGGGTTAGTTCACTTTAACAAATCACCATTCATCTATTTAATGGAAAATAATGATAAAACAATGATTTTAAATTAAAATTAATTTTATATTTATATGTATGATACAGGATGAGTTGTCCACAGGTTGAGTTGTCTCATCCTAGGGGTTAAGTTGTCCCTACTTAGGGTTGAGCTGATCATCCTTGGAGTTGTAACTGACCCTGACATATCTCATTCTATATGATATAGATAAAGGAATAAAAGTACCTGCTTAGTTCTGGTAATGGGGGTCTGAAGAGTAGAGATTCATGGTTTTATTGTTACCATATCCATTTATAACCTCACAAAAAACATTCTAGATCTGAAATAACAAAGGGAGATAACCATTTATAGCATCACTAATTACATTCTAGTTCTGAAATAACAAAGGGAGATAACCATTAATAACTTCACTAAATACATTCTAGTACTGAAATAACAAAGGGAGATAACCATTTATAACTTCACTAAATACTGTCTAGATCTGAAATAAGAAAGGGAGGTAACTATCAATGTAATGAAAGACAAAAGTGGGCATTTTTCAAAGTACATGTAATGTTCAATTTGTCGGTAGCGCATACATTAACTTCCCTTATTTAAATCTATCAATCAAGAGTACTGTAGTACTTTAGTGAATATTCAAATCAAAGGGGCTAATTTACGGCCACTAAAAACTGAATAAAATTGAACAAGAGTTTCTAATTCTATGTTTTTACAGTTTGATCCGAAATCTGTCGAAGCATGAATAATTTCACAATGACTAAATCGGATAATTTTATATATTTGCTCTTGTTTATTTATTTATTGGATTTAACGCCGTGTCAACACAATTTAGGTTATTATACAACGTCCAGCACACCTAACCTAGCTTTCCTGGACCATTGTCTATAACCAGTACTCACCTACCCTTCCACAAGGCTAGAAACTTCTCCATATTTCTAATCAAAGGAGAAAAATCGACATTATTGTCAAATTTTCATGGAAGGGTATAACCTCCATGGGTGGGATTCGAACCCGCACCCCCTTGGGCACGAGATTCCAAATCCTGGTGCACTACCAACTGCGCTATCAACCTGGGTTTATTTGCCCATGGCCTAACTGAAATATCATAGCAAAAAGCTTATTCTACAACACAAAAAGTTCAATCACAATATGAAACACACCATTGATAAATCACAAATGTAAGGAGATGACAATAATTTAACATACATGAAGTCACCATAAAATTATTGATGTTTTGAATAACCCATAATGCTATTTTACAGTTATGAATATTTTTTCAAAATCATGATAAATTATTACAAAACATAATATTTTTCATTCATTACATCATGATAATATAAAAGCATGAATTAGATTCATCAAACAAAATTCTGTAGAAAAGTTATTGATAAAAACTTTAATCCAAGTGAAAAATTATCTCCCTTTGATATGAAAATTGTGTTATTTTAAAATTCCAAATACTACAGTTTCGACAAGAAAAAGTAAAGAATTTGCCTCGATTTAAAGAGCTGTTAATATTCTAATTTAGTCAAATTTCAATGATACCTATGCAAGACTAAGTAGTAGAAATTGCGTACTATTTGCTTGTCTAGTTTCCAGACGTACTTTGACAGGTAAAAGTATGTCAGGCAAACCATGATCATGGCCGTGCCATATGATATGTAATGAATTAGGTATTGGATAATTATGTTTTCAAATGACCAAACAGAACGCTGCGCACGCATATTTATATTTACTTCCGGGATCCGCTAAACTAGATGTGTCCCTATATGTTTTACAAATGTTTTATTTTAATGTTTATCATAAATATTTTGTGAGGCTCACAGGGAAGATTGGGCTTTGCCTAGCAGTGTTGCCTCTATAAATAAAGTCTTTATTATTATTATCATTAAATTAATATTCATTGTTTTCATTTCATTAATACTTTCACAACATGATAAAGCTTACACTTTTAAAATCAAATGAGAGCTAAAAGGTGGTTTTTTAAACTAAAAAATAACTATTTTTTTTTAATTAGATTTAACGCTGTTTCAACACATTTCAGGTCATTTTACAGAGTCCAGCGCACCTAACCTAACTTTCCTGGACCATTGTCTATAACCGGTACTCACCTACCCCTTCACAAAGCTGTAAACTTCTCAATATTATCTGATCAATGGAGGAAAATTGACATTATTGTCTAATTTTCATGGAAGGGTATAACCTCCCGCAGTAGGATTCGAACCCGTACCCCCTTCAGGACACGAGATTCCATATCCCGGCAAGCTACCAACTGCGCTATTGACCCGGGTTTGCACCTAACCTAGCTTTCCTGGACCCTTGTCTATAACCAGAACTTACCTACCCTTCCACAAGGCCAGAAACTTCTCCATATTATCTTATCAATAGAGGAAAATTGACATTATAGTCTAATTTTCATGGAAGGGTATACCCCCCCCCCCTTTCGGGACACGAGATTCCGAATCCCAATGCGCTTTCAACTGCACTATAGACCGGGGTTTAAAAAATTTCTAATAAAACATAACAGTGATCTTTAAAATGTTAATTAGAACTCATTTTTCATTGAATTCTAACAGCAGCCCAACAATAGAGAAGTTCAAATAGCACATAAAATGAATTACATTTTTATGTCCAAAAATGCTAATGTTGGCCTGTGAATAGTAATTATTAACTTCAAGTTGGTTGCATAAGTTTTGAATTTTGAAATAACGTAGTTTATTGTCTGTTCGATGTCGTACTAACGATTTTTAACTGGCTATCAATATCTATGAGATTAACTGGGGAATTCGGAGGAAATATTGTCTAGAAGGAGAAATCGGTGAAAAACATGATTTTTTATGAGTTTACATCTATATCTTTTTCTAGTTCGAATGAGAAATTACTAATATATTTTATGTGTATCATGTTTAAAATCAATTGTAACAATGGTTATGAGAAACGTCCTTTATTGTCTGATTCTAAAATAAAAAATACTCTGTTTTCGTACAGTTGTATTCGTAAGCATTTTAAAAATAAACAATGTCGAACAAGCAACAAGCACATATATTGATGGCATAGGTCGGTTACATAACAAAACAGAACATTTTTATGACAGAACAATTATTTGTCTCAGTTTACACAAAAAACATGAGAACAAATGAATAACAAACACAACAAGACCGTAAATTATCAATTTCGTGCCAGCTACTTAAATGACAAGTTAACACGCTATTCAATTAAGCATATGGGATTTATCTTCAAATTCCCCTAGTTATTGCTGTAGATTGCATGACTACAGACCCTGTATACTAAGGGTTGAGTTGTTCACATGAAGAATTGTCCCTACTTACACATTCAGCAGTATCTAGTTTGGGTTGAGTTGTCCATGAATTGACTCAAACCAGAACAGCAGAGAAATCTAACATTTCATGATCTATCAGTTAAAACAACTACATGTATAATAACCAAAATATACCTTTACGTGTCTTTCTATTTTGTCACATGACACATGCATGATCCTGGATGTTTTTGTTTACAGTTTCACTATAGTCTAAGCTCAGTGATACACTATATGCAGTGGACCTTCCAGGGTGATTCTGTAAAAAAAAGACGAACAAAAAGGTAAAGAACTCAGTGATTCACTTTCTTTTTTAAACATGGACACTTTAGTTAAATTTTATTCAACTGTGAGTGGTGAATACATTAACCCTGCCCAAGGGTTAGATAAAATGTTGCACAAAAAAACTTACCCAAGAAATTTTATAAGTATAAAAGGGCCATAATCCAGTCAAGAGTAAATCAAGAGTTATGCAGCTTGGTAGTTGACCTTCAATAGTTTCAAAGATAAAATGTTGCACCAAAAAACCAACAAACTTATAAGTATAAAAGGGCCATGATTCAGTCCAAATTCATCCTAGAGTTATGTAACTTGGTATCTGAACATCAATGGTACCACGTAGACATGTGTGAAGTTTAAAGTGAATCCCTTCAGTAGTTGCAAAGATAAAATGTTACACCTAAAAACTTAACCAAGAAATTTCTAAGTATATAAGGCCATAATTAAGTCCAAATTCATCCAAGAGTTAGGTAACTTGGTATTTGAACTTACAGGATAACCCCGTGAACACAAATAAAGTTTTAAGTGAATCCCTCCAGTACTTGCAAAGATATAAAAGAAACAAAAATGTTGCACCTAAAAACTTAACCAAGAAGTGTTAAGCTGAAGCCGACGCCTCCGCCCACCTGAGTAGGATAGCCCACTATTCGAAAAAACTACCAAATTTTTTTGAAATGTTATCATGGGATAAGCATAAAATACATTTTTGCAGGCCACAAGGATGCAGTATATTTTTTTAGCTAATGAAATGTTGCCAATAACTTTACCGCATTTTATCCAATTCTGTATCTTTCGGATACACAGAAAAGTTTAACAACAGTTACCTCAATTGTGGCCCTTGAAACATGACACCATTATAAGTTGGAGTTGTAGCAATAGATCTTAGATCTGAAAACTCTATGACTGAATGTAAGCATATTTATAACCAGCTACATCTTCACCACTCATTATGACAAACTTTATCTAACTACTTCATCCAATAAATGTCATTATCTGCTCTCCAGTAACCTACAATATGAGATAAATATTAAACTTATTTCATTCATAGTGTGTGCCATAAGATAGTACAATAACTATTGTCTATTTGGCCCATAAAAAAGGATATAGATAGTTTGCATTTATCCTGGAACTCCCAAAACATGTAATGATCTATATGACTACAACATATATTTAGCTAAGATTTTGCACACAGTCTTTTTCCAACTTTCCTTCTTGAATTAAGATTTTTTTGAAAATTTAACAAATAAATAAAAAAAAAATCCATATGGTGAAATGCAAAATATTTGCATTTTTATCAAAAATTCAGAGAGGATAAACAACTGTTCAGATTATTAACATTGTCATACCTTCATTGTTTTTATACAAAAGCTCTTTTAAAACTCACAGTGGATTTGATGCCAAAATAAACAGTTGACAGTCTGCTTAAGCCTAGGGCTGTCTTTTTTATTATACTTGTAATAAAACATGCATTAAATTTTAAATTAATGTACAGTTTAAATTAATTGGATGTCAATCAATTTAGTGTCGGGACCTCATATTTAGCTATAACTTAACATCTCTTGTTATATGGCTGTTCTGATTATGGCACATACCCCTTAAACAAAATTCTGGTATTTTGGATTCGAGAAGGAAAACGCTAGTTATGATCACATATAAATATCAGTTAATTCCATCTGATAGTCATTGAGATATTTTATGTTTCAAGTGTCCCAGTTTAACACTAACTACCTATACATCACCCATGTGACAATGTTATTCTGTGTCAGAACTTTGTGTTTATTACACCCATATTGAACATTGTTTCATGAACGTTTTATTCCTTCAGTGTTTATTGCTGCCTATAACATATTTGTAAACTATATAAGACAAGATATGGTTCACTTCTAAAAAAAACATGGTAAAAAAACAATGATGATAATGATATTTCAAAAAGATTCCAGTGTTTGACTCTAACAGTGTCCCGGGATTTAAAGGATCCCAAAAACTTGGGGAGTCCTAGTAATCCTTAGCTTGGGATTCTATCAAGATCCCTGAAAATAGCCATGAATTGGTTACTGCAATTAGTGACTGCAAATCTGTACCAAAATTTGGGGTTTTTTATTAGAGGAATCCTAAACATTAAGGAGGAATCCCTGAATTACTGAATTGGGGTTCCTTTGGGATTTCTGATAAAAACATTTATAGAGTCAAACCTTGGAATAATTCTAATCATAGTAGAGCTTGTTGTCAAGAGATGACTTACCCAGTGCAACATACCCTCAGTCACAGCACCTCATTTTCTATGTCAAAGAGGAGTCCTAAACTGATAGGCATTCAGTTGATGATAATAACTGATGATCATAGGTTCTTAATCAAATGACAAAACCATCTAACAATGACTTATAGATCTTGCTTTAGTTGTTCCAGAATAAGTTTCCTGCCAGTACACATTGTGTCAACAGAGCCTGAAGAGAACAGTATATTTTTCATCAATAAGATATAAAGGTTTTTTTTAACTGAACCCAGTCACTGCAAAACTCAACAGTTAATTACTGTACAGTAAGGTCCTGTGAAGATCAAAATTTTACAAGGAATTAACCAAGTCTTACAGGACTGGAAACATTTTAAATGTTTTGATGCATTAAAGCTATGCAGATGAGGTCAATTATCCCCTGGAAAATGGGTCCTGTTAATCTGAAGATCTACATGGACCTTTTAATCTTTTACAAGATTTGTCCATCGGTCATGTTTTGCAGACGGTGACTAACTGAACCAGTGCAATAGTTGTCCCATTTGTATATTTTTCAACTTTAGCTTAAATACCATAAGTAAAATATATAAGGTGCAAATTTGAACCTAAACAATTTTTGCATAATAGAACAATTTCTGACATTCATGCACTTCAGAGATAAAACTAAGCCTTGCTCTCACTTAAACTAGTCTTATCCATTGGGTCATTTGCCTGACATAACAGCTGAAATCAAAACCCAATGACTTTTCAATTACAGTCTACATTATTAGGATATGAAAATGGTTGTCCAAACATATTGTTTTAGTAGAGAGCTATATATCTCGTTTGTTGATTTTTGATTGCGCAAGAGAAAGTTTTGGTTGTCCCAGCAACCAGACACCCACTAATCATAGACTACAATTTTACAATATATTTGCCTTAAACACATGGACCATCTAAAAAACAACTAAAACTCAAGAATTTTATGTCAGAAACATTTACATAAGAAAAAGGACCCATACATATTCAGTCCCCAAAATCCTGATTTCATGACCCATCTTGAAAAATAAACTTGTAACCCAAGTAATCAGAAGATAAGAAAAGTAATATACTTACTACTCCATCTAGATTACTGACATATAGTGAATGTCTAGTCTCTTCAATCTTAGTATATATACAGCTGTCAATTTTGGATCATTAGTGAAAATCACTTGACTACCTCCTACACTTTGTAACTGAAATACATGTACAAGTATTTTTACAATAAAATGATATTTGATATGGTTGGCACACAGGTGCCAGACACAATTTTCCTTCTTATTGTATATAAAGAGACTCACTAGATGCACAATTAGTAGGAAAATTGTAACCGGCACCTGCGAGATGGCATTTAAAATTTAACAAGAAATGTAATGTTGAATCCACATTAAAGCCGTATTTAAAAACTTTATCGCAAAAATTACGAAGGGCAATAATCCATAATAAAGCTAGGTAGAGTTGTGGTTACTGTCTTATTCTGTTGATCCCATGGTATGTTATAGTGTTAAGTTTCATAAAGATCTGAAATAAATGGCAGAGATATATGCTAAATTGAAAACTTTAACTTAATTGTTAATTACACTGGACATCCGCCAACCCCCCAACCGCCCACCCCACCCGTGTTTTGCCAAACTATTAGTCAAAATCCTGCTAAAAATCCAGGAGAACAAGATTTTAGCATACTTTACATAGCAAAATTAAATTTCTAAGGTAAAAATTATGTGACCTTGGTACCAGCACTAAAAACTGAACCCTTGAATTGAAGTTAAACGAAAGATATTTTTAAACTTTGGTGAACTATTGATTTCCCTCAAATGAGAATGCTCAGAAACTATAATTCTTTTTAAGTGACTTCAATATTAACAAGTTTGAGCAGGCCGGTAATGCAAGCAGTAAGATGAAAACTACAGCCTACAGCAATAAGTTTTATTTATTTATTTATTGGAGTTAACGCCGTATCAACACAATTTAGGTCATTTCACGGCGTCCAGCGCACCTAACCTAGCTTTCCTGGACCATTGTCTATAACCAGTACTCACCTACCCTTCCACAAGGCCGGAAACTTCTCCATATTGTCTAATCAATGGAGGAAAATCGACATTATTGTCAAATTTTCATGGAAGGGTATAACCTCCCCGGGTGGGATTCAAACCCGCACCCCCTCGGGCACGAGTATCCAAATCCTGGCGCGCTACCAACTGCGCTATCGACCCGTACAGCAATAAGATCCATCTTACTGTTATTGAGTTTTTGTCCTAATACTGTTGACTGTTTTTTTCAAATTATCTTGTTTCTTCCAAATAGACATTGGTACCTCATAAGCGATGATTTCAACCTGAAATAAATAAAAAAAAACAGAGAAAAGAAACCCAAAAGAAGTTACGAGTATGTACATCATGTGTAGATTTTGTTTGTTATAGTGGCATGTTTGTGTACAAGTAAAATGATTTTGTTGAGCCTACAACTGTTCTATAGTGAATACATGTGTCTTTGCTGTGTGAGTCAAACACTTGCTTGTAAAAAGCTAACTAAGATAGTGTGCTGGTCAAAACAGCTTCTCTTGACATAGGGCAAGGTAGGGCATGGCTTGGTTCAAGTAGTGTATGTAAGCAAAGAAGCTATTTATGGCTGAAAGAAAAACTGAAGTTGTATTATATTCAGAATAAACCATTTGTACACCAGTCACATGTGTGTAAGAAAAGATGTAATATAATATAATTCCATTTAAAGATATCTGTATCACTAAGGATAAGAGTAAGTATAAATCACAATGAATTATTTCTGACATATATTCCATAGACAAAGAAACAGTGACATGTATTGGGTATGTTCATTAATGTATAGTACACTAGATGTTACAAAAAGGAGGTGGGGCATGGCTTACAATCAGAACTATTATCAAGATAAAAATATATTTCCACCAAAATGAACATTTTGTGGGGCAAATGATCTGATTTGATGCTGGCTTTGTTGCTTGCAATGACGTAATGCCATAGTAGAACATTTGACAAGAGTGCCAAGATGGTTTGATATTGGTCACCAAAGTTCAAACAATAATTTAGGTAACTGGTGTTAAAACAAAAAAGATGCTGACCAAGCCTTTTGAAGGGATAAGTATAATAGAAAATGGACATACTTTAAGCCAAATGGTTATTAACCATGAAACCTTTGAATTTCTTATTGATATACACTCAAAAATAAAATTTAATTTAATTAAGCATAAAAACTTCTAACTTAATATAAAAAAATAGAATGCATGTACATGCTTATCAGAAACAACGTTCCTAGAAATTTTGCCAACGAACTTAAGGATACAAGAAATAAGAAGTGGATGTGCCAATTACTTAGTCTAAATAAATCGCACATTAATGTAAATCTATTGACAAATTATGATGACAAATTAAACTTTACATCTTTAGAGTTCAAAACAAAAACAAAATGTAAGTGCTTGACAAGAGATGTCAACCTACTGTGCAGTATCTAAATGCACTGTACAGTAACCAGTACCGTCTTAGGCATTGCCTAGCCATGATGTGTCAACATGTCCGTGCAATGTATATCACTTACAAAACCTTCCACTAAAAATCAAGAAAGAATTCGTTACCAAGATATCAAATTGCGTCATAAAGAAACAGTTAATACACTTAAATGTACCAATATATTAATTATACTAGTAAAATGCAATCAAATAAGCCTAAAAGTCTATGTTATATAACTTGGCTCTAATTTAAATCTATTGAGAGAAATTTTAATAGATTAAATATTAACCTATGTTTTTTAGGTCTCAAAACAGAAACAAAATGACTTTGTAAGTGATTGACAAGACAAGTTAACGAGTACTGTCTTAGCAATTGCTGACAGGCAAAAAATATACCTCCACATTACCGAAATGAGCAACAAGAAGGCATAAGACCTACTGACCACTCCTAAAAAATGAGTGACCAGAACAATGACAGGTGCTTTCCTCGCCCGTAATTTGTCATGTGCAATGTCTTTCACATACAAAACCTTACACTTAAAAACAATTAAATACTAAGTTAGATACTATTATCATAAAAAATTGCTACTTTAAGTGAAACAATTCATTCTTGAAAAAAAACTCTTGCTTAAAAAATATACTAAAAAAAGTTAAGAAACATACAAACATCAATACTTTATCGTACAAAAAAACCTTACATCAGTTGTAAAAAATAACTTACCAGCGAAATTTTAAAAGATTAAATATTAACCTATGTATCTTTAGTGCTCAAAACAAATATAAAATGACTTTGTAAGTGATTGACAAGACAAGTTAACGAGTACTGTCTTAGCCATTGCTGACCGGCAAACAATATACCTCCACATTACCCAAATGAGCAACAAGAAGGCATAATACCTACTGACCACTCCTAAAAAAATGAGTGACCAGAACAATGACAGGTGCTTTCCTCGCCCGTAATTTGTCATGTGCAATGTCTTTCACATACAAAACCTTACACTTAAAACAATTAAATACTAAGTTAGATACTAACTTTAATCATAAAAATAATTACTACTTTAAGTGAAACAATTTATTCTTGAAAAAAAACTCTTGTTTAAAAAATATACTAAAAAAATTAAGAAACATACAGACATCAATACTTAATCATACAAAAAATACCTTACATCAGTTGTAAGAAATAACTTACCAGCGAAATTTTAATAAATTAACCTATGTATCTTTAGTGCTCAAAACAAAAATAAAATGACTTTGTAAGTGATTGACAAGACAAGTTAACGAGTACTGTCTTAGCCATTGCTGACCGGCAAACAATATACCTCCACATTACCCAAATGAGCAACAAGAAGGCATAAGACCTACTGACCACTCCTAAAAAAATGAGTGACCAGAACAATGACAGGTGCTTTCCTCGCCCGTAATTTGTCATGTGCAATGTCTTTCACATACAAAACCTTACACTTAAAACAATTAAATACTAAGTTAGATACTAACTTAAATCATAAAAATAATTACTACTTTAAGTGTAACAATTTATTCTTGAAAAAAAAACTTGCTTAAAAAAATACTCAAAAAAGTTAAGAAACATACAGACATCAATACTTTATTGTACAAAAAAATACCTTCCATCAGTTGTAAGAAATAACTTACCAGCGAAATTTTAATAGATTAGATATTAACCTATGTATCTTTAGTGCTCAAAACAAAAATAAAATGACTTTGTAAGTGATTGACAAGACAAGTTAACGAGTACTGTCTTAGCCATTGCTGACCGGCAAACAATATACCTCCACATTACCCAAATGAGCAACAAGAAGGCATAAGACCTACTGACCACTCCTAAAAAAATGAGTGACCAGAACAATGACAGGTGCTTTCCTCGCCCGTAATTTGTCATGTGCAATGTCTTTCACATACAAAACCTTACACTTAAAACAATTAAATACTAAGTTAGATACTTACTTTAATCATAAAAATAATTACTACTTTAAGTGTAACAATTTATTCTTGAAAAAAACTTGCTTAAAAAATATACTAAAAAAATCTAAGAAACATACAGACATCAATACTTAATCATACAAAAAAAACCTTACATCAGTTGTAAGAAATAACTTACCAGCGAAATTTTAATAAATTAACCTATGTATCTTTAGTGCTCAAAACAAAAATAAAATGACTTTGTAAGTGATTGACAAGACAAGTTAACGAGTACTGTCTTAGCCATTGCTGACCGGCAAACAAAATACCTCCACATTACCCAAATGAGCAACAAGAAGGCATAAGACCTACTGACCACTCCTAAAAAAATGAGTGACCAGAACAATGACAGGTGCTTTCCTCGCCCGTAATTTGTCATGTGCAATGTCTTTCACATACAAAACCTAACACTTATAAAAAAAATTAAATACTAAGTTAGATACTAACTTTTATCATAAAAATAATTGCTACTTTAAGTGAAACAATTTATTCTTGAAAAAAACTCTTGCTTAAAAAATATACTAAAAAAAATTAAGAAACATAAAGACATCAATACTTAATCGTACAAAAATACCTTACATCAGTTGTAAGAAATAACTTACCAGCAAAAATCTTAAGATAAAAAATAACCTACAAGCAAAATTTGAAGTTAAAAATGAAAAAGTCAAAATTTTAACTTTATATAGAAAATAAACATGCAAATACATCACAGACTCCATATATTTCAATCAATTTTCATTTGAACAAAGCCTACTGTCCATCGCATGAAAAAAAAACTTTCGTAAAACATTTTAAATAAATAACCAAAATCAAATGCAAAAAGCTAACCTACGAGCAAAATTCTAAGATTGATAAAATAAACTACCAGAAAAAAATTGTTTAATAGGGAATAAAAGTAAAATAAAGAAAAAACATGCGAACACATCATGAACTCCATAAATATTAATTGGAGAGGTAAGACTCAGTGACCAAGTCATATCGACCATCTCCATTTGTGAAATTGTGATAATTAAAGTCTTCTATCGTTAGACTAACACCCCAGGTAAAATATTTGCTGAAACCATATGAAATGCAAATTGCTTTCCATGCATTGAATGTTTACAGTAGACTTACCAATGACAAGATAGAAAAATAGGAAAATATACAAAGAAAAAAGTAAGAATGGGTATGTGTATTTGAAAGATTTAATGTGTAGTGCACACTACAACATGCATTTCTATATTAATAATAGGTTTGTGTATACTAAAGCATGAAAAGATAGAAAAAGATTCAAAGAAACAGAAAGAGATGGTACATTTTAAGACAGATTGAATGTGCATAACACCACATGAACTGCATATCACCACGATGCAATATTACAATATACATGTACGTCCAAGGTTTGTCAAGACTTGAGTATTGTTTTTGTTACATTTAGGGTATAATGTGTCATACAGCAACAAATATAGAAGTGATTTTACCATGTGTTATTTTCAGTTATATAAGTTATATAAGGCACACACAATCAGAATGATTTTATCATGATTTATTTTCATGTATAAAATGCATACACAATGGAAATATGTCATACAGTGACAAAGAAAGAAGCAATTTTATCATGTATTATTTCCAGTTTCCTGGTATATAATTCATACACAATGAAAATGTGTCATACAGCAACAAAGAAAGAAGCAATTTTATCATGTGTTATTTTCAGTTATATCATGCATACACAATGGAAATGTGTCATACAGCGACAAAGAATGAAGCAATTTTATCATGAGTTATTTTCAGTTATTTAATGCATACATAATGAATATGTGTCATACAGCGACAAAGAAAGAAGCAATTTTATCATGTGTTATTTTCAGTTATATAATGCATACACAATGGAAATGTGTCATACAGCTACAAAGAAAGAATCAATTTTATCATGTGTTATTTACAGTTATATAATGCATACACAATGAAAATGTGTCATACAGCGACAAAGAAAGAATCAATTTTATCATGTGCTATTTTCAGTTATATAATGCATACACAATGAAAATGTGTCATACAGCGACAAAAAAGGAGCAATTTTATCATGTGTTATTTTCAGTTATATAATGTATACACAATGAAAATGTGGCATACAGAGACAAAGAAAGAAGCAATTTTCCATGCATCATACAATGCACACACAATATAAATAGGCCATACAGCAACAAAGAAAGAAGTGATTCTACCTTGTGTTTTTTATTTCAGTTGTAAAATGCATGCACAATAAAAATGTGTCATACAGCGACAAAGAAAGAAGTGATTTTATCATGTGGTTTTTTCAGTTATATAATGCATGCACAATAAAATGTGTCATACAGCGACAAAGAAAGAAGCAATTTTTCCATACATTATTTTTCAGTTATAAAATGCATACACAATAAAAATGTGTCATACAGCGACAAAGAAAGAAATAATTCTACCATGTGTTATTTTCAGTTGTATAATACAAGCACAATAAAAAATGTGTCATACAGCGACAAAGAAAGAAGTAATTCTACCATGTATTGTTTTCAGTTATGAAACGCATACACAATAAAAATGTGTCATACAGCGACAAAGAAAGAAGCGATTTTCCATACATTATTTTTCAGTTATATAATGCATGCACAATAAAAATGTGTCATACAGCGACAAAGAAAGAAGACATTTTCCATACATTATTTTTCAGTTATATAATGCATACACAATAAAAATATGTCATACAGCGACAAAGAAAGAAGCGATTTTCCATACATTATTTTTCAGTTATATAATGCATACACAATATAAATGTGTCATATGGTGACAAAGAAAGAAGTGATTTTACCAAGTGTTTTTTTTTCAGTTGTAAAATGCTTACACAACAAGAGTACCGCTAGGCGGAGCATTACATGCCTGATAGTTTTTTTTTGGTTAAGATGATGCATTTGTAAGACATGAGAATATTCATATATACTGTGGGCCAAATGGAACTTAAGTTATGCTCTGAAAACTGTTTTCAGTTTTAAGGTAATAGTGACCTTGACCTTTGACCTTGAAACCCCAAAATCAATAGGGGTCTTTTACCGGATACAGGGGCGGCGAAATCAAACGTCCATAAGTTGGTTAAGATGAAGCATTTGTAAGACATGAGAATATTTGATATGAATATCATCTTATGATAATTGTTGAAAACTAAGTAGAGAAAAAAGATACCATGGACAATTCTCCCTTGAAAATTGAATACTGTGGGCCAAATGAAACGTAAATTTGTATTATAGAATGCTAACACAGATATTATGCGTCGGATAGTGACAGTGACTTTGACCTTGTGACCCCAAAATCAGCAGGGGTCTTCTACCCGAGATGGACAATCATCCTATGAAGTTTGAATATTGTGGGTCAAATGGAACTTCAGTTATGCTCCAGAAACCAAATTGCTAACGGACGGACGGACGCCAGGGGGTATAACACAATATGTCCAAAAATCTTTCGGGCATATAATTATGAAAATGAAGCTTAAAATAAAACACTTACTCACTCTGTTTTACAATCAAGCTTCAAAAGAGTTATAAAATAATTATTTGAAAAAATAATAAAATAACTGCACTTATCTTTTTTTTTCTGATGACCATAAATTTCTTGTTCATAATCATCTAAAACAATCATCCACACAGTTATATTGTATATCTGAAATGATAAATCAAACTTGAAAGAACAGACTGGGTAATGATAATGAAATTGTAAAAGGCTGATCATGGCCCAACTCTTTTTTAACAAAAAACAACACAAAAACACATAAGAGCAGTCAAAGGACAATGCAGTCAACTTTGTGAGTGTTTTGTACGTGGCAAGGCCTATCTTTAAGCTTAAGTGCTTTCAGGACTAAGTTTTTCAAAGGCAATAAATCAGTCAAAAAGTTATCAAATTCATATTTGTAAAATAAGAAAGGGGTAAAACTTCAAAAACAAACATTATAGTAACAAATACTACATTGAGATGTGGTATGAATGAATAAGCAAACTAACTTCTGCGATATTAACTTCAAATAAAACAAGTTTATACATTAAATATTACAGCATAAAAGGGCATAACTCAAAAAATAATCCATGAAGAGTTCTATCCCTTAAAATTTGTGTGGATGTGGTACCAATGAATAAGTGTACCACCATACAGTTACGTACCTTGATTAGCACAAAAAATATTTCAGTTTAAACATTTTAACTTTAATTAGTTAGAAGTTAAAAAAGAGGCACAACTGCAAAAATAATTCTTCCACAGTTACATCCTTTGTATGCCGCCTAGATATAGTACTGACAATATACAGTTATTTCATATGTGATTTGGGAACAGTTAAACTGTTGGCCCGAGGTGGAGGGAATAGTGTTTTGATCTGTTTCCCGAGGCCGTAGGCCGAGGGAAACAGTTTAAAGCACTATTCCTGACATTGAGGGACAACCGTTTGACTGTTCCCATATCACATATAAAATAACTGTGTTATTACCTGATCAATTACTATTTTAACAGTACTTGACATATTTAAAGCCTCTGGTAAAGTCTAAAATCCCATAGCAGTTACTTCCCTTTATACAAGTACAGTAACAGTTCGTGACGTAAGAGCACGCGCAGGAAACAGTCAAAACTATTGACCGGTCAACAGTTCACTCAGAAAACAGTTAAAAATATTGAATTACACTTGTATAAGCATTCAGGTAATAATAAGTTTATGCCCTTTCACAGTATGGTTGATATAGTCCATTGAATAAGTATACTAACTTCCAATAAAATATCTACAATAGTGTTGAAGATATAAAGCTTTAAAAAAGGTCTCATTTTCTTCAAATAGTCAAACTAAAAATTTTTTATCTATTTTATTTTTATTGGATTTAATGCCGTGTCAACACAATTTAGGTCATTTTACGTCATCCAGCGCACCTAACCTAGCTTTCCTGGACCCTTGTCAATAACCAGTACTCAACTACGCTTCCACAAGGCCGGAAACTTCCCCATATTATTATATAATTAGTGGAGGAAAATTTACATTACTGTCAAATTTTCTTGTAAGGGTATAACCTCCCCAGGTGGGATTCAAACCTGCACCCCCTTTGAGGCACAAGAATCGGAATCCCGGCGTGCTACCAACTGCACTATCGATCTGGGTTAAACTAAAAGGGTTTTGGGTTTTTATAGGATAGTGTGGTTTTTACAGGTTTGTTCTGAAAATCGTGCTTCTCTAATTGCCAATTGATGATAATTTTATTGTTTTCTACAGCCTACTTTTAAAACGTAATTAAACTGAGGAAGCCAGGCCCCTTCCCCATATACTGAAAACTGTCCTGATGTAGAAATTTTCAACAATTAGATTTTAACACTAGTTATAGTAAGCATCTATCACAGACAAATGGATGGCCCTACGCTACAGTGAACTAAGCCACAAATGTATGATTTTGAGAAAATGGCATTTAAAGAGTTTGCATGTTCCCAAGAGTTAATTCAAATTTCAATATAACGAAATTGTATACATAGTCTAGAACACATTTAAAGCAATGAAAACAAATAGAGTTAATGAAGAATTCAATTTTAACTTTTTTTAAAACTCAGCTTTTGTGGGGTAGTTCACTATTGCGTGGCTTTGTTTTGTATGTAGAGAGAAATCATGTTAAAGTGAACTATCCCCACTGATGATTGTTTTTAAAAGAATGAAGCACAATTAATGCTAAAAATCATTTCAAAACACACTTTTATTTTAAACTTGATGTTTATGTACATTTACATGGTCTCAATGTCTTACTCATTTTAATTTTGTACAAACATTAAAATGTATTATGAAATGCTTAAAAAGTGTTTATATATGTTACAGGCAATTTGTAAATTTAGGCAATTTGTAAAATGCCTGAATTTTTTGGCATTTTCTAAATAGCCTGGCATCTTTAAGCATTTTGTAAAATGTCTAAAATTCTTTGGCATTTTACAAAATGCCTATAAAATTAGCTCAATATTTTACAAATTGCCAAAATAGTAAATATAGTGTATGGTCTGAAATTTTTGGATTCCAATCCTTGTTTGATTAAGGTGATTTGTTCCTTTGTTTACATAAAAACTCTTTTGGACTCTGGACCACTTTCAGCAGCAAATGACATAGTAACCCAAAGGCAAAGAAACCTTCAAATAAGAAGGTTAACAAACAAAATGATGTACTTTTGCTGTCACATTTTCAGTTCATTTTGACTCCATCAGCTACAAAATTTTAGACTTGACAAAATGTATGGTCATTTCGTAGCAATTTGACTCTGTGTATTGCATCTGATATAAATCACAGAAATAATTCATACCAAATGTATACGATTCATTATACAAAGAGCCAATGTCTGCATTTTTGGTCAAATGACGACAGATTCAAATGCTAAATAAGTGATAAAGTTTCATAAAGAAGTACGGGTAATGACAAATTCATTTTGTGCATCAACAGTGCACAATACATTATATGAGCTCTATGGAATGCCAAAATGTTGTTGTTGTTGTATGTGGCAAGTTGTACAAATTGTATCTGTTCTTCAACTAATTCTCAACATACAAATGTATTAAATATGACACAGTTTGCCATGATCAATGTCATTTATACATGTAAGACATCAACAGACCTGTTAAATTATCAGTTTTTGATAGCAATACAGTATGTGTGGTTTTCTCCAATTATCATGTATGACTTGATTGACATTATTTTCCATACTAGGAATTATAATATCAATCTAAAAATGTTTTGCAATCATTATTTACAAAGCTTTACATTTAAACTAATGTATTTTTTACCCGAAATTTCAGGCAATTTGTAAAAAACGTTCTTAAATTTCAGACATTTTGTGAAATGGCTAGATTTTTTAGGCATTTTATAAATTGCCTGACACGTTCAGGCCATTTATAAAATGCCTAAATTTTTAGGCATTTTAAAAATTGCCTAAATTTACAAATTGCCTATAACATATACATTACATCAATATGTGTCAAATCAAACTTCCCACACCAAAATAACTGATTCTGATAATTGAACAAAATAACGCCTAAAAAATGTTAGTCACTGTCTAACGAGACAGAGTCATAATAACATCCAATATGGCATTTTGTTACACATATCTGTTTGATGGCTGCAAATGAAACCATCATATATTTTTATAAGGAACATAAAATCGTCACCAAAATTAATATTTTTTAACTCGTCAAAGAATTCAAACCGTGCAGACTACCACTGGGTGAAAACTTGAAAACACAAAGACAAGTACTGCTTAATAAACATGATAAAAGTTCCTCACATTCCATTGGGCTCAAGTAAACAGTCCTTTCAATATTCAGCTCCAAAAGCCCTTGTAAAAACTGTGGTAGAAGTATATAGGATTTTTGTTGTGGATCCTCAGATAGGGGACAAATTTAATAATTAAAATGTTTAATCTGGCATGTCCCTGTAGACTTTCTAATTCCTTGAAGTCAAGAAAGCCACACCCACTTATGTTTAATACCTTCAGATTATTTAGATTCTTAACAAAGTACAATGAACACTGTCTCTAACAAAATATTGTTTTGAAGATTCAATTTTGTAAGATTTTGACATTTTGAAATGTTATTGTTAAATTGAGTAAGTTCGCATTTATCAAATGTACCTGGGTGATTTCTATACACCAATTTCTTTAAACCATTGCTGTGTCTTGTAAGGACCATATCAGAGAACTTGTCGAGGCTCTGGCAATATTTGTTTATAAGAAAATTTCCTTAAAATTTCATATTTTAATCATGACAACAATGTGAGATCATTCTTCATATGAAATAACTAAACGCATTGACTTCGATAAAAATAAATTTGTTCGAAGTTTTACAGGCGCTTTTCCTTCCGTTTTTCTTTAGAAACTACAGGCGAAACTGACGTTATGACGCTGCTTTATAACATGCACATATACACTGCCCTCCAAAAGTTTCTTCACAAATTCATAATTTATATTGTACCAAATAGAATTTCAAAATGTTGTAAAAACTTTACTGTTACGTGATTTTCAATTGAGCTTTTTCTAATCAGAAAATTTGTCTTATGGATATCTCAAACTTGATAACGGTTCACTGAGATACATTGACCATAGTTTTGGAGGCTGATAGATAACTTAGGCTGCAACTCAAAAAATAGAATGTATCAATAGAAATTCCATTTCCATAGCATGAATAATGGATGAAACCAACAATGATATGATAATACAGTCCAACCTGTGAACAACGGCCGGCCAAGGGAAAAGAGAAAAGTGGCCTTTGTTCACAGGTGGCCTTTGTTCGGAGGGAGGAACAAACGGGCCATGTTTCGTTAGACTTGAGAGACAGAGTCCATAATTAACATGAATTAATCATTAAAATTGTTTTTATTTTCAACCTTAATTCATTATTCACATTATCATTATTGAAGTTGTGACAATAAATGAATAAAACAAAATTTTGAACAAAGAATGACTAAAACAAAGAAATCAGTGATTTTTTGTTTGCAGCTACATTTCATGCTATGACCTCAACATTAACAAATGCACTCAACAAATTCTCACTACTCTGACCTTTTGTATAGTATTTCTATCTTATCCCAGTTGCCAAATTACCTGTATACAGCGGTCACAGTTGAACGAATTTAGCATGAATTGATAATTAAAATTGTTTTTATTTTCAACCTTAATTCATTATTCACATTATCATATTGAAGTTGTGACTATAAATGAATAAAACAAAACTTTGAACAAAGAATGACTAAAACAAAGAAATCAGTGATTTTTTGTTTGCAGCTACATTTCATGCTATGACCTCAACATTAACAAATGCACTCAACAAATTCTCACTACTCTGACCTTTTGTATAGTATTTCTATCTTATCCCAGTTGTCAAATTACCTGTATACAGCGGTCACAGTTGAACGAATTTAGGAATTAAGAGCGTGTCACAAACATTTATCTAACTGCCGGACGTGTGAAAAACAAACCTAGTGGAGTCTCCAAACATTCAAAACTAATTAACAAAGTGTCATCACATGACGTAATTTACTCCCGATTTACAAATAAATTTAACAATAAAAGGATACATTAACATATTTTTATAATAAGGTGACGAGAAAATTGTCTGCAGCTTGATAATAACTAATAAAATCGTACTCGAGATGGTCTGTTTACGAAAATCCGGAAAAAATCGGATTACGGGTTTTTAGCTTAACTTTAACAAAAATGGCGGCCTGCTTTCGAAATCGCCTTGATACGAAATACTGTCTTCAAACAATCGTCTGGCCGTTGTTCACAGTTATAAACTGGCCGCGGGGATGGTTTTGACTGGCCGCTGGTCGCAGACGACAGGTGGCCGTTATTCACGGCCTTTTTAAGAGCGTTTTCGGTCGGGGGGAAATCGAAATGGCCGCTGTCGGCAGGTGCCCGCTATTCGGAGGTGGCCGTTAGCACAAGTTGGACTGTACTTCAAACTAGAACTGAAAAATTGTAGCAATTTAATTAATTGTACTGTGAAGAAACTTTTGGAGGGAAGTGTATAAAAATATGTATTGGTTATATAACACGGAAAACAGACAATGTCTTTGAACTTGAATTACATGTACATGTAATTAAAATACCAAATGTATAGAACTAATTGGAAATTTGATAGATTTTATAGATATTTAACTGAAATGCTATAAATACCGAACGACAATAATGCATTTAATTGTTAAAACTAAGATCTTTGGGGTTAGTTCACTTTTGCATAATCACTGGAATGTACTAACCAGCTTAGTTCACTATAGCGTGAAATAGGCTATATTAAATATAGGTGTGGGTTAGTACACCCTATAAATAACTTTTGATCTAAGAATGCTATCTGAAGTCTACTAGACCAAATGAAAGCTCATGGTTTGAAGAACACAAAGGGACAGATAACTCAATTTTGACCAACTTGTGGGTTAGTTCACTTTAGCGTAGGACCATCCAAATAAACTAATTACTATTTTATTCTAATAAGTAAACAAATTTGAGAGGAAAGGGAGACAATTGGATTGTAATTATATGTATTACTAAAAAAGAAACCAATTTCCAAAGGGAGCTGCCATTTTGAAAAACAGAGGGATTCTGACTGATATGGCGAGGAGTGGTGCAATTTGCTATTTTGTTGCAGACCGTTCTTTATTAAATCACTACGTATGGATACATAAGGCTAGCGTTGCAGAAAAGGCTCAATGTACCAAGTTTATTACTTTAACCGAATACAAGTAATGATCCAGAATTAACCAGACTGGTAACCTTGAGTCAACAATTTTTACCAAATATAAATAATTTATGCGTCAAAAGAAAGAGCAATCATTTTCAATTTAATACTCAAAATACAAAACAGAAATTTTTGTGCCGAGGATTCGAAGCAAATGATCAATGATTTATAGTGAATCAATTCAGAATGGGACAAAGAAGGTAGAGGTTATCTAATGTGCTTCATGGTGTCAATCTAGTATTTATCTAGAAAGAGAAATTGATGAGAAGCAAGGTCTGGTTACCTTATATGTGACTGCTATAGATTACATTAGTCCCAAAGGGGTACTGGTTCGAATTCCACCTGGGGAGGTTATACCCTTCCATAAAAATTTGCCAATATTAAATATCAATTTTCTTTCATTAACAATATGGTATATGGAGAAGTTTCCGGGCTTGTTGAAGGGTACTGGTTACAGCAAAGGGTCATAGAAAGCTAGGTTATGTGCCCTGGACACTGTAAAATAACCTAAAACATGTGAAAAAAGGGCTGCTGCGAGTATCCAAGTACTTAGGTATTTGCAATCCCGACCAGAAAATTGAGTACAAAAATATTTGTCACATCGGAAATCGTCTGATCGCGATCTATTTTTGGAAATGGTGAAAGAACATTTGCAGCTTAATTACCACTGAAAACGAGCCGCACTACTTATGAAAATTAATTTTATTTAGTTAATTTAATTCAAAATTTTAATAGATACACATTTAAGCAAAAATGTTTTCACTGAAAATGCCTGGTGATAGAAATGTTAGGGAGTTTATGGTTTTCGATACAGTAAAAGTTTAGAACTGTAATTCTTAACTTTTTTCATCATATGAGTTCCTGTATATGCTTCTCTATTAACAGGTGATTCATGGTTCGATTGGTGAATCGATCAGATCGGAACGGATCGCCACTATCTCAATGATCCACAGTCCTAGTTATACATTTAAATAAAGTATGTAAGTAAACAGTTAACGTACCATGCAAGCCATGTCTATCACTTCTCTATCATCATTTAGATGATCTATCAGTTGTGTCACAATGTCACAAAACTCACATTACCACTATTGTTGCCATGGAAACAAATCTATGATTCTACTCAGGATGAAACACAATCTGCAATGACACAATATTTTGTGGTCATTTATCTGAAATACTCTTGTTGTGAACTTTTCAAACAAATACAATTATATAATTCATAGAGGCACAGGGCCATTTCAAGAGGGGTTGTTAGTAGGGGCCCAGGTTGGGTTGAGTGGATCTAACTGCTTGAGTGTTAATCTAGCTGTAGACAACAATACAGCAATAAGATCAATTTAATTGCTGTTTCTGCTGTTACTGTTGTCACTGTTACCTATACATTCATTATTATAGTACAACCAAGGTCGGTAGCACAGTAGGAAGCATGCCTGGCCTGGATTTTGAATCTAGTGTCCGAAGAGGGTACCGGTTCAAATCACACCCCGGGATGTTAAACCCTTCCATGAAAATTTGACAATTATGTCAATTTTCTCCATTGATAAGGTATATGGAGAAGATTCCAGCCTAGTGGAAGGGTAGGTGATTGCAAGTTTTAGACAAGGGTCCAGGAAAGCTAGGTTAGGTGTGCTGGGAGCAGTAAAATGATCTAAAAAATTGTGTTGACACAGCGTTAAATGGGTGCAAGACATTTCGACCCCAAGACATTTCAACCCGAGCCTTTTATGGAGACATTTCCACCCCACGACGTTTCGACCCCAGAGTTGAGACGTTTCGACCCCAGTCTATAGATAATATTATAAATGATAAATAAGGTTATATACGAAATAAATTATGAATCGTTATATTATTGAAATTATGGCATTACATCATTTTATTTTATTTTGCAGGGTTTGTGATCGACATGCAGCATGATGTTGTAGATGTATTTCAATCCAAGAGCATAAATATGTATTTAAGTGTAAACTTATAAACACTTAAAAGTTTGAAAATCAATAAAATTGAATTTATACATCTAGATCTAGAACTTTATATTATCATTATTTTACATAAATGATAAATTATTGAAGTTGATGAATCAATATGTTGCTTGTTGATATGTTAAATATAAATAGTATGTACTCTCATGAGTATTTATCGTACGAACACCTGATCTCGTTCCTAACCTGATTTCGGTCCTTTCATAAAAAAGTTGTTTACTTAGCTATTTTATTGCATATGACGTCATCAATTCGTGTGCACAATGTCAAGTAAACAATCAACGCAACTAAAACTGTCAAACGAGAATAATGCGCAAAAAAAAGGTTTTTAGAATGAAAATTTTGTGATGGTGAATATTTTACAGTAAATCCTTATTACCTTTTTCTGCTCTGTCAGGACAATCCATTAAATATTGTTTAAAAGTATGTTATGATAAAAAAAGCACATGGCAGGTAGCCCTTGCTCTTAAAGTCACGTGACAGTCATGTGGAAACTAATTATGACGTCACAAAGAGCCAAATACGGTAAAAGTGCGAAAATAGGTCATCTATTTTTAGCCGCCATGACAGTTTTCAGAAAATGGTCGTGTTGTTTTTGGAAGAATGTGGATTTGTTTTAAATATAAAATATCAGCAAGTATATGATAAACAAATGGAATATAGATTAAAAGGTTCGTTTTTAATGTATTTTTCTGAAAGTATTGTTGCATTAATTATAAATGGTTCATTGAGTCCTTAGAGGTGCGAGAACCCGTCTGTCCACCATAAACATATAATAAAATTATGAATTCTCGTTTGACAGTTTTAGTTGCGTTGATTGTTTACTTGACATTGTGCACACGAATTGATGACGTCAGTTGCGCATGCGTCGGAAAACTTCACAACAAATTTCCGTGCTCTCACAAAATAAATGATAATTCACTTATCTTTCGGCAAAATCACAGTATCTTGGTGTTGGTGGTAAGATCTAACTATAACCTAACAACATTAATCGTCTTTCTGTTCTCTTCGGCTCATTTGTCAACAAAACGCTGCTAAATCTTTTAGCGCGAGCACCTGTCGATATTTTTTACATGTACTTCCGGTGACTTCCGGTTATCCGACCACTAGTACACTATGAATTCCAGTTTTTGTACTCTTTGCATCCTGGTGATTTTTACCAGTTTTGTGGCCAATTTTAACAGAACATTAACATGTAAGATCCAGCCCAGCTTCACTTTGAATAGAAACAAGGTAATGTCAACCCAAATAATATGTAAATTACAAAGCCTTGGTGTTTATCTTTCTGTAAGAACAGCAAACAAACGGTACCCTGTCCAATGCAAGTTATCATTTTTATACTTATTTTGTTTGCTTGCTCATCAGTCCTCAGACATTGAGCTGAACCCTGGACCAGTAAGAAATATTCCCCAGTATCCCTGTGGTCAGTGTGATCAGGAAGTATCTTGGAGTCAGAAAGCCATCCTCTGCGACAACTGTGATCGGTGGTTTCATACAGATTGCCAAGGGATAGGTAACTCTACTTATGAAAAGTTATCAGACTCCCAATTTAGCTGGTACTGCCAGTGTTGCGGTAGTTGCAACCACTCTCTTTCTCTTAGGGCCTCTCTTGATTCGTTTAGTGATACAAATATATACTGCCACCTTGATTCCTCCAACAAATCCATTGAAAATGACGTTTCTCAACAGGTAAGGTCTTTCCTCAGCATCTCTGACCCAATTTCAGATAATCATCACCCTCCCCAAGCTACTTCCACCCCAAAATCCAAAGTTACCCCACCCACCCCTAAACCTACAGCCAGTTCAAAATCCAAAAAGAAACCAATCAATAAACAACAACGTATTACTGTACTCAACATTAACTGTAGGTCAATAAGAAATAAAGTCCCAGAGTTACACCAGATGATTGACCAGACAAAACCTGATGTCATCTGTTGTAGTGAAACCTGGTTAAAACCTGATGTCCATACTGCTGAGATATTCCCAGACAGTCTAGGTTACTTAGTCTACCGGGATGACCGGACTCACAGTCTAGGGGGTGGAGTCCTGATAGCTGTGTCTAAGACCCTGTTGAGTCAGGAGCAGCCTGATCTCAAAACAGATTGTAACATCTGCTGGGCCAAATTAACAATACCGGGATCCCGAAATATCTATGTTGGTTCATACTACAAGCCTCATGAAAACGACCCTGAGTCGTTATCCCAGTTATGGCTATCTCTTCGGAAAGTCCCCAAAAATAGTATAATATGGCTTGCAGGAGACTTCAATATGCCGGACATAGACTGGTCTACTGAATCCATCAAGACCTCCTGTAAATTTAAAGACCAATATGAGAATTTCCTTGAAAATATTGTCAGTCTCAACCTTGAGCAAATGGTCAAATCCCCCACAAGAAATAATAACATCTTGGATTTGTTCCTCACAAATCTACCATCTCTGGTATTCAATGTTAAAACCCTACCTAGTCTTGGAAACTCTGATCATGACATCATTTTCCATGAATTAAGCATAAATAGAGGCCGCCCCATCCAACCTCAAAGAAAAGTCCATTGCTATAAGAAGGCAAACTGGTTGAAAATGAAATCAGAGATGTACAAATTTCGGGAACACTTCATGGAGTGTAAGCACACAGACCCAAACTTGGCCTGGACCGACTTCAAACAGGAACTCCATAGACTATGTGACTTGCATATTCCAACTAAAATGACAAAACAAAAGCAACATCTCCCCTGGGTTACCCCTGACATACAAAGACAAATACGTAAACGGGACAAGTTGTTTGCAAAACTTAAAAAGAGAAGTATGGCCCCAAATTCTGATCCCCAATTTAAGACCCTAAAGGCAGTCATTCAGAGAAAAATTCGGAACTCGTATTGGATGTACTTGGAGTCAGTTATATTTAATGGGGATTCCAAACCAGGTCAAAACAAGAAGTTTTACAGCTTTGTTAAACATAATAAATCAGAAAATTGTGGAGTCGCACCCCTAAAATCAGAAGGTCAAATCCATACTAATCCCAAGGATAAAGCAAATATCCTAAACAAACAGTTTGAATCTGTTTTCTCTCGGCCCCAACCATTAAGCCTAAAGCAGATATGCAAACATGCATTAAACCCCCCTCCCCATTGCATGCCCCCTATTCAAATAACAGTTGAAGGGGTCGACAAGTTATTATCAGGTCTAAACCCCTGCAAAGCACAAGGCCCAGATCAAATATCACCACGGGTCCTCAAAGAACTCCACAATGAAATAGCACCTATCCTCACCCATATATTCAGGTTATCTTTAGAAACGGGTATTGTGCCCTATGATTGGAAAAATGCAACAATAGCCCCAGTATACAAAAAAGGTCAAAAATCAAAAGCCAGCAACTACAGACCAATATCCCTCACTTGTATCTCCTCTAAATTAATGGAACATATCATAGTTTCAAACTTAATGACTTACTTTGACAAACACAGCATTCTCAGTCCCTATCAACATGGTTTTCGGTCCAAACGTAGTTGCGAAACTCAACTGTTGAGTTTTTCCCAAGAAGTATTCGACAACCTAGACAATGGACAACAGACGGACGTGATTGTGATGGATTTTTCAAAGGCCTTCGACAAAGTCGACCATCACAAATTAATCCATAAACTTGACAAAATGGGAGCAAATGAACAGGTATCCATCTGGATCAGGTCATTTCTTAGTGACCGTAGCCAAAGGGTTGCGGTTGAAGGTCATATCTCCGACCAGCTACCAGTGCTATCCGGTGTCCCTCAGGGTTCAGTCCTAGGACCCTGTCTATTCTTGGCATATATTAATGATTTGCCAGAAACGGTCAAAAGCAGAACCAGGTTATTTGCGGATGACACTATAGTCTACTTGACAATTAAGGGACGGACTGACGCTGACAGACTACAGGACGACCTACATAAACTTGAAGTTTGGGAACGGGACTGGGCTATGGAGTTCAACCCGGACAAGTGTGAGGTGCTGAGGATTACCCGAAAAAAGAACCCCACCATCTTCCCATACACCCTCCATAATAAAATCCTCAAGTCAGCAGAAACAGCTAAGTACCTTGGAGTAACCATCTCTAAAGACCTTAACTGGACACAGCATATAAATAACATCACCTCCAAGGCCAAAAATTCCCTAAGATTCATCCAGAGAAACGTCAAAACCAAAAACAGGCAACTCAAAACATCAGCCTATGTTACTTATGTCCGGCCCCAATTAGAATATTGTTCCACTATATGGCACCCTTGGCAGAAGCACCTGAATTATAGAATTGAAAGTGTCCAGCGAGCTGCGGCTAGATATGTTTGTCAAAATTATGATTTTCATAGTAGTGTTACCCAAATGCTTAATGAACTTGGGTGGCCCTCCTTAGAAAGCCGCAGACTCCAGTCCTCCCTTGTAGTGTTCTACAAAATTCAATACAAACTTGTATATGTTGACCATAACCATCTGACTCCAACCAGAAATCTAAACTACCTGATTCCCCAGTCCCGTACCCAGTATCACCTTAACTCGTACTTCCCCAGAACCATCAGGTATTGGAATAGCCTTCCATACCAGGTCAAATCCAGTCCCAGCCTAGATGCCTTCAAGGATAGGCTGGCGACTGTCACCTTCTAGTCCCCACCCCCAGTATGTTTTTAATCTTGCACTCTTTCTTATCTTTTAACTTTTTATCTTTTTATCTTTTAATTATGCACTTAATACTTTTTAACACAGTTTTCCTGACAAGCGCCTCCCAGTCATAGTCAGAATTGATTGTTCGGGAGTAACATGTAGATGTAGATGTAGATAGAATTTACACAATATCAGGTTTGTTGTTTATTATTATTCAAGTTCTTAAAATATTAATCTGTGTGTTCTAATAAGTTATGTTTTTGGTGCAGCAGATCACTCTCTTCCGTTTTCATACGTCTGTTTTCTTCCTAATAAATTGTTATGGTTTTTTTTTTCATTTTAAAATCTTCTAAAATATTACATTCAAATTCTAAGATGTGATAAGCAAACTACCTTCTATCAAAATATACAAAATGTACATAAATACAATACAAATACGAACAATAACCTAAAATACCATCTGGGGTCGAAGCCTCGTGGGGTCGAAACGTCTTGGGGTCGAAAAGTCTCCGTCAAACCTAGGGTCGAAACGTCTTGGGGTTGAAACACCTGTAAGTCTGGAGAGCATGGTGGACTATGTGACAATGTGCTCCAACATTTTAATCAAAAATGCATATAAAATGGCAATGACAACCATAATGAAGTAATGCAAAATAAACAATGGAAACATGTGAACAATAACAAAACTTACGTACCTGCAAATATAAGCAAAATATGCAATCATTTAATAAAATGTAAGACACGACGAAAGAAATCACTAATTCACGTGCTCCATTTTGTGCTTAAAGCGCATGCGTGTTGTAAGAGTAAAAAGAAAACGACTCAATGCAGCATCGTTGTCGTCACTTGACGGATGAAATGAAAAATTAATGAGATTTTACTTAAAAGGAGGCCGTGATAAATTAATGGATAATGATTAAAGATAAATCATTATAACCAAAGAAATAAATACCTTTCATACATGTACGTATAGCTAAGGCTCATTGGAATGACATCGCTTAAAGCGGAATTGACATTATAAAAGCAATGGTCAAAATTATGGAACATTATTCAACTAAAGAATAACGAGCTATTAAACATGGCAAGTCCATTTGTTGGGTCTAAGGCCTCAAGTCGGTATTATGTGTATTGAGTAAAAAATCGGCTGTCAGATGGGTCATGTTTCAGGTCTCGAATCTCGAGTTAAAGCGATTTAGCCGGAAACTGGTGTATACCACGCTAGAGGTCTGACCTTGGACTAGCTCGTGGGTATAGCGGCTACCATGGGAAAATTCCGTGGACTTGGGCCAGAGACCACAAAATGTCGGTACTTTACTTTTTGTGCATAAAATCACCACTAAGATGGGCCATGTTTCAGGGCTCTAATCTCGTGTTAAAACGATTTGGCCGGGTACTGGCGTATACCATGTTAGAGGTATGACCTAGGGCTATCACGTGAGCATAGTGGCAACCACAGGAAAATTAGGTGGGCTTGGGCCAAAGACCACTAAAGGTCGATACTTCACGTTTTGTGTATAAAATCAGCACTCAGATGGGCCATGTTTCAAGGCTCGAATCTCGAGTTAAAGCGATTTCGCCGGATACTGGCCATATCACGCTTGAGACATGACCTAGGGCTATCACCTGGGCATAGTACACCACTCAGATGGGCCATGTTTCAAGGCTCGAATCTTGTGTTTAAACGATTTGGTCGGGTACTGGCGTATACCACGTTAGAGGTGGGCCAGAGACCACAAAATGTCGGTACTTTACGTTTTGTGTAGAAAAGTCAGCATTCAGATGGGCCATGTTTTAGGGCTCGAATCAAGCGGCTACCCTGGGAAAATTCCGTGGCTTTGGGCCAAAGACCACTTAAGGTCGGTATTTTACGTTTTTTGTATAAAATCAGCACTCAGATGGGCCGATTTTATATACAAAACACATAATACCGACTAGTGGCCTTAGGCCGGACAAATGGACTTACCATGTTAAATAGCTTGTTAATGTATGCCGTTTTAGGGCTAAATTATAATTTCACGATTCGTTAAATAAAAAAAATGCTAGCAAAAGTAGCACTTTGTGGCCACTTTTGCTAGCAAAAAAATTTTGCTAACTTCAGCGTCATATAAACATGGTTCTACTTGACTTACAATGGCTTTTGACACAGTGGTTTAAGTCATATCTATTTAATAGAAAGCAGTCACTATAGTTGTATCAGGTGTTTCATCTAACCCGAGTACTGTTACTTGCGGTGTTCCTCAGGGGTCCATTCTAGGTCCATTATCATCCCTTGTATATGTCAATGATATGTGTGTTGTAGTTAATAAAATATTCAATCCTATAAATAAAAAATCCCAAATACATTCTAATATATCTTATACAGTACGGTTATTAGAATAATATTTTATATATCATGTAATACAATATACATCCTTTAAATAATAGTTACGAGTCTTTGGCCTTCACGTTTTTAGGTAAAATTTGGAAATATTAAAAAATCTTGTACGAATATATGTTAATATTATTATATTTAATAATGTTCAATAAATGCTTTAAATTTTATGAGTCATGGACCATTAGGATTTTGGTAAAATACACAAATAAACTAACAGTTAAAGAACAGAAACAACGCGAAAGCTTAAACTACGCATTAAATTGGCTTTACTCGATATGTATATATTTTGTAGGCCAAAGTACCGCAAAACGTCCTGGGTCAATAATATATTTTTTAGGTCCGTGAAACCGGATACTGGGTTTTTGCGTCGCTTTAATTAAGAGTTGTTTCCCTTCAAAAATGGCGGTTACTACTGCCCGTTCTCGGTTTGTGCAATTATTTTTGTTTGTTTTTGTAATGATCTAATGTATTTTACCAGTCGTATTGTATTTAAAATACCAGTAATGCTTTGAAACATTTTAGTTTTCCTTGTTGCTATATTGCTCCTTCTTGATGCATGAAGTATTGACTAAAAACGTTACGTTCTTCAACTTTTTTTTAAATTAAAACTTGAAAAAATACACGTAAATGATAAAATCTAAAAAAGTTGTGAAACAGTTATGTTGTATTAATCACTCTTTGTTAACATTTCTTAAAAGCAAATTACACGCATGTTTACTATTAAAGGATCATATGTATTGATTAGCATATTTTCAAAATGGGTCAGTGATTAGTCCTAAATATAAGACCCTACATAACTATTTTATCATACGGACGTTTTTCAGTTATGTAGGGTCTTAACGGATTGCTTCAAAAACGCATAGCAAAATATTTTTTTCAAAAAGTAAATGAATGTGGGTCAAATTAGCACCAAACGATAGATAAAAGTTTACTTTTATTCTTTCCATAAATCAAAAGATAATAATCAGGTTTTTCGCTTACCGAAACACTAATTACTTTTACTGCTATCCAGGGTTGTCGCCGTTCGCCGCCATTTTGAACTGAATTCTTGCCGGTAAATAAAGTGTCACTTCGGTTAAACAAAATTTTTTTCCAGAGTTGTCGTTCTTGCCCTCAATAGCATACCTTATAAATTCGTTCAAAATCAATTCTTACAAATCACGTGACTCAATTTGAATTCGGACTGCTTTGGCTATTATTGCATGGTTATTGTGACAAACTGAAAGTACTCGTCAATTAAGGAGTTTAAATGGATTATTTGACTGTCTAAGGTTAGAATTTGAAATAATTTCACTTTTATCATGTGTATTTTTCGTTTATCTTTCTATTGGTGTATCGTTTTATTGCAAATTTTTCGAATTAAAACGAGTAGAACGTTCAGACCTGAATCGATGTCTGTACACTAAAATTTTTGCTATGCGTTTTTGAAGCAATCCGTTAAGACCCTACGTAACAGAGAAATGTCCAAATGATAAAAAACATACGTAGGGTCTTATATTTAGGACTAGTCAGTGATATGAATGGGACCATCTAAAGACTAAATGTTATCTTTAAAATCTATGTTCATTAATAGATTAATCAAAGTGCTGAAGGCACTGAGTTTGTCCAGGTTTGAAAAGTGGAATTAGATTTCCAGCTCCAACAAAACATTCGTTCAATAAGAACAGTTCAGTGATACTAATTTGATAGGTAGACCAGCACTGTTTCGGTTCAAAACACTATCCAATAGACCTATAAAGTATACATACAACAACAAGTAAACTGGACAGACGAACACACTACTGATTTGTTGCACATAATCACCACAAGTCAAAGGGGTCATTCTTAAAATCAAGAACTTCTGCTTAAAAGTTATCATTCATGCACATTTATTTTACTGCATCTGTATGTAAAATAAATGAAGTCCACATCATTCAAAGTCATTTACCACGATCTTTAAACTTTTCCTATAGACCAGTTTACGGATGACGTCACAAGCACCTGCTACCTATATTTTGGCTGATTTACTGGTTGGCAGAAAGAAACCAATGTTTACATACATTTTGATAGCAGCAGATTTTTTAAATCAAGATAACTTTTTTATTTGTCGGCCGATTTTTATGATATTTATATTGATAGAAAGCTTTTGAAATTCATATTTTTAAAATATAAGAAAATTGCCAAAATTTTGATTTTAAAAAATATACGAGGTGATTTAAACCTGTCATTTGAACTATCTTCTTGCCGGTTTGAAGCACTAGGTTTAAACACTCGCTAATAAAAAACAATTCTTTTTTGACAAATAATTTTTAAATATTCAAAATATGAATTTCAAGACCTTTCTAGTGATATAAAATACTAAATTGTTTGATGAAAAATGACTTAGTAATTACAATTATAAAATTACTGTGTTTTCATTGTATTTACTCGCTATCATTTCTTGCCAACCAGCAAACGGTTACCTGTAGTTTTTATCATCTCCTTGTTACTATTTATAGACATCATAACAATAACAATGAACTGGTTTATAGAACCAATCTATTACATAAGGCCTAAAAAAAAAATATGTTTGTTTCTGCTTACATGCTGAAAAAAAAGATGGGTCGGTAGGTAGGGAATTTTTTTTTTTTATTATTTTTTTTTTTACCAGGGCTCGACATTAACTTTTTTTTAACTTATCCTGTCGGACAAGTACTTTTAAAAACCACTTGTCCTGAACAAAATCCAACTTGTCCTAACCTTCAGTCATACTGGATGGATTTGAAATAGTTTCAATAAGGGTAATGACAATTGTGTATGTTCTATTTAAAAAAAAGAAACATTTACTCATAATAACATAACTATTTATTTAACTGAGAATAAACAACCAACTAACAATTAACATACAACATGTATACATTGTTTTGATGGTGTTAAGTCATAACTTTTGGTACATTTAATCGTTTATGGAAAACAGATATTTTACAAAAGTTAACATTTTGGAAAGAAAATTAAATTATGCATCCAATGATGTTACTTTTGGTTTTGTATCTTCCTTTACAATAGAATAGCTAGCAAGGTCATTGCTAATTAGAAATTAAATTATTGCAAAAAAGAATCCGACGTTTTTTTTGGCGATTTTTTTCTGAAAAAAAATCATCGACAACACCAAAATCGGAAACGGACACAATGCGCTTGCAATAATTGATTTTCTTATGTTGAAAACGGAATTAAAATATTTGCACCAGAAAAAAAGTTACATGTGTATTTGTAATGCGAGGTAAAAGTCTGATTTTACCTAATGCTTTTAAAGTTAATTCACACTTTTAACACGGACATCATTTCCCATGACAAACTCACCTAATTTTAATTAAATTCCAACTTATTGCTATCTAACATGATAATTAATACACCCCTCTCCAATTGATTTCCTGTCTAACTACTAACAACGATAAGCGGCGGCGATTTTCTTTTGATCAGAGAAGCACCGCTCCATATGACGTATTTGCCATGTGCCATATTGAATACTTCAAAAACGCACCGCTATACAAGATAAAGTTTGGGACCTCAAGTATGATAGAAAATTGATTCGTGGGCGCAATTAATTTAAGGAAGGGTACGTATCAGCAACTTTCCGTGTTGACATGTCCCATTAATCTCTCCTCGCATTGATATTATAACAGCGTACATTAATAAATTAATTAACAATAAATAATCTTCGGACATAAAGTTCATCGTACCGTAATTGTTCGTTATCATAGTTTCATTAGAACATGTTTGTGCCTATTACTAATTAGTTATTTTTTAAATAAAATTTAACGGTGTTTTTTCAAGTCGCGATTTATTTGCATTCTTCACATGTTATTGTCGCATCAATGACTTATCATAATAAATATTGTTTGTAACAGTTTTATTTTAAAGTGTTGTGAAGTTTAACCAGATTTATAAACTTGGCAGCACAAAGTTATTTTCACGGAAATGTCGTTTTGTAACAGATAATAGGTGTTACAAATATTAATTATACAAAAAATAATAACAATTATCAACGAAACATTCAATAAAAGAAACGCTACAATGTGTCAAATTTGATTTACCAACAATTGCACTTGAATGGAAAAGAGTTACAAATTAAATAAAAATAAAAACATTTTGAAATTAAAATAATATTTGTGCAGAATAAATTAACTTTTAAAATAGCGCGAATTAAATTCCAGGCAGTGACCTTGATTTAATAACTTGCCCAATCTATCTTCACCCGCTGTGCTTATCGTTACGCTTATCGGTGTTAAGATCGTTTTCATATACACATGACGGATATATGGGTCACGCGGCGATCAGAGGTTTAATACAAGTCTGTCGGCGTATCGATTGAAGTTTAGGGGACGCATATTCGCGGCACTCGTAATAGAGAGCAGCAAAATAGTTACGCTTATATAAGACATTCATACAGAATGGGTTAAGACATGCTTTTTATTAATATCCCAAACTACTTGTCCCGTCGGACAACCGGCTCTATAAAGTACTTGTCCGGACCTTGGTCTCACTTGTCCCGGACAGTCGGACAATGGTTAATGTCGAGCCCTGGAAGTGCGTTCGTACCCATCCAGATTCGTCCCAGTCGGCTTAAATTAATGATTTTTTTTTCAAAGGCCGTAAAAAAGTTTCGGTCGGCGGTAAAAAGTAACGGTCGGTCGGGTAAGCAGAAACAAACGTATTTTTTTTTTAGGCCTAAGGTGATGTAACGTCTCTACTGACAACTGGCAAAAATGATGGGTCGTGACTGAATCGTTGATACCACTATTACATAAGATGACGTAATCATCCCTACTGAGACACACAACACAGCCGATAATATTCTTACGCTTGAGATACGGAACGGATTACTAGTGTATTAATGCGCCCGTCATAGCAGATGATCTTTTTGAATTGCTCTTTACATATATACTTAGGGACTACTTCTGGATTTGATAAATTTTCAAAGTGGGAAAGGGTCCGAAATACGGTAAATATATTTGTTCAGGACTGAAGTCCCGAATAAATAAAAATGAATGACATTATTTTGATAACAATAAGTTAGTAACTCTAGTTGGATCAGGCCTGCCAGTTGATGTGACATTATGTTTTTTTCATTCTGCATCAGTAGTTGCTGCAAAACATGACAAAGCCTATAAAAATTTGGCAGTTGCTAGAGTTGCAGCAAAAGTCAAAACAGCTCAATGTTTCTGGGCATGACATTAAAGGTCTTCCTATTGCCCCTGATGACACATATTTGGGTTCGAGCAACCTGTGATTGCAGCAATGCTATTTAAGATATGATTTGGGCAAGTTAAAAATATAGCTGGCTGTCCATTCAGACAACCTAGTTTAAAAATTAGCATTGAGTCCTGTGTCATGAAGTGTATTTCACTAACTGGAGCCTCACTTCATTGGGTTGTCTAGGATTGCGAAACTCCTGTAGCTCTAGCCACTGCCTAAAAATAGAATTTCAGTCTAGAATGACTGGTTTACAGGACTTATTGTCAAAAAAATTGATCTCATCCGCATTTGGCGTTTCTGCGAGGTTAACCAGACTGACCGTCAAAAAAAATTGATCTCGTCCACATTTTTAGCGAGGCTTTATAATAGTTATACTTAGGGTCTCTGCTGATAACTGACCATGCTTCAATCATCACACAATCAAATCAAGTGAGTGATTTTTTGAAGATCAAAATCATTACTAAAACAACGGCATCATGTTTTCTGATTCTGCTAGATTTGTGAATAAGTCTACTATGAATCTAACCATCTTTCTTCTATTTTTAGTCCTGGTGCACCACCTGAATATGTTGTAATACCAGATGTTGAAAATGGAGATTACAGTATGGAAGACTTTGAAAATGAACTAGAGAAGGCTCTAGATGATCGTGCTGAAATTATAGTTATTGAACAGAAAGGTTTAGGTGAAGAAACAGCTAGATGGATCAAAGTTGGTAACTGTCTACACAAAGTTGGGGTTATGAGTGGTGTCATATCTAGTCTTTACCATTTTATAGATGGCTCCAAGACATATATTGTACTTTCAAGTGGTTTAATCAGTGTACTTTGTGCCAGTGTCTATGCAATATCCTGGCAAAATGATCCATGCTGTAAGTATCAAGTCGATGACAGCGTAGAAAGACTGGAAAAAGTTATTGGAGGTTTACAAAGTGTGTCTCCTGTGGTTTTAGTTCGGAGAGATGATACACGGAGAAAAAAACTTCACAACATTATTGCCTTGTTGTCAGGCATTATATGTGCTGTGAGATTGTATAGAATGATAAAAACTTAATGAAGCTGTTGCCATAGTGATAATAAGTATAACCAAAAAAAGTTTTTATGATATAAGTGCCTTGGATTTTTGAAACAGTACTGTAGAAGTCAAAAGTTATGACTATAATTTGAAACTGTTGGACTTTATATTTGGGATTGTTATGATTTCATTCATCAAATTGCTTACAGTGAAACAATGTGGTTGATACTTCAAACAGCCTTCTGAGTATATGTATATAACTTTATATATGATAAAAGATAGCCAGCCTGTGACAGTATTTGACATTAACAGTGTCCCAGGTTTCCGAGGATTTAAAAATTTTGTGAGGAATCCTAGCGATTTTTAGCTCGGGATTCCTTTATGATCCCTATAAATTGCCCTTTTTTAAACAGAATTGAGTTCCCATGAACTGTATATATCTTATTTTTTGTAAATCTGTATCTAAACTTAAGTTTATTATTGAAGGAATTCCCAATGTTAAGGAGGAATCCCTTCAAAACTGCTAGGGATTCATTTCCTCTTGATCCCTGGTCATACAGTCAGTGTCCAATCCTGGACTATCATTCACAGATCTGTTATGGTTCTTTTGTCATTATGATCTGGTTCTGCTGTTATAAACTTGAGTTTCAACTGCATCTTGAATTTTCTTTTCAAAGTTTTTCATTTTGTAATTGTAATTTGTAACAAATACATTTAATAATAGATTTTTAGTTATCTCCCCCCAAAATATTTTGAGGGTATAATGTATGTAGGAGTCAGCTTGTCAGTCTGTTGTTTGGTCAGTCTGTAGCAATACTAGCATTGTCCACTCAATTTCTCAGTATTTATATTCACAGATTGGATTTAAACTTCACTTATATACCAGATATCCAATATTTGTTAAGGTCCATTGATTTTTTTGCAGAGTTACAGCCCTTTGATGAAAAATCGGGTCTGCTCATTTTGTCGCCACCAAATTTTTTGACAAACACCCTTTAGGGGGTATTTTATTCCATTTGTCTTTACAATTAATATCAACACAATTTTTTGTTTACTTAGATGTTATACAGTGTTTTGTATGAATAGATGGACAGCAGGATAGACAATGTTGACTTTTGTAAACGGATTGTTTTAAATTTATTGTCAGAATCAGCTCACTGTGGATTTGATCTGTAAATATATATCACTCTGTCAAGTGATGGATCAGACATTTACTTTCATCATTTATATACCCTGATAAGGCAGCTGGGCATTATGAATTACTGTATTTGGAATTCCATTAGCATATATTCTGCTGTATTCGGAACTCCATGTTCTGCTTCTTTTTCTATGTTATTAAATTTTATTACTTAGATTTATCTTTAATATTTGTTCCTTGTTGATGTGATGTAAAATGCGCGTGTGCTGAATGAATGGTAGTAACTTAGAAAATAGATCATTCATTGTATCCTAACTTGAAATAGATCATGATTTGGAGTTCAGAATTTTAGTTATCAAACAACTTATGCTATAAGCTGGAGTGATAAATTGTCTTATGTCTGAAAAAAAATGATGGTCTGTTTCAATTTAAGATCATAATGCAGTGACAATAATTTTCATTCCTACACTGTAATATATATAAAATTGTGTACATAGATTCTGTATTTCATGTTCTTTAAAGTGAAAAAAAATGAAATGCTTATTGATGTTTTAATGTGACAATGTTAGCTATAACTAATGATGAAATAATAATAGTTAAGTAAATAATTAAGTAAATAAAACATGTTTAGATGAATGGTGTTAGCTTGTACTGTGTTTCTTTAATTTTCATTAATTTCAAATTTGTCTTAACAAATCTGTCTCTAATACTTGTTTTTCAATAAGAAAAACTATTTTTGATATTAAAAACCAAATAAATGTTCATAGTAATCTAATGCCTGATATTGTTATGTTCGTAAATTTTGTAGCAGTGTTTATTATTATTTAATCAGTGCCATTTGTCATGTGTATGTTTGTTGCTTTTTTAGTTTTTCTTTATATGATGCATTATTTCTTTCAAGATACTGTCTAAATTGTAATTGTTGAATTCATGTACCGGTATATTGCGGGTTTTGGGCTAAACGGTTGTAACTCGCTCTTTTCTTATATTGAGTTAGGACTGTTTTCTGCTAAACGCGTGATATGCTAAATACTGGTATAAATGTTAATAGGGCTGTTTTGTTGGAAACAAGGTTATTGTGTTAGGAAACATAATGATATATAATGTTACATGCTCAAATGTTAGTTAGTCAGGCTTACTTAGTATGTATGTACAGACATGGTTTAAAATCTAACTATCTCTTTGGAGTTTAAAAGTTTATGAACTTAATGAGGCATAAGTCCACATATGCCAGTTTTTGTAAATTTTTATGTAGATTTCTCTTATAAGAGATGTTTCGTAGATAAGTCAAGTTTTGATAACTGGATTATTTACATGCTGTTGTACATGACATGTTTTCACAGAACAGCAGGTTGAGATTTGAATATTTTTTCCCTTATATATGCCAAAAGATCTAACACACTATGAATTACAGACTACTGATGGCGTAATTGCACTCATACAAAAAGGTCAAAAAGGTTGAAAGATTGTTGACATTGAATCTAAAGGTCGTCAAATCTTCTTACTGATCTATTTCAAAAAGGGATTAGTGAAGTTTTGTGAAACCTGAACGCAAAATAAAGAATGGACTATTTGATGTTATGCTTCTGTTGTACTTGTCTTCAATTTGATTATCAAAAGTGTTATGTTTTTTTTGTAAATGTGTGTATGTACATTCCAGATTAAAAACCTGGATTTATTTTTTGGAGAAATAAAAATTTGTTAAAAATTTAATTGATATTCTTTGTGTATTTGCAGCATTTGACTGGTTATCTCTGAATAAGAGGGACACATCTAAGGATTATAGTATTAGTCATATGTTGACAACTTTCCATAGTGACTGTCTGTAATGTTAAATTATATGTTATTTAACTGTTGGTGACACATGTACATTAACCCTGCTGATTTAAATACTCACTGCAGAACTTCTGTAAATACCACCAGTTTGAACTAATACCCATATTTATATATGGAGATTATCAAAGTGTTAAAATAAATGGGGTAAATGTATTGCCACTGACAATTGAATAAAATCTAATTATACTTTGATTGTTTTAAATCCATGAGCAAGAACTATGCTTTTACTGGTAGACATGGGTAATAATGGAACAAAGATAAAAGTACACAGTTAGTTGAATGCTTTCACTTGCTGTAAAAGTTTCTTACTCCATGTCTAGTGTAAAATGTACCCTTGAGCTGAACTTATTTGAAGTTTTTCAAGCACATTAAAGAAAAAACAACTATAAGGCAGGTATGGCACTGTGATTTCACTTAAAAGCAGTGTAAGACTGAAGAATTCTAGACTAGTCAATTAAGTCAAGGCTCATAACATTCGGAAAATTCCAAGTTGTTGTCAACCATAATTAATGGTATCATGAGTTGAAGAAGTACATTATCAGAGTATCAGGACTGTCTTGATTATCAAGGAGCAGTGGTCTAGTGGTAGGACGCGCGCTTAGGAATCAAGATGTCTGGGGTTTGAATCCCACAGTGGGCCACTAGGGGCACTGCTAATTTCCTTGAACAAGAGATTAATCTACAATTGCTTCACTCCACCCAGGTGTAAATGGTGATTTCAATGATCAGGAGTTATCTACAAGATGGTAAAGTCGGCTGAACATGTATATGGAAGCAGACTTCAAACCGCACTTTTAAAAAAAGTTCAACTCCAATTTGATTTCAATATTAAGAAACTAATTTCAATTCCTGGAATTTCTAGTTCTTAAACATAAGATCACTGGATAAAGTATGAATGGAAATTAACTCACAGCCCCCATTGCCGCTGCTTGCCGGAATATTAGGGCTGCGGCCACAGCCCCAGCTCCTACAAGATTGTATTACTTTTCTTTTGCGACAACCTTCAGCAATTACATGTTCATCGAATGAAAGTAACCTACTGTATATAAGAAGTCGCCATTGAAGCCAATCTCATTTAATTCAGACTATTAAGGCTCCACGACTTTTCCTCTCAAGTGGCTCTGATGGTTTTAATTTACTGGCCATGTTGAGCTTTCATTGTACACAGTGAAGTCACACCTAATATTCCTTATATGATCCATTGGAATGTCAACAGTATTACGAATGTATCTGTAAAGTGTACAATATATAAAATGGCAGCCATAAGCTACTAGATTTAAACAGTTTTTGGGGTTAACACCACATAGCTAGTTGTAAGTTCATTGCTGATGTGACATGTAAAATTTGCAGACAACAGGCCATCAGCTTGCACTGCAATATTGTATATACAATCTGATAATATGATTAGATTAAAGGCTTTTGTATGAAGTCTTAGGGAATACTTGACTGTGTTGAAGTCAAATATAATCTCACAAAAACAACTTGAAAACAGTCCATCAATCAAATTGGTATAAATATTTTATTATCTAGTAAATAAATGCATGTATAAAGAAATCAGATCAATCACAATCTGAACCATGACTGTTAAAGAGTAGGGCTGTCATGATATACCGGTATATTGCAACACGCAAATGTGACAATACGTACCACGGCATGATTTTAACGAACCGGTATTTGGCAACTTTTTTCATTTCATTTGAAAGTTCTTCCCTTCACGAAATAAAAGTAGTGAAACGTATGTTTTTCCATTGTCCATTCAATTTAATATTAAATTACAAAAGTTTAACCGATTTAGGCGCATCAGTCCTAAATGACTGTAAATACTTAAAGAGGCTAGATTCTATCAGTAGCTGCGAAAAAAATTTGCATTGTTTCTGTTAAATACAGCGTAGTGACAACGAATCTAAAAGCCCACAATATATTGTGGTACGTATTGCAATACGGTGCCAGCATATTGCAGTATATCGCGATACATTTATGGTGTATTGTGACAGTCCTAGTAAAGAGGCAGTGGTAAACATTCAATACACCATACAGTACATCAAGAAAGTAGGAATTAGTCATGAGTAGTTTAAACAGTAAACAAGTCATGTAATAAATATGTTGATTTGTTCTTCGCACCAATTTAGAATTCCCCTAAATCGAAGCTAAATTTATAATCACAGATGTTGGATACTAAAAATGTTGAACTGTTAACATTATGAACAATTTGAGGGTTGCCTGCAAGACTGTAGTAAGTGCATTGCATTAAAGAGCAAGTTACTATAGGCTTGCATGCAACCCTCGATAAGTTTATTCCACACAAACTTTCTTAAAAAAGTTTATTTCTTAATTGGTCAGTCAGCTAGACTTAATATACTGTTTTCTCTGTTTTAAAGCACGTTTTTCCATAATCCAAAATACAAGTCTTGGGAATATAGCTCTGAGCATTATAACTAGTTTATATGTAAATTTAGCAGGTATCACTTCAGGTTGTCTACATTCAACAGCTTTCAGTATACAGTTAGCTACTTCCTGTGGATGCCATCCTTCTGCTGTGGTAGCATCTGTCACTGTAACAGAAATAATACATACAAAGTCAGTATTTCAACCACTAGGGTTAGTTAATTATTATTATTTGTTTTTAATTGGGTTTAACGTCATATTCAACACATATGTAGGTCATATGATATACAAACGCCAGCTCTTCCTTTCCTACTATAGGTTTCCTGGACATTTTTTATCACCAGTACTAACTTACTCTGCCAGGAAGCCAACAACTCATGTATACAGTATGACCTGCCGAGACTGGGCTAGAACCTGCGATCTCAGGATTCAAAGTCAGACATGTTAACCACTATGCCACGGCCTGGGCTTTCCATTCAATAATAAAAAAACTCTAAGGACTGTAACATATGTGAATACTACTACACAAGTATACAAATTCTGCTTTCTCAGCCAGGGGCCACTTGAACCCTTGGTAAGTAGATTTTAGGGACCAAGCTTTCAAGTTACCTTACACTTAACAACAAAATACAACACAACCCACCTTCCAATATTTTTTTTATTATTAACTGAGGTAACTGATTTCAATGTTTCTGCTTTTGACTTACTATGTTTTTTGTCATTATCATAGGTGTAAGTTAAAAATTTCTAACTCATTAATTTCATGATTTCAACAGCTTTTACATAACAAAGCATAGGAATAATACTTTTCTCAGGTCTCAAAAATCAGAAATTTCAAAACCAGTCCAGAAAATCCATGCATAAGTTATTTTGTGAAAAGATTAGACAAAATGTTTACCTCCATACTGAAGTCCATCTCCACACAATGCATTTTTTGATAGATTAGTTTTAATATATCCAGGACTGACAACACATACATGTATATTATCTACAGAAGTTTCAGCTCTTAAACAATCAAAATATGCTTGTAAAGCATGTTTAGAGGCAGCATCTGAAAATGAACAATGGAAATGTCAATTTGTTTTTGTTGGGTTAAACGCCCTAGCAACACATTGTACAGGTCATATAACGGCGGTCAGTCAACCTACTTATTCTCCTGGAAAGGCTAAATCTCTGGACTTAGCTGTTAACCAACTACTAAGCTAATGCTTTCGTCAGCGACTGACAACTGCCCTACATAATTAAAAATCATTGGTAGGAGGGAGAGTGGCCATAGAAAAAATTTCATGACCAAGCTCCACAAAAGTATGCCCGCCTTGGAATCAAACCCAGCACCCCTCGATCAGTAGACTTGCGTGCTACCAACTGAGCTAGCTGGGCGGCTTAGGAAATGTCTAACTAGGTATAGTCATTATTCAATGTGTATCTATATTAAAAAGAAATTTGTAGGATATTTATAAAATTGAATGTTCTGTTTCCTTCATGTCTTGTGGCATTGTAATGTTGTTGTAACATTTTATAGTCTCCGTTTCATGCTGATACACATTCATAAACTTTACAGCTATTATCCTTAGTCATCTGGCTAATGGTCTATCTATCAATTTTATTCCAAGTCTTTTATTCCACTAGTATGCAGCCAACCTTTTGCCGAAATGTTATGATACCCACTGGAAGGTTTCAATATACATCTGAGTAAAGAGAAGCAATCGCAGGAAAATTTCTCACTCAAGGAAAGTTACAATGCCCCTAATGGGATTCAAACCTGAGATCTTTCAACCCCTAAGCATGTGATCCACCATTGGACTACTGCTTCTACCAGGCTCAAGACAAAGAATGAAGTTAGAATAATGCCTAAATCTATATAGTGTACAATATATTTACATGCTGATCTAAATCCTTGTGATATTCTTCCTTGTACAGTACTAATAGCTACAATACTTCCACCACCTGATTTCTGCATGTATGGTAATATAGCTAAAAAAACAATATTCACAGTATTAGGTTCATGTCAATTAGGTCATATAAGCTAATAGTTGGATGCTTATCAGGAGTTTAAAAAAAAAGAGACAGATGGGCAATATCTTTTCTGTGCTTCCACCAATTTCATATCAAAAGATGTCTCAGGAAGGTCCAAGAGGGGAGAAGTGCCACTTTCTGTTGCTTAGGGTTGAAGCAAGCACAGTTTCGCTCATTGCTAGAAAAATTGGAGCTATTGAGAGTGGAAAAAGGCACAAAATGATGATACAGATAGGTTAATGTATTTTTATGCATTGAAAAGTAATATCACTATAGTGCTCATTTTGGAAAATATAACTGAATGAATACAAATTTAGAATTGAAAAACTGAACCTTTCATTTTAACCCCTTTTGCACAGCCCCAGGAATGCCATGGTAACTGCAAACAGGAGTTAAATTGCCTTATTAAAATAAAAAAATTGGCCAAGTTGCATCTCAGTCAAGTTAATTAGTAATGAATAACGTGCATCTTGAAATAGCCCAAAATGCATTGTGGTGAACAAAAGACCAATTTCCAACCATGTCCTGACCAGTAAAGGGTTAATTCCAATGAGATTAACATAAAAAAGAGCTAAAACTATCTGACAAACCTTTAGTTAAAGCAATCTGGCCGAAGTAGTTGACAGTCATCAGTTTAATATGTACATCTATATCTGTGTCTTGTATAGCCCCTCTATAACTTATACCAGCATTATTAATTAGAATATCTATACTACCAAATATATTGATAGCTTTAGATACAACACTCTCCATACTGGATGTATTAGTTAAATCTACTTGTACCACAGCTAATCTGTTACTGTTCTGAAAAAAGAATGACAGCAGAAATACAGGAGCTACTTGGAATACTAGAAAGGCATTAAAGGTCAAAATAAGAACCCAACTTCCAGATTTTTTTTGACAAATAGAAGCTCAAGATGACGAACAAGAATATAATATGAAAACCACATTAAAGCCGGATTGTTCCATAGATGGGGAAAAGTTAGATTAAGTTTATGTTGTTACAAAAGAAACTTTAATGCAAAAATTACAAAGCAAAATAATCCATAATAAAGCCAGGTAGTACTTTCTAATTCTGTTTATCACATGGTATGTTATCATTGTATAAAGTTTCATAAAGATCAGACAATAAATGACTGATATATATGGTAAATAAAAATCTTCATGGAAATTTGTTAACATTACCGGACACCAGCCCACCTGGGTTTCGGCAAACTATAAGCAAAAATTTTTCGTTGGAAATCCTGCTACAAATGTATCATCATATTTTATTTATAGGACTAATCAATAGCTATTGCTACAAATAGATCATATCCTAAGCATTGGTTAGCTACAATGCAGCAATTGTTAGCACATCTTTTTTTGCTAGCTAACTACTATGAGATTTAAGAGTATTGGTTTCAAGATAGAAGGCAATATAATTTCTAATCGGCACCTAGGAGTAGAATGGTATGAATGAGATTTATTTGATCACATCACTGTATATTCTGACCTAACAAGTTTGGTAATGCTATACAGCCATGGCAAATTAACAGGAAGCATGTTACCTTGTTATTTAATGTAAATAAAGAAATGAAATCAAATGCCATGAGGCATGACAATACTGTTCAAAGGACTAATAGCACTGTTGGACATGAGGTTTTGATGGAGAATATAACTACAGAATTATACAACAAACTGAAGTGATACAAGGAAAATCCTCCTTACATTTAACATTCATAAGAATACCAAACATATTCAGATATACTTCATTAACACAAACTGCATTGTCGCCTAGTTAACACATAAAGTGGACTATTTTGATTGCAGTAGTTATTATCCCTATAATTGAGCATGTGAGGCTTAGTGAAACTGTCCATTGCAGATCTTAACAAGAATCAATCTGATTCAAACCTGATCTAAAATTTTCCGCCACATACTCACTAATTTAGATCTGGCCTTTTTCAAACGAAGGTCACGTTCAGGTGACCTTTTCTCATCATAATATTCATGACGAAATTGTTATGATACGTAACTTGTTTACATTGTTTACGTCACGCAATTTGAAATGTGCCATCCAATCGCAGACTGTGAATAATACCGCTGTTAAATTAGCATGCAAAGCTTGGTCTAAAAATAGAAATTACGAAATCAAAATGTGATTAATAGTGTTTTCATCTAGATAAAAGCTACGCATTGACTGGTCGAAACAAAGTTCATCTCGACGCGACCTTCCACGGAGAAAGTAGAGATCCTGAACGACAACGCTCTACAGGATATCTGTTTACGGAGATTTTAGCAAGAATATGCTACAGTCCACCACCATACATGAGGAAAAATACCACAAAAAATAGAGCATTGATTGAATGAGGGATAGTTACTTTTACCCTACATGCATGATACTGATGATAGTATTAGAATAAATGGTACAATACCTCAGTAGTGTTAGACTCTGCTATAATTTCATCTTTAGCTGCATTTAAAAGAGCCTCATTTCTTCCTGCCATTATTACACGACATCCATGATTGTAAAATATTCTGGCACATTCTGAAATACACAAAATATCTTATAAAGCTTAAGTAAATAACAGGGTTCGACTCTAACAGTTACACAGGATTCCGAGGCTTCAATAAACTTTGAAGAAAAGCCTGGGATTTAAGCTGGAGATTCCGTCAGGATCCATGAAAAATTGCATTGTGCATATAAAAACAAGTTTGAGTTGCCATGAATTGTTTATCACAATTTGAGACTGCAAACCTGTATCCATATTTTTTTCTTTTATTTGAGGAATCGCAAAAGTTATGGAGGAATCTCTGAAATACTGACTAGGGATTCCTTCGAAATCCCTTGATAATTAGTTAAAAGTCAAACACTGAATAATATTTTATTAACTATGTTTTTTTTTCGAGCCATGATCAAGTGGTAAGTCTACATATAGTTTTAAAACTATTAACATTTACTAGATTACTTTAAATCCGCCAGGAAGTTTTGTACGTACATGTTCTACAACTCAACTATCAGGTCCTTGATGATATTAGAAGAGGCTGAACTTTGTAGTTTACTTAGTTTTGACATAGCATAAGTCAAAGTAAAACTATTTCATTAATTTTTTTTTCTTTTTTAACATAAATTTACATAATATTAGAGCTGTCATTGACTGGGCTCAAAGCGTATTGACAATACATTGATATACGAGGGGTGTCCCAGTAAATCGTGGACTCTGTTTGTTGTGAAAAAAATATGCGCAACTTCAGCCCCAACTTTTAACTGCCAATAAATGCATGTGTTGTGAGTAAGTATGCTTAATTTGTAGACAGTTAATTAAAAAATAAAAGGTTTGCTTAAATTTATATGACACTAGGTATAAAAACACGGCGCAAGTCAACGTCATATTAAGACGTTATGTCTATGAAATAATTTTATTCACTCTCCAAGTTCCCTTGTTGTGAACAGTGACATGAACAGGCAATGTATTTACTTCATATTTACTTTAATGAATATGTTTTTATCTTACTTTTGTTACAAAATTGTTACATTAGTCTCAAAATATTACTATGGTCAATGATATAATGGTCCACGGGTTAAGTATCCAACATAAATTTTCAGTACGAAAAATTCAGTGGATATATTACAAAATGAATAATACTCTACCATATGTAGTATGCGTAAGGTATACTTAATGATTCCTTTCCTTTGTCTATGTGTTTGAATTCAAATTTATACCCATCCATGTTGTGCCAGGCTGATTATGAAACTAAGTTGCAATTACGTAGACTCAATCTTGTCCTGATGTCACATTATCTCGTTGATGTCACATTTTTGTGTTTCAGTGCAAACGCGTATTGCGCTTTTGTGTACATATTTTATGAACTGAGATTTGGTGTGATAATAAATTGATAATTTCTGCGAATGTCTATGTAAAAATAAAATGCAATTAAGAAATTAAAGTTTAAATTTTGCTGTTCACTTGAATCCAGTATAAACGAATATACAAGTGTTAAAGTGCTTGCGCCGCATGTACATACCTTGTATTAGTTAAACATTAAAATGACGCCTTTAATGCAAATACTTATAGGTAAAATGCCTAATTTGTATAAAAATATGACGAACAAACAGTCTTGTAAGTTATGATCATTATGTGACGTAAGGAAGTTATGGACAAAGTACACGATTTACTGGGACACCCCTCGTATATCAATACATACAGACCATTTATGTTGTCATAAACTCATAATAAATGTGTATTTGTTACATATGTTATACCTTGGTATCCTGCATTTAAGTGATAAGTGGTTGGTAAAAAGGATTTGTATTGACTTTAAAATTCCACTCACAAAAGAAGGTTTGTCACTCAAATTTTGACATTTATTTACCTAGATATAGGCTTCATTATGGATATTTCAAAATGCATATCGATTTTTGAACGGAAAAAATATCTACAATACATTGATATTGTTGGAATCGATGACAGCGCTACATAATATACCATATTATACCATACCTTTTCCTAATCCTGAGTTAGCACCAGTGATAAAAACTACTTTTCCATGCACCTTCACTTTCTTTCTGTTGTTTAGCAACCAATAAATAACATAAAGAAGGCCAGCTGTTCCAGCAGCAGTTAATAATTGTGAACCAACCATAGTCTCTTCAAAGTTCAATATTTAAAATTAATCTGAAAAAAAAAACAACAGACTAATTTTAATATTAACCAAGGGCACTGTTTATGATTGGCAATTGTTGACACATTTTAAATGCTCCTAGGGAAATTTAAAATAAATCAATATCGTACATGTTTAATGCAGTGCAAGTTTGATTTAAAACCAATCTCCATCAACAGATATCCTATTGACCAGTGACCACCATCCCCATGGTATAGGATCTACCAACATAACACGGGGGTAACATTGAGATGACCTTTGTGTTGACCAATCAATGCGTAGCATAATCTTATCAGCTTTTTAATTTTGTTTTAAGGCATATCCATACAGTGGAACATTTTTATTGACAGTAAATTGACAGATAGAATTTCCTTTCAAACCAATATAGCCATGAATAGCTTAAGGTCTTCAGCGAACCCGTGTTTATACTGTCAATAAACGGGTACTTAATGCCGCATCTGACGAAAATCAAAATGTTAAAAAAGCGGCTTATAAAGTTTTGGAAGCCAGAACTACGCCATGAAAGTCTTAAAATGATTGCTTAGTCTTAAAATGATTGCATACTAGCAGCTAGATGACAATCTGCTTCATAAACACTACTGACTCTATAATCTCAGTGAACATCATTGTTAACTTTTTTTTCTAATTTGAAGAAAAAGAACACATAGATTAATCCAATATAGGTCCAAGTCATAAAGACTTAAGTCACAAATTTGTGATTTGTTCTTGGGTCGCGAAATTGTATTACAATCACAGATTTACAGACGGAAATACGACTTAAGGAAATTTATTAGCATTCTAGGTAAGCATATTTATTAATTGCTTGTTATCCTAAACAATGGTAAAATCAAGCTTCAGAAATGTTCAAACTGATAATAAAAACAAACCATAAAGCAAGGGGATAAGATTACAAGGGTCAAGATCTATATCGAATGGCTAAAACTCTGACGAATGTTTGCTATCCAGAGTTGCCGTCCTTTCCCCATTCTCGTACCCAGAGTCTAGTAGGATTCTCCAAACTCCTCACAGCGGTTACGTCACGCGTTTCTACTTTAACCACTGCCTTCTCATGTATCACATGAAGCAAGTAGTACCATGTGATTAATGTTTAAATTTAAACAAGCAATAACGGTACGCCTAAAATGTGTTAGGCGTAATGTAGCGAAAAATAACATTGAATGATAAAGATGTGGTTGATTTACAAGTACTGCCAAAGAAATAAGATAAATTTAATACTAAATATATCATTAATGTCATTATGTACCAAAATTGTTTAATTCATGATTAAATTACAACGGAAAGTGAGCAAGGTCGGGAATGACCTGCGTTGTCCACCCAATAGGGTCCTTGGTCCACCTCACGCTACTTACATGATGCTTTTGTTGAGAAATCTTAAGTATTTATGAAAAAATTATATGTATATGATACTGTATAATATAACATTTATATATCAAATCAGACACGCGTATCAAAACAAGGGAAATAACCATTATCGTCAAACAATCAAAACAGTTCGAGTTGTGTCCCTTAATTAGAGTTGCGAAAATGTTTCATGGCAATGTATTGTTAAGTTTGACCCCGACCTGACCTTTATGCAAGAATATTCATCACATTGAATACGAATGTAGTATTAATGCTCGTTTACACCGTGGCCGTGAGGATTATGAGTTAAAATTTAACACACATACATACTTCTATAATTTTACAATCGCTGCCGAAGTGTAGAATAGGCGTGGTACTGATTTTCGTCGGGATATGTGTAGATAATAATTAGATGCAAATGTGTAAGTTCAGATCGGGGTCAATTTTTACGCACTATAATAAAAGTAATTTAGATAGCCGAAAAGACGAGCGTTATTGTTTACGGTCACCTTTGCGTCATGGTGGTGATAAGCGCCGCCCTTTTCAACAAATTTTTCTATCATATGACAGTGATCAGTTCATCTACTCACTATCCCCGGACAGGCCAAAACTGGACACAAGCTCATACCATTTTTTTATACTATGCACATACCTTCATTTTGATCAGGGATTTAATATAACAGGGATTTGTAACGATAAGTAAATGTAATAGATTTTCATCAAATTTCACTGTCGTCGCTATTATTTCGGCCCATACGGAAAACCATTATAACAAGTTTAAATAAAGATATTCACATGAAATTTTGTATCAGTTAGGTGTTAGGAAAAATGTGTTTCTAGATGATTTTGCGGTAAATTACACTCACAGACTGTTTTACAAAATAATGCTTTTTCCAGCCGATTTACAAGTTGCATGGAAGACATGTACATAAACATAAATCAAGTTTTTAAACTCTGGAATAGTTTGTACAGCCTGCTTCAGCCAGTTATAGACAGTGACAACCATGAAAATTAAAAAAGCACTTCGTTACAAATCCCTGTTATATAGAATCCCTGTTTTGATCTGTATTTTTGTCATAGGAAAAATGTTGAATTTCCTTCACATGCATGAATAAATTGCTGTGCTATTTAGAAATATCTGGACCTTTGGTGCAAAATGCTATTCGTAAATTTTTCATCTTGTGTTCCGAATGGATTGCTGATTCGAGCATCACCAGGCTGATTATATCCTTACATGATACCAATCTCCTTACATGGTGTTTTTGTCGCCAAAACTTGCACAAAAGACAGTCATGATGTCATGTACTATCAAGAATATTTCTCCTTAAGTTAAGTAACACTTTCTATAATGTGTATAACAATGTCTTCTTCAAAATACAGACTTATAATTAATTAATATAATTAAGTTATACGGCCTGTGTATCATTCAACTAGTCTGATAAATACAAACGCTTACTTGGAAATCACTTACTTAAGTTGATCATATCCCTTTAAATTCCAATTAATATTCTCGCAAATTATTTCCCTCTTCAGCGAAAACCATTATTTATAAGAAGCCCTGATATGTATATTGCTTCCAAACAAATACGAAATGTATTATTTCTTTTAATCAAATACCAATTTGTTAGTTCTATAAATTCGGTAAGCCATGATATTTGGCATAGGTAGACCATTTTTATAGAACGTGCATTATACTCTTAGCAATATACTTGATTGACAAGATGTTTTCTATAAAGATCAGTAATCAAGTAGTTGGTCACACGAAGAAGATTCAGAAGTTCCAAGTTTGAACACCATCGGAGTCACTACTAAGTTCATGGAACAAAAAAGGGTTTTATAATTGGGTTAAACACTGTGTCAACACAAATTATGGTCATTTTACAACGACTAGCTCACATGACGTAACGCTTCCTTTTATATCTTCATCTGTAATCAGTACTCGCCTATCCTTCCACAAGACCGACTCATTCTCTATATACGTTAATAATGATGAAAACTCGACATTAGTGTCGAATTAAATGGGAAGGGTATAAACCTGCCTGAATGAGGCTTCAACTAGCAAACCCTTTAAAACACTGAATTCTAAATTCTGTGTATAGCCTACTGCGCTTTGATCAGAGTTCAATGGTATTGTCATCAAATAGGTACCAACTAGGATTGTATAATTCCGTTGCACAATAAGGAACCTTAGTCAGTTATTTCCCCTTGTATACTCTTCAAATAGGTAGGTCCAATTAGTTGGATTACTCGGATTTTACCCTTACTTTTTAATGTCAATTTGCCAAAATTAATCTTAAATAATTTTTTTTGTAAACAATTTAATTTGTTTGAAATTCAAGCTAAGTATTGTTAGGGTAAAGACCTATCTAAATTTCATCACTTCTGTAAATATCTTTATGAACAAGAAAGATATTAGATAAAATATTTTGTTATCCTTACTTAGGAATTCAATGATAACATCCGAGGATTCCATCTGTAAGGACCTACTTACCAATTGGATTGCTTCAGCTTTAATCAGGGAAAGATAACTGACTAAAGTCTCTAATTAGTCGACTACTCAATAAAAGGAATACAAACTACATAAATTATATACCATGACAAAACTGATTAAAGCTTTTAGTATGAGAGTAGAAAACTAATCACAAATACGACTAGTTATACATGTATTTTTGCGAACAACTCATTACTAATGAGTGTGATTAGGGAGCAATGAATTCGTTATCCTCATGTACGGAAACTATAGCGGCAAATTTTAAGTTTCCTTCTTTTTACATTTCTATTTACATTTTACGTTGTTAAAGGAAATATGTTTTTCAAGTAATGGGTAACGATACTGTTATTCAGTCACATGAACCTTTAACGTTCCTCAATATTCCAATTTTTATTTTTTTTACTGGGTTTAAGACTGTGTCAACACAATTTAGGTCATTTTACGGAGTCCAGCGCACCTAACCTAGTTTTCCTTGATCTTTGTCTATAACCAGTACTGACCTTCCCTTCCACAAGGCTGGAAACTTCTCCATATATCTTATAAATGGAGGAAAATTAACATTATTGTCAAATTTTCATGGAATGATATAACCTCCTCGGGTGGGATTCCAACCCGTACCCCTTTCGGGACACGAGATTCGAAATCCCGGCACGCTACCATCTGCACCACCGACCCGGGTTCCATTTATTTCTAAATCTGTGTATTTCAACTATGTTTAGACTAGTGCCTATATTAGTAAATGCTTTTCATATTTAAAATATGATGGATCGTCTTGGTATAGCGATTAAGAACAATAAAAGAGCAGGGTTTGACACTTACTGTTTTTACCAGAGATCCTGAAGGAATCCCTAGCACTTATACAGAGATTCATCCTTAGCATTATGAATCTCTCCAATAAAAAAGGAAACGGGTTGGCAGTCACCAATTGGGATAAACAATAAGGGGCCTTAGTTATTTCCCAGTGTATATACTCTTCAAATAGGTAGGTCCAATTGGTTGGATTACTCGGATTTTACCATTACTTTTCAATGTCAATTTGCCAAAATTAATCTTTAATAACTTTTTTGTTTATCATTTAATTTGCCTGAAATTCAAGCCAAGTATTTCAGTTTAGGACGAAGAGATATCTTACTTTCATCACTTCTGTTAATATCTTAATTAACAAGAAAGATAGATGAAATGTTTTGTTATCCTTACATAGGAATTCAATGATAAAATCCGAGGATTCCAACTGCAAGGATCTTCTTACCAAATGGATTGCTTCAGATTTTATTAGGGAAAAATAACTGACTAAAGTCCCTGATTCATGGAAACTCAAATTCGCGTTAACACAGGACTATTTTCAGAAATCCTGACTGAATTCCCAACTAAAACCATAAAATTCTCCCAAGTTTTTGGGATCCTCGGAATCCCTGAACACTGTTAGAGTCGAACCTTGAAAAAGAGAATGTTATAATATGTATATTCTGGTTCCACGCGAATGTTCTTAACTACATTCACTTTTGAAGTGATAGTCTGACCAGTTTTTAGAGCATAACTGTGCTACATAAAACATAACTGTGCTACATAAAACATAACTTTTAAGTCTCTTCAAATAATTCAGAAGCCCTATCACAAATTTACAAATCACTTGAAATTAATCGACAATGGATTTTATATTAACTTGTCGCAATTCCATGTCATAGTACTGTACACTTGACATTGTCAATACTTACAATTATCTAGCGAATATATCACATTTATCTTTATTTTGTGACGAGCCTCCTGGAAAGGATGGAACTAAGGAGAGTCACTTCTTGTTTTCAGCATCATTTATAGAACAAGTGTCACGTCATTTTGATGTTTACTGAGCTTTGTTTTACAAGTTTTAAAGGTTTTCCTCGATAATTACTTAGTCATAAACAGGGGTTTGATTTGAATCACATAGATGTGTCCGGTATGGTAGCAAATGTTCCAATCCCATCCAAAACATATTCCGTTGTTTCCTTGAGCAAGAAACTATCCTACTAGCTCAGTACTGGGGGACCAGGAAGTGGACTCGAAAGTGATTAATCTAAGTTGTAAGAACTTGTTTCACAATCGAGCTAAGTAAATTACTTTAAACTTTAAACACAATAGTATGAATACCGTTTGCCTTCGGTAATAACCAAACCGCTTCATTTCGTTGACGTATGAAAATAATCATCTGCCACTTTGAATTATTCGCTTAGAACGTCTTTTAGGAATACAAATCTGATCGCTAAACCTGACAAACCTGACAAAAGGTCATTGGTTTTGAAAATGCTTTTTTTTCTATTTTTCTGTTTAGTTTTTCCGTGCACTTAGTTAAACTTATAATTTTGTACAAAGGGTTTTTTATTATATGAAACATAAGACTGACTAGAAATAATAATTGTCTTAAAACAATGGGTTTTCTCGCGTTTTCTACTTTGAACGTCTTGGGATTACATTCTCATTGCAAAACTTCCAACATCAAAAGATAATTGATTAAAAACATTTCTTTCTTCAGTTTTATTCTTTTATGTTAGGTTTCCATAATAACCTTACTTTAATGTTATCTGAAAAATGATTGCCTTTTTGATATGATGTAAGGAATATGACCTACTAAAATAACTAGTTTCTCTAAAGTAATGGATTTTCAACGTGAAGATCGTTTATAAATGGTTGCATGTCCGTGATCAGGATATAAATTTAATTCGAAAAATATTCAGATATGTAACGAAATATAACTGTAGCTGTCTTTGTCATTTGGAATTTAGTATTTCTCGAGGAACGACTTAGCCAAGTGTTTATAGTACGGAACTGATAATAAGCAAGCTCCGCATCGCTTCAAGTTCTTTATTAACCAACTTGGCTGCTTGAATAAGCAAACAATTTAGACATTCTGACAGGGTAAAAATAGACTCAAGAATGAGTAACTATAGAGATGTATGTGAAGACAGCAGTAACAGCAGTACAGCAGTACAGCAGTACAGCCCTACTGCCAGAATTTTCGGCAGTACAGCAGTACAGCCCTACTGCCAGCAGTACAGCCCTACTGCCAGAATTTTCGGCAGTACAGCAGTACAGCCCTACTGCCAGAATTTTCGGCAGTACAGCAGTACAGCCCTACTGCCAGAATTTTCGGCAGTACAGCAGTACAGCCCTACTGCCAGAATTTTTGGCAGTACAGCAGTAGAGCCTTACTGCCAGAATTTTAGGCAGTACAGCAGTACAGCCATACTGCCAGAATTTTTGGCAGTACAGCCTTACTGCTAGAATTTTTCGGCAGTACAGCAGTAAAGCCTTACTGCTTGAGTTTTCGACAGTACAGCAGTAAAGCCTTACTGTTAGAATTTTCGGCAGTACAGCATTACTGTTAGAATTTTCGGCAGTAAAACGTTACTGTTAGAATTTTCGGCAGTAGGGCAGTACTGTTGCAGACTGCTGTATCATTCTAGCAAATCATTCTTTATTTTGCCTCTCAGAATTCTCAGATCATAAAAGTTATATGTTTGAATTCTCTATAAGGTCCAAAATTAAAAAAAAGAACAAATAGAGCCAATCTAGGATGTGGGATATGTTAAAATCAATACTGACAACTCATGTATAGGGTATGACATCGTACCGCGACCGGACTCGAACCCGTGATCTCCGGATTCGAAGTCAGACATGCTACGCCACTGCTGCAGCTAAATAAAGAAGTAGAATGAAGGAACACATTTAGTGATCCGAGGACTTGGATAATTATATACATGTTTTTTCTTGTTAGGTTTATATCTATGTTTTATTTACAAAAAAAAAATGTTCTACACGATCACAAGTTACTGCTGGTTCTTGTGACACTATGACCATGACATATTCCATTTACTTCCCATTTTCGGAAAGCTGAATGAACAAGCTTTCTTTTGGTATATAATACTGCTACAAGTTCGAGTAAGTATTTAACTCTGGATGAGTTATATAACGAACAGTTTTTCATTTTTTTTTAATTCTCTACACAGAGAACTGCTTCAAACGTACAGAAGGACCTATCTCTGATGGCAATATTTGCAACGTAGTTGTAACAATATCAACGGCAAAAACATGTTTATGCAATGTTTACAAATAACCATAAAGAATAAAAAATACGGCTTTATTAAGTGATGGAAGTGCTTCAAGAAATATACTAAATATTTTTTGTTTGGTAGGTACCTTTTTTACAAAAAAATGTCCTGCACTACCGCAGGTTACTGCTGGTTCTTGCGACATTATGACCAAAATATATGCCATAAAATACACGTTTTCTGAAAGCTGAATGAACAAGCTTTCATTTGGTATATAATACTGCTACAAGTTCGTGTAAGTATTTAACTCTGGACGAGTTATATAACGAACAATTTTCAATTTTTATTTCATTTCTCTACACAGAGAACTGATTTAAACGTACAGAAGGACCTATCTCTGATGGCAATATTTGTAACGTATTTGTAACAATATCAACGGCATTACATGCATATGCAGTGTATAAAATAACCATAAATAATGAAAAATACGGCTACATTGAGCGATCGAAGTGCTTCAAGAAATATATTCAATATTCTAGTTTGGTAGGTACTTTTTTACAAAAAAAATGTCCTGCGCTACCGCAAGTTACTGCTGGTTCTTGCGACATTATGACCAAAACATATGTCATAAAATTCACATTTTCTGAAAGCTGAATGAACGAGCTTTCATTTGGTATATAATACTGCTACAAGCTCGTGTAAGTATTTAACCCTGGATGAGTTATATAACGAACAGTTTTTTAATTTCTATTTGAATTCTCTACACAGAAAACTGATTCAATCGTACAGAAGGACCTATCTCTGATGGAAATATTTGCAACGTAGATGTAACAATATCAACGGCAATAACATGTTTATGCAATGTTTAAAACTAACCATAAAGAATATAAAATACGGCTTTATTAAGTGATCGAAGTGCTTCAAGAAATGTACTAAATATTTTTGTTTGGTAGGTACCTTTTTTAAAACAAAATGTATTGCACTACCGCAAGTTACTGCTGGTTCTTGCGACATTATGACCACAACAGATGCCATAAAATACACATTTTCTGAAAGCTGAATGAACAAGCTTTGATTTGGTATATAATACTGCTACAAGTTCGTGTAAGTATTTAACTCTGGACGAGTTATATAACGAACAATTTTCAATTTTTATTTCATTTCTCTACACAGAGAACTGATTTAAACGTACAGAAGGACCTATCTATGATGGCAATATTTGTAACGTATTTGTAACAATATCAACGGCATTACATGCATATGCAGTGTATAAAATAACCATAAATAATGAAAAATACGGCTACATTGAGCGATCGAAGTGCTTCAAGAAATATATTCAACATTCTAGTTTGGTAGGTACTTTTTTACAAAAAAAATGTCCTGCGCTACCGCAAGTTACTGCTGGTTCTTGCGACATTATGACCAAAACATATGTCATAAAATTCACATTTTCTGAAAGCTGAATGAACGAGCTTTCATTTGGTATATAATACTGCTACAAGCTCGAGTAAGTATTTAACCCTGGATGAGTTATATAACGAACAGTTTTTTAATTTCTATTTGAATTCTCTACACAGAGAACTGATTTAAACGTACAGAAGGACCTATCTCTGATGGCAATATTTGTAACGTATTTGTAACAATATCAACGGCATTACATGCATATGCAGTGTAGAAATTAACCATAAAGAATGAAAATACGGTATATTAAGTGATCGAAGTGCTTCAAGAAATATACTAAATATTCTTGTTTGGTAGGTATCTTTTTTACAAAAAAAATGTCCTGCGCTACCGCAAGTTACTGCTGGTTCTTGCGACATTATGACCAAAACATATGTCATAAACAACACACTTTCTGAAAGCTGAATGAACGAGCTTTCATTTGGTATATAATACTGCTACAAGTTCGTGTAAGTATTTAACTCTGGACGAGTTATATAACGAACAATTTTCAATTTTTATTTGAATTCTCTACACAGAGAACTGATTCAAACGTACAGAACGACCTATCTCTGATGGCAATATTTTTAACGTATTTGTAACAATATCAACGGCATAACATACATATGCAATTTATGAAAATGACCATAAAGAATGAAAAATACGGCTACATTTATTGATCGAAGTGCTTCAAGAAATATATTCAATATTCTTGTTTGGTTTGTACTTTTTACCAAAACAATGTCCTACGATACCGCAAGTTACTGCTGGCTCTTTCGACAATATGACCAATACATATGCCATAAAATTCCCCCTATTTTAAAAGCTAAATGAACAAGCCTTCATTTGGTATAAAACACTACTACTACTTCTCGTTTGTTTTTTACACCATATTAGTTTTATAAACAACATTTTGTTCATTCGAATTTCTACGCGAATCCAAGGTGTTTTTTTTTCCAGAATATTATTCAACGTGATTACAAGTTACTGCTGGTTCTTGTGACGCTAAAAACGAAAACTATGCCATTTAATACCTATTGTCGTAAAGCTGAATGAACAAGCTTTCAATTGGTATATAATACTACAACCAGTTCGAGTGAGTATTGCACACTGAACTAGTTTTATTGCGAACATTTGTTCAATTTTCATTAGAATTCTCTACTTTGGTTTGGATTAATGTGTAGGTAGGACTTTTTTTTCTATGTCAATATTTGTTGCAAATATGGATAAAAACCAATGAAAATTTATATCAAAATAACGGGAAAAAAAATACGATTTCATAATCATAAGAAAGTTTTTTTCTATAATGGTTGAAATAAGTGCTCTAATGGGTTGGTTATGTTCAGATACTTCGCTAAAAATTTCACTTCGCTCAAAATTTTACTTTGCTATAGTAAGTTACTGCTGTTATTTTTTATCCGAAGACCGGGTCTGTGTTCCATTTAATATACATATTCACAAAGCTGAATGAACAAGCTTTCATTTGGTATATAATACTGCTTTATGTTCAAGATAGTTTTCCACTTCGGATATGTTTTATTAATGACATTTTTCGATTTCCATTCGAATTATTCATCTGGAGTTGGAAATAAATGTGCGTATATAAGGCCCATCTTCAATGTCAACATTTGTTACAGATCTGCATCAAAAGACAAGAATTATTTATATCGAACTAAAGATAAAACATGCACGATTATATCAACATGAATTACATAATACTGGTAGAAGTAAGAGCTTAAGCGTTGATTATGTTCACGTATTTCGTACAAAATTTAACATCGCTTTATATTGCGAGTTACTGCTGTTTTAGTGTTATTATGGTCATTAAATATACTATTTAACATACATTTTCAAAAAGCCGAATGAACAAGCTTTAGTATGGTATATTATTCATCTCAACTGTCATGTTAGATTTTATACACTGAATAAGTTTTTCTTATGACAAATTTTTCAATAATTTCATCGTGGTTATCATTCTTGATATTTTCTCCGCCGAATGAAATATTTAGCCGCAGATTAAACTTGCGTACCGAATATCTGTTAGATGTTAAACGTTTGATTTTGAACAAAATCATTCCCTTTCGTAAATCTTATCTTGCACGTATGATAAGTCATGTTATATTTGATAAGTAAAGTGTAAGAAAATAATGCAAATAAAAACAGAATAATCATGGTTCATGTTATAAAATTAACTTGTATTTTAGATCAACTTCCGGGTATAGAAAGACAGCGGAACCAAATTGTTTTCGCGAAAACATTTTTTTTACGCAAACAAATTATTATGTGAAGGACTTTCGTAACAAAACTAGCTCATTTAACGTGTTTTATAATATGCTTTCATAAATATCAAGTTTGTTTGAATAAAAACCATATCGTATTTATGTAACAGGTGGTAACGAATATGTAAAAATGAAAAATCAAGTTGTTTCCGCTATCTATCTTTACCCGGAAGTTGGTCTTAAATGCGGAGAAAATATCAAGATTAATTACCACGCTGAAAGAAATGTCATAAGATAAACTTGTACAGTTTATAAAAACCAACATAACAATGTATCATGTATAAAATTAAAGCTTGTCCATTCGACTTTTTGAAAATGTATATTAAATGGTATATTTACCAGTCACAACAACACCAAAAACAGCAGTAACTTACAATATACATGTAAAATGGTATTAAAATTTGCACGAAGTACGTAAACTTTACCAACGCTTACGCTCTTTTTTTCAACCACTAATAAAACAATTCGTGCTGATGTAGTCGTCCATGTTTTCTCTTTATTTATGCAGATCTGTAACAAATATTGAGAGAAGTCTTTAAATCTGCACATTTAATTTGAATCCCGAGTAAACATTCTAAACTTGGAAGTTATGTATTAAATTAAATATATCCGATGTTGAAAACTATCGACAACATAAAGCAGTACTATATACCAAATTAAAGCTTGATCCTTTAGCTTTGTGAATATGTGTATTGAATAGTATGTTTACCCAGTCATTGGATCACAAAAAACAGCTGTAACTTACAATAGCGAAGTTAAAGTTTGAACGAAGTACGTGAACATAACCAACCCTCAGAGCTCTTATTTCTGCCAGTATTAAAGTAATGAATGTTAATGTAATTGTCAATGTTTAATATGAATTACCATTGTTCTATATCCATATTTGCAGCAAATTTGAAATTTAAGATAAGTCCTATCTGTACATTTAATCCAACGCCGAGTAGGGTTCGGATAAAAATTGAAGAGCATATTCCTAATAAAACTCGTTCAGTGTGAAATTTTGCCACGATCTGGTAGAAGTATTATATACCAAATGAAAACTTGCTCATTCAGCTTCACGAAAACGGGTGATAAAAAGCATAGTTTTAGCGTCACAAGAACTAGCAGTAACTTGTAAAACTTTTTGGAAAAACACAGGGATACTAAATCTACAAGATTTTTTAAAAGTTTTATTATAGATTATTATCTTTAGCCGTAGTCTTTTACGCCTATTTAATACATACATGTAAAACCCTAGATTTTTTAAACATATTCGATGCAAATATTGACATCACAAACAGGCGCTATCTGTACGTTTAACTAAGTACTCTGTGTTGAGAGTTCAAACGAAAATTGAAAAACTGTTCGTAATAAAACTCATCCAGCGTAAAATACTTAAATGAGCCTGTAGCAGAATTATATACCTAATGAAAGCTTGTTTATTCATCTTTACAAAAATGGGCACTACAAAGCATACTTTTCATTCATAACGTCACAAGTATCAGCAGTAACCTCTGATTGCAAGGGACGTTTTTTAATAAATCACTTAAATTTTAGCATCCCAAAACGAATGTATAATATGTATATATATATTTTTAAACAGTCAAGTACTTACAATGTTGTTTGTAGCTGAGTTCTTTCATTCTTCATTCTTATTTAGATAAATGTTACGTCATAGCTTTTTTAAACACTGTTGGAAAACATTGGCATCAAAAAACAGGCCCTATATGTATGTACAATATGGACATTCGCGTAGAAATTCAAATGAAAAAAAATGTTATTTATAAAACTAATATAGTGTCAGAAAAAACAAGAAGAACTAGTAGCAGTATTATATACCAAATGAAAGCTTGTTCATTCAGCTTTCAGAAAATGGGTATTTCATGGCGTATGTTTTGATCATATTGTCGCAAGAATCAGCAGTAACTTGCGGTAGCGTAGGGCATTTTTGTAAAAAAGTACATACCAAACAAGAATATTGAATATATTTCTTAAAGCACTTCGATCACTCAATGTAGCCACATTTTTTATTCTTTATGGTTATTTTTATACATTGCATATACATGTAATACCGTTGATATTATTACAAATACGTTGCAAATATTGTCATCAGAAGTAGGTCCTTCTGTACGTTTGTATCAGTTCCCTGTGCAGAGAATTCAAATAAAAATTGAAAAACTACTTGTAATATAACTCATCCAGTGTAATCTACTTACACAAACTTGTAGCAGTATCATATACCAAATGAAAGCTTGTTCACTTAGCTTTACGAAAATGAGTAGCAAATGACACAGTTTTTATATCATAGCGACACAAGAACCAGCAGTAACTTCTGATTACGAGGGTTATTTTTTGTAAAAATATGTTTATTTTACTAACCCAATAGAACTCATCCAGGGTAAATAACTTACACGAACATGTAGCAGTATTATATACCAAATGAAAGCTTATTAATGCAGGATATTGTCGCAAGAACCAGCAGTAACAAGAGGTAGCGTAGGACATTTTTTTTTGTTAAAAGGTATCTACCAAACAAGAATATTGAATATATTTCTTGAAGCTCTTCGATCACTTAATGAAGCCGTATTTTTCATACTTCATAGTAATTTTTATACAATGCATAAACATGTTATTGCCGTTGATATTGTTACAACTACGTTGCAAATATTGCCAACAGAGATAGGTTCTTCTGAACGTATAAATTAGTTCTCTGTGTAGAGAATTCAAATAAAAATTGAAAAACTGTTCGTTATATAACTCATCCATAGTTAAATACTAACACGAACTTGTAGCAGTATTTTATACCAAATGAAAGCATGTTAATTTTACTTTACGAATATGTGTAATTTATGGCATATGTTTCGGTCATATTGTCGCAAGAACCAGCAGTAACTTGCGGTAGCGTAGGACATTTTTTGTAAAAAAGTACCTACCAAACAAGAATATTGAATATATTTCTTGACGCACTTCGAACACTTAATGTAGCCGTATTTTTCATCTTTTTTTGGTTATTTTCATACACTGCATATACTCTTTATGCCGTTGATATTGTTACAAATACTTTGCATATATTACCATCAGAGATAGGTCCTTCTGTACATTTGAAACAGTTCTCTGTGTAGAGAAATCAAATAAAGATTGAAAAACTGTTCGTTATATAACTCATCCAGAGAAAATTACTCACACGAACTTGTAGCAGTATTTTATACCAAATGAAAGTTTGTTCATTAAGCTTTCAGAAAATGGGTATTTTATGGCATATGTTTTGGTCATATTGTCGCAAGAACCAGCAGTAACTTGCGGTAGCGTAAAACATTTTTTGTCAAAAATGTACATACCAAACAAGAATATTGAATATATTTCTTGAAGCACTTCGATCACTCAATGTAGCTGTATGTTTTCATTCTTCATGGGTTTTTTTATGCATTGCATATCCATGTTATGCCGTTGATATTATTACAAATACGTTGCAAATATTGACATCAGAGATAGGTCGTTCAGTACGTTTGAATCAGTTCTTTGTGTAGAGAATTAAAAAAAAATGAAAAACTGTTCGTTATAAAACTCATCCAGAGTTAAATACTTACACAAACTTGTAGCAGTATTATATACCAAAAGAAGGCTTGTTCATTCAGCTTTCCGAAAAAGGGAAGTAAATGGCATATTTCATGGTCATAGTGTCACAAGAACCAGCAGGAACTTGTGATCGTGTAGAACATTTTTTGTAAATAAAACATGGATATAAACCTAACAAGAAAAAACATGTATATAATTATCCAAGTCTTCGGATCACTAAATGTGTTCCTTCATTCTACTTCTTTATTTAGCTGCAGCAGTGGCGTATTGGTTAGCATGTCTGACTTCGAATCCGGAGATCACGGGTTCGAGTCCGGTCGCGGTACGATGTCATACCCTATACATGAGTTGTCAGTCTCGTGGTAGGGTATTATAGTAGGAAGAGCTGGATGTCGTATATACATTGTATAACCTAAATGTGTGTTGAATGCGACGTTAAACCCAATTAAAACAAACAAACTTTTTTTATTTTCATATTTCATAGTATTGATTTTAACATATCCCACATCCTAGATTGGCTCTATATGTTCTTTTTTTAATTTTGGACCTTATAGAGAATTCAAACATATAACTTTTATGATCTGAGAATTCTGAGAGGCAAAATAAAGAATAATTTGCAAGAATGATACAGCAGTCTGCAACAGTACTGCCGCCCTACTGCCGAAAATTCTAACAGTAAGGTTTTACTGCCGAAAATTCTAACAGTAATGCTGTACTGCCGAAAACTCAAGCAGTAAGGCTTTACTGCTGTATTGCCGAAAAATTCTAGCAGTAAGGCTGTACTGCTGTACTGCCGAAAAGTCTGGCAGTAGGGCTGTACTGCTGTACTGCCGAAAAGTCTGGCAGTAGGGCTGTACTGCTGGCAGTAGGGCTGTACTGCTGTACTGCCGAAAATTCTGGCAGTAGGGCTGTACTGCTGTACTGCTGTACTGCTGTTACTGCTGTCTTCACATACATCTATAGAGAGACATAATTTGTTGTATGTAAACTAATAGAGTAAAATATTTTCCTGAAGTATTGTATTGATATTCAAATACCGGTAATCCACATCTAGGGGTTAATTGCTGTCGATGAGTGAGTTGAAGTATGAAACCTAGACTATTTAATGTGGTTACTTGAACTAATTTTCTTACAAGTTACAATTTGTATGATTTGTATGAGCTCCGATTAAAACACCTCAGTGATTAATAAACCTCAAATGATAGTTCATAATATAATGCCAGGGTGAAAAAGCGGCAAATGTACGTGTTATATGATAGTGTCATCTTTGTCAAATGTCACTGGGACATCAAAATTCAGATTGACTTATTTCGTATTAAGATTGTGTTATACGTCTGTGTGACCTGTGAATTGTTCCTATAATTTGATCAGAGTGTCTGCAAATACAGAACTAATCCCATAAATTTGAAAGATTCCAAATGATCTAGATCCTGCTAACTAACATAATTATGTAAAAAGTAAATGGAACTTGCTGCACCTATACTAAATGCTGGAAATTTGGAGTTTGGTTCGAATCATACAACGCTATATTATTCGCGTAGAACTATATACTAGTACTAGTACTAGTATTCTAATTTTACTACAGTATCCAAGCAAGTTAGTTGTAAGACATTTAAAAAAAAAACCGGGCCGGCAGGTCTAGCATGGGCATCAACTCTAATAATGGAGATTTTTGTTAATTTCGTAACCTGGGCAGCGTATTTTCAAAAATCTTACTGTAACTTAGCTAATCAATATAGTGTGATTTACGACGAAAATCAGTCGTAAGACCTTTGATATTACCGACCCCTGCCTTTCTGTCCAGTTGACTGTTTGCGGACTTCAAATCAGTGTATTCTAGCGCAGATAGAGGGTCATGGGTTCATTTCAAACTATCAACTGTGATTACTGTGAGAAAGAAAGCGATTACTTTGTCTTAGGAAATGTTGTGTATACAGTATAACCAGTCTTGAGCAGCACCTACGGAGAGGGACTAGATGGGGTTGCTGTATAGAGGTTGTTGCTCTGCATGCAGAGGTTAAATTCAATTAAAATTTTCTTAAGGACTGTGTCAAAAGATGTTGTTGTGCAGAGGATTTGTTCTGTAGAGGGCCGCTATACAGAGGTTATACTGTACACTCAGAACACTATGTTTGTTTAATCCAAAAGTTTAATTTTTCTTGCCCTATTTAGTCACATTTTTCAAATGTAATTTCCACCGTGTACAGCGCAGTTGTCAGTTTCTTTCTGTGGAAGGATATTCGTCAGAGAAACATTGTTTGTTGAGCCGGAAAATGTTATTTACTAAATTAAAAAAATAGTAGTGTAAATTCCCACTAAATCTGAATGAAAGCATGCTTAAAAGTCACGTGTTTTTTAATCTATTCAAACAACATAAAATTATAAACTCTTATAGGTCGTGAAAGCATTGAAAGCGAAACAATGTAGCTGCATGAAGCCGTCTGGGTCAGGTTGACAACTTTTAAGCGGTATTTGATTTCATTTCTACGTCATGGTTGATTATAGATTACAACAGAGGAAATAGTCTGATGCACCGAAATGAATATGTTTAGTTCCGTTTTGTGACAATTAAGGAACATTAATAGTTGGAGCTGATGTTTCACACGACATTTAGTGGTAGAGAGTTTATCGAACTATTAATATAAAGTCATTGTGGCAATATTATCTTGTATGTATTTAACAAAACATATATCTTCCGTATTTAATACGGTTGTTTGTTTATTACATATAATTTCTTAGGCTGATAAGCCCAAAAGAAAACAAGACATATACATATTTACATGTTACAAAACAAACATAAAAGACGTACAATATGAAACATTGGAAAGGTACATGTAAGGTACCATATTTGAACTATGGACGCACACAAAATGTAAGGAAATACGTTTCCACGTTTCCACGTGTTGGTGTTATACCAAACTAGCACTAGCTTTTTTAGTTCATATCGCTCAATGTGCGTCCATCGTCCAAAAACTTGTGTGTCATGCAAAAAGTACAATTCAGTTTGTAGTACAAATAAGTTTAAGATGAGGATCACATCAGCAATCCCAAACAATAAAGTAATGTGCATCTAGTTAGTAATTACTGACGTGAACCTCATCTCCTATATAAAACATGTACTGTTAAAGTAATATATCTAAGTACATACATATACATATTACTGTCATCTCATACATGTTTACACTTTCAATGACATAGGTAAATGTATATAATAATCATTATAACAGACACTATTATTGATAGATATGTTTGTTTCCATGTTCATCCTAAGCAAAACATTTTTTAAATGTATTGCATATGCATTATTAGTCTTAAACTTCAATTTCATTATACAGTACAGTATGACCTCTGCAGAGGGGCCCTCTCGTCTGCTTGCACTTTTTATATTTTATGTTAGGCTGGATAGATTTCTTGGACACTTGTGACTACTACCCCGCAAATAGCGACATCTTTTCTCTCACAGGGGATATAGATATTTAATATTGGATGGCATATTCAGGGAATTGTACTGTCGCGGCCATAAATAATAAACCCGCGATCCCTAGATTCGAAACAAGATTAATTGTTAAATATTTGTAAACCCTAATGTCTAAATCAAGTGTATCTCAACAGACAACAATGTATTCTTTCTATATAATATATACAAACTGTCAAGTTTACTAAAAACGTCTATTTTTTACATTGTAACAAGACTTATGCAGTCTCGTTTCCTGCTAGCGACTGTTTAATTACATCTGAAACATGTCTGTTTCCTAACAACCTTTACTATCTAAAGGTTTTATAACTTATAATACATGGTTATTGTCTATAAGACCGGATATACAGGCTTGGATATTGTCTTAATAGTAGCAATGCAAGTTTTAGTAACACAACTTCAACAACAAGAGGACTAAAATGACATTTAGTCTCTGACGCGAATACAAAATAAGTGAACATAGAAAAGACAGTGAAATCGATCGAATTACTGAAGATACAGGTGATCAACATATATTTGGTATGTCTCTATATGTCTTACATAATAAGGTATTGGTATAACCTCTGCAAAGTGGTCCTCTGCAGAGAAAAAACATTACAGAACATCTTTTGATATTTTCTTTAGTAGTAATTGCAATTGAATTTAACCCCCACAGAGCATCAACCTCTGAACAGCAACCTACTTTAGTCTCTCCCAGTAGGTGTTGTTCAAGAAAGGTTGTACTGTAAATTTATGCATCCGACACTGGAAAAAAAACACGAAATCGTATTGACATAACAAAATGGATATGTAGGTCGTAGGTAATAAGAACACTTGTTTCAGTATTTGAAGTTACCTGTTATTGTTTATTTGAGCAATTAAGAGTCGAGATTTTGTTTAATGATTTATTATAGTTGAATGATACGTTCTTTCGGATAATGATTGTAACTATTTTTTTTAAAAACTTGATACCAGTTCTGTGTTTCAGAAAAATGTATATTATGTACATATGTTATTGATTGTGCTTATCATTATTACTAAACAGGACTTCTATATGGAAATATGTGAACCATTTACCAAATATTGTATTCACTGATAGAGATTGTAGCAAATTAATAAGATATTTGAATACTTTTCGGACAGTATTAATGCACACTGAATTTAGTCAAAAGCTAGTATTGCTTGATTCATCTTCATCTGTCATTTTTAAAAAAACGCGCTATATAAAAACTTCTATATTTTTGTATATAAAATGCAGCGGCCATACCACAATTAGTTGTCCTTTTTGTCAAAACACCAATATGCTTGTCATTTCATACGATTGTTTTTTTTAATTTACAAATTCCCAAAATGCGTAGGCTCTAAATACTTCTCAACAATAAATCAAAAGTCTTACGAATTCAATGTTCGTTTTGTTTCAGGATTGTTCAATGCATGTTTTAGAAATTCACAATTTCGTGTAATAATTCATTAAAAAGATCTAAACTGGAATGAACAAAAGAAAACATGAGACAGTTTACGAGCGTATAATTCCTCTCAAACACGCACATTGAACGACTTAATCATATTTTGTGAACTGAGATTTTCTGACATTTTAGTTCTGAAAAAAACAACAACTAAAAGCTTTTATTTCTTTGAAAATCGTAGAAAGTTCTAAATTCATACAAAATACTAATTTCGCCTTTGGTTCATGTTTCATGCATTCAATTAAACTAGAAACTCCTCATAATAATGAAGTACCAGCTTTGTCATTGATAGCTAATGTTATTTTTAGTGTCCCACTACACACACTCCAATAAATGTTACTTTGATAAATTACACTTTATAAAAATAAACGATACCAGAACGTTAAAATTTGAAAGCACTTTTACAAATAAATAAATAAAAATAACTCCATTTATAGCGGTATATCCTAGTACAGTAATGCCGACATATTTAAATCACATGTTTTTGAAAATATGCAAATTGTAACAAACACATTTAACCTTTATGCACAATACAACATTGTTAATTATGTAAAGTGATTTGACCACTGTTTTACCATGCCAATTGCAAATTTAGTTTAATCGTTAATTGTTTCTCTCAACCTTCCTACATCTCGTTCTATATCATTTGTAACTTATTCTGCCCGGATATAAAATCAGCTTTGCCTGTTTACTAGTAACACTTGCTACATTACATGTAGTCAATAACTTTTCCCAATTCGTAAAAAATCAAATTCCGTGTCAAATTGTCAAATATAGTATGACCGGTCGAAGGCGTTATACGAACCCGGGTCCCCAGATTACCAGTGAAACATACTACTGTTGTTCCAAGGCTTTGACTCATGCCCAATGTTTAAAATAATATAAATGTAAGCATCTTACTTTCTGTAAAAAAACCGATTTATTCTTGGAAATAATTAATTACTTATTATATAACAAAAAAGAAATAAAACACGTCTAAAGCTATTGAAAGCAATACGTCTAAGTGAAAGTTGTGTCAAGTCGGAGAACATGCTTACATATCATCCTATGTCGAACTAAATTTATATGTATATTATATATATTTGAAAGTTCTTTATGTACAGTGTCAGCACATACGTTTATTAATAGAAAATGCAGACAATTGTATATCTAATATGATTGATGAAGTATTTAGGTGGAACCCTAATAGAATAATGATCAAATTATTGGAGCAGACGATCTACAAATAGAACTGTCTTCTTACGTAATCGAAGTGTTGCATCTATTGCAATATCTATGATGACAAATGTCTTACCTTGAAGTCGAGCATCGATATTAAGTAATTGTTGTTATATGATATTTCTCAAAATATTCAAAATATTGCTTTATATAATTCATGATGATTGCACACATTTTGCATGAATATGATTTAATTTTGCCGCATGAACGTTTCTCAAAAAGCTTGACAGTTTTTTGTTGAAAAGTACGAACTGTATTCGTGTTGTTTTCCTTAAAAATTGATGTTTTTTGTTTTGTTTTTTATTTATGGTTCTTTTGTATAAAGTATAGCAATTTTCTACCACACATTAATTTCTCAACCTTTTGGATACAAGTCACATTGTTCTAATCCATTTTACAATAGGGTTCATGATACAAAACAATGATGTAAAGTGGTTGGATACAATATAGAATTTAATAATTTATTTCGAAACTTAGATCTATACAGATAAACTGACGATTTGTTGAATGTAGCTGAAAAAGTCCGGGTCGATAGCGCAGTTGGTAGCGCACCGGAATTTGGAATCTCGTGTCCTGAAGGTGTTACGGGTTCGAATCCCACCTGGGAGGTTATATCCTTCCATGAAAATTTGACAATAATGCAATTTTTCCTCAATTTATCTGATAATATGGAGAAGTTTCCGGGCTTGTGGAAGGGTAGGTGAGTACTGGCTATAGACATAGTCCAGGAAAGCTAGGTTAGGTGCACTTAACGCCGCAAATGACCTACATTGTGTTAACACGGCGTTAAACCCAGTTAAAAATAATGTAGTTAAACGTATACTTTTATGTAGTATATTGTTTAGCAGCATTTTCATTAATAATATAATAATAATAATATTTATTTGGCATAGTGTACACATAGCATAATTACATTAATATATATCACAGCATGTTGTAATTAACCATGACAAGCACACCAACGCCAGGGATAGCACAAAAAGGGCAAGCCCTTATTTCCATTGTGGTCCCTTTCAATCTTTCTACAAAAAATATCATTTTTGTTGCTTGGGATATGAGCGCTCTTTTACATGTGTAATTTGTATAAGTAATATAACTGAATGTTCACCTATAATTGAAAGCGTTCTTGAGAATTTGTATAACTTGACATTTTGTAATCAATATAATATTTTTATAAAATAGAGGCTACCTTTTCAATGAAAGAAATCTAATGACATGACCTTCAAATATTTTGTTTTTGCAATAGAAAATTCAAATGTTTCAGTTTGCATTAAAACGTGGTATTACAATATTAATAAGAGAAAATGGAAAATTGTAAACAAACAAACAAACATGCAAAACTAGACGCGTTAAGCTTTGAATGTTCATTATGGTTTCCTTTAATATTACGAAAGCCTTGATATTCATTGTATTTTTTTATTAGATAAACAATGAACAGTAAGTATAATTTTCTACCGGAATTTCAATTCTAGTATAGTCTTACATACTACAAGAAACGACACATGATGTTCTACCACTTCCAGGACTGTTAACATTGCGTATTGGGGCATAATTTTAACAATCTTTGTACAGAACCTTTAATACGATGCCACATGCCAAATAGCAAAGCTCTAGTAGTTTTAGAGAAACATTTCCTAATATAACTCTATGTAAATCTTGTGACCCTAAGGCGGGGCCAATTTTGACACCAGGAACATAATTTAAACAATCTTTGTAAAGCACCTTCTATCGATGCTACATGCCAAATTTAATAACTGTATGGTTTTTGACAAGAAGAAGTTTTAAGAAACGCACGCACGTCCACACGCACTAACGCACATTGGTCATACCCCCACAATAGCTCATATTGTGCACTTTGTGCTCAATTGAACTGAAATTGAATATATACAAATACATCAATGATTTAATACAGATCAAAAATAAAAAAGTGTTTACAATCTATTAACAATGATACCTAAATACCGAGAGAAATGCGGAATCTTTAGATTGTAGAACTATCTTGTCGGTTTCATTATCGGCATCTGAATACAGACAAATCTGACGAAACAGGAAATATGCGAAATGTTTTGATTGGTTTCAAAAGTAATTTTCATGCTTCAAATGTATAATTTAGTCGTTCAAGAGCGTGTTAGAAATGAAATATATAATCTCTTAAACTGTCTCGCGTTGTCTCATTTCCTATTCTTGTTATATGTTCTGGATGAATTATCACCCAGTACAAAGATTCTCTAAAACCTTCATTTAATATTACAGTGCAAAAACGTACACCCTATTAGTTGGTCTTTTGATATATGGGCTTGTTATTGAAACCGTCTCACTCTTTTGAGGAATTTATATACTTTTCAACTATGTTTGAATTTCAAAGTCTTTCTTAGATAGGGTATAAGATGAAACAGTGAATGTGTATGATAAATATTCATTATTATTGTAATGAATATTATAGAATTGTGTGGCTTTGAATGTTTAAGAAATATGAGGTTTAAAATGGAAACGTTTTCGAAATAAATGATGACAAATACGTGTGAGACGAATTGTCAACTTTTACGAATAGAATGATTACTTGAACTACGTAAAATAATAAAACCTTTTATTATCTGATTCCTTATGTGAATGTAATTTGACATTTTTAACTGTTTTTTTTTTGAAATTCTAAAAATAAACTGTAGACCGGTCAATAGTTTTAATTATTACCTGATTGCTTACATACGGTCTACGGCCTTTGGAAACAGTTCAAAACACTATTCCCTCCACATCGGGCCAACAGTTTGACTGTTCCCAAATCACATATGAAATAACTGTATTCTGTTTTCCGCGCAGGCTCTGGCAGGAAAGTAACTGCTACCGGGAGTTTTAGTTTTGCCAGGCTCTTTCAGATGCATCAAACGTCCACCGATCTTGATCATAAACCAGGCGTAAACATGTATTTAACTAAAATATTGACAGTGTGACGTAGTTTATTGAGGATTGTTAAATTGAGAAAAGTAAAAATTATTTTCTCGTTCGTGCAAGTACTGTTTATACTATAACTGATCAGGTAAAAAACAGACATTTCATATGTGATTTAGGAAAATTCAAACAGTAATCCCTCGGTGTCAGGGATAGTGTTTTGAACTGTCCCTAACACCTTGAGCCAAAAGCTTTGATTGTTCCCAAATCACATATGGAATAACTGTATAATAAAACACCACCACACAACAAATTTTGATGGCCGAACAACATTATTAACTTTATATATTATAGTTTATCAAAATTTACGTATTATTTCAACTCATAACAATCCAACTTCTTTACTTAAACGTTAGATGCATTGATAAATGCTTTGCTAGAAATTCAAATAAAACTATTCATGTAAGATGTACGTACTTTCACTATGAATAACTGATGAATAACACAAATCTAATACATCATTGTCAATTATGGTTGAACTAATTCCGTCGACAAAATCCCTTCGGGGTTGTATCAATCAATTGTAAGGATAGTGCTAGCAGCATTGATACGTGTACTTAGATTTATTTGGTATTTTACGTAATTTTAAAATATATAGGGAACGTTTTGCACTTCGTAATTTGTTATATATTCGTTACGTCTTCAAGAGCGATGATAAACTAACGCGATGATTATGCATGTGTAATTTCATTATTACATTTATGAATGTTTGATGTACCTTTAATTAATATTTAGAATATGCCGTTTTATGCCGTGTCGTGCCTTATTTGTTGGACATGTATGTCATGCCCGAAGCAAACCATCTGGGTATCGTAGATAAGTTGTAGTAAAATATAACTTACTTCAAATTTGTTTAGATAAAATTACTACTATTAAAAACTATTAGGCGCATTGTGTGCTAGAGGCTCTGCTAAAATATAATTTGATTTGAAATTACTTGCGAAATACAATATCGAATTATTAACTATAGGTGTCATGAATGTTTTACATGAAAAGATAATAAGTTACTCAGTCATGAAAGGATCCTAGACCAGTTAATTTTTTAATTGGATTTAAAACCAAGTCAACACAATTTAGGTCATTTTACGACGTCCAGTGCACCTAACCTAGCTTTCTTGGACCCTTGTCAATAACCAGTTCTCACCTACCCTTCCACAAGGCCGGAAACTTCTTCATATTATCTAATCAATGGAGGAAAATTGACATTATTGTCAAATTTTCATGGAAGGGTATAACCTCCCGGTGAGATTCGAACGCGTACCCCCTTCGGGGCACGAGATTCCAAATCCCGGCGCGCTACCAACTGCGCTATCGACCCGGGTTTTAGACCAGTTAAAATGAGAAATACCGAAAAAAATGCCACTGGATCAAACTTACGTACTTTTCCAGAACCATTTAAACATAAGAATATAAATTCTAAGACAGAAAATATGCCACTAATTCACAGACTTCAACTTAAATATCTACTTTTTCTAAAACTCAAAATTGTATGCAAATATTTTTGGAAGCAGGAAAGTGGTGTTCTGATAATGATAATTTCTGTGCAAACTTACATATAACTACAAATAATGGTGTTTCATATACATGTAGTAAAAATCTACCCCGTATGCCACGGTATAGACAATTTTAGTGCATTTTTGTGACTTTTATTGTATATTTCTTGCAGCATATTGGTCAACTTGTCTTAAAAAATAATAATTAACGTTATAGCACAAGCGCAGACACTGAATAATTTTCTGAAATTACAGAAAAATTAACCAACTCTATGAACTAGTTCCTTTAATTGCAAGTTAGGTTTGTTTTTATGAATATGGTTAACGTGTAGTTGTAATTTTCTTTGATATCGACTGCATTATTATCATTAATCCCTTTGTAACAATATGCCAAACGACATTTTACCATTTAATTTGGTTATAAGGTTCTATTTAAGTAATTTGTGATTTTCAAACTTTGAAATGACAAAACAATGTAAATTCGACATGCGTTCAAGAACAGAATCCTTACAACGCGCGACAAACATATTTTGTTTTTTACCCTATCTTAAGCTCACACCATGTATCAAAACATTATTAAACTTTTCTTAATTATCATATTTAACAATATATTTTATTTAAGACTAGATATTTACGTTAACCTCATTACTGGAATAATGTCCCATTAGAAATAAAACAAGCTCAGTCTTTGTATAGTTTTAAGAAACTTTTAAAAAACTTACTTTTTAAACTTCATTATAATTAAAGAAATTTTACATAGATAACTGAATTTAAGTTATGTATTGTGTAATATTTTACTTGTGTTTCTAGTCTGAGGAATGATATAGACTCTTAATTACATCTTGAAGCTGTTTTTATATCAATGTATCTCTTTACTTTATGATTTACAAAATATTCTACAGTACATCTATAATTAAGACTTTTTTAGGGTTGTTTTTAATGCTTTTCTTAATATATAAGTGCTAGTCGTTTTATTTGTATATTTAATCATACCAATCTTAGACTACTTAAAATGGTTTATTAATAAGTCCAGTTGTAATGCTAATTCTACGGTGAAAATTCTTTTAATCATTATAAACTATCTGGCTAAATGAGCTTAAAATATACCCAAATTACGAACATATTACACTATGAAATTATTAAATTCTTAACAAAAAACATAATTAGGCACTAGGTTTATTACAAAATAATGTGCGGCCGAATGATGGATGTTCTGGTGGGATCCTTGGATTAGAATCCAACATTGCATCTTGCAATTATGGATTTTCCAGGGCATCTAGCCAGTTTCCCCCTTTGGCTGGGGTTGCATTTCCACCGATTATATACTCATTACATTTAAGATAAATACTTTATCTAACCAATCAGGCGCTGACACTGATGGGTGTTCTGGCGGGATCCTTGGATCGGAATCCGACTTTGCAGCTTGCAATTATGGATTTTTTAGGGCATCTAGCCAGATTCCCCATTGGCTAGGTGTGCCCTTTCGACCAATAATATACTCATTACCTTTAAGATTAATACCTTATTTAACCAATCAGGCACTGACGCTGATGGATGTTCCAGAGGGATCCTTGGATTAGAATCCGACTTTGCACCTTGCAATCATGGATTTTTCAAGGCAACTGACTAGATTCCCTATTGGTCGGTGGCTGCCTTTTCTCATAATCTAAACATAACTTTTATCACTTTTACTTTATCACTATATAACGCATGGTTGGGGGACGCGCGGGCACTGATGCTGATGGATGTTCAGGCAGGAGCCTTGAATTAGAATCCAATTTTGCACCTTGCAATCATTGATTTTCGGGGCATTGACTTGATTCCCCATCGACTATTTGTCTGCCGTTCTACCAACAATCCATTATCTCTCATTCACTTTTTTTACAGTTGAAAATTCACTGGTTTTGTTGTTGTTGTCATTTTAAAACTACTATGAGCACTGTATTGATCACAAATTCTTAGTTTTACACTACTTTTCAGTTTATGTTTTTTATATTTTATCATCTCTTAATTATTTTCATTCTCGTTTTCATTTAAACTCGTTTTTCCTAATTATGCATATGATTGTGAAGCCCTTTTGAACATATATTCAATATGAAAAGAGCGCTATACAAATGCGGTATATATACAAATGCGGTATATATATTAACGTCAAGTAATTCAGTAAGATTTCTTTGTATGTTATATTCAGTTGATTTCAACACGATGTTAACTTTCTGTACTGGTGCGTCGTTGTACCAAACACATACACTGTATTGCTTTTACATTAGTTCCGCACGCAACAATTTCGACGAGACGGCAATGTGTTATTAAATATCTAAATAAGTTTTCTGACTGAAGCATGCGCCGCAATGTGATAGTTTTATCAATTTGTTTGCGCCATCCTATTCTATTGAACAAATTTACAACAATGTCGCGTATTGCTATTTATGAGATATAAATCAAAGCAAGAACTTCAGTGAGTATTTCTAATGAATCCAGTATAGAGTTTATTAATGTCAATATTCTAATGTAGCCATGTTTTTTTCGTATTTAGGAATTCAAAATTACCAAAGAAATCATTTGACAAAACTGTAATGTCGTTTAACTAAATGTCTGCAAAACATAATCTAAAGAGAAAAGACGTCATTTTGTCAAAAAGAAACAAATACTTCTGCTTCACGAAGCTTCCTATTTCCGCGAGGATAGACAATGAATTTGTTTGTTAGACTATGGCAATGATTTCTCTTAACATAAATTTATTGTCTACACACATTAAAAGTACCGTTCACGGAACTGTTACTAAATGCAATTGTAGTGAAAGAAGCAATAAACAATGCATTCACTAAACTATGTACATTCCAGTAAATGCAGGTCATACCCTATACATGAGTTGTCGGCCTCGTGGTAGGGTAAGTTAGTACTGGTGATAGATAAGTGTCCAGGAAACCTATAGTAGGAAGAGCTGGCCGTCGTGTATATGACCTATATATGTGTTGAATGCGACGTTAAAAAAGTAAATGTAACGTATGGGCTGAAAAGATGCATTGAGGTTGTTCCTCTATTCCCGATAAAAACATAAAATTGATATAGTTCTATAAACTTCAACTTTTAGATGTGTCGTTAGGTTCCTTAAGATGGTACCAGTAAGGTAATAACATAGTACAGAAAGAGGTTTGAATCACGATCCAGAGATCTTGAGTTCGATATCCGGGCACCTTCATACTTTTGAGGACTTAGACACCTTATAGTTCTTCGTTCATTTCATCTCCAACCGATTTGTCAAGAAGGGGACTTGTAAGCTTGTAACCCTAACCCTAGAGATGGCATGTGCTTTGGTACTGTTTAAATACTTGACGATAGCATCTCGGTCTTGATCCTCCGCTCCCATACCGGAAAAACCTATAAAACTTCTATTGCAGTCATGTTCAATTTTCATTCTTTATGATAAAGCTTTTCACAAGGGAAACGCATCTTCAAATTTACTAACGGAGTTCGCTAAACTTAAAAAGGAGGTGACATTCTTCCATACATATGTAATGAAGTAGATCTTCTAATGAGTGAACCTCTTTTGTAAAAAGGTTCCTTACTTTCTAGGTTTAAATTAGTTTTGGGACTATGGGGATTACTTATGAAACTTTATATTTTAAACTGACGCTTTTGTCAGAATGTTTGGAAAAGAAAGAGTGGAAACCTGTACTGTTAGAGATAATTATCGTCGGTCCTGTACCGACGATTTAAACAATTATCAAGATTTGAGCATTTTTGTGTCGACACCGGTTGTCTTTAGCCAATCAGAACGTTGCATTTGAGGTCACGTAACGAAAAAGATGACGTAGAGTAGCAAAAACAAGAAATGTCTTTAAAAAAGACAAACGGCGTCGATTTAAAAACAAGAGGGCCCAAAGGGCCCTGGGTGCTCACCTGAGGAAAAGGTCAAAGGTCACAGAAGAGCCATTTACATAGGACCACTAATGTTAAAACCTATTTTTGACGTGGTGATGGATTGCCAGATTCCGTTAGTATTTGCTCATACAAGTTGTGACCACGCATCATCACTTCATCAACAACATTTGCAGACCAGTTTCGCAGACTTGGCACATGATTGGTTACCGTAAACAATATGACAGCCAATGCAATTGCCGTACACTGATAACCACAGGGATATGTCAAGTTACCTCCCTTTGATTTTTCCAACATACCTTTAATATACTTATATACAAGGGGTACAACTGCGTTTACTAGACCGATTCATCTAGATTTCTTATTTTGTGGCTCACAAAAAATACTGATACCCTAGTAGCACTTTAACCGCACGATTAAATTGATTAAACATAACTCTTCGAGCTATGAATATTAAATGTTTCATAGGGCAGATCATTAAAACACTCGCCAACAAAAAACAATTCTTTTTGACAAATAATTTTTAGATATTCAAAATATGAATTTCAAGACCTTTCTAGTGATATAAAATGCAAAATTGTTTGATGAAAAATGACTTAGTAATTGCAATTTTAAAATTACTGTGTTTTCATTGTATTTACTCGCTATCATTTCTTGCCAACCAGCGAACGGTTACCTGTAGTCTTTATCAGCTCCTTGTTACTATTTATAGACATCATAACAATAACAATGAACTGGTCTATATGTGGAGCTGTGACTCTCAAAGTGTAAACCCCGGAAACTGGACGTAGTGAGGCTAATTTAATAATTATTGGGTATTGTGTCAGACTTTTTACTAGAAACCGGTTCACATCTGGAGACGTAATTCATTTTACCCATAAAATATTGTGTTTGACACGTAACTTTTTATTGTTACAAAATAAAAAAACACTTTGGAAAGCAATAGAAGTCTACCCCAAAAAAATAATCTACGAACGAAGCAAAATTTCGTAAAACACTGCATTACAATAGTGTGGCCTTTATTTTTTCGCGCGTGTCAGGGCCATCCAATCGAAGAGGGGGTTTTCTCTGTTTCCCCCGTACGTCATTCTCAGTGCTTATAAAATCATCCAATAGAACGGCGGATTTCCGAAATCCCAGAGACGTCATTATACAGAAATGTAGATCAAAATCCAGCTTAGACAGCTACGCCGAAAAAGGGGTGCGTGTATTGAATCGTCCACGGCGTGTATTATACGGTTACCTGTTTGTAATACAAGAAAATATCATAATCGATATATGAACGAGTATCAGTTTCAAGGAGTTACAATATAAAAGCAATAAAACATTCATGCCTATTCGTAACATGTTCATTTATTGAAAAAAACTCGCTTTTGTTGAAAAAAAGCAAACCTATCTTCCCTACTTCCGAGCGAGTTTATTAGTAAATATGAACGTTCGATTAGCTGGCGGAATGTAGGGCAGAACATGTTCTTGAAACGAATAATCTGGTTTGCTTATCAATAAAATATAGTTTCTTAATGTTAAATGGACAGGCGAATTGTGAAGTCTACCATAATAATGCTTTTGTACGTGCGCGGATGGAATATGTCTGGACAGCACATGGTAATTCGATGGTTTTATCTGGCCTTACAGTGTGTAGAATTAATCAAACGCTCTGTAGTCTTAAATAGACTTGGGACGGTTTAAAGCACTGATGAATACCTGAATCTGTAGTAATACGTCAGATGACCACTGCTGGTATTTGTATCCGACGGGGATGGACGCGCTCTAGTCGAGCTTCTGAAGGGCTGATTTAAAGCCCTCTTTTGTAAAGGCATGCACTGCATATTGCTTGAATCTTTATTCTCTATGGAGAATACACGGCTAAACGACGATTTCAAGCATTTTTGGAAATGCTAATACTTGTACAGTAGATTGAGTAGAACCTGTATTAAGCAGCCAATGAATGGACATGACTACATTGGCTGCTTACAGCAGGTGACCACTTAAACCAGGTTAAAAATGCTTTGATTAGCCCAATCTGAATTAATTAGTTAATTATTTATGCTGTTTCTTGTTAAAAGATCTTCAAAAAGAGCACACGTGACAATGTCGGTTGTAAATTGGAAGTCTTACTTTATCTTATGACACTTCTAAAGTTGATAAACTTTGACAGTTTAAAGACTCAACTGGGTGGGTTGTCACACCACTGGCCACAGACAGCGGGTGGCTTCTTATGACAGGTGCAAAATAGAGGGCTTTTCGTTGGGAGCAAACCAGGTTGACCACTTACAGCAGGTGACCGCTGATATCAGAATATGTACATAGTCTCGTTTTTTCATCGAATTCTGACATCGCCAAAAATAGAAAATACTCAAATAGTGCATACAATCTATTGCATTTTTATGTCTTAGGAATTATTTCTAGGGAAAGCATATACAAATCTTTTTTTGCCAATAGGTAGATGAAATTGGCAGGAAGCATATGCTCAATTTACTAAAGCAGAAACAATACTTCATCTATCACAGTTTTTTAACATGAATTAACAGAATATGCTTACCTTTTTCGAGGCTAACGATAAAGTCAAGTTTCCGTGTGGTTCAAGTATACTCGAGGAGTTACTTCCATGAACCTCTTCTGATATATAAAACATTATTGTCTTTAAAAACCGTACAAGTTCTCGGCAATTATATATAACAAAGCACTCAAGTATCGCTTCAAAGAAAAATGTACTCCACACGACTGAATAGTTTCAACTTAAAGACTGTTTTCTTAAAGATGCGTATTCTTTAATACTAACACCGATGAAAAATATGTACCGATTAAAAAAAAAAGCTCGTCTTACTTATTCTTTTGATTTACTTGTTGTTTAAGTAAATAAAAACAATTGTTTATCAAACAATTGTGATTTTTCCAACTGATTGGGTATAGTTACTTATCAACGGATTTTTATGTTAATTGTACATATTAAATTGCTTACATGTACATAAACTGATGTAGCCGCCGGTAATACGTTTAACTCTGATTTAGTGCACGAGAATAATATGTTTTATGCTTAAATTGTAAATATTGTTAGCTGGCTTTCGTTTGAGATTTAATTCTCGCAATTAAGATCATATAACAAACATACAGCCCTGGACATCATGACGACTTACATAACTTCAAACGAGGTTTATGTGGTAAAAATATTTGACTTTCGTTTAATAACAGTAAGATACGGCGAACCTTAGTTTCAGATTTTATTTGATTATTTGTGTTGACTGTTTATATATTGAATTTGGTATGTTATGTACTCATATTTTACTGTCTACATGTTTGCCCAAAACAAGAATACAGCACACTTGTCTACAATGGATTTTGTCTCCCCACGATACAGTGAATCGTCGGTCTCCCGACGATACAGTAAAATTGTTGATCCCCGACGATACAGTGAATCGTTGATCCCCGACGATACGGTGAAATTGTTGGTCGCCGACGATACAGTGATTTCGTTGGTCTCGACGATATAGTGAAATTATTGGTCCCCGACGATACAGTGGAATCGTTGGTTCCAACGATACAGTGAAATAGTTGAACCCGACGATACGGTGAAATTGATAGACTCTGGCAATACAGTGATTACGTCGTCAGGGCCAACGATACAGTGAAATCATTGGTCCCCAGCGATACAGTGATATATCGTTGCTCACGACGATACTGTAAAACTGTTGGTCCTGCGACGATACAATATAATCAAAATAGCTATGAGTACGTTCGTCATAAATGATCATTGTTCTAACTTCCTGATCACAATTAACATAGGTCACGGTACGTAGATTATGATATAACAAAACTGATGTATCTATACTTAGTGGTATACAACTGTTTCGAACTCAGCAAATCTTGGTGGGCATGAGTGCGATATGATAAGTTATAGCCTATCCGGTGCTATCAAGAGTTCCAAACAAATACAAACCCAGGGCATTATTAACTTTGAAGACTTTCCTTATTCCCGCTTGAATATCGTAATGCCAAACGTCGGAAACCTGGGAACCTATAAATTCAAAAGCAGTCTGCACGGCCCCTTTCATTAACAAGATTCTTACCGACCGCGTATAGTTAAAACACACTTTTATAAGGATCTCATTGACAAGTTGTTCTATTTCTAAATTTACTTTGTATAAGCAAGGTGTATATGTATTTAGAAGCGTAGTTTTGTCATAATGTAACAAGTAAATATGTGGTTTTGAATTATACATATAAAATAACCAAAGTACTATATTGACTATGTATTTATTTCTCAAGAAAATTGAAGCTTAATAAATAAATTTTGATAATAATTAACTATATTTATGTCCATTTTGCTCATAAACGAATAATTTGTTAAAAACACAAAGTATTACCTGTATGCACATTGAGCTCATAATTGCTCTAAATCTATACTAATACTTTATTCATGTTTTTCGCATTTCTTTTACAATATTTGTTTTATAAAGGATGTAAAAGGAACATAATAAACGGATACAACCAGTAGCCTGTTCAATTACCCTAAACGTTCCAAAACGTTCCGTAGCGATACATTCGGAACTCCTCGGCCATTCGCTGCGAATAGTCTAATCTAATAAACAGATATACGATTGTTAAGGCAATGAGTGATGTTTCAAAATTTATGGACTAAAAACGAAACATCACTCATTGCCTAAACGATCGTATATTTGTTTACTTCAACACAGGTAGTTTCAAAATAGCGTCTAAATATGTCCGAGATTATTCGCAGCGAATGGCCAAGGAGTTCCGAATGTATCGTTACGGAACGTTTTGGAACGTTTAGGGTAACTGAACGGGCTACAGATGTTACATTTAATTGCTCGCTGGATTGAAGTTTATTTTAACTGTATTGACTTTTAGTGCCACTGTAGTAAAGTTTGTTTCATTTTTCAATGTAAAGAAAGTTTATTTTCACTGTGTATGAAATTGCTTTAATTTCAAATAAAAAGATTTTAGCGTTATTTTCTATTATGATTAAGACTTACGTACAAAAAAGCAACTCATATATTTAAAAGATAATTTTTTATATTATCTGCTTAGACTATTTTAAGTGTAATTGATTTTTTAATCCTTTGTAGATTCGAATGTCCCATCGTCATTATTGTACGTGTTTAGCGTGCAATAATCGTCACAGCAAATCTAGTCGTGGAATTTATTCTTTACTATTATTTTTCCGTCCTCCGTTTGTTTTGTTTTTGTTGTTGTTTGGTTTAACGCCGTAGCAACACATTGTATAGGTCATATAACGACGTCCAGGGTACCTAACCTGGCTTTCTTGGACCTTTGTCTATAACCAATACTCATATACCTTTCCCAAGGCCGAAAACGTCTCCATATACCTCATTAATGGAGGAAAATTGACATAATTGTAAAATTTTCATGGAAGGGTATAACCTCACCGGGTGAGATTCAAACCCTTACCACCTTCGGGACACGAGATTCCAAATCCCGATGCGCTAATTTTTCCGTCCTTCAGCTAGGAACTGTTAACGTTTCTTTTAAGCAATTGTTTTCCAACTTTCTTGTGACGTTACGTCCCTTCGTGAAAAGTAATCGAATATAATCACAGGAAAAGTAAAATTTACGAATTTTTTACAATGGTCAAGATTACAAATGTACAGAGTTTGCTTTGCAAATCATACTTATACACAAAATGTTTAACACATTCAATAAAAAAGGGAAAATAGTCAGTTATTTCATACTCATCAAATAGGCTCTTCCAATTAGTTGGATTACTTGGAATTTACCCTTACTTTTTAATGCCAAATTTCCATAGACAGTTTTCTAAATATTTTTTGTAAAACATTTAATTTGACTTAAAATCAAGCAACTATTGTTTGGGTAAAGAACTCTCTATGTTTCATTTTACTAGTTTGCATCTTAATTTTCATCTGATTTCAAAATATATTTGATGAAATATTTTGTTATCCTGACGAAGAAATTCAACTACAAAATCCGAGGATTCCAAATAATTGGACCTTTATACCAATTGTATCTCCTCATACTCTATCAAGAAAAGAAAACTGACACATATCCATCATAACTCGAGCACATGTCACGTGATTATAAAAATCTAAAACTTGACCAGTATCTCAAGACTATCAGCTGTAATCAAATCATCTCCACTCAGACTCTTAGTTGTAGATGGTGCCACTAAAATATCAGGAAACCCAGGTTTGTTTAAACATGGACTTTTTAAAACAACAAATAACCATCCATGGATTTCTGAGCAATTGTTAACAGATACTGTTTCACTGATGGCGAACCTCAGTAGTACGTCAGTGTCATAGTAACCAATGACACCGAATGCTTGAAATGATTTAACAGAGAGTAGATCATTCCAGGACGAAGAGATAAGCCTTTCCTTAGCGAACCAATTTTTATTTGTGCTTCCGATACCATCGAAGATAACCCACGCATGAACTGTATTGTTGACTTTAACTTGAATTTTTACCTGGTTAATATTTAAATTTTCCCAGTCACGAATTATATCATAACGTCGAAATTGACAATTCTTTAAAGTGTCGATGTTTTCATTGTCTAATTCTCCATACACCTCTGTATACAGTAGATCGAAGGGTGCTTCCTGTTGACCAGAATTCAGACTATAAATTTTTATCCAATCCACTTCCGGTTCATCACAACATAGAAACCGGAAGTCGTAGTTTCCATTTGCACAAGTAAGTGGTGATCCACGTGTCATGTGACTTCCGGTACATTTAATGTACAATTTAACTGATGTTGATTCCCCTGTAATTTCAATCAACTCATAAGCTGATTCTATGTTGGGAGTAAAACACGTCTTCTGGACACACTTAAATTCGGAAACTGACCAGTTTCCGGTATTATTACATTTAATAACAGGGTTTCCAAGCATGGTATACTCAGATTCGCATTCGTACCGTACTGAGGCACCAACATGTCGTAAATTACCGAGAGGATAGGCGTTAGCATGAACCGGAAGTGAACTTTGACATTCATCGACATAACAACTAGATGTTCTATTTTCAATTTTTTTACATTTCTCATATTCAGTACACGTCTCACAATCTTGCTCCAAAGAGTTTGTGTTCCATTCGATCTTTTGTACATAAATGGATCGCGTAGTTTCAGTTAGATCGTTTGGAGTTCCGATTAAATCTTCATTATTAAGTTCACAGAGCAAAACGGACCGGAAGTAGTTAAATGATTTGCACGCTCGTCTTGACCTACATTCGTCCAGACATTGCTTGAAGGATACATCCAATACAGTTCCAATACAATGTTCTTCCAGCTTGTATCCATATTTGATGTGACTCAATTCCGTTTTCTGACATTCAAATCGCCCCATTAACAAAAGGAAGCCTATCACTAATACTATATTTTCATACTTTTCTGTCGAAATGCTTGATGTCCTCATGTCTGTGTCCTCCGTTCATGAGCAAACAATATCAGTTTTAAGTCCATTTATTTCTTAGTTTTAAAATGCCCAAACCTGACTGGAAATTTATCTTTTTTTACCTTTTTCCAAGATCTTGCTTAAGCCCTGATTCCAGGTAATGAGACAATTAAAGTTGTAACACGGAAAGGTCAGATATCCATATCACTGAAAGTAGCAAATGAATTGATTGATTTATAAATAGTTTCTGTCAATGTTGTTTTAAATGATTTCATATCGTGACGGACAACCATTAACGTAAATAATTAAACGTAAATAATTAAATGACTTCGTTCAATGCGTTTTTCCACATCTATTGATATTGGGAAAGAACCGTAATGTAAACATGAATCGATCATAAAACAAATATTAATTATTCAAACTGATCTATTCTGTCAAACTCGTTCTAGAAATGTTGTTTTACGTCACTGATTTAAAAGGTACAATACCAATAAATAAATCCATAGGCTATAACTCAAAAGGTAAACTTATAAATTGCTTCTAGTTTTAAGCTTTAAGCCTAGTTACTTCTTACAATAATTTAAAATGTTTTAATACTTTTAAAAATACCACAGACCTTAAATAATGTAAGTTTAATAATTTAAAATTTTACGAAAGAATGAATTAATATATCTTACTTTAGATTCGAGATCATGTCAATGTGAATTATTCCTGCCGATTACTGAATCGTTTTATTGCCCACCCGGCTAGCTCAGTCAGTAGAAAACGAGTTTACTGATCGAGCGGTCGTGGCTTCCATACCTGGGCAGGGCATATTTTAGTGGGATGTGGTCATAAAATAATTTCTACGGCCGTTATTTCTCCTACCATTGAATCTAAATCATGTAGGGCAATTGCCAGTCACTAGCAAGTATGCTAACAGCTAAATCCAGAGAAATGACCCTTCCAAGAGCGGTGAGTAGGTTGACTGACCGCCTTATTTTTACCTGCACAATGTGTTGCTACGGCGTTAAAACTCAATAAAAAGTCAAACTAACGTAGTTACTAATATGGGTTCGGACTTAATTCGCAAAACGGAGAACGTCTGTTTTGAAACCCGGGTCCGGTGCAACGTATCACGAAGTCACTAGTGCACTTTTTTTTCGAACTACCTTTGCGTCACATGCCAAACCAAATTTTTAACTGGTGTTAAAGTAAACATGATCGTATAATAGGTGATACATGTTTTGTATTTCTGTACATAAATTTAAAATGCTCGATTCAATGATATCCACTGTACAATATATAGTCACATATATAGTATAAGAAATGTATTTACAAAGCCTTATTTATTTACGAAAAGAAATATTTCGCATTACCGTTACGTGCTTCGTCAGTGCTTCGCCGCTCGAATGTAGTAAAACCCCAGTTTTATAGGTGGACTCCCCCAGGAATCCTTCAGAAATTATTCATTCAATGAATAGTCGAGTTGTTCCGAATGCTAAGATATGCTGCACTCTTGAAACGTTACACTTTTAAAACGCTACATCTTTAAAATGCTTGTGAGGTCATGTCTAGGTTCATGATATTTATATAAATTGTATTTGTCTCTATTCTGTTTTGCGTTTAAAATGTATGAGTTACTATTTTGTAAAATCATTTTTTATTTATACAAGGTTTATCGCCGTGTCAACAACATTTTTAGGTTATTTTAATACGTCCAGCGCACCTTACCTAGCTTTCTTGGGACCCTTGTGTGACGTAGCGGATGCTACAGATTGTTACTTTGCCACACTGATGTATGTATCATGTCTCTGGTTTACCAACACCAGCATTAATACTTGGGATATAGTTTATAACAACACACGTTTGTATATGACGTTTAATAATGGTCCGTGATCGTTATTGTTTACAAACATACTTATTTAAGTTCTAAATCTAATATCATAACTTATAAGTCCAGATTCAAAGCAATGTTCCTAACTTATATGTTCGAGCTGTAACAGCGCTCGAACATCTTAATAATTATATATCCTAAAATTGCATGTTTCTACTCTAGTTTCAAATGCTAACTGACAAGCAACAATATCAACTCACAACTTGACCATCTGTCAAATGTATGTATGTACTCTAGATATGTCTATATGATTAATTAGACATGTTTAGGATTGCCCATTATGTGACACTTGTCTATAACCAGTACTTACCTACCCTTCCAAAAGACCGGAAACTTTTCCAAATACCTTATTAATGGAGGAAAATTATTGTTGTTAAGTTTACATGGAAGGGTATAACCTCCTCGGTGGGGTGGGATTCGAGCCCGTACTCCCTCGGGACACTAGATTCGAAATCCAGTCGCGCTACCTACTGCGCTGCCGACCCGGGATTTCGTTAAATCATATTTAATCAAATGTTGATATACACCTTTAAGTTTCGCTTGTCTACAAACTGTCAAACTGTCCCTTTAAACTTAATGGTCCATTATAAATATTCAATATATTTTAACCATTAAATCATTTCTTAATTCATACCTAGAATGATGTTGTGTGTAATCTAATATCTTACTCTGCAAAAGTGCTTGGACAACATTCTGTTTTTAAGATAAATCAATACAGATTTACCGACGAGAAAGATACTAAGAGCTATTGGAGCAAAATCCAAAATCAACATTTATAAGTTTATCATCATATGATTCTAATTATGTTACATACATAATTTTTACTAATAAATATATATCTATATATACATTTGTGAATTCTTATGAAAACAAATTTAATTGTTCGATACTATTCATTTCTATAAATCATCTATTTATATGAAAATTTGAGCCGTCCGGCTAGCTCAGTTGGTAGCACACAAGTCTACTGATCGAGGGGTCGTGGGTTTGATTATTGGGCTGGGCATACTTTCGTGGAGCTTGGACATGAAATTATTACTACGGCCATTGTCCCTCCTACCAATGATTTTTAATTATGTAGGGCAATTGTCAGTCACTGACGAAAGTATGCGCTTAGTAGTTGGTTAACAGCTAAATCCAGAGATTTAGTCTTTCCAGGATGTTCAGTGAGTAGGTTGACTGACCGCCGTTATATGACCTATACAATGTGTTGCTATGGCGTTAAACCAAACAAACAAACAATATGAAAATTTGATTTTGTATTCATTGTGTTAACAATGAATACTCTGTTATGAAAAGATTAATAGTAGTAGGCCTATTCCGATCAGAGTCCAATTTTAGATCGCCTATACCTAACAGCACCCAAGCCAGAATATTCCGAGACAAAGTAGTTCATGATTTGCAACATCATACTGAAACTGGTATTTCTGCGCGAGAAATTGACCAGACGCTCAATATGACGTCACAGAATATACTTGAAGCGATTAACTTGTAACAGAGGGCCGACTTGATTTGCCCGGGCGGCTTACGAACCGGCGAAAGCCGATCGCCGATCGGCTCGACCCGGTGTGACATATGAATCAAGCGATCCGGCTAACTAATTACTGTTGCAGACGGTCGCATTTCAAGCAGTGTGTGTAAATAAATCCATATCAGTAGTTAAAATTTTAAATTCGTGTCTGGCGAGTAAAATGTGTACTTGTAATATAACTCTTACACAAATGACGCGTAAGAGAGTTTTATTGAACACATCAATCTCTATTTGTCCATAATCTTAGTAAATTTTTATAATAATGGTTTCTCCTGTATCTATTTTAGCCATATTTGTCACACGCTCGCCGCTAGCCGCTCAAACGAAACCGGCGCATTCGGCGTGCGCCGGTTGTAGACCCGGCTCAATCTCGGAGCAAATAAAGCGAATCGCCGGTGGCCGTTTCTGAATCGGCGTACGCCGGTTTGAACCGCCCGGGCAAATCAAGTCGGCCCACTGATAAGACTGTCCATAATACTCGTGAGAGGTGTGTGGCAGTACTATGAGATAGATGTACACTCGACGGCCTTCGCGGTCTATTTATAGAAAGTCACAGTCTAAACCACTGACGAAGACACTGTTGCCCAATTTCTTTACTGGAGGATTAACTCCTGACAAATTCGGGGTTTGCTAACCCGCTATATAATCTTAGATTGTTTTGAATTCGGGGTTATTTCTATCGCGTTTCTTTAAAAGAATTAGCAAATCCTAGATTAATTCGAGTGCAGAAAATGATTGACATGAGTAAGGATTTATTCACCAAAGTTCACGTGAATTGATTGAAAATGCTCTCCTTAGGTGACCATGTGACTATGTTGGCAATACGAACGCTGATGACATCACAAGAATGTACTGATATGTTGGTGGGAAATATGTTTAATAATTAAGATTATAATTTTTAAAATTTTAAATCTTTTATTATATAGTTTTGCCATCTTTTATTATATAGTTTTGCCCTCGTCCATTTATAAATGTTATCTTATTTTAATATAAAAACAAATAAAATATCTATCATGTATATAGATTTATCTTAAAATAATATTCTATCTCAATAAAAAATATTCGATCCTCACTTTATAAATCAATTTTCTTACAGTATTTCAAGGCTCTCGTGGAAATGTTTACTGAAAATTCGACGCACATTTTTAAAGGTCGCTGGTACTCCTTGTTTACCTATGGACATATTGCAATTTAGGAAACCTGAGGTTTACCGATATATTTCTTTATTTTCTCCAAACTGGAGGAAATAAAGAAATGTATCTGTCTCGGTCTTTTGATGAAATTCAAGAATTCAATAACTAGACTTTTTTAGAATTACATTAAACCATATGTAGGTAGTATCTACGACAAACTTAAATGTCTTATTGGCGAGTTTCAATTTTTAGCACAGACGATTAAATTCTGCTTTCGGCTTCGATCATTTTTAATGCAAGAAACAACATTTACAGACTTTCAGACAAAATTACATTTTAACTTGAAATTGACAAACAACACTTTGTATCAATTCGATTGGATAGATATACTTTGTAGTCAATATGCAGAGTTAGTTTTGATATGGGTGTGTTAATTTTACAAATTACTGACTATATAACATTTGGAATGGCTGTACATTTACGCGGCTCGGAGCTTAAACATTTATTCTTTTACCAAAGAACGCTAGCATATAAAGCGTTCCCCTTCCACAACATGACCATACCCATCTAACAAACTCAATTTAAGCTTCAAAGAGCATTAAGTAATAATATCCCTAATTCAACAGTTGATAACAAATCATTCTATGCTCCCCAGCCCAGCAGCATTCATCAAATGTATTAGTATTTCAGTTCAGATTCCAATCTACACTCGAATTTAACCACCCCTATAGTAGGATTATTTTAACAATAGACAAATAACCCAGAGTTATGCCCAATTTCTTTACTGGAGGATTAACTCCCGACAAATTCGGGGTTTGCTAACTCGCTATATAATCTTAGATTGTTTTGAATTCGGGGTTATTTCTATTGCGTTTCTTTTAAAAAATTAGCAAATCCGAGATTAATTCGAGTGTAGAAAATAATTGACTCGAGTACGGATTTACTCACCAAAGTTCACGTGAATTAATTGAAAATGCTCCCCTTAGGTGACCATGTGACTATGTTGTCAATACGAACGTTGATGACATCACAAGAATGTATTGATATGTTTATGGAAAATCAATTTAATAAATAATATTATAATTTTTTTTGTCATAATACAGTAAATTGTTTTAATTCAGTATGTATTCTTCTGATATGCACGTTTTGCCATCTTTTATTATATAGTTTTGCCCTCATACATTGATAAATATCATTAATATAAACACAAATAAACTATCTATCATGTATATACATTTAACTCAAAATAATATTATATCTAAATGAAATATATTCGATCCTCACTTTATAAATATTTTTTTTACTATATTCAAAGTGGAAACGTTTACTGAAAAATTTACGCACATTTTTAAAGGTCGCTGGTGCTCCTTGTGAACCTATGGATATATTGCAATTTAGGATACAGATACGATCTCAATTACTTCGCACGATAATAATTGTTTTTCTTGGTTTCTAATGGTGTCTTTTCAAAAAGAGAAATATACCCGTTCTTTTGATAAAATTCAAGAATTCATTATCTAAACTATTTTTAGAATTACATTAAACCATATGTAGGTAGTATCTACGGCAAACTTAATTGTCTTATGGTCGAATTTTATTTTTTAGCACCGACGATTAAATTCTGCTTTCGGTTTTGATCATTTTTAATGCAAGAAACAACATTAACGGACTTCAGACACAATTACATTTTAACTTGAAATTATACAAAACACTTTGTATCAATTCCATTAGATAAATATATTTTATAGTCAATATACAGAGTTAGTTTTGATATGGGTGTGTTCACTTTACAAATTACCGACTAAATAACATTTGGTATGGCTGTACATTTACGCGGTCCCTCGGAGCTTGAAATGTATTCTTTTACCAGAAAACGCTAGCACCCTTCCACAACATGGCCATACCCATCTAACAAACTCAATTTAAAGCTTCAAAGATCATTAAGTAAAAATATCCATAATTCAACAGTTGATAACATATCACTCTATGCTCCACAGCAGCAGCATTCATTTAATTAATCAGTATTTCAGTTCAGATTCCAATCTACACTCGAATTAAACCACCCCTATAGTAGGATTATTTGAACAATAGGCAAATAACCCAGAGTTAATCTGAGAATTTTTAAAGAAACGCACTTTACCAAATACACTCAGATCATTTCCTAACGGGATTATAATTGAGGATTAAACTATTTCGAAGGTAAAGAAACACACCGGGTGTTATATCTCGTGTTAATTCACGATATAACACTTGGGTAATGTAAAGAAATTGGGCATTAATCTGAGAATTTTTAAAGAAACGCACTTTACCAAATACCCTCAGATTATTTTCTAACGGGATTATAATTTAGGATTAAACTATTTCGAAGGTAAAGAAACACACTGGGTGTTATATCTCGCGTTAATTCACGATATAACACTTCGGTAATGTAAAGAAATTGGGCATGTGACTGACACCATAAACAGAGAAGGATTATCAGACCATCACTGATAATGATCCTTTTATATATTGTACATTTATATATTAAATTATGAAACATGATTGGTTTAATTAACGGTTAATCAACATTTTTTAAAGAATTTTAATGCCTCACTTATAGAGATCACAGGCGTAAGCAGTACTTTCGTGCTATTAATTGTTTAGGGACCTTTGATGCTTTGCGTCAATATTTTCTTGTAAAGAAATATAATCTACGTTCGATTAGCCGTCGGAATATGGGACAGAACATGTTCTTGAATCGAATAATCTGGTTTGGTTATCAATAAATATAATTTCTTGCCAAATGGACAGGTGAATTATAAAGTATACCATAAAAATGAGTTTGTACGTGCTCGGTCGGAACATGACGAAATTGTTAAACTCTGACACATATATTGCTTGAATGCTTTACTAAAGGAGATGTCATACATGGCTAACCGACGATTTCAAGCATTTTTGGAAATGCTAATACTTGTAACATACAAACGTTTGGCAAAATAAAAAAAAAGAATATGGTTTTACATTTATGTTTCTTTTGTAATATTAAAAGTGCACACAGTTTACATTTGTTGTTGAAAATTACCCATTCAAACGTTTGTCTGCAATATCAGCAATTGGTTTTCAATTACTGGTTGGAGCATGTCGTATCCGAATATAATATGACAACTATAGAGTTCAAAGTCTACCGCATTTAGATCAGTAGTAAATGGCACTGAACCAGGAAGCTGAATATCGAATCCGTTAATAAGAAAAACACTTCTTTCATTAGCGGCGTTACATTAAAAAAATATTCTTATAATAAAAGTATAGGAAACTGCAAAACGTTATGTAAACTATTAACTTTCTCACTAATCATACTCATTAGTAACCGATCTTGTTCTCATCCGCTGAGCCATAATGACAGATGTAAGCAAAACAATATCTTTGATGAGCATACACTATTCAATTATGGCTGCTATAAACGTCGATTCCAGATATAAACAACAGAACAGAACATACTATTAGTGATTTTGTGTTGGAAAGTAATTCTGTGTCTGGTTATTTGCAATAATTTGTATAAACGACATTATACTAGGCGTAAACTTAGGTGTTTAAGATATATAACTAATGTTTTATTATATGTTTTTAACGTCGTATTGAACACATATCTAGGTCATATATACGACGGCCAGCTCTTCCTACTATAGGTTTCCTGGACACTTTTCTATCACCAGTACTAACTTACTCTACCACGAGGCCGACTACTCATGTATAGGATATGACCTACTGGACCGGGCTCGAACCCGCGATCTCCGGATTCGAAGTCCGACATGCTAACCACTAAGCCACGGCCGCGACTAATTAATATTTTATATCAGCATCTATTGCTATGTATTCCATTTCGTGTATTACCTTTTGTTACTAAATGTAAATTGTCGTTTTGAACCAATACAAGTCTTGTCATTATCTACAATGCTATTTCTTATATGTAGGCCTAACATTATAATTATTTTATCACCAACCAGACATTTTGTCCTGTTGAGTTCTTGCAAAATATCATTATATTTTATTGTCGTCAATCAATAGTAAATAAATAACAAGACTGATAAGAAAAAGGCCATTTCTAAGTGCAATCAAGATAAACAGATCATATTCAACAATCTAACACACCTTACACATGGTTTAAAGAAGTGACCATGAAGAAGTAAACTAAGCCTTACACGATCTTATTGGATAAGTAATTTCCCGATACTTGTATAATAATTGCAAACATTTCAATATCCTGAAAATCACTGGCCTTATTAAGCATACACTGTGCGCATCATCAACTTTCCTCGAATGAGAAAATAGTAAATCGAATTGGTTAAGACTGGGTAAGATTTTGATAAAACATCATTCGTCCATAATGCAATCAACCAATCTCCTTCTTACGCTGAGTAAATTGTGCTTACAGTTGTTACAGACAAGTGTGTATTTTTTGCATTGAGAGAACCATTAAAAAGTGATGCCTGAATAAGACAATTCTAATTAAGCCTTCGACTAACTTGATAAAACCGTTAACTTGGATTATTTTGATTCTCTAGTTTCATGTATTAGCTGAACAATCAATCTGATTAAAACCCAATCTAAAATTTTCCGCTTGCGGTCTCGCTTATTTTAGGTCTGTTTACTTTATACTACGGATCACGTTCGGTTGACCTTTGCTTTTATAATATTCATGACGAAATCATTTTGTTCAGTAACTTGTTACATCGTCTATGATACTCAATTTGAATAGACGTGATTCCTCGGCGATGGCAAGAGATTCAATACGACAGCGTCGCGTTGCTGTACAGCGGTCTTAAGGATACCCGTTTACGGATATTGCTGTACAGTAAGCAAACCTCTATTGCATATTCTTTGTCATATTTTTTGTATTTGCGTTATTGTTATTTCATTTTTACATTGCTTGGAATGTTTTGTATGCTTTGCAAGCTCTCCTTTAAAATGTGATATGCAAATTCACCGAATTATCTACACATTAACTGGGTTCCTAAGTGATAAGGAACTACCTAATAAATGGAAGCTCTAAAAGTAGATCCTTAGTTTTGTCATACCAAATACGATAATTGGTGGAAAAGTAAAGTTAAACAATCAAGTACTGTACGTAGGTATCTATGAGATTCAGATATCAATTGGGCTTGTTAACTAACAGACAGGTTTCATGTTTCAGTTGATTTAGACGCCAATCGCACTTTAATACCATTGCTGGCAATAAAACAATGTTAAATATTAAGTCATGCTACAAGCTGTTGTTATCACAAAACGCAGGCACTGCGAAATAAAAATTAACGAGAAAAATCCAAGCAGACAATATACTTCATCAAAGAAAAGTCTCTGACGACATCTATGTCTCTTTATCGGGATAAATTTATTGTTGCTTATTCTCCTTATTCGATGGAGTATCCATTTTATTTCCCTGCTTCTTAAATCAAAGGAAATAGTATGATACGTAGGAAGATTTTTTTATTTTTTTTATTTTACGCGTTCCTTCTTTTTAAGAGAGAAATTATAAAATAAAAGGACAATATAATTAATTTGAACAACTCTATTGTACTTCTGGGAATTAAATGTGACATAAAACTTTCTGATGTAATCTCACTGTCATTTTGCCATTATTATTTATAGAGAGAACTATAGTTTACAATAGGTTTTATGCATTTGCTGATGCAATTCACCAAAGAACACATTGCTGCAAACGTAAGTAAATCTAATAGTGAAGTTTTAAAGTCCTAAATCGCTGCCTTTCATCTTTTATAGTCAAACTTTACCATTGCTTACAATGAATAAACTGACAAGTGCCTTAATAATATAAGAAAACAAATATGGTATGTAGAAAATTATGAAGTGCGATGTCATACAAAAAATTATGTATGATTCTTTCAGGACACATAATCTATGAGAAGCAGTAAGCAGAATTATTCGACTACGCCCCTTTTAGGTAAATTCATCAACAGACATAGGGCGATATTTGAGAAATAAATTTCTATCAGGTATCACAGAGTTATTTTTCATGAAATTTATCAGACTGTCCATTTGCATGTTAATTTGTCTAAACAGAACATTTTCGGCAAGTGACCCATTACTCAGGCCTATTTAATCTATGCATCACGACATAACACAAAACGTATTCCACATTTCTGTCCTCAGCCAAAGAAATAAAAGAAGTACTTGTTCGAAATTATCCAACAATTAAGATTGGAAAATCTAATTACAATAAACGATGTCTAGACAATATTATTACGTGATCCTACTTAGAAAGATTATCACATGACAGGTCAACTGGCTGAATTTTTTTATAAGCTATAAAAGTATTAAGCAAATGGTCATGATTCGCTTTTACTCTTCTCTTGACAATAGTCTGTATGCTATAATGATCACTATATACGTTCCTAATTAGCTTTCCTATGATTGCAATCTATAACCAGTAGCACAGGAGACCACAACAACCTATTCGTACTGGTAGGTCTTTTGAAGTAAGTCAATCTTTTAAAACAGTTCTTTGACCGATTTAATACATTGCTGCGAACGTTATTGATGCCTTTCATGTGATCGACACACTCTAAAACACATTTATTAATTGCATTTTGCAGATTGCAAAGACGGTTTGAAAACTGCGTGGTCCGAGCCATATATCTCGCATTTTACTGATTTCATTTCATGCTTACCCTTAAAATCATGTGGAAAAAAGCAAATTTTCTAATATGTACTGTACCTCTGGGTTCTAATAGATTAAACAAACCCGTACTGTGCTCAAGGAAAAACCAGTGCAATATCTAATTGCAAATGAAACAATTAAATTGTCTGTGTAAAATCTTTAATTAACAGTGATGATAGTATAATTGACACTACTTTTAACCGTATAAAACATTTTTAAAATATGTGAAATGAAACATAACAGTATAATTATCATTGCCATAGTAAGAGCTGCCATGATAAATTATCGCTCCTTTTAAATCTTAATTTACGCTACTTGTATATATCAGTGCATTAACTATTCTTTTCAATCGATGATGTTGCCAAAAGGGATTCTGACGACGGAACAATTGCAGCCATAATTGACAGTGATATATAAATGTTGGGATTTCGCGTAGTGAAATAAACACCAATCTTACATTCCGTTTTTTATCAATAACACATTTGATTCATGTTCTTAAAACTGTTGAAATTGAAATTTTAGTCTGTATCATTTTGTTTTTCTGATGTATAAATGCAAATAAAAACAATATATTTTAACTGTTTTTGTTTGGTTTAGTTAGCTCCTAGAGCATTATTTCTGTCCCTTCGCGGCAGTTAGGCTTTGACTTTTACCACCATATGTTGTCATCATTGACTTACTTCTATCCTAACTAAACAGTAGTTTAAGAAAACTAATTTGGAGTAGTCAGACCTTTGATTCGTTTTTTTTAAACTTCTTTTTGTTAGGTTAGCCGATATAATCATTACATGTTGAATATAGTTCTCGGTTTGTGTTAAAAGAGTATCACTTCAGTCATAGTAGTTACAATTATTCTGAATCACACACTGACTTTGCTTGTAAGAAAACTTGTCGATGCAAATCTTTGAACATAAAGGTAATGAACAGTTCTTTCAGTCCAACATACTTCAAATGTATAGTCCAACAATATTAGTCTGAGCTTGGACTAGCTTATTATAATTATTACATGCTTCTCTCATATTAAATCGTGAGTTTCCGTAGGCGTGTATACGGTTATACATGTGTTTATAACAACCTATGTGACTATAAATCGTCGGCGCGATATGACCTTTTTGTGTTGGTGCGCCGTAAAACCCAAACAAATGACTATAAATCAATTTTGTAAACATGTCAAGTTATTGTTCTTTTAATTTTGGACTAATTTGTTTATGGGGAAACACGCAAGTCCACATTGTGGCACAGTTTCAAAGTATTTATTCTTGTGAATTCAAATATTTGTTTAGTACTAGTGTTTTCCTCATGACAAGGTTTATCTTACTTTATCAAACGAAATAAATCAGTAAAAGAATAATAACCAATTCACGAAAGAGGCTAAACGTCAATAACATGCATTTATAGTTACGTCCCTTTGAAGATAAGTAGACATAGCATCAATGAATAAGCATACCTACTTTCATTTAGACATCTTAATTAAGTATGCACACGTTTAACTAGACACTATGATTATATCATTGCAATCAAATACCATAAAGTTTGAAAAATGCTGACACACATCTTAAATTGGTTTTGTCAATTTACGTTCAAAACTGCGAACAGTCACCAAACAAAGGACTAAATTAATTTTAATTGCTGCAAAGAATAAATAGACTCTACAGGAGCTGAGATTACAGACAGTTTAAAATTTATATAATATAGAAAAAGCTAGCGTGGTACAAATAAACTGTATTTGATTCTAACATAGGCACGTGCGCTTTCACTCTTATTTAATGTGACGTCATCTATGTTTTATTATACAACAAAATATAGCTCGTGACGGCTGTTATAATTTTACTCCCCACGTTAAATGAGCATGAAGCGTGAAAAAAGTAATCTTATACTTTCTTGTTACTTTTGGAAAAAGGTGTTGGAATGTTTAGACATCGTTCCAAAAAGGCAATATTACAGTCCAACTAGAATTGCGGGGTAATGTTTGGCCCCTGGGTCACACGTTTTACATACAGATATATAAGGAACAATTTAGATATTCACCATCAAAACTATTGTGCTTATGTAATTATGGTGTTGCATTATCTCAGGGCGCTCTAAGGTTTCATAAAGTGGAATATAAAAGTGGTATAATTATCATGTGTCATATACCTTTAGGATTTATTTCTTAAGTAAACGACTCAACAGTCCAGGTTGACACTAGCAGATGCAGAAACCTTCTTTACAAACATACGTCAAGAAATCATAATTTCACAATCGCAGTTTTTATTGATTAAGCTAATAGTGACTCTAATGTTGTTTGAACGCGGAACTTTTTGATCTTCCTTGCGCTCCTATAACAGTATATCTGCATTATTCTATTGAAAACATCCGTCAGTTAAGTTCCCTGCTTAGAGTACAATACTCTCTCTATTCCAAATGTTCTACGTATGTCAAATATCATGACCTACCGACTTTATAGAACTAACAAATTGGTATTTGATTGAGAGACAAAATAGATTTCTTTTTTGTTTGGAAGCAATTTTTATATCTGGCTTCTTATAGATAATAGTTTTTGCTGAAGAGGGAAAATAATATTCGAGAATATAAATGTAAACCGTAAGGAAAATGAATTCTTAGACTTTAAAACGAGATCATATAATGAAATATGTATCTTAACTTTAGAGTTATTCTCTTGACACATTTCGCAATATCTATTATTTATCTCAAAATCATTAACGAACTTGTATGGTGACAAAAATACCGGGACATTCCGAATAGTGTATACGTATTCATTAGCTATTTTCGTTGCAAATAGTCCATAAAATTGCCGTGGTATTCCTAAAGTGCGCACAACCTTATTGACCAGTTATTTTAAGATTTGACCTAGAAATAATTGCAGCAGAATTAAATGACTTAAACAACATACTAAAAATCTAAGTCACTCTCTTTTCCTCTCTTGCGTCTCTTACAGCAAGTCATTCATGTAGTGAACTTTTAAGACATTTTAGTGTTGTAAATTGTTATAAATTCTAATTGCACAGATATGTTGCTCTATTCGCCCAATACTTTCTAAGTGCAATCATCCTCAATGATTACTGACATGCGAGGTTTTCGTCTTCATTCTTCTAGTATTATAGTTCACTTGTAACATGAGACAATGATGTATTGTATATGTCAACTAGCGTTCAATGTTTGGTTAATAACCCAATATTGGAAATTATTTGATATTCATACATAAAAACAATGAACTAAAATAACCCTTAATTAGAAGGAACTACGAACGAATTTAAAATTCGTCTATACACATTGATCAGTAACATGATTCCTTCAAGTTGATGAGAATGAAATGTTGAATGCCTATGACACATTTTTATTTCAATGCATTGAAAGTCTAACATTTGTCTATTACTTTAATCATTCTCATGTACGTTTTACATGAAACAACAAAGGATAATATAGAAAAATATATAGGACATAGTACGTTGGATGAAACGTAGCGTGTCTAAAAGTACTGGCATAAATGTGCAGCAAAAATGTACGACCATGTTAACGAAGGTTATATATTTCAAAGAAAGGGTGTAATTTTCTAAGTAGAATCGTCTACGCTTTATGGCAATAATTGATACACAACCAAAACAGTTGTTTTACGGTTTCAAGCGTGGAGATTTGTAGAGAATATTTATAGGTTTGGTATGTCTAGTGGAGACAATTCTACCAACTCAAACTCATAACAATGAACGACAATGATAAATTCCTATAACTAAGAATATGTTATGTTATGAGTAATGCCCTTGATATGTCGATGAATAATGCACTATCAAAGTACAAGTATGCATTTATAGCATACAGAATACATACATTTTCTAAAATTGTTTGCAGAAAGTTGAGAGTAACTGATACAAATTATACACAATTAAGATAAAACACATCATGATTTGTTTGTAATGGAAATATACCAGATAGAATACATAAGTCAAAATAATACTCAAATAAATGAAAACGTAAAAGGAAGTGATACATTAAGTGTATTACTAATCCTCATGCATTCATTTGTTATGCAATTCTAGAATTTGCTATTGTAATTCATTCTTCACCATTCGTTCAAGGGCGACATTTGATCGAATTCATGTATCATTAGATTTGGGATGTTCTGTAGAATATTCTTTGATAGTAAGGATAGCGTTTGTGAACTTTTATTAACAAAAAATGAAAAAATCTTTATCAAATACATATAATTTAATAACAACTAATATAATATTCATAAAGCTCACATGAACAAAAGTCTGTATACCTTATAGAGTAAAATCCTGCATTTACGCCCGTCCATTTCTATTGAAAATATAAACTTTGTTGATTTTATTATTCTTTATGTACATTTGTACTGATTGAACTGTTTATTACTTGTATGTTCTAAGATTTGCATCAACAAGTTTCCTTACAATCAAAATGTGTGTGTGTGTAATTCGGAATAATTGTAACTACTTTGACTAAAGTTACATTCAGGTAATACAAATGGTTAGTTTTATTCAGCATGCAATGGTTAAATCGCTTAACAAAACAATATTTTATAAAACATAGAAATAGAATCAAAAGTCTTTCTACCCAAAAGTAGCTCTGTTCATACCAGTGTAAAAGTAGGACTGAAAAAGGCTCTGAGGACAACATGTACATATAACTGGTAAAGTCCTCTCATTGGGCCACTAATACAATACAGTTTATAGTTATAATTGACATTTATACATCTGTGGCGCTTTTTACAAAAAATCTTACGAAAAGTTTTTTGTAAGTCGATTTAATAAATTTTGCAGTTAAAAGTCAGAAGGATAATAATCACAACTATGATACGATATTTAAAAGGTATACAATATTCTACATACACCAGTAATATTTGAAATTGAAATGCCAAAATGACAGTTTTATTATTGTTTCTAGCTTTTGACTTACGATGATTTTTCGTAAGACTTTTTTTAGTGAAAAGCGCGACTGGAAAGTCAAATATCAATTGAATGCCGACCAAATAATATGCGCCATAATTTCACAACTAGATACAAAAGTACATGGACATATTGTAGTATTTATCAAAAAGCAGAATGAAAATATACTGCTCTGTTCACAACGCACAAACAACACAGTAATATTTCACTGTCAATTATAGTTACAATTGTTCCGTCGTAAGAGTCTCTTTTGGCTACATAGTCAAGGATTGTCAATGATATATTGCGTAAGTTACATTAGAATAATGCAATATTTTTTAAACAACAATGTTCTCTGTGATAAGTTATTATGACTGCTCCTACAATGACAATGATAATTGTACTTTTATGTGTCATTTTACTCCTTTAAATGTATCATATACCTTAAATATTGTTAATTAACACTGTCATCATCATTGCTTTAAGGAAGATTCTAGACAGGGAATTTGATTTTTTTCGCTTGCAATTCAACATTTTACTGTTTTGCCTCGAGTAAAATACATAATGTTCATTGATGGATATTCGAACAGTCTTGTGTAAAGCTACAGTCTCATAAACATAAAAATAGCCGTGAGGGCACCGTACGGGCGCCGTGCGATCAAGCTCCGCAAGGACCCGTACGAAGTCTTACGTACCTGTACGGACTGTTACGTTATTACCAGGGTCCGTGAGATGAGTCCATGATACACGTATCAGTTTCAAAGTCAAATCGTGAACACAATCGTGGCCGTGTATGGATTAAACATGCATAACTTCCAACTACGGCTCCGTACGGGTGTGCTGTTTTGTACCATGTGCGTACCGTCACCTTGATACGCAAGGCTTTCCACGGCCTACGACTGTCTGCACGTACGGGTCCGTAACAAGCCACGATTTTATGGGACTAAAGCATAACATATGTTCTAAGTACAGTCGTAATCGTGACACAGGAGTGCAGGTTATCAAAATGTATAGGAAATCTGGGGCCCGTATTATCAAAGGTCTTACGACAAAATTTAGTCTTAAGACCTTCTTTAATGTTTAGCTAAATTATCATAAGATGTTTGATAATATGCTCCCCAGTGTATCTATCAGAAACGTGTTAAAATATTTCTCCTTTTTTAAATAGGAATTTCAGAGGCAAACGTGAAATTAAATTATGATAGGCGGAATATCAAGCTAGCGACTTCCAAATTTTATACGTTCTATACTAAATACAATGTAGTTATAAATAATATTTTCAGAGCGTATTGGTTGCGCAAAGGAAAATGTTAACGTTTGAATCAATACATTGTAGCGATCAAATAACTGTTTTAAAAGATTGACTTACTCCAAAAGACATACTAGATATAATTGCTCAATATGGAGACTTGCGGGTTCCTATACTACCGATTGTTTTATGTATTATATATTATTTATTCAGATTATTATTCAGATTATTCATTATTTATAAGTTGATTAGAAACCTATTTTATGTTAATTTTAACACAGTCTATTGTCAAGAGAAGAGTAAATGCAAGGCATAACCTTTTGTTCAACACTTTCATAGCTTATGAAAATTTACTGTCAGTTGATCTGTCATGCAATAATATTTCTAAGTGTGATAACGTAATAATATTGTCTAGACATTGATCATTGAAATACGATTTTCCAATCTTAATTGTTAAATAATTGCAAACAATTGTTTTATTTGTTACATTGACTGAGGATAGACACATTACAGAAAGCTTGGATACGTTTTTTTTTTGTTTCATAGAATAGAAACGAGTGGCTCAGAGTAATGAGCCATGCTCTGATTATGTTCTGTTAGACATATGATCAAGAGCATGAACATCGTCTTATGAATTTCATTAGTAATAACTTCGTGATACTCTTCAGGAAATCTTTTCTCAAATATCGCCCAATGTATGTTAATGGTTTCAAGTCATGAAGGGCGTAGCCAAAGAAATTATGCACTTTCATTGATCACGTGGCTACCACGAACCATACAGAATACATGTATTGTAGATGACAATAAAAACTATCAACATCGTTTTCTACAAACAATAGTGGTTTTTACTTACACTACCAATGCATTTGTAGGCACTCATATCGGAAACATAAAACATGCAATACAGTGATTATTGAGCTTTAAAACTACTTAGTATGTTCTACTAACGTTGGACTTTTTTGATGTGTTCTTTGATGAATTGTATCAGCATGAAGCACGCATGATCACAAACGATGGTCCTTTCTATAAACAATAATGGGAGATCACATCAAAGAGTTTGTGTAACATTTCATCATAAAATGGACAATGGATTTGTTTACGTTATTTTCATTGTCTTTAAATTTCTCAGACATTGGGTCCAACTCTTTTTCAATCCTGGAATCCATAAATTGAAAATAAAAGAATTACTTCCTACATGTACCTAACAATATGTTTCCTTTGATTTAAGAAGCGGGGAATAAAATGTATAATCAATGTAATAACGAGAATAACCAGCAATAAGAATACCCCGATAAAGAAACAAAATGCTTTAGATGTCGTCTGCGACATGTCTTTGATGAAGTTTACTGCCTGCTTTGAAGTTTTCGCGTTATTTGCTGTCACACAGTATGTCATTTTTTCTGGATTACAACAAATTGCCGCGTAACTTTTAACAATTAACTTCGTTTTACTGCCAGCATATGCATTCAAGTGTTATATACATAAACACGAATGTAAACAAGTTCGTTAGTTAACAATCCCGGTTTAATTAGAGAGATCACAGACTCCTACTTGATGGTTTCAATATTTTTCTACAAATTTACCCTTTTCGAGTATGACCCAACTAATGATCATATTTAAGATTGTCATCCATTAGGAAGTTGCTTATAACTAAGTAAATGTATATAAAGATAGATTTGCACGTCACATATCTAAAAACAGTTTACAAAGAATAAAAACACTGACATAGTCAAATGCAAACTATTACTTTGATATAGAAAGTGCGATAAGGACTTAATCATTGAACAATTGAAGTATAAGGCTTTGGAACCAGAATTATGAAAGAAATGTACTTAATTGATATAATCCAGACTTAAAAGTGCTGACAATAGTTTCGGGTGGTGATGTCATTATTATAATTGTAGTTGAAGTTCGTACAAATACAGGTTTCAACGTTTTTATTATTCCAGCAAACACATAATGTAATTCTCTAAAGCTTCAAAACTGACTACCAAGATTAAGTCACGCCTTTCATAAAGCATTGAACTCTTACCCTTGGGAGATTCATTCTTTAGGATTACGTGTATTATCTATGTATGGAGAAGTGTCATTTTCTGTAAGTTAATATAACTTTGTTAGGAGATTAGAAGATGTATTTCCCTCGCGAACTGCTTTTTTCATGAGAAAATGATATTTGAACTGGTTTACGAGTTGAATCAAAAACATTTTTCCGGATTTGGAGCGAATGATCCCATAACATGGTATAATATTGTGAGTTCTGTTTGCGTACAGTAAATACCGCTTCAGTTTTCATCACATCAATATAATTATCTTACGGAGCCCCTAAAGTGACATTTTGAAACACTTTTTTTATTATCACAAATATTTCGTTTAAACGTAATAATATTTTGTAAAAACGAAATAATATTACGTTTAAACGAAATAGTTGTTTTAATTTGATTTATCTACTTTGAACGTATATTTGTACACATTACCATTGCTAATAATTGTCTGAAATCTCAAGCGTATTGTTTTAAATATTTTTCTATTTATCGTTCAAATTAGGTTAACTTATTTTAACATACATGTAGTTTTTTAAGTTTAGTATGTTCTCTTCAAATGAGAATATGTTCAAATAAAATGACTAGATCTTACTCTGAAACAAAGGTCCCCAACTTTAAGAATATTTAATAAATATATATGCGTGTGATTATATTGTAATTCTAAAGAAAAAAATAGTTTATTCAAGAAATACATCCATAGTTTTCTTTCATAATCTAATTATCATAATTATGGTGAATGTTACCATGTTGTTATCGTATGATACTTGTATTCAAGAAATTGAAATGCTAAGATTTAGATTTTAACATGTACTAAGCACATTTTATATCCAGAAGGTTATAAATCCCCTACTTGACGAACCGGTTGGAGATAAAAGGGCCACATATAGTATTGCATGTCCTAGGTCTACAAAATCTTTATATTAGCTCGGAAATCGAACCAACGAACCTTTGATCTTTAACCAGACGCTTAACGACAGCGCTACGTTAGTACCTTACTGATACTATCTTAATGAACTTAATGAAACAACTTTAATTAAAGTTGGTAATGAGTTTTCATGTTTATTGTAAATATAGGAACAACCTTGACACCTCTTTTGTGAGATACGTCACATTAATGTATTTACTTTGGTGTTTGCATTGTTTATAACTTCCTTCGCTACAATTGCAAAGTAAGCAAGTTCCGTTAACTGTTATTTTAATGTATGTATACATCAACAGTTGATAAAAGAAAAGTCATTGCCATCGTCTAACAAAACAAGTTCGTTGCGAAATCTCACGGAAATAGGAAACCATTTGTTTCTTTTTTGACGAAATGACGTATTTTTTTTCTATTAGATTATGTGTTTTGCAGACATTTTGTTAAACGATCTTAGAAGTTTTTGTTAAACGTTTTCTTTTGATAGTATAGTAACTATAACCTTTGCAGAGCGGCCCTCCACAGAACAAATCCTCTGTACACAATACGTGATATCAATGTTAAGTTCTTAAACAAAAACCATAGGGCACACAAAATTGATCATACTACCACATTACCTTACATGCCGCATGTTGTTCAGAGAGAAATCGTACTTAGATATTTAATAAAACTCTGTCGTCTGATTGCGATTGTTGCGTGCGAAATAATTTACAGTTTTTAGAGTATTCAGTTTATTTTCAAGATATTGAGCCATTGGCCTATATAAAAGCAACGCAGTTTATGTTTGGCTTAACGACGCACCAATACAGAAAGGTTAAGTCATGATAGAAGTAACCTTTCACTTACAATGGAAAATTTAAGTTACTTATAACTTTGACGTAAATATCAATTTTTTCATGTAGTATCGTATCAGACATATTTTGGGAAAATTTTCTGTGGATGATGTATTTTAAATTTTTGCTACGTATAAGCTTGAGGGAAAGTAGAACATGCTTTTGACTTGCATGCCGAAAATACCGTGGTGTCATTTTAACGATTGATCTTCGAATACTTGCATAAATAGAATTTATTAACTCGTAAAATTGTAAAAAGTATCTTGTAATCGTAATATTGTTAAAACTCGTTTTAAACCCCATCTATGCGTAAGTTTATGCATATAATTATCGTGTAATGTAAGAAAGTTACTTGTAGAACTTTTCACTTTTAAAGTAAACAACTTGATGCTGTATTGATGATGTTGTATTGCCCATGTAGTTTCAAATAAAAATATTTTTAGCCTCTAGCACACAATACGTTTAATAGTTTATTTTATTAAATACTTTGTTTAATTACTAGATGTCACCAGGACTGTATAAAATACATTAAAAGGTACAGATGATGTGCTTCGGGCATGACATACAGCTAATAAATAAAGTAAAACGGCTTCTTCAGAGGTACATCAAACATTTATAAGTGTTTAACGAAATTACACATACATAATGAACGTGTTAGCCTATCATCGCAATGAATATAGACCAATTACGAGGTGCAAAACGTTCCCTATATGTTTTAAAATTACGTTAAATATCAACTAAATCTAAGTACACGTATCAATGCTGCTAGTGCTACTATATAATTGATTGGTACAACCCCGAAGGGATTTTGTCGACGGAATTAATTCAACCATAATTGACAATGATGAATTAGATTCGTTTTATTCACCAGTTGTGTGCAATAAAAGTAAAAACATCTTACTGAAATAGTTTTATTTTAATTTCGAGCCGATCCTGTCAATGCACAAACCCAGGTAGGTAGCGCAGGTGGTAGCGCGCCTGGATTTCGAATATAGTGTCCTAAAGGGGGGCGGGTAAGAATCCTACCCGGGTAGGTTATACCCTTCCATGAAAATGTGTCAATAAGATCAATTTTCCTTCATTAATAAGGTATATGGAGAAGTTTTCGGTCTTGTGGAAAGGTAGATGAATACTGGTTATATACAAGGGTCCAGGAAAGCTAGACGCCGTAAATAAACTAAAATATGGTGTTGACACGGCGTTAAACCAACCCACTATGAATAAAAATAAGTGTCAATGCACCCAAACTTTCAAGTTACAGTGTTAGATGGTATGATGATCGGAATATTGAGGAAGTTGATAAGCATAAGTTTTGATAAATAATTTATATAAAGTTAGTACTGTTGTCCGGTTATCAAAATTGTTTTTTGATGAACTTTTAGGTTTAGTTCCTTACTTAGTGGACAATTAATCATACAATTGGTCGTCATCATTTATTTCGACAAAGTTTCCATTGACTACCTCATAGATCTTGATAAGTTAAAGTACATAATGAAATCATATTTTCTTCAATGATTATGATCTTCTAAATGTCTTTGTGTCTAACTTTAAACTCGAATGCAGTTCAAGAAATTACCTTAGGTTGTTTTCACTTGTTTACCAAATTTACAATTTGAAACTGAAGGTAATTTTATATTGGAAATAAAACAACAACATATAAGTCAGGCAAAATATACCCTTTGTATTTCAAGATGGTTGCAAATATTAGGATATATGGGTTCTGTTTAGACTGCATAAAGGGTAAAACATATGTAATAAAATATTTTTTCGAACATGAAGGGCTTTAAGTCAAATGATAAACCCTTCAATTGTCATTGGAAAACAACTCTGGTATACTCCCTAGCGAGTAATTACCATTTAACTGTTGTTTGCTGTTTCATTTAGTACTCTTTCTAAGACATTCTTTGAAATTTTAAGATAATAGTTAAATACATTCCTAAAAAGTGTAGGCTGGTTACAGTCACAAACTCATACATCAAAAGACCAACTGATAATATGTACGTTTCTGCGCTGTAATATTAAATGAAGGTTTTGGAGAATCTTTGTGCTGGGTAATAATTCATTCAGAACAAATAGCAAGAATAGGAAATGAGACAACGCGAGACAATTTAAGAGATGATATATTTTCTTTCAAACACGCACTTAAACGACATAATTAAACATTGTAGCATGAGAATTGCTTTAGTTACAAATCAAAATATTTCGACTGTCAAAATGTTTCTTTGGAAGATCGTACTGATTATAAATCACACAAAAAATTGTCCCAGTACAGCAGTACTGACATGGTGTTTTATTATACAGCTGACTTTCAACTTTGTAAACAGGAGTGTTATTATATTTATGATTGACTTTAAAAGTCATTAATAAGAGTAGTTGACGACTCTTATCGGATTGCATGTATGTTCATAATTTCTCTTTTCATTGTAAGAAACTTTTCTAAAATAGTGAACTCATAATGACCGAATTAAGTACATGTCTGTTACCCTATAGAAATTATTTTTTATAATAATGATGTATTTTTCATGAACTATAGAAACTCCTATAAGTAATACTTAGTTAAAGTGTTGGTAACAAAAACAAAATAATCTAATATATACTAGATAGAGCTCTTGTTACATCTCAAGCTTTTCGCGCAATGGCTTCATTCGTGTGTTTGAAAATATAAGAAAATTAACACAAAAATAACACTTCTGGAAGTGATAGAATAGCAAGTAAAGTTAGTAGGTAGTTTAGAGTAGTATGTTAGATTGTACCAGAATTGAAGACCCTGTATAATATTAAACTTCTCACACATTTTCATTAAACAAAACAAAAAACCGCGGCCGTGACGTACACTAAGTGGTTAGCATGTCTGACTTCAAATCCGGAGATCGCGGGTTCAAGCCCGTACGCGGGCTATACCCTATACATTAATTGTCGGCCTCGTGGTAGGGTAAGTTAATACTTGTGATAGAAAAGTGTCCAGGGAACCTATAGTAAGAAGAGCTGACTGTCGTATATATGATCAAAATATGTGTTGAAAAAAAACCCCAAAACCAAACAAAAAATATCAAGGCTTTCGTAGTATTAAATGAAACCATAATAAATGCATTAAAGCTTAAAACGTCTAGTTTTGCTTGTTTATTTAGATTTTTTGTTCTGTTTTCTCTCATTAATATTATAATACCACGTGATTTAATGCAAAATAAAACATTTGAAGGTTCTATTGAAAAACAAAGCAGTTGAAGGCCATATCATTAGATTGTTTTAAGAAGATTATTGTCAATGCTTTTCTGTCTTGGACAAGAGGTTTCTAAATTAAAAAAAATATTATATTGATTACAAATTGTACAGTTGAAGGACACTTTTATTTATTTCGAATGTAGTAAACATTTAATTACATTACATGTACTTTTACAAATTACACAGGTAAATGCACATGCAAATATACGCCATGCAACAAATCGTATATTTGAAGAAAAACTGATAAAGCTGCAAAAATTACATGGCAACCATTATGACGATATCCAAGCCATTATATTCGGTCTTTTGGACTTTTAACTCGTATTATAAGCTGTAATAGTACATATTAGATTAAATGTTTATGCTACAAGAAACAAATTGTCGGAGTTATCTGTATATATATCTGAACTTCGTCATAAATTATTAAATGCAACACTAAATCCAAACACATCAGTTTTTATCAGAAACACAACCAGTATAATAGATTAGAACAATAAAAATTGCATTCAGAAGTTTGTGAAATAAAATGTATGGTAGAACTATGACTACCATTTTATACAAAATAACTATAAATTAAAATGAAAAATACCCATTCTTCTTTAAGAAAAACAAAACGAATACATTTCCTACTATTCAAATTGATCCCACATTGAAATACTTCTACACAAAACCAAATTAGAAATGCTGTCAATAATATTAAGGAACGTTCAAGCGGTGAAAAAACACGTTTTGTTATGATAGTTGATGCGTAAACATTAAATTGTAAACAACTTACATGCAAAATGTATATATAATTAACATGTTATAAATGACACGACGTCTACAGAAATATCATACAACGATGTACTGTGAAAATTACATAACAGTGACATACTGCAGATGATCGAAGCTCGAGATCAAGGTTAGACATTTGTCATCTTAGATATTGCAATAGATGCAACACTTCGATTAAAGAAGACAGTTCTATTTGCAGATCGTCTGCTCCAATAATTGGATCATTATTCTATTATGGTACAAGCTTATAAAATCATCACTCATTTGAGATAAACCATTGACTGTCCTATAAATAAACGTACGAGCAGACATTGTTTATAAAAAACTTTCAAATATACTAATGGACAAAAGTCTTGTCCGGTCTACATAAACCATAATATCTTTTTTGTTTCCTATTGCACACTCATACAATTGGTATCATTAGAAAGAGAATGCTATTATGCATTGAATAAAAAAAGAATTGTTAAATTTGAGCCAGTTCTGTCGGTACAGTAATGTGTTGAAAATTGACAATGAGGATTTTCAAGTTACAGATGATAGCGTTGAGTCAGTTTTAAATGAAACATTTTTTTCAATAGTGATATGACCCCCATTAACCCGAATGAGTTTTCTGGTCTTCCGGCTGGATTCCTTTGCAAACTTGTAGCATCGATGCGTAAAAGGAGCACCAAACTCATTCGGGTTAATGGGGGTCACACACACACTATTGAAAAAAATGTTTCATGAGTGTGCAATAACAAATAAAAAAGATATAATGGTTTTTGTAGACCGGACAACACTTTTGTCCATTATTATATATACAATACATATTTTGTACATATAAATTGAGCTCGATTTATGATGGTATTTGCCGATTTGACACAGCTCATCTATTATATCAGTCAATAGGCGTTATTTTAAAAACTTGTGAATTCCTAACCCATCATCAAATATTACTGAACAAAACCGAACGTCGGATTAGTTTGTTTTCTGATCTCGTATTCCTAAGAATATTCTTAATTTACACGTTTTGGGAATATATAAAAGGAAGGTCAATCTTTAAAGACTTGAATGACTTTATTGATTCGAGCATCATATGAAATGACAACCAAATCGGGATTTTGACAAAAAAGGAAATAAAATCGTGATGAAACCGTTGTATTTTGATATAACAATATTAGACTTAGTTCGATATGATAAATAACAGATACAAGTATATTTGGTGTAAAGCACATATTTATTTACACTGGATTTAACGCCGTATCAACACAAGTTTTAGTTGTTTCTTACGTCGTCCAGCGCACCTAATCTAGCTTTCCTGGAATCTTGTCTATAACCAGTACTCACCTACCCTTTCACAAGGCCGGAAACTTCTCTATATACCTTATTAATGGAGGAAAATTGACATTATTGTCAAATTCTCGTTGAAGGGTATAACCTCCACGGTTGGGATTCCGTACACACCCTTCGGGACACTAGATTAAAAATTCAGGCGCGCTCCCAACTGCGATACCTACCCGGGTTGTAAAGAAATTCAAGCAATGCTGTTCGAAAGGTATTTTTAATTGCAATCATCGCAACTAATTAGTGTTTACAATAAAGATGTATATACATATTCTTCAGATCAAACCAGTAGAATTAAAGAAATAGTTTATTATACACGAAAATGACACGAGGAACTGGTTTCACGTTCTAACATTTTAGTTACAACCATTATCCAAAACATTTAATTTTAACAAACATAATTAAACAAATCTCAACTATTAAGTGCTCAAATGAACAATAACATGTAATTGTCAACGGGAAAGGGTAATTTCTTATAGCATACATTTGTATCTATATTTACGTCCACTTCAAATACCGGAACATTTTTACCCACGACATATCTGTTCGATTTTATTGAGATGCTTTTATATTTTCCAGTATCGGATACATAACTTTATAACTATAAGGTTGGACATACTAAGGCATTCCAACATATCCAACTATTTGTCCTTTCGTTACTTACTGATTTGACTTCTCGATAAAATCGATAATTAATCAGAGCCTCCGTTGTTGCACTCGGTATTGTTCGGAAATTTCCGATATGACAGGCTGCTGTGATCATAAATTGATATAACTGATCAACCCCATCAGTATATCTTGACCAACTGTATCATGATTACTCGATCGATTTCATGGTATTGTCTGCATGCGCCTTATTTATACCTGCATAATCTTGAGACAAAATGCCATTTGATCCTATTGTTGTTAACAATGTTTCTAAAACTTACATGGCGACCATTAAGACGATATCCAAGCCTGTGTATCCGGTCTTTTAGAATATAACCTCGTATTATAAGTTATAAAACCTTTAGATGTTAAAGTTGCAAGGAAGCAGACATGTGTCAGATGTAATTAAACAGTCGCTAGCAGGAAACTGTACTGCACAAGTCTTGTTACAATGTAAAAATAGATGTTTTATTAAGCTAAACAGCAAAATGGGAAGAATACGGAGTTGTTTATTGAGATACAGTTGTTTTAGACAACATGGTTCCCATACTATTCAAATTAGTGATGGAGAATCGGACAAAAATCATAATCGATAATCGAATTGAATCAAATGTAATTAATCGATTAAAAATCGATTAATAATCGATATTTGTGCAAATGCTTACGTTATCTCGACAAAAGCTTTTAAAAAACATTTTAAAAACAAAGGAAAATATTAAAATCACAATACTAAGACTTAATGCTTTCAATTTAAATTGGCAAGTATAGTGTATCTGAGTCAGATAATGTTATACAATAATTGTTGGTATGAATTTTGTTACACAATATCATTTTGAAACCGCTAGCAGTCGTTTGATTTACCCCTTCATCATCTAGAAATATCTTTCTGCAATGGTTTGTTTTTTCATAATTTTCATAAACAAGATGTTGGTACAATTGTTTAATAACATAATTCACAAATAAATAATTCACATTCTGTCTGAGTCAATAAATATGTTTTCTGATAGATTTATCCAATGCTATAAATGTCCATTCAATTAACTTTTTTTCTGAACAAATTCATTCAAGATGATTTAGAACTGATACAGGTAAAATAAAATTAAAATGTAAGTAACGTGTCGGTTACGAAAATTATTGAAGACGAATGTTTCACAATGCAGAGAGTTATCTTATTAACCACCCTTAAGGATGGATCTTTCCACCGTCCATGTTATGGAGAACCATCATGAAATAAGCTAGCTTGGTTCAGTTTCTATGTTTATTGGATTCTAATGAGTTCATAAATTTTAAACTTCATTTGATACGAGAATAAGACCGTATCCGGATGTTGAACTTTTACCATACCTCACAGAGTTTCCCAAAGAGATTTGGTCATAAATTTTAATTAGTTTATTGACCTGTAAATCGTAACAAATTGAGTGTGAATATTTATAACACATCTGATGTTCCAAACGTTTGTTATACAACATTTAAATTATCACACGTATCAAGAAAGCGGTATCAAGACTCGTACATTACGTCATCAATAAAAATAAAGAGCTTTTTGTTAATTGCTATTTATCTTTGAAATTCGCCGACATGTATTCAAATTTTTGTTTGATATTTGACATGTGAAGGACGGGTAAACCGACGAGTTTGACTTAGGCTGATTAGTAATTTACTAAATAAGACTGAAAATTAAAAGTAACGTTATTGTCCCTTGTGTACAAGTTTAAACTGGGGTCTGTTGTGGCAAAATCTGCGGTTCTGAAACAACCAGCGACAATCGATTTTCCTTAAAGAAAATCGATTGTCGCTGATGTAAGCGCCCAGCGACGATTATTCGATTCTACTCGATCATCGTGACATCACTAATTCAAATATTAATTTTGGGATTCTAATCCAAGTTATCCGGGTTTGATTAAAAGCCGTGGCAGGCTGTACTGTTCCATTCAAATTCATTTTATTCAGTTGTTAATATTGATATCTACAGTAGAGGGGGAACATGTCTCTTCTAGTGTAGGTTCAGATTGATAATTCACTACACTGCAGTACATTTATTTGATGTTGTGCTTGAATGTATGTTTGAGATGAGCATGGAATGAAATGTAACAGTACCAATGTACATACTGGAATATATCTTTTGTATAATGCCCAAAACCTTTAATTGCTAAAACGATTTTTAAATAAATAGTTTTATGAGCTCAATTGGCTATTTGACGTCATTTTATTTGAAATATCATCTCTATAACAATAACAACAATTTCTTCATTGTCACAAAATGGAACTTGAGATATTACCTCCAGTGGATCAGACTTTTTCCTCTGTTGTAAACGTAGAAATGACATCAATCACCGCTTTAAAAAGGATGCAACCTGACCCAGACGGCTTCCTGCTGCTACATTAAGTTTCGAATTTAATACATTTACGTTGTAAAAGAGTTTATATGTGGTGTAAAGATCAATACATGTAAGCTTCAAATCATGCTTTTGATCATTTTTAGACATCGCCGAAAAGCTTAAGTTATACCACAAATCGAAAACTATCGTCAATAATGCCTGACCAGTTTAACATACGGAGTAATACATGACTGTGTCTCTGATTTACTACACAGTCAATTTCTAGTTCCGTCGTCTGCCTCGATAAGTGACAGGTGTTTACTTATATTGATAGGCGTTTGGAAGGTGTGTAGTCAAATACATTGATTGTGTCTTAAGCTGGTCAATGTAATGATACTGCGGTCATTCATTGTATTACTTGAATTTCGTTTTACAGTTTTGTACCATATTTATCATATTTAACTACACTAATGGACCTAGAGAATTTGTATGCAAAGTGTCTAGGAGAAAACTGTAGCTCAAGATTGTGTATGGCAAGAAGAGGAAAATAAAATCTTTATGATATTTGCCTGTAATAAAAGGTAGTATAAACACTTCGCCAGCATTTTCGCCCTGCTCGATTCGTACTTGAATCTAATGTGTTTATTAGTATTAAATTGTTAGGTTTCAATGTGCACAAAAGTTTTTCTGTATTTCAATACTTTGATTTAGGACTATAAGCACGTACATTATTATTTTCTTAAATAACATCGTCCGGGTCAACATGTAGCTCTGCCAAAGTTCTTATTCGCTTTCCCTTCCACAACGAACCGACAACTGCACACTATATAGAGGAATTTACATTACAGTGTGTAACTTAATGCGCCAGAAAAGCTAACCTGAACTGCTGAATTAAAACAAAACATATATGTTCTAAGCGTATACATAACACTTTCTAAGACAGAGTTACTGCTTTCTTTCTCACCAAAACCATAGCTGGCAGTTTTAAACAAATCCACGACCTACTATTTGCGATAGTTCGACTGGTGTGAAGTCCTCAAAGCTAGACAAGTGGAAAAAGGCAGGATGCGATAAATGTATTGACAATTATCAGTTTTCACAATTGTCATTTCCCATGCTCGACTTTCCCGTCATAATGTGCTAGTTGGTTTATATAAAACATATTACCTGTATGGATTGTTAGTTTTAGAACTACTATGTAGTAAAAAATTATGAGGGAATAATAGAATGCTGTAGTGTTTCAACCATACTAATTTCTAGCAATTTGTTATTTAACGTTTTCCATCAGCCCTTTTCAGATGCATTTAGAATCTATATGTTTAGAAATCTTTCCAAGATTGACTTACCCCAAAAACATACCAGATATAATTGCTTAATGTGGAACGTGTGGTTTCCTAAACTAATGATTGTATTATACATTCATTCAGAAAAGCTGATTAGAATCCTATTTTATTATAACACCCAGACTATTGTCAAGAGAAGAGTAAATGCAAGTCCTAACCACTTGTTCAACACTTTCATAGCTTATGAAATTTTACTGTCAGTTGATCTGTCATGCAATAATATTTCTAAGTGTGATATCGTAATAATATTGTCTAGACATTGATCATTGAAATAAGATTTTCCAATCTTAATTGTTGAATAATTGCAAACAAGTGTTTTATTTGTTACATTGACTGAGGATAGGCACATTACAGAAAGCTTGAATACGTTTTTTTTGTTTCATAGAATAGAAACGAATGGCTCTGAGTAATGAGTCATGTTTTGATTATGTTCTGTTAGACATATGATTAAGAGCATGAGCATCGTCTTATGAATTTCATTAGTAATAACTTCGTGATACCCTTCAGGAAATCTTTTCTCAAATATTCCCCAATGTATGTTAATGGTTTCAAGTCATAAAGGGCGTAGCCAAAGAAATTATGCACTTTCATTGATTACGTGGCTACCACGAACCATACAGAATACATGTATTGTAGATGACATTAAAAACTATCAACATCGTTTTCTACAAACAATAGTGGTTTTTACTTACACTACCAATGCATTTGTAAGCACTCATATCGGAAACATAAAACATGCAATACAGTGATTATTGAGCTTTAAAACTACTTAGTATGTTCTACTAACGTTAGACTTTTTTGATGTTTTCTTTGATGAATTGTATCAGCATGAAGCACGCATAATCACAAACTATGGTCCTTTCTATAAACAATAATGGGAGATCACATGAAAGAGTTTGTGTAACATTTCATCATAAAATGGACAATGGCTTTGTTTACGTTATTTTATTGTCTTTAAATTTCTCAGACATTGGGTCCAGCTCTTTTTCAATCCTCGAATCCGTAAGATGAAAATAAAAGAATTACTTCCTACATGTACCTATCAGTATGTTTCCTTTGATTTAAGAAGCGGGGAATAAAATGTATAATCAATGTAATAACGAGAATAAGCAGCAATAAGAATATCCAGATAAAGAAACAAAATGCTTTAGATGTCGTCAGCGACATGTCTTTGATGAAGTTTACTGCCTGCTTTGAAGTTTTCGCGTTATTTGCTGTCACACAGTATGTCATTTTTTCTGGATTACAACAAATTGCCGCGTAACTTTTAACAATTAACTTCGTTTTACTGCCAGCATATGCATTCAAGTGTTATATACATAAACACGAATGTAAACAAGTTCGTTAGTTAACAATCCCGGTTTAATTAGAGAGATCACAGACTCCTACTTGATGGTTTCAATATTTTTCTACAAATGTACCCTTTTCGAGTATGACCCAACTAATGATCATATTTAAGATTGTCATCCATTAGGAAGTTGCTTATAACTAAGTAAATGTATATAAAGATAGATTTGCACGTCACATATCTAAAAACAGTTTACAAAGAATAAAAACACTGACATAGTCAAATGCAAACTATTACTTTGATATAAAAAGTGCGATAAGGACTTAATCATTGAACAATTGAAGTATAAGGCTTTGGAACCAGAATTATGAAAGAAATGTACTTAATTGATATAATCCAGACTTAAAAGTGCTGACAATAGTTTCGGGTGGTGATGTCATTATTATAATTGTAGTTGAAGTTCGTACAAATACAGGTTTCAACGTTTTTATTATTCCAGCAAACACATAATGTAATTCTCTAAAGCTTCAAAACTGACTACCAAGATTAAGTCACGCCTTTCATAAAGCATTGAACTCTTACCCTTGGGAGATTCATTCTTTAGGATTACGTGTATTATCTATGTATGGAGAAGTGTCATTTTCTGTAAGTTAATATAACTTTGTTAGGAGATTAGAAGATGTATTTCCCTCGCGAACTGCTTTTTTCATGAGAAAATGATATTTGAACTGGTTTACGAGTTGAATCAAAAACATTTTTCCGGATTTGGAGCGAATGATCCCATAACATGGTATAATATTGTGAGTTCTGTTTGCGTACAGTAAATACCGCTTCAGTTTTCATCACATCAATATAATTATCTTACGGAGCCCCTAAAGTGACATTTTGAAACACTTTTTTATTATCACAAATATTTCGTTTAAACGTAATAATATTTCGTAAAAACGAAATAATATTACGTTTAAACGAAATAGTTGTTTTAATTTGATTTATCTACTTTGAACGTATATTTGTACATATTACCATTGCTAATAATTTTCTGAAATCACAAGCGTATTGTTTAAAATATTTTTCTATTTATCGTTCAAATTAGGTTAACTTATTTTAACATACATGTAGTTTTTTTAAGTTTAGTATGTTCTCTTCAAATGAGAATATGTTCTAATAAAATGACTAGATCTTACTCTGAAACAAAGGTTCCCAACTTTAAGAATATTTAATAAACATATATGCGTGTGATTATATTGAAATTCTAAAGAAATAAAATATAGTTTATTCAAGAAATACATCCATAGTTTTCTTTCATAATCTAATTACCATAATTATGGTGAATGTTACCATGTTGTTATCGTATGATACTTGTATTCAAGAAATTGAAATGCTACGATTTAGATTTTAACATGTACTAAGCACATTTTATATTCAGAAGGTTATAAATCCCCTACTTGACGAACCGATTGGAGATAAAAGGGCCATATATAGCATTGCATGTCCTAGGTCTACAAAATCTTTATGCTAGCTCGGAAATCGAACCAACGAACCTTTGATCTTTAACCAGACGCTTACCGACAGCGCTACGTAAGTATCTTACTGATACTATCTTAATGAACTTAATGAAACAACTTTAATTAAAGTTGATTATGAGTTTTCATGTTTATTGTTAATATAGGAACAACCTTGACACTTCTTTGTGAGATACGTCACATTAATGTATTTACTTTGGTGTTAGCATTATTTATAACTTCCTTCGCTACAATTGCAAAGTAAGCAAGTTCCGTTAACTGTTATTTTAATGCATGTATACATCAACAGTTGATAAAAGAGAAGTCATTGCCATCGTCTAACAAACAAGTTCATTGCGAAACCTCACGGAAATAGGAAACCATTTGTTTCTTTTTTGACAAAATGACGTATTTTTTTCTTTTGGATTATGTGTTTTGCAGACATTTAGGTAAACGATCTTAGAAGTTTTTGTTAAACGTTTTCTTTTGATAGTATGGTATAACCTTTGCAGAACGGCCCTCCACCGAACAAATCCTCTGTACACAATACGTAATCAATGTTAAGTTCTTATACAAAAAAACATAGGGCACACAAAATTGATCATACTACCACAATACCTTACATGCTGCATGTTGTCCAGAGAGAAATCTTACTTAGATATTTAATAAGACTCTGTCGTCTGATTGCAATTGTTGCATGCGAAATAATTTACAGTTTTTAGAGTATTCAGTTTATTTTCAAGATATTAGGCCATTTGCCTATATAAAAGCAACGCAGTTTATGTTTGGCTTATCGACGTACCAATACAGAAAGGTTAAGTCGTGATAGAAGTAATCTTTCAATTACAATTGAATCCAAATAAGTTACTTAACTTTGACGTAAATATTTATTTTTTCATGTAATATCGTATCAGACATATTTTTGGAAATTTTTGTGTGGATGATATATTTTAAATACTTGCTACGTATAAGCTTGAGGGAAAGTAGAAAATGCTTTTGATTTGCATGCCGAAAATACTGTGGTGTCATTTTAACGATTGATCTTCAAATACTTGCTTAAATAGAATCTTATTAACACCTAAAATTGTAAAAAGTATCTTGTAATCGTAATTGTTAAAACTCGTTTTAAACCCCATCTATGGGTAAGTTTGTGCATATAATTATCGTGTAATGGAAGAAAGTTGATTGTAGAACTTTTCACTTTTAAAGTGAACAACTTGATGCTGTATTGATGATGTTGTATTGCCCATGTAGTTTCAAATAAAAACTATTTTTAGCCTCTAGCACACAGTACGTCTAATAGTTAATTTTATTTAATGCTTTTTTTTCAATTACTAGATGTCACCAGGACTATATAAAATACATTAAAAGGTACAAATGATGTGCTTCGGGCATGACATACAGCTAATAAATAAAGTAAAAACGGCTTCTTCAGAGGTACATCAAACATTAATAAGTGTTTTAACGAAATTACACATACATAATGAACGTGTTAGCCTATCATCGCTCACAAAGAGTAATGAATATAGACCAATTACGAGGTGCAAAACGTTCCCTACATGTTCTAAAATTACGTTAAATATCAACTAAATCTAAGTACACGTATCAATGCTGCTAGCACTTTCCTAACAATTGATTGGTACAACCCCGAAGGGATTTTGTCGACGGAATTAATTCAACCATAATTGACAATGATGAATTAGATTTGTTTTATTCACCAGTTGTATGCAATAAAAGTAAAAACATCTTACTGAAATAGTTTTATTTTAATTTCGAGCCGATCCTGTCAATGCACCAACCCGGGTCGGTAGCGCAGGTGGTAGCGCGCCTGGATTTCGAATATAGTGTCCTAAAGGGGGTGGGTTAGAATCCTACCCGGGTAGGTTATACCCTTCCATAAAAATTTGTCAATAAGATCGATTTTCCTTCATTAATAAGGTATATGGAAAAGTTTTCGGTCTTGTAGAAAGGTAGATGAGTATTGGTTATATACAAGGGCTCATGAAAGCAAGACACCATACAATAAACTAAAATATTGTGTTAAGACGGCGTTAAACCCAGTATAAATAAAGATAAATGACAATGCACCCAAACTTTCAAGTAACAGTGGTAGATGGTATGATGATCATAATATTAAGGTAGATGATTTGCATAAGTTTTGATAAACTATTTATATAAAGTTAGTACTGCTGTCCGGTTGTCAAAATTGTTTTTTGATGAACTTTTAGGTTTAGTTCTTACTTAGTGTAATAAATCATTCCTGTTGTAAAGGTGGACAATTAATCATACAATTGGTCGTCATCATTTATTTCGACAAAGTTTCCATTGACTACCTCATAGATCTTGATAAGTTAAAGTAACACAATGAAATCATATATGCTTCAATGATTATGATCTTCTAAATGTCTTTGTGTCTAACTTAAAACTCGAATGCAGTTCAAGAAATTACCTTAAGTTGTTTTCACTTGTTTACCAAATTAACATTTTGAAACTAAAGGTAATGTTATATTGGAAATAAAACAACAACATATAAGTCAGGCAAAAGATACCCTTTGAATTCAAAGAAAGTCGCAAATATTAAGATATATGGGTTCTGTTTAGACTGCATAAAGGGTAAAAAATATGTAATAAAATATTTTTTCGAACATGACGGGCTTTAAGTCAAATCATAAACCCTTTAATTGAAATAGGAAAAAAAACCCTGGACTCCCTAGCGAGTAATTACCGTTTAACTGTTGTTTGCAGTTTCATTTAGTACTCTTTCTAAGACATTCTTTGAAATTTAAAGATAATAGTTAAATACATTCCTAAAAAGAGTAGGCTGGTAACAGACACAAACTCATACATCAAAAGACCAACTAATAATATGTACGTTTCTGCGCTGTAATATTAAATGAAGGTTTTGGAGAATCTTTGTGCTGGGTGATAATTCATCCAGAACATATAACAAGAATAGGAAATGAGACAACGCGAGACACTTTAAGAGATAATATATTATCTTTCAAACACGCACTTAAACGACATAATTAAACATTGTAGCATGAAAATTGCTTTAGTTACAAATCAAAATATTTCGAATGTCAAAATGTTTCTTTGGAAGATCGTACTGATTATAAATCACACAAAAATTTGTCCCAGTACAGCAGTACTGACATGGTGTTTTATTATACAGTTGACGTTGAACTTTGTAAACAGGAGTGTTATTAATTATATGATTGACTTCGAAAGTCATTAATAAGAGTAGTTGACGACTCTTATTGGATTGCATAATTTCTCTTTTCATTGTAAGAAACTTTTCTGAAATAGTGAATTCATAATGACCGAATTAAGTACATATCTGTTGTAACCCTATAGAAATCAATTATTTGTTATAATAATGATGTATTTGACTGGAACTATAGAAACTCCTATAAGTAATACTAAGTTTAAGTGTAGGTAACAAAACAAAATAATTTAATGTATAATAGATAGAGTTCTTGTTGCACCTTAAGCTTTTCGCGCAATGGCTTCATTCATGTGTTTGAAAATGTAAGAAAATTAACACAAAAATAACAATACTGGAAGTGATAAAATATCAAGTAAAGTTAGTAGGTAGTTTAGAGTAGTATGTTAGATTGTACCAGAGTTGAAGATCCTGTAGAATATTGAACTTCTATCACATTGTTCATTAAACAAAACAAAAAACCGCGGCCGTTACGTACACTAAGTGGTTAGCATGTCTGACTTCGAATCCGGAGATCGCGGGTTCGAGCCCGGTCGCGGGCTATACCCTATACATTAGTTGTCGGTCTCGTTGTAGGGTAAGTTAATACTGGTGATAGAAAAGTGTCCAGGAAACCTATAGTAGGAAGAGCTGGATGTCGTATATATGACCTAAATATGTGTTGAACCCCCCCAAAAAACAACAACAAAAAACAAAAAATATCAAGGCTTTCATAGTATTAAAGGAAACCATAATCAATGCATTCAAGCTTAAAATGTCTAGTTTTGCTTGTTTATTTAGATTTTTTTCTGTTTTCTCTCATTAATTTTATAATACCACATGATTTAATGCAAAGTAAAACTTTGAAGGTTCTATTGCAAAAAAAGCAGTTGAAGGCCATGTCATTAGATTGTTTTCAAGAAGATTACTGTCAATGCTTTTCTGTCTTGGACAAGGGGCTTCTTAATTAAAAAATATTATATTGATTACAAATTGTAAAGTTGAACATATTTTAAGGACACTTTTATTTATTTCAAATGTAGTAAACATTTAATTACATTACAAGTACGTTTACAATTTACTCAGGTAAATGCACATGCAAAAATACGGCATGCAACAAATCGTATTTCTGTAGAAAAAATGATAAAGCTGCAAAAATTACATGGCAACCATTATGGCGATATCCAAGCCATTATACCTGGCCTTTTGGACTTTTAACTCGTATTATAAGCTGCAAATGTACATATTAGATTAAATGTTTAGCCTACAAGAAACAAATTGTCAGGGTTATCTGTATATATCTGAATTTCGTCATAAATTAATAAATGCAACACTAAATCCAAACACATCATTTTTTATCAGAAACACAACCAGTAAAATAGACAATAAAAATTGCATTCAGAAATTTGTGAAATAAAATGTATGGTAGAACTATGACTACCATTTTATGCAAATTAATCATAAATCAAAATGAAAAATACCCATTATTCTTTAAGAAAAACAAAACTAATACATTTCCTACTATTCAAATTGATCCCACATTGAAATACTTCTGCACAAAACCCAATTAGAAATGCTGTCAATAATGTTAAGGAACGTTCAAGCAGTGAAAAAAACACGTTTTGTTCTGATAGTTGATGCGTAAACATTAAATTGTAAACTTACATGCAAAATGTATATACATTGTATAATTAAAATGTTATAAATGACACGACGTCTACAGAAATATCATACAACGATGTACTGTGAAAATTACATAACAGTGACATACTGCAGTAGATCGAAGCTGGAGATCAAGGTAAGACATTTGTCATCATAAATATTGCAAAAGATGCAACACTTCGATTTAGCGAGACAGTTCTATTTGCAGATCGTCTTCTCCAATAATTGGATCATTATTCAATTAGGGTACCTCCTCATAAAATCATCAATCATTTGAGATATACCATTGACTGCCTATTCTATTAATAAACGTACGTGCAGACACTGTTCAAGAACTTTCAAATGATATAATATACATATAAATTTAGCTCGACATATGATGGTATTTGCCGATTTGACACAGCCAATCTTGCGAATTCCTAACCCATCATCAAATATTACTGAACAAAAACCGAACTACGGATTAGTTTGTTTTCTGATGTGTGCGTTAGGAATATTCTTAATTTACGCGTTTATGGAATGTATTGAATGAAGGTCAATATTTCAAAAAATTAATTGATTCGAGTATCGTATGATATTACTACCATATCGGGTTTTTGAAATTTGTCATCATAGATATTGCCATGGGTGCAACACTTCGATTAAATAAGACAGTTTTATTTGCAAATCGTCTGGTCCAATAATTGGATCATTATTTTATTATGGTACCAGCTTATAAAATCATCACTAATTTGAGATATACCATTGACTACCTATTCTTTTAATAAACGTATGAGCAGACATTGTTTATAAAAAACTTTCCAATATATATAATATATATTTTTGTACATATAAATTTAGCACGATTTATGATTGTATTTGCCGATTTCACACAGCCCAACTATTATATCAGTCAATAGGCGTTTTTTAAGGAAGATATTAAATGAAGGTCAATCTTTAAAGATAATGACTTTAATGATTCGAGCATCATATGAAACGACTACCATATCGGGTTTTTGACAAAAAAGGAAATATAATCGTGATGAAACCGCTGTATTTTGATATAATAATATTAGGCTTAGTTCGATATGATAAATAACAGATACAAGTATATTTGGTGTAAAGCACATAAATATTAATAATGGATTTAACGCCGTATCAACACACGTTTTAGTTTTTTTACGTCGTCCAGCGCACCTAATCTAGCTTTCCTGGAATCTTGTCTATAACCTGTCTCCCCCTACCCTTTCACAAGGCCGGAAACTTCTCCACATACCTTATTATTGGAGGAAAATTGACATTATTGTCAAATTCTCGTAGAACTCTGCAGTTGGGATTCGAACCCGTACCCTCTTCAGGACACTAGATTCGAAATTCAGGTTCGCTACCAACTGCGATACCGACCCGGGTTGTAAAGCACTTAAAACAATACTGTTCGAAGCGTATTTTTTAATTGCAACCATCGCAAGCAATTAGTGATTACAATATGTTGTAAGCTTATCATGGAATACCTTATACTACCGGAACAATGAGTTGATCGATGTATCTAAAAAGTGTTTTGTCATATTCTTAAGATCAAACAAGTAGAATTAAAGAAATAGTTTATTATACATGAATATGACACGAGGAACTGGTTTCACGTTCTAACATTTTAGTTACAACCATTATCCGAAAGAACATTTAATTTTAACAAAAATAATTAAACAAATCTCAACTATTAAGTGCTCAAATGAACAATAACATGTAATTGTCAGCGGGAAAAGGTAATTTCTTATAGCATACATTTGTATCTATATTTACGTCCACTTCAAATACCGAAACATGTTTACCTACGACATATCTGTTCAATTTTATTGAGATGCTTTTATATTTTCCAGTATCGGATACATAAATTTATAACTATAAGGTTGGACATACTAAGGCATTCCAAATATATCTTGATCAACTGTATCATGATTACTCGATCAATTTTATTGTATTGTCTACATGCCTTATTTATACCTGCATAATCTTGAGACAAAATGCCATTTTGATCCTATTGTTGTTAACAGTGTTTCTAAAACTTTCATGGCGACCATTAGGACGATATCCAAGCCTGTGTATCCGGTCTTTTAGAATATAACCTCGTATTATAAGTTATAAAACCTTTAGATGTTAAAGTTACAAGGAAATAGACATGTGTCATACGTAATTAAATAGTCGCTAGCAGGAAACTATACTGCACAAGTCTTGTTACAATGTAAAAATAGATGTTTTTATTAAGCTGAACAGCAAAATGGGAAGAATACGGAGTTGTTTATTGAGATACAGTTGTTTTAGACAAAATGGTTCCCATACTATTCAAGTATTATTTTTGGGTTTCTAATCCAAGTTATAGAGGTTTGATTAAAAGCCGTGGCAGGCTGTACTGTTCCATTCAATATTGATATCTACAGTAGAGGGAGAACATGTCTCTTGTAGTGGAGGTTCAGATTTATGATTCACTACACTGAAGTACATTTATTTGATGTTGTGCTTGAATGTATGTTTAAAATGAGCATGGAATGGAATGAAATGTAACAGCACAAATGTACATACTGAAATATATCTTTTGTATAATGCCTAAAACCTTTAATTGCCAAAACGATTTTAAATAAATAGTTTTAAGAGCTCAATTGGCTATTTGACGTCATTTTATTTTGGAATATCATCTCTATAACAATAACAACAATTTCTCCATTGTCACAAAATGGAACTTGAGATATTACCTCCGGTGGATCAGACTATTTCCTGTGTTGTAAACGTAGAAATGAAATCAAACACCGCGTTAAAAAAGATTCTATCTGACCCAGACGGCTTCCTGCAGCTACATTAAGTTTCGAATTTAATACATTTACGTTGAAAAAAAGTTTATATGTGATGTAAAGATCATATCTATCTATCTATCTATATTGATAAGCGTGTGGAAGGTATGTAGTCAACTACATAGATTGTGTATGGAGCTGTTCAATGTTATGATACTGCGGTCATTCATTATATTACTTGAATTTCGTTTTACAGTTTTGTACCATATTTATCACATTTAACTACACTAATGAACCTAGAGAGTACTTCAAGATTGTGTAAATAAAATCTTTATAATATTTGCCTGTAATACAGGGTAGTGTAAACACTTCGCCAGCATTTTCGCCCTGTTCGATTCGTACTTGAATGTTATGTGTAAGGAGAAATCATTTGTATTGAATTGTTAGGTTTCAATGTGCGCAAAAGTTTTTCTGTATTTCAATACTTTGATTTAGGACTATAAGCACGTACATTTTTTAATAACATCGTCCGGGTCGCCATGTAGCTCTGCCAAAGTTCTTACTCGCTTTCCTTCCACAACGAGCCGACAACCGCACACTTTATGGAGGAATTTACATTACAGTGTGTAACTTAATGCGTCAGAAAAGCTAACCTGAACTGCTGAATTAAAACAAAACATATATGTTCTAAGTGTATACATAACACTTCCCTAGACATAGTTACTGCTTTCTTTCTCTCAACAACCATAGCTGGCAGTTTTAAACGAATCCACGACCTACTATTTGCGATAGTTGGACTGGTGTGAAGTCCTCAAAGCTAGACAAGTGGAAAGAGGCAGGATGCGATAAATGTATTGACAATTCTCAGTTTTCACAATTGTCATTTCCTATGCTCGATTTTCCCGTCATAATGTGATAGTTGGTTTATATAAAAACATATTACTTGTATGGATTGTTAGTTTTAGAACTACTATATGTAGTAAAATAATATGAGGGAATAATATAATGCTGTAGTGTTTCAACCATACTAATTTATAGCACTTTTTTATTTAACGTTTTCCATCAGCCCTTTTCAGATGCATTTAGTATCCATTTGTTTAGAAATCTTTCAAATTTATCAGATTAGTTCTTTTATTTGCTGATTGCAGACTATCTTATCAAATTTAAGGTAACACATTATAAGACCAATTCGCATGTAACATTAACATATCACACGTTACTATACGGACAAATTCAATCTAAAATTGATATTCCAATGACATTTGAAAAAGAGGACACTATCACATAACACGTACACTTTCCTAATTCGTAATCACGTACAAATTTCGTTTTGTCTTTCTGCCATTACGTGATGAACTTGGATGTATCATCTTTTGGTGTTTAATCGCTGAGGTGTTATTTTCATTGTCCATATAGATTGGATGAAAAATTAGTTCAAGTAACCACGTTAGATAGTCTAGGTTTCATACTTCAGGACGCTCATCGGCAGCAATTAACACGTAGCTCTTGAGCTACTGGTATTTGTCTTACATTACGTCAGGCAATTATTTTACTTTTTTTAGTTAACAGCCCACAAATTGTGTCATGACATTGTTCTACATTCTCGATGGAACCCATTTTTTTCTTATTTAAATTTAAGCAAACAAAATTACAATGTCAAAGCAATGCATTCTTATGTCTAACGTTTGTGTAGGGTTTAAACTGTGCACTGTAAAATTTTTGATCAAATGACCATCCAAGTTGGTTACGATAGTACTTTAACCAATGAAGTGCAGAGCAGAACGTATAATTTATTTAAGATAAGTACATAGTACATAGTCTTGATTACATGATTACAATAAACAATATAAATTTTAATAATAAAAATCAAACATGTAAACATAATATAAGATCATGCTATACCAAGGTTACTAGTTATGCACTATATAGCCAGTTGGCAATGTCGCTCCTCGAGAACTTTTATTTGTGAAAGACGAATACTAATATTATTAAACCTATTACCCGATTACGGACATTAAACCATTTGCAAAAAAAAAACAATTTGCGTGGGAAAACTATTGCTTTAAAAGATTAAAAGTTATTGTAGCAAGTCATATCCGTTATATCATATGACAAAGACAGCCTTTATTAGAAAATATGGGTTTACAATAAAAAACAAAGAAAGGAAAATGCAAGAATCAATTATAAATGAATTACATTTTTATGTCGGAAATTTTTATTATTGGCAATCATTGCTAGCGAATCATATTCCTCATATCATATTTAAGTGAAAGTCATTTAATAAAACCATGTTAAAATAAGTTTACAAAACAACTAATAAAGAAAAAAAAATATCTTTAAAGGTGAAATTTATCGTTGGACACAAAAAACGATTAAACATCAAAATATTACGTATTTCTATAGTATCTCAGCATACACTCACGCTTAACGCATGTTAACAATATGTATATCGAGATATTTAACTCTGATTTAATCCTGTATCAATTTAGCCGATATTACAGCATCGCTTATCTACCGTGTGTGACGTCATCGTAGTCCTATCGATTAAAACCTGTTGTAACAGTCAATGTATTGTAATATATACACGCCTGTATAATTCAGTTGCAAAAACATTTTGAAATTAAATTTGCATTTTTTTATATAAATAATTACATTTCCTACATGATTTTTTTATTTTATATAAACCAGTTTAATAACTAGGCTTATATGTTTTATATTTGTTTGCATTCATCGACAATTCCATGATATTAAGTAGTTTTTTTGTGATGTACTTTTTTGCCTGAAAAAAAGGTTCAAAAAGAAATTAAATTGAATACGTCATTACAGGACAGACACTTTATTATAACTTTATATCTGTATCTGTCATTACATTGAATGAGTCTGAAACTGGTTAAGAGCAAGCGCGTTTTTTTCGATTTCTATATGATGACCAAGTGAAAGTGGAAAAGATTGAACAAACTCGCCAGAAATAACTTAGACTACGTAAAGTTATGATTTCGTCATCTTTTGACAGATACTTGCCAAAAATATAATCTTCGTGCGGAAAATGCTATTTGATTTCCTTTTTGAGAAGAAAATAGTGTACCTCGTGTTTTTTTTTCTCAAGGAACCAAAGGTGAAGAAAGGAAAATCAGGTGACAGCAATGTTGTGCAGAAAATACTACTCAAATTGTTTCGTAATGTTGGGTGCAGTAAATATTGGTTTGAAAAATTAGTATAAAAGTTAATTTATCTAAAAATCGCATCTAAAAATCATGGAATGAAAATTGATTAAACATTAAAACATTTATATCTTTATATCACTGGTTGTGCGATTATATTAAATGATGAGACCGGCATTCTAAACCTCGCTATTGTACAAAAAAATATTTAAATGCGTAATATGAACTAAATTGCTTGAACGGTCATCTACTAATATTTACCTTATCTCCAATATATCGCGTAACATATGTCAGCGGATTAAAAATTTCTTTTGAATTCACAGCATGACGGCTGTTAGACAGTGTTGAAATTGATTGAGGGTGTGGTACGTACATTGTATATTAATGTCGACGGCAGAGTGATAGCCAACACGTTTTAGGATTTGAGAGTCTGTGTCCATGGAAACATACCCAATAGTATCAATGATTTGCTGACACAAAAGAGTAATTGATAAATTATTTTGATGTACCCCTTACTTTAAATATGTTAATTAAGTGTGTGAGGTTCCCCACGGGGAACAATAAAATTCGTACAAGATGACAAAAAAGTCCCGCGGTGAGCCTCTATATATTGGGGTCCATGATGTAGACTAAGATATCACCGCCAACAAATTGCATTAGTTACACATGACCTGTCAAAAGGCTGTCGCCAATTATATACTTTTTAATTATAGTTAATATTGGTCTGAATAATGATGTTAGAAAATAATCTTTTGAATCGGAGTTGATATTGTTTTTCACGGAAGTCAATTCGCGCTAATAAATCTATTTTTTCTAGTTTGTTGAAAATATATAAACAGTTGAATTTACCAAGGAGAAATTTGTGATTTTATTGAAACTTAAATTCTCATAGGGAATTACGGAAAAGCATCTAAATAGAACAAAGGGAATTATTAAGACAGATTCAAAACACGATAAAGATACGATATGCAATTATTTACTTCGTCGCCGAGTTGTCGTCGTTTTGAACAAGTTATCTAAATCTATTTTGAAACCATAGTGAAAGCAGTCCCTCGAACAAAGATGAAATTCTTATAAATCATTACAGTTTAAAGTTTTTTAAAACATAAGTTGCATCGGAATTAATGTTTTAACATTCTGTGATAATAATTCAAAACTGGTGCTGACGAAATCTGAAACACCTTGATCAACGGTAAGTAATTAATTCTCATCTTCATAAGAATATGCATATTCTTGGGCTCCGAACTAATACTTCAAATTTATTTAAATTGGTATCATGAAAGAATCACAAAGTTGTAAATAGCAATTATTTAATTAGCATTTGTTTCTAATTACAAGCACAACACACTAATTTTCCTTACTACAATATGTACTTATATTCTCAAAAAAGTCTCCAACACCTGTTTCACGGTCATAATCACCACATTCACAAATAATGTGCAATCGTCAAATTCTTTCGCGATTCGATCTAGAAAGGATTATTCTACATAAAATACTTTTTATTTGAGGAAAATCGATCTATATCTTCTCTATATATTCTATAATTGGGAAACATAGTATCTTGCACCTGTGTTTCTTATAACCGCTCTCAGGATGTAGGACTACGATGACGTCATACCGATTCCGGTCACGAACGATAACTCATGCATAACTTGATGCAGGTGTGTTACGCCCAAGAGTTAAAATTCGTATTGCGCCGTTGTTTGATGACCAAATTTCGCGAAATTTTGGATAATACTTTATAATTATCTATATTTTTTGAAAATTGAAGAATTACAACCGAAAAATTTGAACTTTAAATCAATGTCCTTTTTGTCTGAGTTTTTCTTATAAGCAATCAAATGATCCTAAAAGACTAAAATATATTAAATTAAGTTTACGAAACTACTAATAAGAAAAAATAGAAAATTATTTTTATATCAATGACCTTTTTGTCTGATTTTTTTCTTATTAGAAATCAGTTGATCCCATAAGACTATCAAAGTGGATAATTTAAAATGGTGTTAGTCTTCGTCTGATGATTACATTTACGTCCTAAAACTGAAGCAGCTTGATTTTTACTGTAGGCGAACGGTATTCACATTATTTTACCAAATAGTGCGGTCATCCACTCCAATACTGGACACATCTATTTGATTCAATACGAAGGCGTGATTAATTAACCCCATTTTAATACGAAGCAAATCGCGAGGGAAATACATCTTGGACAAGTTGTGCAACAGTGCTTAGTAAACATCAGAATGATGTGACAATCAGTCTATACATATATAATAAACAAAAGTGACCCATCTTTAAAAGCTTTCTTGTAGGAGCAAGGCGTTAAACCGAATTAAAGAAATAAAAAATAATGAAAAACAGTCTTTGGCCTCTCCATAGAAGTAGTTATGAAATAGAAAAAGAAATAGTTTGCACATAATAAAATACTTTTGTGTATATAATATATTATAAGCAATGTCTAGACCTCAAATTACATAATCACACTTAAGGAGACTATTTCGTGGAAGTTTGATTGCATTTCATTTCTTCGAACGCATCGCTTTCTCCAACAAAATAATGTAAAAGCAATAACGATTGTTTGCTTTTGGACTACTCTTGAGAATGGAAGAGCGTGTTCAATTAAAAACCCATACATTCTAATCAGTTATTATAAGTCATATGAATGAATGAGAGTATCGATGAAGGCAACAACAACTACATAAAACGAGTATTGCTCATTATATGTAAACGTGTGTTTTTATAGATTAAGAAACATGATACATAAAAAACGCATCCAAGGTTTTCGTTTAGCAGTTAAACATCATACCAAGACCTAAAAACGTCGCCCGGTTAAACACACTTTATACAAAGAGTTTTGAAGAATGTCATATTTTTAAATATGGACTTTATTAAAATAGAGAAAAGGGCCAGTACACCTAAGATTCCTGTTTCATATTTAAATATGTACACAAATCATTCATTCAAGCTGAAACAAGAATCCTGAAGACATTTTTTAATATTCACATTTTAGTTTGTTTTTGTTGGGTTTAACGTCGTAGCAACACATTGTATTGGTCATATAATGGCGGTCAGTCAACTTACTTACTCCTCCTGGAAAGGCTAAATCTCTGGATTTAGCTGTTAGCCAACTACTAAGCGCATACTTTCGCCAGTGACTGATATCTACCCTACATAATCAAAAATCATTGGTAGGAGGGAGAATGGCCGCAGAAATAATTTCATGACCAAGCTCCACGAAAGCATGTCCCGCCCGGGAATCGAACCCACGATCCCTCGATCAGTAGACGTGCGTGCTACCAACTGAGCTAGCCAGACGGCTTATCCACATTTTGAATATGAATCGTAATTTGTTATTGTGTTATAATTAGTTATGTTTTATAAAAAAAGTTTGGGCGCAAATGCATTCTTTACTGCCGGACTAAACTAAAGACTTTGAACGAACGTGGCTGTGAAAAGCACTAGGATCACAAGAATTTTAGTCAACCCTGATAACTTCTGCAACTTAAATAAGAATTAGAACATAAATAAAATCACGATTAGAAAATAATTTGTGTTTGTGTCACCGTGACATAAATTTTCCAAGATAAAGTTAATTGTCTAAAATATTCTTTGAAATAGCAATAAAGACGACGTTAATTGTCAATTATTGTATTCTAGTGTATAAATCATTTAATAGTCAATGAGCGAAATCACACATAAAAGTCAAGCATTGTCTTTGAAGGAACAGCCATGATAATTTATTCTGAAGAACAAAAATCGTTTCTTATTGGTGTTAAAAATCACATTAGTTCCTATTACTAAAGCAATATATCATTTAGTGCCTTTACAAGCATTTCAGTCGATCGATATAGCCCAAAAGAGATCTGACTATGAACAAGTTGTAACTTGTTTGACAGTGATATATTAGTTGCTTTTTTTACTTAATTGTGTATGACTAGTTCAGCATTTACATTGATCTACTGTACGTGTTAGGTATCAAAGTAAAGTAATTCGTACGTGAAATTATTTTAAAATGAAATATGGTGCCTGCTATTAAACAAATACATTCTAAATAGCTAGCTTTCAAAATGTGTTAAATCATCCCCCTCTCGAAACATGATAATGCTTTAGTTTCAAACTTTTTTGAAAATGCCAATACATTGTACTTAAATGATTTCTACTGCAGTTTTCCTATCGCTGTATGACATTAGTGAAGGCATGGAAATAATTCTGGTTAAAAGCCTAAGCACATAAATCTTAACCACTTTGAGGAAAGTCAATAATATACTGGTCAACTTTACATATTTGAGCAATTTAAACTAAAGCTGTTTGTTTGTTTGTTTGGGTTTACGGCGCACCTTTCTGTGTTGCTGTAGAAATCATTTAAGTACAATGTATTGGCATTTCCAAAAATGTTTGAAATCGCCGTTAAGCAGTGTATGACGTCTTCATCATTGAGAGAAAAAAACATTATAAATATTGCTTTCCGTTAAACCATACGCATAATTAATTAACTTGGCGTGCCCTATCCGTGATCAAGGATATATAAAATTAACCGTTTGGCACATAAGGTTTTATCCATGTTTTGGTGTTTGTAGATCCGTCAGTAATTTCCTTCTTTGTGTATGGTGTCAGTACCGCGTCAGTGTTTAGACCGTCCCGGATATGATCGATATTTATTATTAGACTCGCCCGACGGCGACTGCGTTCATATATTGATAATGGTATTTACCAGTAATACAAACAGGCAACCCATTATGCTAGAAATGTTTCTACCGGTATATATGATTAAGGTTTCTTTATTTGGTTCGAATACCATCAAAAACAAACCCCGTTGTTTCCTTAAACAAGAAACTTTATCCTACTAGCTCAGAAATGGGGGACCAAGAATAGTATATACTGGGCTGAGTTCAGTTACCGCGAACGTTACAGAACGTTCCGTAACGATACATTCGGAACTCCTCGTCCATTTGCTGCGAATAATCTCGGACATATTTAGACGCTATTTTGAAGCTATTGGTGTGTAAACAAATATATGGCCGAGGAGTTCCGAATGTATCGTTATGTAACGTTTTGTAACGTTTTGTGTAATTGAACACGCTACTGTTTCTTTAAGCGGAGTGTCAAGTAATGGATTAATACTAGGTTTACGTCGGCCTTGCGATAGTCGTCTTCAACCTCATATTGTGATCGTGTTGTTTGAATTGTTGACAAGTGAGGTAAAACAATCAGTATTCGACTTTAATCGTTGACATAACTACGTGCCAAGATTATTTCTTCTAATTTAGGATTTTGGTATTTGCACAAACATTTTAGAATCTCATGATAGGCGATTATGTATCGACCTTGAACAATGTTGAAGCAAAATAATGCAGGGATTACTGAACAAATGTCTCGGTGGTGATTAGCTGAGCATTTTAATTTATTTCCTTCTTTCAGTTCGTATTCAATTTTAGGTTTATTTTGACTAATGGTTTCTCTCTGGCACATCTCCATTACAAATAAAGCATGGTGGGTTTTTATTATAAATGTGTATAATTTGTATCAGTTATTCTCCTCTTTCAACAAACAGTTTTAGAAAATGAATGCGTTTTGTGTTAAAAATGCATATTAAACACAGCAAGTGCATTATTCATAAAAAGAACACATCTTTTTTAAGTTATTAAGCAATTACATTCTGTACTTAGCACTTTATTTTTTTTATTCTTTCTGATATTGCATGGCTGGAATAGAATTCGATTTATTAGTTTGTCTAATAAGTAAGGAATCATTTGACATTTAATAAGTTGTACATGTATGTAGTCCCTGCTGTTTATTAATACAAGTGATACATAGTAAAAAGGCTGACCAAATGTCTGACATGGAGCGAATAGATTTTGTTTTAATTTAATTATATAAAATAGAGCATAAAAACAGGAGCACAAAGAGATCGCATTAACACAATGTTTATTGTTTATTAATAAACTGAAACACTGTTGATACGATACCACTGAAAATTTAAATTTCTTTAAACAGAACAGATTATTAATTAAAGATAAGTACATAATACATTATCTTGATTACATGATCACAATAAACAATACAAATTTTGATAATATTTTATAAACATGTATACATAATATGTATACATATTTATACTCACACATGCATGTATAAACATAGGTTTTGCAAAAATATGCTAATAAACACAAAGTATTTGGGAATGCTGATTAAATGGCATAGGATAGTGTAAGAAGGAGAGTGAACAATACATAACATGAACTATCATTATTGAATAAGGAATATTTTTTCTAATTTCAGAAAAATAACTACATATACAGATAAAATGATATTCATCTTCTATATCTTGTATATTACAACGTAGCAATGTATTTCCTTTCTAGGGAACTCGTTGTTGTTGTATCTTCCAGTTTGTATCCTGAGAGGTAAACCGCTTGTTCTTAATTTGCAGATACAGAATCATTACATGATATACATTGTATTCCTAATATTGAAACTCAATTTCCTTGGAACTTATATAAACTTAAACAACGTTCGCAGTGAGTCGTTTCGAAATTATATGCATACAATTCTCGATTCAAATAATCAGCAATTCTGATCTTCATTCCGAACTCTAAACATAAAAATGATGTACGTACAAGACAGTATGTTGATCAAACGACTCAACGTTTCTAAGCGCACGATTAGCCTTAGATATGAAAGTTGTAACTTTACTGATCCTGCATCTTTTACATTAGTTGCTCCGCATTTTAATGAATCATTTCATAATATCAGTGATTTTTCATTAATGACTATTGATGTTGTTAAAAAAAACCATAAATCGTCTTTGTAAAGGAACTCTTAACATATAACTAATGAACGTATTTGTTTTCTCTCAAAACGATTTAACATACTGGTTGAGAATAAAATGGTACGTTTAATTGTACGGAGGCTTAGAATACTCAATGACATATTACAGTTCAGCAATGTATAATTCTTCTAAACAAATGGATTTTGAAAACTTATCAGGAACATCATCAAATAAAACACATACATCCCCACAGACAAATGCAAAATCTTGCTTGTAAATACTTGGTATAAAACATCGACATTGATTACGTATAACCCTTGCTTAAACATTTTGTGCATAACACACTGCTCTTCGGATATTTATATATAAAAGGATGTCGTTAAAATTACTTCAAAACAACGATTTTCCACAAAAATTCCTTAAGCATGGTAATCATAAAATTTGGTATCAATCTATCGATGAATGAAAAATAAATTAAAAAAATACTTTTTTTTTCATTTGAGTTAAGGCGATTAGTTTACAAGTACTTGTTAACAAAGCATTTGTTTATGTGGTATGCCAGTATAATAACGTGTGCTGTCGCTTAAGCAGAAAGTTGTGAACTATTGAGGTTATTTTTTTCAAATACAATGTCACATTCAACCATGATCACTAAAGGAGCGGTCAAAATAATAATTGAAAATATACACCATTCACTAAGGGAATTCATTATGTATTTTAGTTAGGCTTTGTCATAACTGTATTTCCCTGTAGAAATCGGATATGACATCTGTATTCTGAAACTATGTAAATGGAGTAAACGTTTTATATTAACTTTGATTTACCTTGTCCATCCTCATACTTTGTGAAATAATGATTTGTCAGGAGAATAGAAGCAATATGTTTAATTATTGTCTGGGTGTGTTCACTTATTTCCATTATACGATTAAATGTTACTAACACACTTTCAAACATATGAAGGAAAATTAATTTTCTGGTCATAACCTAGTTTTGAAATATGGTCTGTAATAAAGTAAAGTAGAACATTTACAGTTGTATAGATTTGGTCAACGTTGTACGATTATTAATGCTTAAGGCGCGTTATTTCTATACCAATGTTCAAAAAAGGGTTTCTTGTTCGAGACTCGTTAGACTAGTTATACACTCAAATGACAATTCCACAATAATGTCTGTTTTCCTCTTTGTATAGGTTTATAGAGAAGATGTCGGCTTTGTGGAATTGAAGGTGAATAATGATTAGATACAAAGGTCTAGGAGTAAGTTGAGATGGCCGTCGTAAATTGACCATTATACGTGTTATCAATGACTTAAGCCCAATGAAAATCATTTAAAGCTCTATTGGTTGCATTTTTGACCAACATAATTTGTTTAGAAGTAGGGCCAGTTACCAAAAGTTACCATTTGAAATCTTCTGTCAGAAAGATTTAAACTAAGAAGATTGATTTGAGATAAGATCATCAGCGCATTTTTATGTTTTACTACTTTTTACTAAGCGTGGGTAATTTCTTTTAAATATGATATATCCAACAATCATTTCGACTATTTCGCAAATGTTTTATACTTTAAAACGCCGCAAACTAGAAAACAATGTATTGGGTAAATATTTGCTTTGTTGGTGTAAAACATACGTTAACTATATGAACATCAGCAAATTCATAAAACTGCTGCAAAACTAGAATACTTTCGTCTTCTCCGGTAGCAATTGAATTATCAAACACATGATTAACATAAACCAGTTAAATACTACAAAATGTGCATTACTTAATACAATCATTCGTGTTGTAGTTTTGAAACAAATATTTCTAAAATAAACAAATGCATATTGGGTTACTTAGTTTGTATGATGATGTTTTTATATAGTTTAATCACAATATGTTGTTTGCATATGTAAGTATGAGCATCTTTTGATCTTATTTCCTAATATTTTTAATATAGAAGCGGTTTTTTCAACTATTAGTTGGTAAAAAAGAATTAGTTTAATGTTGTACTGTTTCTATGAAATCTCATCATTTATGTACACACAGTTTAAAGCAAATGGCCGGTGTCTTGATTGGATTTGTACGTGCAAAATGACTTATTGTGTATAGGAAATAATACTTATTGATGCCTATGTCCACAAGCATCTCACTTTTTTCACATGTATTTGATCTTTTTTAGGGATTTACGCTATTATGGTGATGATAATAATATTTTCATATGATTGATATACGAGTTTTATTGTTACATTTTACGCTCAATGTTCATGTCATATTCATAATTTTTATAAGACTAACAGTTGCTCTTATATTGTTACAGTTTGTTTGTTCGTTTTTGTTAGGTTTAACGCCGCGGCAACACATTTTACAGGTCATAAAAGGGCGGTCAGTCAACCTATTCACTGTTCCAGGAACGGCTAAATCTCTGGATTTAACTGTTAAGCAACTACTAAGCGCATACTTTCGTCAGTGACTGACAACTGCCCTACATAATTAAGAATCATAAGTAGGTGGGAGGATGGCCGTAGAAATAATTTCATGACCAAGATCCGTGAAAGTACATGTATGCCCCGCCCGGGAAACGAACCCATGACCCCTCGTTTAGTAGACTTGCGTACGACCAACTGAGTTAACCGGGCGGCTTATACTGTTACAGTGATAGATACTATCCAATATAACATCTATTACTGCCACTTTACTCCACTTACTGTGCTGACCAACCAATTATAATGAAATCAATTCCGATGAAAGCATTCACTAGCGTGTGTAATAATTGTTCATGCATGATAATAATCGTATAATTTGTATTCAGTCTTAATGACAGGTATTAACGTAATACATACATTAAATAACTATCTAAATGGTTTGCATCACCTGAATTAGAGCTACTTATCTCTTTGAGGCTTTAGCTTTCACGATATATTTCCATTAACTATATTTACGAATGATGAACGCTCTATTAACATTACTCGTTGACATTTCTAAGCATGGTTAGGCAGTGTAAAAACACTTAGTTTTTTGTTCAAAGAACAAAAGACAATGACGCATTGACTAACAATGAAGTTCATAATCATTAAGTATAATTAGCGGTGTGCTTGGCTAAATTTGATTATGTTTCATAGCACTTAAAAGTTCTTTTAGTTCAAATTGATATGATAGTATGTATTATGTTGTGACATGGTTTCACCAAATGCCAAAAGTTATAATACGGTATTTTAGGGAAATCATACCTAATTTTAATAATAAATCGTTTCTCTTATTTACGATAAGATACAATAGGATCATCTTTTTTTAAAATAATCTTCATTATATGAAATACTAATGTACGCATTGCAGACAATGTCTTTTCATTTTGTGTTACAGGCACTGACAATTGTGTTGTATATAAAGAAAATTACACGAAAGTGTATGACTAAATTTGGCAGGAAAACTAACCAAGACTTCTGAGCGAATACACTACATTTCTTTAGAAGAAGTAACTGCTTTGCTCCCATAAGCAAAAACTTGTAGTTAAATCGAAACCATAGCCATCTTCAGATTAAAGTGCAATAAAATTGGAAGTCACCAAACTAAGCCAACTGGGCGAAAATATTGCAGGATGAGAAAAAACGTATTTGCAATATCATTTCATAATTAAGAGCATATAACAAATACATGTATACAACTGAAATACTTCGTTGACTGTTGTTGTCCCTGATATTTTTGCAGTGCTTTTTATAATGCAATAACTGATTATGGGGTAAATGATAATGTTTTATCAAGGTTTAGTACTGATGTCATTCAGCAATGATTACATTACCTCAAACGATGGCAACATTAAAGTTAAGCAATACTTGAAATTGATGTTGAATACTTGATCTAAACTTGATATAAAATTATCTAATACAAAAGGTTAGTGATACAGGAGTGCTTGCATGCTAGATGTTCCATTGATTTTACAGAATGTTGTTTGAACTGAAAACGAGGGTTTAACAGTTCAATATATCATTTTATGTATATTAGACTCATTTTGGTCAATGGCATTGTAATGCATATCATACATTTGCATAATAAAAAATATATTCAGTTATAAAAATCAAGATTTAACACCTAGTTTTGATAAAAAAGTATAAATAACATTTATAATGTTAAACATACTTAAATGTAACTGGTCTGTATTTTATTACTTGTGTTTGTATTATGAAGTGTTTAGTATCTGCACCATGTCACTAAAACGAATAAACTTCTTGACGAGTATTTTTAACTATTGTCGTAGTCATTTCATACAAAAACCCGGGTCGATAGCGCAGTTGGTAGCGCGCCGGGATTTAGATACTCGTGCCCGAGGGGGTGCGGGTTCGAATCCCGCCCGGGGAGGAACCCTTCCATGAAAATTTGACAATAATGTCGATTTTCCTCCATTGATTAGATAATATGGAGAAGTTTACGGCCTTGTGGAAGGGTAGGTGAGTGCTGGTTATAGACAATGGTCCAGGAAAGCTAGGTTAGGTGCGCTGGACGCCGTGAAATGACCTAAATTGTGTTGAACTCCAATAAATAAATAAATTTCATACAACTGATTAGGAAATAATTTAGCAAAACTAGTTACTATTTCAAATGGTAAGTGAGTGTCAGTTGAGCACAAAAGAGAACAGAACAAACCTATATTTCTCAAATTATGTTACATGACACATGAGCAATTTTATAAACACAAATACAAAAAATGATCAAAAATACATGCACATAACATAGATTAATATCTTTGTATAGGGAGAAAGAAAGAGACGGGGAGGTGGGCAAGAATTCTCATAGGATCATTATACGGTGTCTAATTAATATTATAATGAGAAAAAGTCACCTGAATGTGAGCGAATAATTATTGATTTGGTTTTAATCAGATTGTTGTTTGATCTACCAAAACTTATTATAAAATAGAAAAAATAAAAGTAATTGCATTTTATAGTCTAACTTTCATGCTTACGCACGTTCACCGACTTTACAGCTATTACCCCTGGTCACTGGGTTACTGGTATCTATCTATCAATCTCCCTGGAGAGTCTTTTACTCCGCTTATTAGTGCAGCCGACAAATTGGCGCAGCGGAATCATACCACCCTCGCAGGTACCCATTTACACCTGGGTGAAGTGAAGCAATCGCAGGTAAATTTCTTGCTCAAGGAAATTAGCAGTGCCCCTAGTGGGACTCGAACCCAGGACCTCTCGATCCCTAAGCGCGCGTCCTACCACTGGACCACTGATCCTGCTTTTATTAACAGCCAGCACATAATAGAATATTTTGGTAATAATCTCATTTTATACACTGTCTGGACCTCAAATTACGTTATCATATTTAAGGAGCATATTGCGTGGAAGGTTAATTGATTGAGGTTTTCTTTGATTACTTTATTTACGACATCAATAAACGCGTGACATTGTCTGTCTTTTGGGCTTTTCATACAAGTGAATTTTGCATTTGTAAATTTTTGCGAATTGGGAATATATCCTTCTATTAATTTTTTCCTGCAAATGTCACTTTGTTCAGTCGTTGTCTGTCGGGGTAAGGTGTTTAGGCCTACCCAAGTTTAGTATAATGCGTTTTAATTTGATGCATGCAATGTACCGAAAACTAAAAGAGCACAGGTTTCAATAAATTATAATGTGGAACACTAGTAATTATATTGTTGTTGTTTCGTTTATTACTTATAATCGCATTCATTCATATGGTAAATAAAACTCAGAAAGTATTGACTTTAATTTAACTCATACACATATTTTAAGAAAAGTCCAAAAGACAGACAATGGTCACACGTTTATTGATGTTCAAATAAGTTTTATGAGAACGATATAGCCAAAAACCATTGTTACAGATATACATTTTAAATTCATATCGCAATTGGTATTGTGTTATAATCAGTAATGTTATTAATTTAATCTGCAAAACATGTTGGGGCAAGTTCACCAAAAATGTTGCATTTAATGCTGAACTTAATCAAACACTTCGACCAAACGCGCTGCGAATAGCACAATGATTACAAGACTTGAAGTGGAAAGGTGACAACTTCAAAACTGATTATATGGGTATTTAATTAGACAAACACAATTACTTGCGTGTGTTTAAGGCCAACCAGAGAGACATTGGCTTTCAACAATAAAGTTAATTGTCTGCAATTTTTCTTAAAATAACTATTTGGATGATGTGAAATGTTATTTGTTCCAAAAATTTGTAAGTCATTTAACAATTAATAAGCAATTCACATTTAAAAGTCAAACCTTGTTGGAGAAACAGCCATGATAATTTATGATGAAGGACAAAAATCGTTCCTTCTTGGTGTTAAAAATCACATTAGTTCTTGTTACTAAAGTAATATTTCATTTAGTGCCTTTACAAGCCATTGGTCGATCGATATAGCCCAAAGGAGATCTGACAATGGGAAAGTTGTAACTATATTTGACAGTGATATATTAGTTTTGGTTGTGTTACATAATTGTGTATGACTACTATAGCATTTACAATATATAGGTGTTAAATATTAAAGCAAGATGATACGTGTTTTTTTTTAAAAATGAGGGTCTTAATTAAACAGCATGGTTCTAAATGGCTGGCTTCCAAAATGTGTTAAAATCAATTCTCGAAAACAAATTCTTTGTTTGTATTAACTTAGGAAAATAGTTTAATAATCCCATCGACGTCATCAGGCGTTACGGCAGGTCTATGCGTTTACGATTGCTGTGGTCCGTAAACGTGGTTGACATAACATATATTGATCACATTATTAAACCCTTTTCCTAAGCTTAACACAAAGAAAAACAAAGAACGTCTCAAACTTTAACTTTTCATCCCTCTCTCTTTAAACGTTAATTATGCTTAAAATATAAACTGAAATTTAATGAAATTTACATAGATATATGGCAAATAGAGTTTGCTGAAGAATGATACCAAACATACCTACATTGAATGTAACTTTGTATGTGAAATTTGTCTTTTACTGAGTGTATAGATTTTTGATTTTGACCAAGACACGTGAAGAATGAAAAAAACTTGAAACTTGACAAGAATGAGAACATAACTTAATTACTTTACACTTTAGCCAACAAACACACTATATAGTACAAATGTTTTGTAAATACAATGCGAATAGCAGAAAGAAATTCACACACCAATATCTGTGAGTCATTTGTTATTTACTTATTGTTATCTATATTGATATGCACGTTGAATGTTTGTCTTTTAAAACCGTCGAAGGAAATAGTGATAAACGTTTCATTTAATGATGTCAAAACAATTGAAGTGATGGCCTTGGTCTTTTCATTTGTTTCTTGTTTTTTTTCAAAATGACTCACAATAGCATGAGGAACAACAAAACAATATAAGAACAAAACAATCATGCGGGAGTTGACACTCTCTGGATAGTCGTCACTAATATCAATTAAGAAATGAGCGGGTAGCTTTCCTTTATCGCGATGACGAGATATGTCTAAGGCTTAAAACTATCATATCAATTTTTAAAATGCATTTTGACAGACAATGTTTGTGTTGGTGCATGTTCATTTATTAAAAACCGTTATATTTTGTAGTAAAATGAAATACATGTACCTTCACATACATGTATAAGAAATGATATACTTTGATGATTTTGCAACTGAAAGTTTTGCTCATTGGAAAGACACTATGGTTAGAACTGATTCACAATTGGACAAAATGAAGCAACGGATATACGGTTTGTTTATTTTAAAATTAAGATAGTAACGCTTTTCCGGATGTTCGTTTGCCGAAAATGTCCAGGAGTTCATGGATAAATGCTTTATTCAACAAAATTGATAATATTTTAACTGTTAAGTCTATTACTTTGAATACAGAACAGATGGTATATTACAGTAACGCTTGCACATGTATCTTTTTTTACAACAAAATGAAATAAAAAAATAAATTTCCGAAGTAATTTCTCTATTATTTAGTTCAAGATCTGTCTAATATAATGATGAACTGACCTTACATAACTAATACATGTAAATGGGTATTTGAATCTAAGACTTAATCATTTTCTAATTTCTTATTGGAATTGAAAAATACTTCGACATTTCTTTCAAAATAGTGTCCTTGGAATTTAAATTAAATCAGAGAATACAGATTAAAGCAAAATAGAACAAATACATGTACTTCAGCAGTAGTGAAGGTCTATATCAACGGTAATATACAATAATTATAGAAATTACTCCAGAACGATCAGATTGAATAAAAACCCTCAGAGGTAATAAATAAATAATTGAATTATAAAATGGAACAAAATCAAACACAGCTGTCTAATTGTAATTATTTTCACCAGAAAATACAATCATGGTTTGTAATTGTTTGATTATGTTTGACACACTGCACCTAATATCTTCAGAACATACGCTTGTCTGAAGAGCCTTATTTTCTAATACAGTCATCGCGTTTAACAGAGAGTTTGCATGTAATGTGTTATTTTCAATGCAAACATGAGCGCATGTCATAATGTCTACCAGTATTATTGAATGTAGCGGTAATAAAGAGAGAATTTGATAAAATACCTCGGATTTGGTTACAAACAATTTTTTCACTCAAGTTTAACGAAATCAAACGACATTAATTGGGTTAAATTGCCTATCACTGTTGTAATTTCAAATACATTTCTGCAATCAACAATGGTCACCAATGTTGCGGTCAAAATAGTAATCTAAAAAATACACAATTTACATTATTCATATATTATCATATTCTTTTAGTAAGGCTATGCCATAACTGTATTTCCCTGTAGGAATCGGATATGACATCTGTATTTTGAAACTTAGTAAATGGAATAATTGTCGGTTTATTGACTTTGGTTAACCTAGACCTCGATATATGTATAATAATGTTTTGCTTGGATAATTGAAGGAATGTATTTCTTACTCTTCGGATGCGTTCACTTATTTTTCATTTTAGTTTTTTTAATTTGTTGGGTTTATCGCTGTAGCAATTGTATAGGTCATATAACGGCGGTCAGTCAGCCTACCCACTCCTCCTGGAAGGCTTAATCTCTGGATTTAGCTGTTAAACAACTACTATGCGCATACTTTCGTCAGTGACTGACAACTGATAACTTTCCTACATAATAAAAAAAACATTGGTAGGAATGAGCATGACCGTAGAAATAATTTCATGACCAAGCTCCTCGAAAGTATGCCCTGCCCGGTAGTCAAATCCCGACCCTCGATCAGTAGACATGCGTGCTACAAATTGAGGTAGCCGGGCGGCTTTCATTTTTAGTAATCAGATTGAAAGTTGTCGACACTCTTATAAACATATCAAGGACACTGGATTTTGTGATCATCTACCTTTTTTGTCATGACCAAACTTTCGAAATGGTGCTTAAATACAAATGTAGTAATGAAGTAAAAAAGATCCCTATTAGTTGTGTATTATTAGAGTTATATTTTACTATCATTAATTTTCGTATGGTAATACTTCAGATATTAGTGCTCTTGGTCATAATAATCAAACAATTTGAAAATAAACCCAAATATGTGGTACAATCTACTATGTGCAGGTTTTTGCACCAAGTGCACCAAAGGGGTTTCTAATTCAAGTCTTACTAGACTAGTTATACATCTTACAGAAATCTACTTTCAGAGGGATTTCAAGTAAGAACATTAATCTTAGACAAGAGCACCAACTTTGAAATATGATAAATTTAAACAAGCATTTTGAATACTTTGTACATGTTATACCCATGTAAACGAAACAAAACAGAAAAAGCATTTATTGTGGGAATATTTGCTATATATTTCTTGCTACATATAGGTCGGTTTGTCTTAAAAAATAAGAATGATTTTTGACACAACTTCAGACACTGAATGGTATTTTGAAATTACAGAACAAATAAACCAAATCTGTAAACTAGTACCTTTAAAATTATAAGTATTTAACACCAAACAATGAAAAAACTGCAAGATGTGCACTAGTTAAAACTGTTCTTATTGCATTCTATGATGTTAAAAATATTTTAAAAAGTGAACGCATGGGATATTCCTTCTATATGATGTTGTTTTGACATAGGTTTAAAGAATGAAAGAGCTAAAATCAAACATTATTAGTTAGAAAGTGGACTGAATTGTTTATTTAGAAGCAAGTCAAATAAGATTATCCTTAGCATTAAGTGGAATTTTCTGATCAAACACAATATGTTGTGTGCGTATTTATATAAGAGTGAACACGCTTTGATGATGTACTTAATATTCCAATATAAAATCGTTTTTTAGACATAAGTTGGTACAATACGAACTGGTTCAATGTTGTGTTGTTTCATAAATTTTCTTTAAGTTTATTTCGAAACAGTTTTAAAATAAATATTTGGTGTCTTGATTATATTTACGTCTGCATAATGTCTTGATATTTATGTACAGGAATTTGGTAGTTCTTATACTTTTTTCAACTGTCAAAACATAAATAAATTCACGGTGACTTCGTGTGTTTAAGTGTTTGTTGTCTAAATGGCGTGATATTGCGATAGCTTATTGTCAGTTACTGTAATATTATTCAAACTTTGACAGTTGATTTGTTACATATTACGCTCAATTTCAATATCGAATTTAATTAAGGCTGACGGTTGATCTTATATTGTTACAGTGAAAGAAATTACAATGTATTTATTGTAAAAAATTCCTACTGTCACCTTATTGCAATTTCCATACCGACAAAATAAATAATTGTAATAACACAAAGTCTGGAAAAAACATTAATTAGCGTGGGGGATAACTGAACATTGATGATTATACTCGTAATTGTATATTTTCAGTCTAAATGTTAGGTATTAACATAATACAAGCATCTATCACTCATATAACTAAATTGGCGTTATCTGAATTAGCACTATCAATCTGTTTAAGGCTGTACCTTTCACGATAGATCTCTATCAAATAAATTGACGGTTAATGAACGCTGACATTTTCTAAGCATGGGTCGGCAGTATAAAACACATTTTATGTTTAAAGAACAGAAGCTAATGACGCTTTGATATAACTTTCAGTATAAGTGATAAGTATCTTATAAAGTCATTGCAACAACTCTTTAATTTGCTTAAACATCGTTTCAAAAAATACTTGATATATATCTCCAATTATCCACGGAAATATACATAACACCGTACAACGACTCGGCTGATACCATACATTGTATATATAATCATTCATTAACCGATTATTTTGTACCGTTGCGTGTTGCACAATATTCAGACAATAAATACAATACAATAGATCATGTGTTCATGTTTAGCGTTTGATAAATTTCCATACATAACTTGCTTTGGGATATTTATTAAAGTGTCAACATACTGTAAATTATATTTTTATTTGTTTACTGAAAATGCGTCTCGCAATGACATCACATTTCGATTAACAGCATTACACTCCACAAAGTGTATTAGAAGCAAAGCATGACAATCTATTTGCCATTCAAGAAGTATTAAAATGTATAAGGATTTGGCAAAACAAATGTATATTTTACTTGTACATTGGCGTTTGTGAAATGATAAGCTAAAAACGTTACGAGATACTTTCATTGTTATCAAACTACTAAATTGTTAAATTTTATATAAGAAGATCATTCTTTTAAAACGTTAGATATCTTACACTGCAGTATATGCAGAGCACAGACAACATAAGATAATGATTGGATACAAAGGTCTAGGTGTAAGTTGAGATGGCCGTCGTAAATTGACCATTATACGTGTTAACAATGACTTAAGCCCAATGAAAATCATTTAAAGCTCTATTGGTTGCATTTGTGGACCAACATAATTTGTTTAGAAGTAGGGCCAGTTACCAAAAGATACCATTTGAAATCTTCTTTCATAAAGATTTAAACTAAGAAGATTGATTTGAGATAAGATCATCAACGCATGTTTATGTTTTGACTTTTTACTAAGCGTGGGTAATTACTTTTAAATATGATATATCTAACACTCATTTTGACTATTTCGCAAATGTTATATACTTTTAAACGCGGAAAACTAGAAAAAAATGTATTGGGCGAATATTTGCTTTTTTGGTGTAAAAACATACGTTAACTATATGAACATCAGCAATTTTATAAAACTGCTGCCAAACTAAAATACTTTCGTTTTTTCCGGACGCAATATAGCAATTTGAAATAATATCATACATATTTAACATCAACCAGTAAAATGCTGCAAGATGTGCATTACTTAATACTATTATTCTTTTGTAGTTTTGAAACAAATATTTTCAAAATAAACAAAACGCATATTGGGTTATTCAGTTTGTATGATGTTGTTTTGATATAGTTTAATGACAATGTTTGCATATGTAAGTATAAGCATCTTTTGATCTTATTCTTAATATTTCAATATAGAAGCGTTCTTTCAACTCTTAGTTGGTTGGTAAAAAGAACTAGTTCAATGTTGTACTGTTTCGATGAAATCTCATCATTTATGTACGCACAGTTTTAAAGCAAATGACTGGTGTCTTGAATGGATTTGTACTTGCGAAATTTCTTCCTATCATTTACTGGAAACAATACTTGTTGGGGCCTACTTCTACGTATATCTCACTCTTTCATATGCATTAACTTTGAACTTTTAAGGGATTTACGCTATCATGGTGATTATAATAATATTCTCATATAATTGATATACGAGTTTTATTGTTACATTTTACGCTCAATGTTCATGTCGGATTCATATAAGACTGACAGTTGATCTTATATTGTTACGGTGATAGATACTATTCAATATAGCATTTTTTACTGTCACCTTACTCCATTACCTGGCCAATAGTGCAATTGGTAGCACGCCGGGATTTGAAATTTTGGGTCTCGAAGGGCGTATGGGTTCGAATCTCACCCGGGAGGTTATACCCATCCATGAAAATTTGACAATAATGTCAATTTTCCTCCATTAATAAGGTATATGGAGAAGTGCCCGGCCTTGTGGAAGGGTAGGTGAGTACTGGTTATAGAAAATGGTCCAAGAAAGTTAGGTTATGTGCACTGGACGCCGTTATATGACCTTTACAATGTGTTGCTACGGCGTTAAACCCAACAACAAATTTTAAAAAAAACATACTCCACTTTCCCACTTTCCGTGCTGACCAAACAATTATAATGAAATCAATTCTGGTGAAAGCATTTACTAGCGCGTGTGATAATTGTTAATGCATGATAATAATCGTTTAGTTTGTGTTCAGTCTTAATGACAGGTATTAACGTAATACATACATTAAATAACTATCTAAAATGGTTTGCATTACCTGAATTAGAGCTACTAATCTCTTTGAGGCTTTAGATTTCACGATATATTTCCATTAACTATATTTACGACTGATGAACGCTCTATTAACATTACTCGTTGACATTTCTAAGCATGGTTAGGCAGTATAAAACATTTAGATCTTATGTTCAAAGAACAAAAGACAATGTCGCATTGACTAACAATGAAGTTCATTATCATTAAGTACAATTAGCGGTGCGCGTGACTAAATTTGACAATGTTTCATTGCACTTAAATCCACCTTTTAGTTCAAATTGATAAGATAGTATGTATATGTTGTGACATGGTTTCACCAAACGCCAAAAGTTATAATACGGTATTTTAGGGAAATCATACCTAATTATAATAATAAATCGTTTCTCTTATTTACGATAAGATACAATAGGATCATCTTTTTTAAAATAATCTTCATTATATGAAATACTAATGTACGCATTGCAGACAATGTATTTTCATTTTGTGTTACAGGCACTGACAATTGTGTTGTATATAAAGAAAATTACACGAAAATGTATGACTAAATTTGGCAGGAAAACTAACCAAGACTTCTGAGCGAATACACTACATTTCTATAGAAGAAGTAACTGCTTTGCTTCCATAATCAAAAACTTGTAGTTTAAATCGAAACCATAACCATCTTCAGAATTAAAAGTACAATAAAATTGGAAGTCACCAACTGGGCGATAATATTGCAGGATGAGATAAGAGGTATTTGCAGTATCATTTCATAATTAAGAGCATATAACAAATACATGTATTCAACTGATATACTTCGTTGACTGTTGTTGTCCCTGATATTTTTGCAGTGCTTTTTATAATGCAATACGTGATTATGGGGTATGTGATAATGTTTTATCAAGGTTTAGTACTGATGTCATTCAGCAATGATCACATTACCTCAAACGATGGCAACATTAAAGTTTTAAACTTAAACAATACTTGAAATTGATGTTGAATACTTGATCTAAACTTGATATAAAATTATCTGATGCAAAAGTTTGTGATACAAGAGTGTTTGCATGCTAGATGTACCCTTGATTTTACAGAATGTTGTTTGAAGTAAAAACGAGAAATTAACAGTTCAATAAAACATTTAATGTACATATCGACTCATTTTGGTCAATAGCAACTACATGTAATTCATATTTGAATGATAAAAATATTATCAGTAATAAAGATTCAAAATTTAACACCTTGTAGTGATAAAAAAGTGTAAATAACATTTAAATTGTTAGTTAGACATATTTATATGTAACTTGTATCTATTTTATTACATTCTGTTTGCATTATGAAGTGTCTAGTATCTGCACCATGTCACTAAAATGAATAAACTTCATGACGAGTATTTTTAATTATTGTCGTAGTCATTTCATACAACTGATTAAGAAATAATATAGAAAAACTAGTTACTTTTTCAAATGGTGTCAGTTGAGCACTGTTTTACAATAGAGAACAGAACAAACCTATATTTCTCAAATCATGTTACATGACACATGAGCAATTTTATAAACACAAATACAAAAAATGATCAAAATTACATGCACATAACATAGATTTATATCCTTGTATAGGGAGAAAGAAAATAGGGGGGAGGTGGGCGAGAGTTCTCATAGGATCATTATACGGTGTCTAATGAATATTATAATGAGGAAAGGTCACCTGAATGTGAGCGAATAATTATTGATTTGGTTTTAATCAGATTGTTGTTTGATCTACCAAAACGTATTATAAAATAGAAAAAATAAAAGTAATTGCATTTTATAGTCTAACTTTCATGCTTACGCACGTTCACCGACTTTACAGCTATTACCCCTAGTCACTGGGCTACTGGTATCTATCTATCAATCTCCCTGGGGAGTCTTTTTACTCCGCTTATTAGTGCAGCCGACAAATTGGCGCAACGGAATCATACCACCCTCGCAGGTACCCATTTACACCTGGGTGAAGTGAAGCAATCGCAGGTAAATTTCTTGCTCAAGGAAATTAGCAGTGCCCCTAGTGGGACTCGAACCCAGGACCTCTCGATCCCTAAGCGCGCGTCCTACCACTGGACCACTGATCCTGCTTTTATTAACAGCCAGCACATAATAGAATATTTTGGTAATAATCTCATTCTTTACACTGTCTGGACCTCAAATTACGTTATCATATTTAAGGAGCATATTGCGTGGAAGGTTAATTGATTGAGGTTTTCTTTGATTACATTATTTACGACATCAATAAACGAGTAACCATTGTCTGTCTTTTGGACTTTTCTTAAAATATTCGTATGAGTTGCATTAAAATCGATACTTTCTAATGAGTTTTATTTACCATATGAATGAACGCGATTATAAGTAATAAACGAAACAACAACTATATAATTACTAGTGTTCCACATTATAATTTATTGAAACCTGTGCTCATTATAGTTTTCGGTACATTGCATGCATCACATTAAAACGCATCTAAGGTTTTCTTTAAGACATTAAACATTATACTGAACTTGGGTAGGCCTAAACACCTTACCCGATATACAACGTGTGAACAAAGTGACATTTGCAGAAAATTATTTTAATAGGATATATTCCCAATTCGCAAAAACTTACAAATGCAAAATTCATATAACTATGTTCAAATAAGTGATTCACATTTAAAGTCAAACCTTGTTGTTAGAGAAACAGCCATGATAATTTATGATGAAAGACAAAAATTGTTCCTTATTGCTGTTAAAAATCACATTAGTTCCTGTAACTATAGTAATATTTCATTTAGTGCCTTTACAAAACTTTAGTCGATCGATAGGCCCAAAGGAGATCTGACAATGGGAAAGTTGTAACCATATTTGAGAGTGATATATTAGTTTTGGTTTTGTTACATAATTGTGTATGACTAGTAGCATTTACATTATATAGGTGTTAAATATTAAAGCAAGATGATACGTGTTTTTTTTTAAAATGAGGGTCTTAATTAAACAGCATGGTTCTAAATGACTGGCTTCCAAAATGTGTTAAAATCAATTCTCGAAAACAAATTCTTTGTTTGTATCAACTTAGGGAAATAGTTTAATAATCCCATCGACGTCATCAGGCGTTACGGCAGGTCTATGCGTTTACGATTGCTGTGGTGCGTAAACGTGGTTGACATAACAGATATTGATCACATTATTTTTTCCTAAGCTAACACAAAGAAAAACAAAGAACGTCTCCAACTTTAACTTTTCATCCCTCTCTCTTTAAACGTTAATTATGCTTAAGATATCAACTGAAATTTAATGAAATTTACATAGATATATGGCAAATAGAGTTTGCTGAAGAATGATACCAAACATACATACATTGAATGTAACTTTGTATGTGAAATTTGTCTTTTACTGAGTGTATAGATTTTTGATTTTGACCAATGAAGACATGCGAAGAATGAAAAAAACTTGAAACTTGACAAGAATATGAAAACATAACTTAATTACTTTACACTTTAGCAAACAAACGCACTATCTAGTACACATGTTTTGTAAATACAATGCGGATAACAGAAAGAAATTCACACATCAATATCTGTGAGTCATTTGTAATTTACCTATTGTTATCTATATTGATATGCACGGTGAGTGGTTGTCTTTTAAAATCATCAAAGGAAATAGTGATAAATGTTTCATTCAGTAATGCCAAAACAATTGAAGGGTATGGCCATGGTCTTTTCAATTGTTTCCATTTTTTTGCAAAATTTCTCACAATAGCATAAGGGACAACAAAACAATGTAAGAATAAAACAATCATGCGGGAGTTGACACTCTCTGGATAGTCGTCACTAATATCAATTAAGAAATGAGCGGGTAACTTTCCTTTATCGCGATGACGAGATATGTCTAAGGCTTAGAAACTATCATACCAATTTTAAAATGCATTTTGACAGACAATGTTCGTGTTGGTGCATGCTCATTTATTAAAAACCGTCACATTTGTAGTAAAAATGAAATACATGTACCTTCACATACATATATAAGAAATGATATACTTAGATGATTTTGCAACTGAAAGTTTTGCTCATTGAAAAGACACTATGGTTAGAACTTATTCTCAATTGGACAAAATGCAGCAAGGATATACGGTTTGTTTATTAATAAGGATAGTAACGCTCTTCCGGAGGTTCGTTAGCCGAAAATGTCCAGGTGTTCATGGATAAATGCTTTATTCAACAAAATTAGTAATACATTAACTGTTAAGTCTATTACTTTGAATGCAGAACAGATGGTATATTACAGTAATGCTTACATATGTATCTTTTTTACAACCAAATGAAATATAAAAATATATTTCTGAAGTAATTTCTCTATTACTTAAGTTCAAGATCTGTCTAATATAATGATGAACTGACCTTACACAACTAATTCATGTAAATGGGTATTTGAATTTAAGACTTAATCAATTTCTTATTTCTTATATGGAATTGAAAAATACTTTCTTTCAAAATAGTGTCCTTGGAGTTTTAATTAAATCGGAGAATACAGATTAAAGCAAAATAGAACAAATACATGTACTTCAGCAGTAATGAAGGTATATCAAAGGTAATATACAATAATTACAGAAATTACTCCAGAACGATCAGATTGAATACAAACCCTCAGACGTAATAAATAAATAATTGAATTAAAGGATGGAACAAAATCAAACACAGCTGTCAAATTGTAACTATTTTCACAAGAAAATACAATCATGGTTTGTAATTGTTAGATTATGTTTGACTCACTGCACCTAATATCTTCAGAACATACGCTTGTCTGAAGAGCCTTATTTTCTAATACAGTCATCGCGTTTAACTGAGAGTTGGCATGTAAAGTGTTTTTTTCTCCATGCAAACATGAGCGCATGTCATAGTGTCTACCAGTACTATTCAATGTAGCGGTAATATAGCAATAATTTGATAAATTCCTTGGATTTGGTAACAAACATTTTTTTCTCTCAAGTTTAACAGAATCAAAACGACATTAAACGGATTTAATTGCCTAGTACTGTTGCAATTTCAAATACATTTCTGCAATCAACCATGGTCACCAATGTTGCGGTCAAAACAGTAATCTAAAAATACACAATTTACATTAATAATATATTATCATATTCTTTTAGTAAGGCTATGCCATAACTTTATTTCCCTGTAGGAATCGGATATGACATCTGTATTCTGAAACTTAGTAAATGAAATAATTGTCTGTATATTGACTTTAGTTAACCTAGACCTCGATATATGTAAAATAATGTTTTGCTTGGATAATTGAAGCAATGTATTTCTTACTCTTGGGATGCGTTCACTTATTTTTCATTTTTGTTTTTTTTAATTTGTTGGGTATAGCGCTGTAGCAATTTATTGTATAGGTCATATAACGGCGGTCAGTCAGCCTACCCACTCCTCCTGGAAGGCTTAATCTCCGAATTTAGCTGTTAACCAACTTCTATGCGCATACTTTCGTCAGTGACTGACAACTGATAACTTCCCTACATAATTAAAAACCATTGGTAGGAGGGAGCATGACCGCAGAAATAATTTCATGACCAAGCTCCACGAAAGTATGCCTTGTCCGGTAGTCAAATCCCGACCCCTCGATCAGTAGACATGCGTGCTACAAATTGAGGTAGCCGGGCGGCTTTCATTTTTAGTAATCAGATTGAAAGTTGTTGACACACTTATAAACATATCAAGGACATTGGGTTTGTGACCATCTACCTTGTTTGTCATAACCAAACTTTCGAAATGGTGCTTAAATACAAATGTAGTAATAAAGTAAAATAGATCCCTATTAGTTGTGTATTATTAGAGTTATATTTTACTATTATTAATTTTCGTATGGTAATACTTCAGATATTTGTTCTCTTGGTCATAATAATAAAAAAATTTGAAAATAAACCCAAATATGTGGTAAAGTCTACTATGTGCACCAAGTGTACCGTAGGGATTTCTAATTCGAGTCTAACTAGACTAGTAATACATTCTCCAGAAATCTACTGTCAGAGGGATTTCAAGTAAGAACATTAATTTCAGACAAGAGCACCAACTTTGAAATATGATGAATTTAAACAAGCATTTTGAATACTTTGTACATGTTATACCCATGTAAACGAAATAAAACTGAAAAAAACATTTATTGCGGGAATATTTGCTATATATTTCTTGCTACATATAGGTCAGGTTGTCTTAAAAAATAAGAATGATTTTTGACACAACTTCAGACACTGAATGGTATTTTGAAATTATAGAACAAATAAACCAAATCTGTGAACTAGTACCTTTTAAAAGTATTTAACACAAAACAATGAAAAAACTGCAAGATGTGCACTAGTTAGAACTGTTTTTCTTATTGCTGTTTTGATGTTAAAATTTTTAATAAGTGAACGCATGGGATATTCCTTCTATATGATGTTGTTTTGACATAGGTTTATACAATGAAAGAGCTAAAATCAAGCGTTAGTAGTTAGAAAGTAGAATAAATTGTTTATTTAGAAGTAAGTAAAATAAGATTAGCCTTAGCATTAAATGGAATTTTCTGATTAAACACAATATGTTATGTGCGTATTTACGTAAGTGTGAACACGTTTTGATGATGTACTTAATATTTCAATATAAAAGCGTCTTTTAGACATAAGTTGGTACAATACGAACTGGTTCAATGTTGTGTTGTTTCATAATTTTCTTTAAGTTCATTTCGAAACAGTTTTAAAAATGAATATTTGGTGTCTCAATTAGATTTACACCTGCGTAATGTCTTATTATTTATGTACAGGAATTTGGTAGTTGGTATACGTTTTTCACTGGCAAAACAAAAATAAATTCACAGTGACTTTGTGTGTTTAAATGTTTGTTGTCTAAATGGCGTGATATTGCGATAGTATATTGTCAGTCACTGTGAAATTACTCAAGCTTTGACAGTTGAAAAAAACGAACTGTACGTACGTCAACAAACATTTTACCCATATATTTGTGTCTGAGTGACTTTTATCTGGCTAAACGATATTATTATGGTGACGAAAATAATATTGTTACATTTTACGCTCAATTTCCACATCGAATTAATTCAAGGCTGACAGTTGATCGCATATTGTTACAGTGAAAGACATTACAATGTATTTATTGTAGAAATTTCCTACTGTCACCTTATTGCAATTTACATGCCGACAAAATAAATAATTGTAATAACACAAAGTCTAGAAAACAATATTAATTAGCGTAGGGGATAACTGACCATTTATGATTATACTCGTAATAGTATATATTCAGTCTAAATGTTAGGTATTAACTTAATGCAAGCATCTATCACTGATATAACTAAATTGGCGTTATCTGAATTAGCACTATCAATCTGTTTAATGCTCTACCTTTAACGATAGATCTCCATCAAATACATTGACGGCTAATGAACGCTGATATTTTCTTAGCATGGGTAGACAGTATAAAACACATTTTATGTTTAAAGAACAGAAGCTAATGAGGCTTTGTTATAAATTTCAGTATAAGTGATAAAAATCTTATGAAGGCATTGCAGTCAACAGCGTTTTAATTTGCGATGTATCATGGAAGTATATGGCAACTGAGTGTCTAAGGGAAGATGCTCAAGTACGCTCATTAATTAATCAGATATGTAGTTTTTGTGGTCAATATGCCTGAAGAATTCAATTGTAATTTCCCATCAGGTCTCAAAGACATACAAACAGAAATCCCTGACATTCACCAAGAATCCAGTGATCAAACATAATTGACCAATTATCAGTGAGTAAGTAAGTTAATTGTTTATTATAGTGACTTGTACATATATATTATATAATGCATGATAAAGTTTCATATTTATTAATATAAAAAGTACCTGACCATTATGGCCTGTTAGTTACCTAAAATGATATTAAATAGATTACAACAGTATTTCGATCAATCCTCAGTAAGGGCTTGACGTCGGTATATTTGTCGATTTATTTTAGGTTTAGGCGACTCTCACAATTCCTCAGAAATATTACTTGATATTTATCTCCAATTATCTACGGAAATATAAATAACACCGTACAACGACTCGGCTGATACCATACATTGTATATATAATCATTTATTAACCGATTATATTGTAGCGTTGCGTGTTGCACAATATTCAGACAGTTAAAACAATACACTAGATCATGTGTTCATGTTTAGCGTTTGATAAATTTCCATACATAACTTGCTTTGGGATTTTTATTAAAGTGCCAACATAATGTAAATTATAATTTTATTGTTTACTGAAAATGCGTCTCGCAATGACATTACATTCGATTAACAGCATTACACTTCACAAAGTGTATTAGAAGCAAAACATGGCAATCTATTTCCCCTTCGGGAAGTATAAACATGTAATGGGATTTTGCAAAACAAATGTATATTTTACTTGTAAATTGGCGTTTGTAAAATGATAGGCTATAAAACGTTACGAGATAATTTCATTGTTATCAAACTACTTAATTTTTAAAATTGAAAGATCATTCTTTTAAAACGTTAGCTATCTTACACTGCAGTTTTTACAGAGCAAAGACAACATAAGAAGATACTGGGAGATAAAACACGACTGCTTTTCTTATTCTACGTCATGCAAGTATTCAGGTTCAATCAATAAAATAATACTTCTAGAAGACATTATATCTTACTACTAAGAATCGACTAAATAGTATAGTTATTTAACAATTAACTTAACTACGCGTAAAACAAATACCGCTTTCATAAATTCTATTGGTAAAACAGTAAAAAAATCACTTTAAAACAAAACTGGATGTGTTTTTTTAACATTGTAAATATTTCACATTGACATTTTTCCCGAATTTGAGCTTTTAACAGTAGTTAATTATTTCGCACATGTTGCTTTAGTCAGTTCGGTAAAATGTGTATTGAAATTGTAGTAAATAAAAATGATCCTTTTTGGAAAGCACACATGGAGAAAAAGTGAAAAACAACGATAAATTAAAGGCTTGTTATTTCTTTTTAATAGAAAATATTCCAATCCAACAAAAAGTCTCACTTTGTTATCCAAATTAATTCAGTGCTTCAGTGATTTGAATATATTTAGAATTGCCCTTCCTAGTAAAACAATTCCTAAATATCTTTGAAGTTTTAACCAATATATCAAACGATTACATTTCACGATGAAGCGTTTAGATATCACTGCTCAGGGTGATTACTCATTCCGATAATGAATAATAACTGAAAAGAGGAGAACATAAGGCATAGTAAAACTGTTAAAATTGTCTTGCTTAAGTTTGTTTACGAATCTTTTCTTACAGATCTTTAATATAGTTTTGGGAAACAGACCGATTAGCTGGCCATGGTTACAGGACTGACCAGTGCAAGACTCCAGTCCCATGAAGCGAGTGCTTTGACCTGAATCCATTACAATCAATGAGTGCAAACCGTGACATAAAGTAAACAACATGAAGCGAGTGCTTTGACCTGAATCCATTACAATCAATGAGTGAAAACCGTGACTTAAAGTAAGCAACATGAAGCAAGTGCTTTGACCTGAATCTATTACAATCAATGAGTGCAAACCGTGACTTAAAGTAAACAACATGAAGCGAGTGCTTTGACCTGAATCTATTACAATCAATGAGTGCAAACCGTGACTTAAATTTAACAACATGAAGCGAGTGCTTTGACCTGAATCTATTACAATCCATGAGTGCAAACCGTGACTTAAAGTAAGCAACATTAACCTCTCGACCACGAAAGATAATTTCAAGTGTAGAGTACCACTGTGGAAAACGTTCATTTGGTTTTTTTGTTGGGTTTAACCCCGTAGCAACACATTGTATAGGTCATATAACGACGGGCAGTCAACCTACTCACTCCTTCTGGAAAGACTAAATATCTGGATTTAGCTGTTAACCAACTACTTAGCGCATACTCTCGTCAATGACTGACAACTGCCTTATGTCATAGGTAGATTTATATCGTTAGTTTTTCTATGTAGTGTATTGTAGACAGTTAGTATTTCCATTACCATCTCATTAACAATACTAAAACATCGAATATTTAACACTTCATTTCATTTCATTATCGTACCACCCATCACGTGACCATTTTTTCCGATAACCGCGCACGATAAACCTTTAGTCACTCTGCCACTATACTTCACTTCACTGGTGTTCTAATTGTGTATTAAACCGAACCAGGTATTTAAATAGATTTTCACTCTTTTGAATTATAATTGAATATTTATTTGTTTTTCACTCTTTTTGTAAATTATTGAATATGTATTACTTTATTTCTTTAATTCAGTCTTCAGCTTAATTTAAATTGTTTATGAATCTTTATTACCAAGACTGTTAAATTGTAACTTATTTTATATCATGACCACGTGTTCTTGACTACCTTTTAATTCCCTGTTGTATTTATTTTCAGATTTATCTATATATTTACAAACTATATTGGTTTCATTAAAATCATCATTCTTCTACATTAAATATACAAGTAACTACCAAACTACCAAGACTTGTTGTTTTTCTATGCTGAAACCACGACCCATGACTGGGATGGTCGGCGACACTTACATAATTAAAAATTATTGGTGGGAGAGAGAATGGCCGTAGAAATTATTTCATGACCAAGCTCCACATAGTAATATTTAAATTTTCATGTTTTAGTTCACTTAATTATAATTTAAAGTTGTATTGTTCAATTTTTTTCACAAACATGCAATGAATGTAATACGTTCTTCCTTGATTATGTATGTCTTGCGTAGTTGGTTCATGCCTTGGAGGAATAGACTGTGCTGTATAGTAATTAAAGTAGTAATTTGGTTATGTAACATAATTGTCAAAAAACTATTCTTCAATTTAGTAAATTTTTTAAAATTGCTACTTACATCAGCAGTAATTCCATTGTATGTTATAATTATCATAGACATTTTATGTCGTATCAAATTATACCATTGCGAATTATTAGATGTGTGCATTGTCTGACAAAACTCATTAGAGGCATTTCTGAAAGGAAATTATTTAATTGTGTTCAATCTTTTGATTCGAGGATAAACAATTCTAAGTCAGGCAATTTCTTTTAAGCTGTGAGGAATCTGTATTAAACCTTTTTATTCATTTCCTTTACATAATTAAAATTTAAGAAGTGTTATGATACTCATTTGAAGCATGTAAACAAACATTGTAAGTTCTTTAATAGTGATTAAGCGTCATTGAATAACATTTCCACAATTTACACATAATCACTAGAAATGCACGCTTACTAAAATCATTTTGTTTAATCTGACAATTTACAAAAAAAGTCAAACTCGTCATGTAATATATAGAAGGTATATACAGTACCCACCAAAAGTTTGGAGATAATTTTAGACTGTAGGCTTACTAAATAACTTTTATCTAAATTTTAGTACATGTAACTGTTTATTTTAAAATGATATGTAGTTTTGCTTTATAAGTGATAAATAACTGAGACTCGAGATTTGGTAACTGTTTACTTTGAAATGTTTTGTAGTTATGCTTTCTCGGTTATTATCATAATAATAACCGATTCTACAAAAATAGCATAAAAGCTAGGTTATAGAAAATTAATATCAAACATGGTTTTGAAGGCTTTAGGATGTCAGATGCTGAATTTTATAAATGTGTTGTATTCATGAAATTTGTTTTCATCTTTTCACAAATCATACTTAGATATATTAGAAATAATGATTCAGCAAAAATAATCAATCAAATTCAAGAAATGCAGTAAATTTCTTTTATCTTTAAACTTTCGGTGGGTACTGTATGAGATTTATTTTGTTTATGAGATGAGATTTATGAGATGTAGATTATTAGATATAATGGATATAATGTAACATGCTATCTTCAAAACGATGGACAGTGAACGGAAGTAACCTTATGGGAATACCATTTTAATTTCTTCCTCGGTAATTAATTGATAATTAAAATTACTTTTTATAGACCTTTTTTAAAATTTATTATATAAGATTAGTGCTTTGTTTTACTACCTACATTTTCTAGTTCTATCTTTAAATTAATATTTAATTGACATTTACACTGAATTTAGTAATTAATTACCCCTTTTCACATTTTTTAACTGTAAAATGTATCATTGATGTAATAATGCAATAGTTTTAGTAAATAATTTACATAATAAAATTGTTTTTTGAGATTTAATCTGATAAAATAGTAAATGATCAGGTAATAGAACAGTTATTTCATACGTGATTTGGGAACAGTCAAACTGCTGTACCTCGGTGTCAGGAATTAGTGTTTTAAACAACAATGTGTGCATATCAATGTTACATCGTTGATTTTAAGAGTAACGTATAACATTTGCAGAGCGGCCCTCTACAAAGCAATTCCTCTGCACAACAACCTATAGTAACTTGTATACGATAATGTATACGGGACCGATTTTAATTGAGTTCGTGGATACATATCATTATTGAAGTATATGTGTGCGTATTTAACAAGTTTAAGGACTCTGGTGCCAGTGCAAAATATCCGTGTTATTCATAACGTTAAATGGTATCAAATTGTGCTTAAAACAATGGTAATAATAAAATAATGGACATTTTGGTGCATACGATTATGATTTTTATCTTGTTGTACATTTTATTTAAGTATCAATTTATTTATTTACTAATATCCCAATGTATTTATTTACAAATATGAAAGTATATGAGATTTTACATTGTTACTTGAATTCTACAGCATAATTATTATATTGTACCTCTCTTTCAATTCTAATGTAAAATTGATCATTCTGTCCATTATTATAACTTAAAATGGTGTATCCATCGTTGTTATAAAAATGTGTTTTGGAGTTATATATCTGGGTATTCAGTTTGGCAATATTGCAAAACTTATAGCTCAGCTACATTGTCTACAAAATAATGTAAGATCCAAGATAGGTATGCTCGAACGAATACCAGTGGCAGAATGAATAATCAAACATTGAAATTAGAAAGAACTTTAATATGAGTGTATTTGTGTAAGACAAAGACTAAGTATCTATTGCGCGGACATAATATATAAATAATCAAATTACAAAAAAGAATGTAATCAAAATACAACGTATAATTGTAATTATTTTCACACGAAAAGCCAATCATGTTTTGTAATTGTTTTAGTATCGTAGACACGATAGAACTAATATGCTCAACCATACGCTTGTCTGAAGATCTTTGTCTCAAATCAGTATCTTAAATTTTGCGTGTAAAATATTATTGTTTAATGATGGCTAATCAATTTGTTATCGAATGCCCTTGATCATAATAAAGTATAAAACCTTAAAACATCATGTGTTTGTATTATGGGCGGCTAGTGACCTCCTATAACGAAATAAATCTATTGTCAATGTCATTTGTATCATATTATGAGGTATAACAAACATAATATTTAATTGGACTTTATCATTTTTGACATAAAATGATAACACGGTTGTCTCTGTAAGTCACATACAGCCACAGTCCCATAAAATCGTGGCTTGTTGCGGATCCGTACGTTCAAACAGCCGTAGACCGTGGAAAGCCTTGCGTATGAACGGTGTGTCTAAGGGTTTGTGGTCACATAAATTTTAGCGCCGTGTGGTCAATCGTAAGAGCGGCAGTACAGTCATCGTACGGGCTATTTACGGATGTAGACTTCCCATGCGGCCGCCGCAAGGACTATGGGCGTATACATATTGGCTGATAAGATGATGACGTAAAGCCTGTTAAGAAAACAAAGAGAAACGGAATACGTATCGTATGACCCGTGCGAATGACGCACGGGACGCGTACGTCACTCGTAACGAACCGTACGACAGAAAACGATTTCATTATAAGCCGTAAGCCGTAAGATCGCAAGGATGTGTTCACAATAGCGAAATAATGTTGTTTACGGACATGTAAGGGCTAGAATCGTAGATGACCGTGCGAGCTGTCGTGCGGGTAACGTACGGGTCCGTTAGAAGAATTGAATAAAATCGAGTCGTAAAGATCCGTGTCTAGAAAATGTGTATGCACATCTTCCAGACACGATCACGCACGGCACTTACCCTTTAAAAGAGCTGTGGACCACCGTACGGAGATCTTGCGGGCCTTTGCGGGGTACGCACGATACCTTAGCGCAACAACGGCACATTAATTTCGTAGGTTTCATGATTGTTAAATATTTATTGTTGACTAATTGAGTTAAAAACGACACGAATACGTACACTACGCTTGTTTGTTTTGTTGAATGTTCAAACGGGCAAAGTTGAGAAATGAAATAGAGCAGTTTAATCTTGTCTGATTAGGTGGAGATTCCAGTATTACTGGTGTTATAGGCTCTGTCACTCCACCTTGACGTTCTACTGGATAGAAGACTCAGCGATGATAGCTTTTGCCCCTCGCCTTCCCTTTCTTTGGTCCCATATATAATTACAAACGACTCTACAAATTTAACAACGACTCTAACCTTTCTAAAAGCAATAATAGAAACGTTTACGATTTTCTCATTTATGCCAGCGAATGGCATATAACCGGTTATACGCTACTTTTCATACAGGATGAAACAGAAATTGCGCATCGTCCATGTCTCAATACAAAGTTTTATGAGAACGATAAAGCCAAAAACATTGTTACAGATATACATTTTAAATTCATATCGCAATTGGTATTCTGTTATAATCAGTAATGTTATTATTTAATCTGCAGAAAGCAGACAAGTTCAACGAAAATGTTGCATTTGTTGCTGGACTGAAACAAACACTTTGACCTTACGCGCTGCTTTTTGTTTGTGTGCTTTTGTTGGGTTTAACGCCGTAGCAACACATTGTATAGGTCATATAACGGCGGTCAGTCAACCTACTCACTTCTTATGGAAAGGCTAAATCTCTGGATTTAGCTGTTAACTAACTACTAAGCGCAAACTATCGTCAATGACTGACAACTGCCCTACATAATAAAGAATCATTGGTAGGAAAAGAATGGCCGTGGAAATAATTTCATGTCCAAGATCCACGAAAGTTTGCCCTGCCACGACCCCTCGATCAGTAGACTTAGGCGCTACCAACTGAACTAGCCGGGCGGCTTTACGCGCTGCGAATAGCACGATGAGTACAAGACTTGAAGTGGAAGGTGACAACTTCAAAACTGATTTAATGGGTGTTAGACAAACACTATTTCTTGCTTGTGTTAAGGGCCAATCAGAGAGACATTGACTTTCAACAATAAAGTTAATTGTCAGCAATCTATTTTAGATATAGATTTAGACATTATAAATCATTTAATAATTAATAAGCAATTCACACTAACTGAGTGTGTGTGCCAAGCCTTGTTGTTGGAGAAAGAGCCATTATAACTTATCATGAAGGACAAAAATTGTTCCTTATTGGTGTTAAAGATTACATTAGTTCTTGTTACTAAAGTAATAATTCATTTAGTGCCTTTACAAGCCTTTGTTCGATCGATAGGCCCAAAGGAGATATGACAATGGGAAAGTTGTAACCATATTTGACAGTGATATATTAGTTTTGGTTTTGTTACATAATTGTGTATGACTAGTATAGCATTTACATTATATAGGTGTTAAATAATAAAGCAAGATAGTACGTGGATTTTTTTCGGAAATGAAAGACGAGGGTCGTTATTTAACAACATGATTCTAAATGGTTAGCTTCCAAAATGTGTTTAAATCAATTCTCGAAAATGTTATAATGCTTTAATTTGGATTGTTCGTTTAGTATTTTCAGAAATTTTGTGGTAGCCAGCATACAATTGGCTGATCCAAAGAAGCTAAGACCTCTATGTCCTGGCTTTTTGCAAGAATTTAATACATGATTTACCAATGATTAATTTAAGTCATAATTGTTACAGCGGTAGCAAAACTGCTGTATAAACCACCCCACGTGATCAATAGCCTAGCAGGTATATAATTTATATTGTATGCCAATCTTGACCATTTATATGAATTAGTTGACAGACGCTCTACTGACTAAACTAAGGTCAAGTAAACAATATAAACAAACTTAGAAAAAGAATACTGCTCTTTTTTGAGAAATATTAATTTTGTTAACAGATTTAATGACTGTATATGGAATATATCTGGTCATTTATTTTGGAGAATATATGTGTTTTATTGGAGCCAAACGAGTTACAATTATTCCTGATAACACATTTAGTTCGTAATTATTTTTAGTTTTATTTTGACATATGATTTTTCTGTGGCACATTTTCATTACAAATCATGATGCTTATTAGTTCAAATGTGTATAATTTGTATAATTTATTCTCCTCTTCCAACAAACACTTTTAGAAAATGAATGTGTTTAGTGATAAGGATGGATATTTAAACACTGCATGCGAGTTATTCATTTTCATTTTTTTTCAAAAGTTATTAAGCAATTTCATTCTGTGGTTGTATTTTTTTCTGCAATTGCATGCTTGGAATAGATTCTAGTTTGACCTATATGTCTATACTTCATATACGCGTTTTTGCTTATAAATAAGAAATTAGTATATTGTATGTTGTTCTTTTTTGTTTACAGCAAACCACAAAAAGCTGACCAAATGCCAGATATGAAGTCAATACATGTTAACGAGCATTAAATTGAAGCGCAGAATCATGTAATAATATAGAGCAGCACCACAAAAGCACACTGGATGCAAAATCGTTTCAAAAGCGTGGTGCTTGTTGCTCATTATAAGCTAACAACTTGTTGATATGCCACTAATATAAATATAGTATGAATATTGATACATGTACTCAGTTTTTGTAGAACTAATATCATATAAATATATTTGTCGGTCCCAACATATGGTATGGACTATACATGTACACTTAAACACACCGATTTAGTGTGTAATGGTGCTTTTAACTAACATTGACAAGTTACAAACCAGTTATGTATCATTCATCGAATTACTGACTGATGTAAAATAGTATGTAATAACATAAAAAAGTGTTATTAACTTTATTTTCAAATATGAATAAAAGATCTTACAACCAGGACGATAGCGCAGTTTGTAGCGCGCCGGGAAATCTCGTGTCTCGAGGGGGGTACGGGTTCGAATCCCACCCTGGGAGGTTATACCCTTCCATGAAAATTGGACAACAATGTTTATTTTCCTCCAATTATAAGGTATATGGAGAAGTTTCCGGTCTTTTGGAAGGATAGATGAGTACTAGTTGTAGACAAGCGTCCAGGAAAGCTATGTTAGTTGCGCTCGACGCCGTAAAATGACCAAAATGTGTCGACACGGCGTTAAACCCAGTAAAATAATTAATTAAATAAAGGATCTTACATTAACTCAAACAACAATGAACAAAGTCTGGCAAATATACAACACATAATTTTCTCGAGTAAAAAAATGATTGTCATGTTAGAAGATTGAAGGCAAATCTCTTTTGTTCTCATGCATGTCAAAACAGATAAACAGAACTGCACATGTAATATTTATTTAGGAAAAGCGTCAAATAACACAACTTAATTATATTGTTATTAAATTTCACAACACTAATGCAATTGTCAAAACTTTCTGTTAGCTGACTTATTCTAAAATGTTGAAATCAAAATATAACATTGGCACAGAAAATATATGATATAGCGTTACTAATTTCAATTAGGTGTCTGATTTGTTAGATTTTGTCCCATGAAGACATGTGAAGAATGAAAAAACTTGAAAACTTGACAAGAATGTTGGAACATTACTTAATTACTTTAAACTCTAAAAAACAAACACACTATCTAATACAAATGTTTTGTAAATACAATGCAGATACCAGAAGGAAAATCACACATTAATCTCTAGGAGTCATTTGCTATTTATTTATCGCAATCTATATTGATATGCTCGTTGAGTGTTTGTCTTTTAAAACCATCAAAGGAAATAGTGATAAACGTTTCATTTTTTAATGAAGTCAAAACAATTGAAGGGATGGCCTTGGTCTTTTCATGACTCACAATAGCATGAGGGACAACAAAACAATATGAGAACAAAACAATCATGCGGGAGTTGACACTCTGGATAGTCGTCACTAATATCAATTAAGAAATGAGCGGGTAGCTTTCGTTTTTCGCGATGACGAGACATGTCTATGACTTAAAACTATCAAATCAATTTTTAAAATGCATTTTGACAGACAATGTTCGTGTCGGTGCATGTTCATTTATTAAAATTCGTTTCCCTTTGTCATCTTGCTGTAAGTAAAAATGAAATACAGTCATATATAAGGAATAATCTACTTTGTTGATTTTGAAACTGAAAGTTTGATCATTGGAAAGACACTTATTCACAATTGGATAAAATGAAGAAACAGCTATACTGTTTGTTTCTCAATTAAAGTAGTAACGCTCTTCCGGAGGTTCGTTACCCGAAACTGTCTAGGTGATTATGGGTCCTGCACTGGATAAATGCTTTATTCAACATAATTTGTAATACATGTACTTTAACAGTTTAGTCCCTTACTTTAAATACAGAACAGATGGTAAATTACAAAACGCTTGCATATGTATCTTTTTACAACCAAATGAAATATAAAATATATAACAATTATATTTCTACAGTAATTTCTCTATTACTTAAGTTCAAAATCTGTCGAATACATGTATAATGATTGACTGACCTTACATAAATAATTAACGGGTATTTGAATCTAAGACATAATCAATTTCTTATTTCTTATTGGAATTGAAAAAATACTTCAAGATTTCTTTCAAAATAGTGTCCTTGGAGTTTAAATTAAATCAGAGAATACAGATTGAAGCAAAATAGAACAAATACATGTACTTCAGCAGTAGTGAAGGTCTATATCAACGGTAATATACAATGATTATAGAAATTACTCCAAAATGATCAGATTGAATACAAACCCTCAGACGTAATAAATAAATAATTGAATTATAGAATGAAACAAAATCAAACACAGCGCTGTCAAATTGTAACTTTTTTCACAAGAAAATACAATCATGGTTTGTAATTGTTTGATTATGTTTGACACAGTGCACCTAATATCTTCAGAACATACGCTTGTCTGAAGAGCTTTATTTTCTAATACAGTCATCGCGTTAAACTGAGAGTTGGCATGTAAAGTGTTTTTTCTCCATGCAAACATGAGCGCATGTCATAATGCCTACCAGTATAATAGAATGTAGCGGTAATATAGCGATAATTTGATAAAATACCTTGGATTTGGTTACAAACATCTTTTTCTCTCAAGTTTAACAGAATCAAAACGACATTAATTGGGTTAAATTGCCTAGCACTGTTGCAATTTCAAATACATTTCTGCAATCAACCATGGTCACCAATGTTGCGGTCAAAACAGTAATCTAAAAAAATACACAACTTACATTAATCATATATTATCATATGCTTTTAGTAAGGCTATGCCATAACTGTATTTCCCTGTAGAAATCGGATATGACATCTGTATTTTGAAACTTAGTAAATGGAATAATTGTATGTATATTGACTTTGGTTAACCTAGAACTCGATATATGTAAAATAGTGTTTTGCTTGGATAATTGAAGGAATGTATTTCTTACTTTTCTGATGCGTTCACTTATTTTTTATTTTAGTTTTTTTAATTTGTTGGGTTTAGCGATGTAGCAATTCATTGTATAGGTCATATAACTGCTGTCAGTCAGCCTACCCACTCCTCCTGGAAGGCTTAATCTCTGGATTTAGCTGTTAACCAACTACTATGCACATACTTTCGTCAGTGACTGACGACAGATAACTTCCCTACATAATTAAAAACCATTGGTAGGAGGGAGAATGGCCGTAGAAATATTTTCATGACCAAGCTCCACGAAAGTATGCCCCGCCCGGGAATCGAACCCACGACCCCTCGATTAGTAGACTTGCGTACTACTAACTAAGCTAGCCGGACCGTTTTCATGTTCAGTTATCAGATTGAAAGTTATTGACACACTTATAAACATATTTAGGACACTGGATTTTGTGATTATCTACATTGCCAAAGTTTGTCATAACCAAACTTTCGAAATGTAGTAATAAAGTAAAATAGATCCCTATTAGTTGTCTATCAATAGTGTTATATTTTACTATCATTTCGTATGGTTATACTTCAGATATTAGTTCTCTTGGTCATAATAATCAAATAACTTGAAAATAAACCCAAATATGTGGTAAAGTCTACTATGTGCAGGTTTTTGCACCAAGTGCATCGAAGGGGTTTCTAATTCGAGTCTTACTAGACTAGTCATTTATTCTCCAGAAATCTACTGAGGGATTTTAAGTAAGAACATTAATTTTAGACAAGAGCACCAACTTTGAAATATGATAAATTTAAACAAGCATTTTGAATACTTTGTATATGTTATACCCATGTAAACGAAACAAAACTGAAAAAAAGCATTTATTGCGGGAATATTTGCTTTATTGATTTGAAAACATACATTGATCATATAAGCATTAGCAAATTAAAGCTGTAACACTAAAACACTTTCGTTTCGTTTTCTCCGGACGCAATAAAGAATTCTGCTTAAAGGTACCCATTCACAGATTTCAACTTAAATATTACCTTTTGCTAAAACTATCAAACTTGTATGGAAATACCTTCGGAAGCAGGAAAGAAGTACAATGTATTCTGATAATGACAATGTTAGTGCAAATTGACATTTAACTACAAATGATAGTGTTTCATTTAGTAAATATCTACCCCGTATGTCACGGTATGTACACTTTTAGTGCATTTTTGTGACTATTATTGTATATTTCTTGCTACATATAGGTCGGTTTGTTTTAAAAAATAAGAATGATTTTTTGACACAACTTCAGACACTGAATGGTATTTTGAAATTATAGAACAAATAAACCAAATCTGTGAACTAGTACCTTTAAAATTATAAGTAATTAACACCAAACAATGAAAAAACTGCAAGATGTGCACTAGATAGAACTATTTTTCTTATCGCTGTTTTGATGTTAAAATATTTTAAAAAGTGAACGCAAGGGATATACCTTCTATATGATGTTGCTTTGACATAGGTTTTTAGTATGAAAGAGCTAAAATCAAACGTTAGTAGTTAGAAAGTGGAATGAATTGTTTATTTAGAAGCAAGTCAAATAAGATTATCCTTAGCATTAAGTGGAATTTTCTGATCAAACACAATATGTTGTGTGCGTATTTATATAAGTGTGAACACGCTTTGATGATGTACTTAATATTTCAATATAGAAGCGTCTTTTAGACATAAGTTGGTACAATACGAACTGGTTCAATGTTGTGTTGTTTCATAATTTTCTTAAAGTTCATTTCGAAACAGTTTTAAAATAAATATTTGGTGTCTCGATTAGATTTACACCTGTGTAATGTCTTATTATTTATGTACAGGAATTTGGAAGTTGGTATACTTTTTTCAACTGTCAAAACATGAATACATTCACGGTGACTTCGTGTGTTTAAGTGTTTGTTGTCTAAATGGCGTGATATTGCGATAGCCTTTGTCAATCACTTTGAAATTATTTAAACTTTGACAGTTGGGCCACAACAAATTGATCTTTTGTTCGTCGGATTTCCCGCACCTAAAAATCCGAAAATGGAAAAAAAATATTTTTATTTTTTTTTTGCTCCCGCACTTCAAAATTTTTACCGCATCAAGATTTTTTTTAAGTCAATTTTTTTTGGCACTCAACCAAGAAGTTTTACGGAGAAAATCAATAATTGTTGGTCTCAATATCAAAGCTTATCACCATGACATTGCTATATTTGTAACAAAACAGTAAAGTATTCACGTTTACATACGTCACTATGATGATCGTGTCGATCCATTGTTCTTCTGTTTTTCTAAATCCTAAATTATATTTAGTACACGTTTTAACACATGTATACTAAATTTATACGTAATCAATGTAATAAATGCAATGTTTAACTTCCATAAACTTGAACTCTTGATACACACAGAAGTTGAACAGTGACGTAGACAGAGCGGCTCCATCAACCCTACAAAGATGATCTGGATGTGTGACGTCATATGTTCACCTTCTGTGTAAAAATAATTTACAATATTAGTTACTAGAGGTTGACTCATGTCTTATGAATTGAGGTAGGACAGAATAGAAGATTTCCTTTTCTAATAATGTTCATGCCGGAGATGTTCGAACTGATTGAAAATGAAGTTGTATTTTGTATTATTTACCAAAAGGCTATACTTTCGACACCAAAACGTATAGTCCATTTTATTTTATAGGGCTGCTGATTCTATTTTTCCTTCAGGATTAATTAGCTATACTTAGCAGTTGTATGTTGTTTAGTCTGTAGCATAATTTGCCTACTTAATAATTTTCTTCTTCTTTCTAATTAATAAGACTGTATTTATGCACTTAAAAGTTAACAGGGTTTGTTCATTATCATTTTATAGGGGTGCTGATTCTAAAATTCTCATTCAGGAACTTAAGTATACCAGTTGAGTAGTTGAATACAATTATACATAATTTTTACGTTTTTGAGCCCATCCTGTATTTACTGGAATAATATTAAGACTTTATTTATACACCAAAAGTCAACAGGTTTGGTCCATCATTTTATAAGGGTGCAGAGCCTAAAATTTTCATGCAGGAGGATTTAAATTTGCTGAGTAGCTGCTTGTTGTTGATTCCATCTCTTATTTATTTGATTAATATAGGGATTTATTTTACATAAAAAGTCATCAGGTTTGATCCTTTATAATTTTAGCAGTGCTGGTTCTAAATTTTTACAATGATCTTGGAAGTTTTGAAGTTCAATATTGAATGAAATCAGTATATTTTACAGTATGATAATATAGTACAGTTCATCTAAATGCAAATGGAACAAAATACAGGCATTTATTTTGTATGTATCATATTAAAAGCATTAATTTTATGAATATTAACAACAAGTAATCTTTCTTACAACATACTACAAGATAATCAGAGCTAAACTGACATTTAAGCTTATATGCACTTTGAAATAATACAGAATGCTATTCATTAAAGTTCTTTTCTGCAAAAAGTCCATATTTCAAGTGCATTTTGACTTTTAGTAAATGAATATTCATAAAAATAGAACCTTTTTTTATTTTTCGCATTTCGCTCGCTCTTCAAAATGCAAAATGTGGAAAAAAAATATTTTTATTTTTTTTCGCTCGCTCGCTCCATTTTTTTTCGGACAAAATCCATAGAACATATGATCAATTTGTTGTGGCCTTAAGAGAAAAATCGAAATGTACGTACGTCAAAAAACATTTAACTATATATTTACATTGCATTTATTTACAATTGCCAGGTCAGTCATTTTTCTGTTTACTGAATTTCATTGGTTTTTTCCCATATATTTTTGCCTGAGTGACTTTTATCTGGCTAAACGATATTATGGTGACGAAAATAATATTGTTAAATTTATATTTACGCTCAATTTCCATATCGAATCCATCCAAGACTGACAGTTGATCTTATATTGTTACAGTGAAAGATATTACAACGTATTTATTGTAGAAATTTCCTACTGTCACCTTATTGCAATTTCCATGCCGACAAAAAAATAATTATAATAACAAAAAGTCTGGCAAAAATATTAATTAGCGTGGGGGATAACTGGCCATTGATGATTGTACTCGTAATTGTATATATTCAGTCTAAATGTTAGGTATTAACTTAATGCAAGCATCTATCATTGATACAACTAAATTGGCGTTACCTGAATTAACACTTTCAATATGTTTCAGGCTCTAGCTTTCATGATATATCTCCATTAAATACATTGACGGCTAATGAACGCTGACATTTTCTGAGCATGGGTAAGCAGTATAAAACACGTTTTATGTTTAAAGAACAGAAGCTAATGACGCATTGTTATAACTTACAGTATAAGTATAAAAATCTAATGAAGGCATTGCAGTCAACAACTCTTTACATGTATCATGCAAGTATATGGCAACTGAGTGTCTAAGGGAAGATGCTGAAGTACGCTCTTAATTCATCAGATATGTAGTTATTGTGGTCAATATGCCTGAAGAATTCAATTAAAATGTCCCATTAGTTCTCAAAGACATACAAACAGAAATTGCTACCATTCACCTAGAATCCAATGATCAATCATAGATCTAATTGACCAATTATCAATGAGTAAGTAAGTTAATTTTTTATTATAGTGACTTGTACATATATACAATATGATACTTGATAAAGTTTCAAATTTATTAAGATATAAAAAGTACCCGACCATTATGGCCTATTAGCTACCTAAAATGATATAAAATATATTACAACAACACTTCGATCAATCCTCAGTAAGGTCTTGACGTCGGTATATTTGTTCGATTTATTTTAGGTTTAGGCGGCTCTCACAACTCATCAGTAATATTACTTGATATTTATCTCCAATTATCTACGGAAATATACATAACACCGTACAACGACTCGGCTGATACCATACACTGTAAATATAATCATTCATTAACTGATTATATTGTAGCGTTGCGTGTTGCACAATATTCAGACAATAAAGACAATACAATATATCACGTGTTCATGTGTAGCTTTTGATAAATTTCCATACATAACTTGCTTCGTGATCTTTATTAAAGTGTCAACATACTGTAAATTATAATGTTTTTTGTTTACTGGAAATGCGTCTCGCAATGACATTACATTCGATTAACAACAGTAAACTTCACGAAGTGTATTAGAAGCCAAGCATGACAATCTATTTCCCTTCAAGAAGTATTAAAATGTATAAGAATTTGGCAAACAAATGTATATTTTACATGTAAATTGGCGTTTGTGAAATGATAAGCTATAAAACACTACGAGATAATTTCATTGTTATCAAACAACTAAATTGTTAAAATCGATACAACAAGGTCATTCTTTTAAAACGTTAGATATCTTACACTGCAGTATATGCATAGCAAAGACAACATAAGATAATGTGAGATAAAACTTGACTGCTGTGCTTTATTCTATGTCACGCATGTATTCATGTTCAGTTAATAAAATAATACTTCTAGGAGACATTATATCATACTGTTGAACTGACATTGTTACATAAAGATAAATTGTAAGAACCGACTAAATAATTTAGTTATTTAACTATTAACTTCACTAAAACAAATACCGCTATAATAAATTTCATAGGTATAATAGTAAAATAGTTCACTCTAAAACAACACTTGATGTGTTATCTAAAACATTGTTAACATTTCAAATTGATATGTTTCTCCGAATTTGAGCTTTCACAGTAGTTAATTATTTCTCACGTGTTGCTTCAGTCAGTTTGGTAAAAAATGTATTGTTGTAAATAAACCCTGTTGTAAATAATGACCCTTTTTGGAAAACACACATGGAGATAAAGTGAAAAACAACTATAAATTAAAGGCTTGTTATTTCTTTTTAATAGAAAATATTCCAATCCAACAAAAAGTCTCACTTTGTTATCTAAATTAATTCAGTGCTTCAGTGAATTAATTTTGTTAGAATTGCCCTTCCTAGTAAAACAATTCCTAAATGCTAATCTTTGAAGTTTTAACCCATATATCAAACGATTACATTTCACCATGAAGCGTTTAGATATCACTGCTCAGGGTGATTACTCATTCCGATAATGATTAATAACTGATAAAAGGAAAAATAAGGCATAGTAAAACTGTTATTATTGTCTTGCTTGAGTTTGTTTACGAATCTTTTCTTACAGATCTTTAGTATAGTGTTGGGAAACAGACCGATTAGCTGGCCATGGTTACAGGACTGACCAGTGCAAGACTCTTGTCCCATGAAGCAAGTGCTTTGACCTGAATCCATTAAAATCAATGAGTACAAACCGTGACTTAAAGTAAGCAACATGAAGCAAGTGCTTTGACCTGAATCCATTACAATCAATGAGTGAAAACCGTGACTTAAAGTAAGCAACATTAACCTCTCGACCACTAAAAATAATTTACAGTGTAAAGTACAACTATGGAAAACGTTCATTTGTTTTTGTTGGGTTTAACTCCGTACCAACACATTGTATAAGTCATATAACGGCGGTCAGTCGACCTACTCACTCCTCCTGGAAAGGCTAAATTTCTGGATTTAGCTGTTAACCAACTACTATGCGCATACTTTCGAAAGTGACTGACAACTGCCTTACATAATTAAAAATCATTGGTAGGAGGGAGAATGGCCGTAGAAATTATTTCATGACCAAGCTCCACATAGTAATATTTAAATTTTCATGTTTTAGTTCACTTAATTATAATTTTAAGTTGTATTGTTCAATTTTCTTTCACAAACATGCAATGAATGTAATACGTTCTTCCTTGATTATGTATGTCTTGCGTAGTTGGTTCATGCCTTGGAGGAATAGACTGTGCTGTATAGTAATTAAAGTAGTAATTTGGTTATGTAACATAATTGTCATAAAACTATTCTTCAATTTAGTAAATCTTTTAAAATTGCTACTTACATCAGCAGTAATTCCATTGTATGTTATAATTATCATAGACATTTTATGTCGTATCAAATTATACCATTGCGAATTATTAGATGTGTGCATTGTCTGACGATACTCATTAGTGGCATTTCTGAAAGGAAATTATTTAATTGTGTTCAATCTTTTGATTCGAGGATAAACAATTCTAAGTCAGGCAATTTCTTTTAAGCTGTGAGGAATCTGTATTAAACCTTTTTATTCATTTCCTTTACATAATTAAAATTGAAGAAGTGTTATGATACTCATGTAAACAAACATTGTAAGTTCTTTAATAGTGATTAAGCGTCATTGAGTAACATTTCCACAATTTACACATAATCACTAGAAATGCACGCTTACTAAAATCATTTTGTTTAATCTGACAATTTACAAAAAAAGTCAAACTCGTCATGTAATATATGGAAGGTATATACAGTACCCACCAAAAGTTTGGAGATAATTTTAGACTGTAGGCCTACTAAATAACTTTTATGTAACTGTTTATTTTAAAATGTTATGTAGTTTTGCTTTATAAGTGATAAATAACTGAGACTCGAGATTCGGTAACTGTTTACTTTGAAATGTTTTGTAGTTATGCTTTCTCGGTTATTATCATAATAATAACCGATTCTACAAAAATAGCATAAAAGCTAGGTTATAGTAAATTAATATCAAACATGGTTTTGAAGGCTTTAGGATGTCAGATGCTGAATTTTATAAATATGTTGTATTCATGAAATTTGTTTTCATCTTTTCACAAATCATACTTAGATATATTAGAAATAATGATTCAGCAAAAATAATCAATCAAATTCAAGAAATGCAGTAAATTTCTTTTATCTTTAAACTGGGTACTGTATGAGATTTATTTTGTTTATGAGATGAGATTTATGAGATGTAGATTATTAGATATAATGGATATAATGTAACATGCTATCTTCAAAACGATGGACAGTGAACGGAAGTAACCTTATGGGAATACCATTTTAATTTCTTCCTCGGTAATTAATTGATAATTTAAATTACTTTTTATAGACCTTTTTTAAAATTTATTATATAAGATTAGTGCTTTGTTTTACTACCTACTTTATTTTTCACACATTTTCTAGTTCTATCTTTAAATTAATATTTAATTGACATTTACACTGAATTTAGTAATTAATTACCCCTTTTCACATTTTTTAACTGTAAAATGTATCATTGATATAATAATGCAATAGTTTTAGTAAATAATTTACATAATAAAATTGTTTTTTGAGATTTAATCTGTTAAAATAGTAACTGATCAGGTAATAGAACAGTTATTTCACACGTGATTTGGGAACAGTCAAACTGCTGTACCTCGGTGTCAGGAATAGTGTTTTAAACAACAATGTGTGCATATAAATGTTACATCGTTGATTTTAAGAGTAACGTATAACATTTGCAGAGCGGCCCTCTACAAAGCAATTCCTCTGCACAACAACCTATAGTAACTTGTATACGATAATGTATACGGGACCGATTTTAATTGAGTTCGTGGATACATATCATTATTGAAGTATATGTGTGTGTATTTAACAAGTTTAAGGACTCTGGTGCCAGTGCAAAATATCCGTGTTATTCATAACGTTAAATGGTATCAAATTGTGCTTAAAACAATGGTAATAATAAAATAATGGACATTTTGGTGCATACGATTATGATTTTTATCTTGTTGTACATTTTATTTAAGTATCAATTCATTTATTTACTAATATCCCAATGTATTTATTTACAAATATGAAAGTATATGAGATTTTACATTGTTACTTGAATTCTACAGCATAATTATTATATTGTACCTCTCTTTCAATTCTAATGTAAAATTGATCTTTCTGTCCATTATTATAACTTAAAATGGTGTATCCATCGTTGTTATAAAAATGTGTTTTGGAGTTATATATCTGGGTATTCAGTTTGGCAATATTGCAAAACTTAAAGCTCAGCTACATTGTCTACAAAATGTAAGATCCAAGATAGGTATGCTCGAACGAATACCCGTGGCAGAATGAATGATCAAACATTGAAATTAGAAAGAACTTTAATATGAGTGTATTTGTGTAAGACAAAGACTAAGTATCTATTGCGCGGACATAATATATAAATAATCAAATTACAAAAAAGAATGTAATCAAAATACAACGTATAATTGTAATTATTTTCACACAAAAATCCAATCATGTTTTGTAATTGTTTTAGTATCGTAGACACGATACAACTAATATGCTCAACCATACGCTTGTCTGAAGATCTTTGTCTCAAATCAGTATCTTAAATTTTGCGTGTAAAATATTATTGTTTAATGATGGCTAATCAATTTGTTATCGAATGCCCTTGATCATAATAAAGTATAAAACCTTAAAATGTCCATATCGTATTTAGTGAATCTTTATATAAAACTATTTTGTAAAAAAAGTAAAACATTATGTGTTTGTATTATGGGCGGCTAGTGGCCTCCTATAACGAAATAAATCTATTGTCAATGTCATTTGTATCATAAATGAGGTATAACAAACATAATATTTAATTAGACTATATCATTTTTGACATAAAATGATAACACGGTTGTCTCTGTAAGTCACATACAGCCACAGTCCCATAAAATCGTGGCTTGTTGCGGATCCGTACGTTCAAACAGCCGTAGACCGTGGAAAACCTTGCGTATGAACGGTGTGTCTACGGGTTTGTGGTCACATAAATTTTAGAGCCGTGCGGTCAATCGTAAGAGCGGCAGTACGGTCATCGTACGGGCTATTTACGGATGTAGACTTCCCATGCGGCCGCCGCAAGGACTATGGGCGTATACATATTGGCTGATAAGATGATGACGTAAAGCCTGTTAAGAAAACAAAGAGAAACGGAATACGTATCGTATGACCCGTGCGAATGACGCACGGGACGCGTACGTCACTCGTAACGAACCGTGCGACTGAAAACGATTTCATTATAAGCCGTAAGCCGTACGATCGCAAGGATGTGTTCACAATAGCGAAATAATGTTGTTTACGGACATGTAAGGGCTAGAATCGTAGATGACCGTGCGGGCTGTCGTGCGGGTAACGTACGGGTCCGTTAGCAGAATTGAATAAAATCGAGTCGTAAAGATCCGTGTCTAGAAAATGTGTATGCACATCTTACAGACACGATCACGCACGGCACTTACCCTTTAAAAGAGCTGTGGACCACCGTACGGAGATCTTGCGGGCCTTTGCGGGGTACGCACGATACCTTAGCGCAAAAACGACACATAAATTTCGTAGGTTTCATGATTGTTAAATATTTATTGTTGACTAATTGAGTTAAAAACGACACGAATACGTACACTACGCTTGTTTGTTTTGTTGAATGTTCAAATGGGCAAAGTTGGGAAATGGAATACAGCAGTTTAATCTTGTCTGATTAGGTGGAGATTCCTGTATTACTGGTGTTATAGGCTCTGTCACTCCACCTTGACGTTCTACTGAGTAGAAGACTCAGCGATGATAGTTTTTGCCGCTCGCCTTCCCTTTCTTTGGTCCCATATAGAATTACAAACGACTCTACAAATTTAACAACGACTCTAACCTTTCTAAAAGCAATAATAGAAACGTTTACGATTTTCTCATTTATGTCAGCGAATGGGATATAACCGGTTATACGCTACTTTTCATACAGGATGAAACAGAAATTGCGCATCGTGAATGTCTCAATACAAAGTTTTCTGAGAACGATAAAGCCAAAAACATTGTTACAGATATACATTTTAAATTCATATCGCAATTGGTATTCTGTAATAATCAGAAATGTTATTAATTTAATCTGCAGAAAGTGTTGGTACAAGTTCAACTAAAATGTTGCATTTGTTGCTGGACTGAAACAAACACTTTGACCCCATGCGCTGCTTTTTGTTTGTGTGGTTTTGTTGGGTTTAACGCCGTAGCAACACATTGTATAGGTCATATAACGGCGGTCAGTCAACCTACTCACTTCTTCTGGAAAGGCTAAATCTCTGGATTTAGCTGTTAACTAACTACTAAGCGCAAACTGTCGTCAGTGACTGACAACTGCCCTACATAATAAAGAATCATTGGTAGGAAAAGAATGGCCGTGGAAATAATTTTATGTCCAAGACACACGAAAGTTTGCCCCGCCACGACCCCTCGATCAGTAGACTTAGGCGCTACCAACTGAACTAGCCGGGCGGCTTTACGCGCTGCGAATAGCACGATGAGTACAAGACTTGAAGTGGAAGGTGACAACTTCAAAACTGATTTAATGGGTGTTAGACAAACACTATTTCTTGCTTATGTTAAGGGCCAATCAGAGAGACATTGACTTTCAACAATAAAGTTAATTGTCAGCAATCTATTTTAGATATGGATTTAGACATTATAAATCATTTAATAATTAATAAGCAATTCACACTGAGTGTGTGTGCCAAGCCTTGTTGGAGAAAGAGCCATTATAACTTATCATGAAGGACAAAAATTGTTCCTTATTGGTGTTAAAGATTACATTAGTTCTTGTTACTAAAGTAATAATTCATTTAGTGCCTTTACAAGCCTTTGGTCGATCGATAGGCCCAAAGGAGATCTGACAATGGGAAAGTTGTAACCGTATTTGACAGTGATATATTAGTTTTGGTTTTGTTACATAATTGTGTATGACTAGTATAGCATTTACATTATATAGGTGTTAAATAATAAAGCAAGATAGTACGTGGATTTTTTTTTTGGAAATGAAAGACGAGGGTCGTTATTTAACAACATGATTCTAAATGGTTAGCTTCCAAAATGTGTTAAAATCAATTCTAGAAAATGTTATAATGCTTTAATTTGGATTGTTCGTTTAATATTTTCAGAAATTTTGTGGTAGCCAGCATACAATTGACTGATCCAAAGAAGCTAAGATCTCTATGTCCTGGCTTTTTGCAAGAATTTAATACATGATTTACCAATGATTAATTTAAGTCATAATTGTTACAGCGGTAGCAAAACTGCTGTATAAACCACCCCACGTGATCAATAGTCTAGCAGGTATATAATCTATATTGTATGCTAATCTTGACCATTTATATAAATTAGTTGACAGACGCTCTACTGACTAAACTAAGGTCAAGTAAACAATATAAACAAACTTAGAAAAAGAATACTGCTCTTTTTTTGAGAAATATTAATTTTGTTAAAAGATTTAATGACTGTATATGGAATATATCTGGTCATTTTTTTGGAGAATATATTATGTGTTTTATTGGAGCCAAACGAGTTACAATTATTCCTGATAACACATTTAGTTCGTAATTATTTTTAGTTTTATTTTGACATATGATTTTTCTATGGCACATTTTCATTACAAATCATGATGCTTATTAGTGTAAATATGTATAATTTTCATAATTTATTCTCTATTTTTTTCTGAAGTTGCATGCTTGTTTGACCTTTTTGTCTATACTTTATATACGCGTTTTTGCTTATAAATGAGAAATTAGTATATTGCATGCTGTCCTTTTTTGTTTACAGCAAATCACAAAAAGCTGACTAAATTGACATTGAGTCAATATATCTTAACAAGCATTACATTGAAGCGCAGAATCAAATTTCGAAATGCATTGACTATACATGTACACTTACACACATTGATTTAGTATGTATTGGTGCTTTTAAATAAGTATTACCAACATTGACAAGTTGAAAAACCAGTTATGTATCATTCATCGAATTACAGACTGATGTAAAATAGTATGTAATAACATAAAATAGTGTTATTCACTTTATTTTCAAATATGAATAAAATATCTTACTACCCGGGTCAATAGCGCAGTTTGTAGCGCGCCGGGAAATCTCGTGTCCCGAGGGGGGTACGATTTCGAATCCCACCCGTGGAGGTTATATTCTTCCATGAAAATTGGACAATAATGTTTTATCCTCCAATTATTAGGTATATGGAGAAGTTTCCGGTCTTGTGGAAGGATAGATGAGTACTGGTTGTAGACAATGGTCCAGGAAAGCTATGTTAGTTGCGCTCGACGCTGTAAAATGACCAATGTGTCGACACGGCGTTAACCCCAGTAAAATAATTAATTAAATAAAGGACCTTACATTAACTCAAACAACAATGAACAAAGACTGGCAAATATACAACACATAATTGTCTCGAGTAACAATGATTGTCATGTTAGAAGATTGAAGACAAATCTCTTTTGTTCTCATGCATGTCAAAAACATATAAACAGAACTGCACATGTAATATCTATTTAGGAAAAGTGTCAAATAATACAGCTCAACTATATTGTATTAAATATCACAACACTAATGCAATTGTCAAAACTATCTGTTAGCTGACTAATTCTAAAATGTTGAAATCAAAATATATCATTGGCACAGAAAATCTATGATATAGAGTTACATATTTCAATTAGGGGTCTGATTTGTTAGATTTTGACCAATGAAAACATGTGAAGAACGAAAAAACTTGAAAACGTGATAAGAATGTTGGAACATAACTTAATTACTTTAAACTCTAACAAACAAACACTCTATTTAGTACAAATATTTTGTAAATACAATGCGGATACCAGAAGTAAATCACAGATTAATCTCTGGCAGTCATTTGCTATTTACTTATCGCAATTTATATTGCTCGTTGAGTGTTTGTCTTTTAAAACCATCAAAGGAAATAGTGATAAACGTTTCATTCAATGATGTCAAAACAATTGAAGGGTATGGCCTTGTTCTTTTCATTTGTTTCTTGTTTATTTTGATTTGCAAAATGACTCACAATAGCATGAGGGACAACAAAACAATATAAGAACAAAACAATCATGCGGGAGTTGACACTCTCTGGATAGTCGTCACTAATACCAATTAAGAAATGAGCGGGTAACTTTCGTTTTTCGCGATGACGAGACATGTCTATGACTTAAAACTATCAAATCAATTTTTAAAATGCATTTTGACAGACATGTTCGTGTCGGTGCATGTTCATTTATTAAAAATAGTTACCCTTTGTTATCTTGCTGTAAGTAAAAATGAAATACAGTAATATGTAAGGAATAATCTACCTAGTTGATTTTGCAACTGAAAGTTTGCTCATTGGAAAGACACTTATTTACCGGGAAATCTCGATATAGAATGAAGCAACAACTATACTGTTTGTTTCTCAATTAATTAGTAACGCTCTTCCGGAGGTTCGTTAGCCGAAAATGTCTTGGTGATTATGAGTCCTGCCACTGGATAAATGCTTTATTCAACATAATTTGTAATACATGTAGTTTAACAGTTTAGTCCATTACTTTAAATACAGAACAGATGGTAAATTCAAAATTCTTGCATATGTATCTTTTTACAACCTAATGAAATATAAAATATATAACAATTATATTTCTACAGTAATTTTTCTATTACTAAAGTTCAGGATCTGTCAAATACATGTATAATGATTGACTGACCTTACATAAATAATAAATGGGTATTTGAATCCAAGACATAATCAATTTCTTATGTATTTGGTATTAAAAAAATACTCAGAGATTTCTATCAAAATAGTGTCTCCTTGGAATTTAAATTAAATCAGAGAATACAGATTTAAGCAAAGTAAAACATTTAATGCATGTACTTCAGCAGTAGTGAAGGTCTATATCAACGGTAATATATAAAAATTATAGAAATTACTCCAAAATGATCAGATTGAATACAAACCCTCAGACGTAATAAATAAATAATTGAATTATAGAATGGAACAAAATCAAACACAGCTGTCAAATTGTAACTATTTTCACAAGAAAATGCAATCATGGTTTGTAATTGTTTGATTATGTTTGACACACGGCACCTAATATCTTCAGAACATACGCTTGTCTGAAGAGCCTTATTTTCTAATACAGTCATCGCGTTTAACTGAGAGTTTGCATGTTAAGTGTTATTTTCTATGCAAACATGAGCGCATGTCATAATGTCTACCAGTATTATTGAATGTAGCGGTAATATAGCGATAATTTGATTGAATAACTTGGATTTGGTAAAAAACATTTTTTTCACTTAAGTTTAACGAGATCACAACGATTGTGTTAAATTGCCTAGCACTGTTGCAATTTCAAATACATTTCTGCAATCAACCATGGTCACCAAAGTTGCGGTCAAAATAGTTATCTAAAAAATACACGATTTACATTATTCATATCTTATCATATTCTTTCAGTAAGGTTATGTCATAACTGTATTTCCCTGTAGGAATCGGATATGACATCTGTATTCTGAAACTTAGTAAATGGAATAATTGTCGGTTTATTGAATTTGGTTAACCTAGACCTCGATATATGTAAATAATGTTTTGCTTGGATAATTGAAGGAATGTATTTCTTACTTTCCTGGTGCGTTCACTTATTTGCATTTTAAGTAATCAAAATGAAAGTTACTGACACACTTATAAACATATCAAGGACACTAGATTTTGTGATTATCGACCTTGTTTGTCATAACCAAACTTTCGAAATGGTGCTTGAATAGTAATAAAGTAAATTAGTTGTGTATTAAAAGAGTAATATTTTACTATCATTATGATTATGCAACAGATAATGAGGGACCTTAGTCAGTTATTTCCCCTTGTATACTCTTTAAATAGGTAGGTCCAATTAGTTGGATTTCTCAGATTTGACCCTTACTTTTCAATGTCAGTTTGCCAAAGTTAATCTTAGATTACTTTTTTTGTAAATCATTTAATTTGTTTGAAATTCAACCTAAGTATTTTAAGGTTAAAGGTTAAACAAGCATTTTGAATACTTTGTACATGTTATACCTATGGAAACGAAACAAAACTGAAAAAAGCGAATATTTGCTTTGTTAATGTGAAAACATACACTGATCATGTAAACATTAGAAAGTTAAAAGTAAAATACTTGCGTTTCGTTTTCTCCGGACGCAATAAAAAATCTGCTTAAAGGTACCCATTCATAGATTTCAACTTAAAAATCACATTTTTCTAAAACGATCAAACTAGAAATGATAGTGTTTCATTCAGTAAATATCTACCCCGTATGTCAAGGTATGGACACTTTAAGCGCATAGTTTGTGACTTTTATTGTATATTTCTTGCTACATATAAGTCGGCTTGTTTTAAAAAATAAGAATGATTTTTGACACAACTTCAGACACTGAATGGTATTTTGAAATTATAGAACAAATAAACCAAATCTGTGAATTATTACCTTTAAAATTATAAGTATTTATCACCAAACAATGAAAAAACTGCAAGATGTGCACTAGTTAGAACTGTTTTTCTTATTGCTGTTTTGATGTTAAAATATTATAAAAAGTGAACGCATGATATTGTTTTGACATAGCTTTTTAGAATGAAAGAGCTAAAATCAAACGTTAGTAGTTAGAAAGTAGAATGAATTGTTTATTTAGAAGCAAGTCAAATAAGATTATCCTTAGCACTAAGTGGAATTTTCTGATCAAACACAATATGTTGTGTGCGTATTTATATAAGTGTGAACACGCTTTGATGATGTACTTAATATTTCAATATAGAAGCGTCTTTTAGACATAAGTTGGTACAATACGAACTGGGCTGCGTTCAGTTAGCAGTTAGCGTTAGCCAAACACAGTTACCGTTATGAACGGTTAATTGAAAGACCCGTTGAAGTGCGAACGTTTAAAGACGGTGGGCAAGAGGGTCGTTACTTCTATTTTATTAGAAGAATTCGGAGAGGAGGACTTGTTTTTCTTTTTTACTTGTTTTTTTAAATGAATTGATCTAAATCAACGGGAGTAACACCACCGACTTCATTAGACCTAATTCGGAATTTAAATTTATGGGTTTTTCCGTCCGTGCACAGGCGGTACAAACAAAGTTGTCTACACATTATTGGAACGATGCTAATTTAGCATCGTTCCAATGGTAACAAGAAAGTATAAGATTACTCTTTTCACGCTTCAACAATTTTCAACATAGACAAAGAGGCGTAGTTCAAGCGTGAAACTCATTAACATCTCATTTAAATGTAATACAACGCTGGCTTGTGTTGTCGTTCTTGAAACTCTCCAGGAAAAGGGAGGTTACTCTCATGACATATAAATTTTGCAATGGAGACGGGACAACTCAACCCGTAGACAACTCAACCCGTGACAACTGCAATGATTACTTGTTGGAGTAAAAAGGGCCTACGATGTTTTTGACAATGCCTGTTATGTGCGTAACATAATTACATCATTCGATAGTAATAAACAATATTAAATGATCGTATTATATTAAGCAGTGGCTTGAGTTACGGTACCGTAACTCTAGACCAAGGTTCTAGAGTTACGAAAGTTCCGTAACTGTAGACAACCCAGACAGGGTTGGCTAGAGTTACGGAAGTCAAATGACATGCGTATGTTTCAACTTTTAAACGTCGAAAAACTTGTTTAAATTCATTATTACTCGAAATAAACAAATATTTACCGACGTGACTTATCCAATTGTTATTACACCCGCCATTTTGGATATGACTAATACACTTACCGGATGTTTAATATACGGCGATATGATGTTGTCGTCTTCCAAGTGTTACATTAAAAGTTTACTTGAGCGATTACAAGTTATAGAGTTTGATTATAATTTGGAATGAATATGTATAAGTGTATAAGTATATGTATAACAAATATTTATAGGAAATAGACGATTCTTAGAGTAATTTTAATTGTGAATAAATTGAACGTGCAAAACGTTAATTTGACTTAAAATTCGTGAACAAAAATGGGAATGTAACTTGATGCAAAAGAGCTTAGTACTTGGGGGAAAACCTTAAATTAATTGTTAGAAAGTCGATGTTTTTGTGAAAAAATTCAGCTTGTCATTCCACACCAAATCTTTAAAATTTTAACGAAAATATTAACGATCTCGTTAAAAATACCCATTGATAACCAAAAATGAGAAGTTGTCAGCTCTTTTTGGTTAAAGAAAATAGTCCGGAATAATCTTTGGTTTGGTGAGATCGCTGCTGTACATGACCCAAAAATGTGTTGATGAAAATTAATTCTTTGACTGGTTTATTTTGTTTGATAAAGTAAGATAAACCTTGCCATGAGCAAACCACTTGAGAAGTCTAGTGCTATCCTTTTGTTAAATTCTGTAAATTGATACTTAATACATTATTTTATAGATAATATACATAATAATATATTCTTTAATCAAAAAATAAGTTCAGGACATCGTTCCTCCAGCACTCCAGTGCTTTGATTGGTAAACAGCACGAACTATGGATTAAATACTACTGTTCTTTTTTACCCGCGTTTTCATTGTAACAGTGAAAGTTTGTTTGTACCGGAGGGGAAAACCCAAATATTTGAATTTCGGATATAGTCTATTCGCTATGGCAGTTACTAATTTGTACTGGAACTATTTTGTTTCAGGTTGTTTCATATTCGCGTACTATATACTAAAACCGTTAGCTCTTGGCCTTAAACGTTTTCCGCTAACAGGCCGTTCAATTATGACTGTTAGCGAACGTTACGGAACGTTACGAAACGTTCGCGGTAACTGAACGCAGGGCTGGTTCAATGTTGTGTTGTTTCATAATTTTCTTAAAGTTCATTTCGAAACAGTTTTAAAATAAATATTTGGTGTCTCGATTAGATTTACACCTGTGTAATGTCTTATTATTTATGTACAGGAATTTGGAAGTTGGTATACTTTTTTCATCTGTCAAAACATGAATACATTCACGGTGACTTCGTGTGTTTAAGTGTTTGTTGTCTAAATGGCGTGATATTGCGATAGCCTTTGTCAGTCACTTTGAAATTAATCAAACTTTGACAGTTGAGAGAAAAAACGAAATGTACGTACGTCAAAAAATATTTAACTATATATTTACATTGCATTTATTTACAATTGCCAGGTCAGTCATTTTTCTGTTTACTGAATTTCATTGTTTTTCCCCCATATATTTTTGCCTGAGTGACTTTTATCTGGCTAAACGATATTATGGTGACGAAAATAATATTGTTAAATTTATATTTACGCTCAATTTCCATATCGAATTCATCCAAGACTGACAGTTGATCTTATATTGTTACAGTGAAAGATATAACAATGTATTTATTGTAGAAATTTCCTACTGTCACCTTATTGCAATTTCCATGCCGACAAAATAAATAATTGTAATAACACAAAGTCTGGAGAAAAATATTAATTAGCGTGGGGGATAACTGTCCATTGATGATTATACTCATAATTGTATATATTCAGTCTAAATGTTAGGTATTAACTTAATGCAAGCATCTATCAGTAATATAACTAAATTGGCGTTATCTGAATTAGCACTATCAATCTGTTTAAGGCTCTACCTTTCACGATAGATCTCCATTAAATACATTGACGACTAATGAACGCTGACATTTTCTAAGCATGGGTAGGTAGTATAAAACACATTTTATGTTTAAAGAACAGAAGCTAATGACGCTTTGTTATAAATTTCAGTATAAGTGATAAAAATCTAATGAAGGCATTGCAGTCCACAACTCTTTATTTTGCGTTGTTTCATGCAAGTATATGGCAACTGAGTGTCTAAGGGAAGAGGCTGAAGTACGCTCATTAATTAGTTATTGTGGTCAATATGCCTGACGAATTCAATTAAACTGTCCCATTAATTAAGACATACAAACAGAAATTGCTACCATTCACCAAGAATCCAATGATCAATCATAGATCTAATTGACCAATTATCAGTGAGTAAGTAAGTTAATTTTTTATTATAGTGACTTGTACATATATACTATTATAATACTTCACAAAGTTTCAAATTTTTTAAGATATAAAAAGTACCCGACCATAATGGCCTATTAGTTACCTAAAATGATATAAAATAAATTACAACAGCACTTCGATCAATCCTCAGTAAGGTCTTGACGTCGGTATATTTGTTCGATTTATTTTAGGTTTAGGCGGCTCTCACAACTCCTCAGTAATATTACTTGAAATTTATCTCCAATTATCTACGGAAATATACATAACACCGTACAACGACTCGGCTGATACCATACACTGTAAATATAATCATTCATTAACCGATTATATTGTAGCGTTGCGTGTTGCACAATATTCAGACAGTAAAGACAATACAATATATCATGTGTTCATGTTTAGCGTTTGATAAATTTCCATACATAATTTGCTTTGGGATCTTTATTAAAGTGTCAACATACTATAAATTATAATTTTATTTGTTTACTGGAAATGCGTCTCGCAATGACATTACATTCGATTAACAGCAGTAAACCTCACTAAGTCTATTAGAAGCAAAACATGACAATCTATTTGCCCTTCAATAAGTATTAAAATGTATAAGAATTTGGCAAAACAAATGTATATTTTACTTGTAAATTGGCGTTTGTGAAATGATATGCTATAAAACACTACGAGATAATTTCATTGTTATCAAACAACTTAATTGTTAAAATCGATACAACAAGATCATTCTTTTAAAACGTTAGATATCTTACACTGCAGTATATGCAGAGCAAAGACAACATAAGATAATGTGAGATAAAACTTGACTGCTGTGCTTTATTCTATGTCACGCATGTATTCAGGTTCAGTTAATAAAATAATACTTCTAGAAGACATTATAATTATATCATACTACTGAACTGGCATTATTACATAAAGATAAATTGTAAGAACCGACTAAATAATTTAGTTATTTAACTATTAACTTAACCATAACAAATACCGCTATCATAAATTCCATAGGTATAATAGTAAAATAGTTCACTTTAAAAGAACACTTGATGTGTTATCTAAAACATTGTAAACATTTCAAATTGATAGTTTTTTCCCAATTTAAGCTTTTAACAGTACTTATTTATTTCTCACGTGTTGCTTCAGTCAATTTGGTAAAATATGTATTGAAATTGTTGTAAATAAAAATGATCCTTTTTGAAAAACACTCATGGAGAAAAAGTGAAAAACAACTATAAATTTAAGGCTTGTTATTTCTGTTTAATAGAAAAATATTCCAATCCAACAAAAAGTCTCATTTTGTTATCTAAATTAATTCAGTGCTTCAGTGATTTGATTTTTTAAGAGTTGCCCTTCCTAGTAAAACAATTCCTAAATGCTAAGCTTTGAAGTTTTAACCCATATATAAAACGATTACATTTCACGATGAAGCGTTTAGATATCACTGCTCAGGGTGATTACTCATTCCGATAATGATAAATAACTGAAAAGAGGAAAACATAAGGCATAGTAAAACTGTTATAATTGTCTTTCTTAAGTTTGTTTACGAATCTTTTCTTACAGATCTTTAATATAGTTTTGGGAAACAGACCGATCAACTGGCCATGGTTACAGGACTGATCAGTGCAAGACTCAAGTCCCATGAAGCGAGTGCTTTGACCTGAATCCATTATAATCAGTGAGTGCAAACCGTGACTTAAAGTAAGCAACATGAAGCAAGTGCTTTGACCTGAATCCATTATAATCAATGAGTGCAAACCGTGACTTAAAGTAAGCAACATGAAGCAAGTGCTTTGACCTGAATCCATTATAATCAATGAGTGCAAACCGTGACTTAAAGTAAGCAACATGAAGCAAGTGCTTTGACCTGAATACATTATAATCAATGAGTGCAAACCGTGACTTAAAGTAAGCAACATGAAGCAAGTGCTTTGACCTGAATCCATTATAATCAATGAGTGCAAACCGTGACTTAAAGTAAGCAACATGAAGCGAGTGCTTTGACCTGAATACATTATAATCAATGAGTGCAAACCGTGACTTAAAGTAAGCAACATGAAGCAAGTGCTTTGACCTGATTACATTATAATCAATGAGTGCAAACCGTGACTTAAAGTAAGCAACATGAAGCAAGTGCTTTGACCTGAATCCATTATAATCAATGAGTGCAAACCGTGACTTAAAGTAAGCAACATGAAGCAAGTGCTTTGACCTGATTACATTACAATCAATGAGTGCAAACCGTGACTTAAAGTAAGCAACATTAAGCAAGTGCTTTATCCTGAATCCATTACAATCAATGAGTGCAAACCGTGACTTAAAGTAAGCAACATGAAGCAAGTGCTTTGACCTGATTACATTACAATCAATGAGTGCAAACCGTGACTTAAAGTAAGCAACATTAACCTCTCGACCACAAAATAAATAAAATTTACAGTGTGAAGTATCACTATGGAATACGTTCATTTGTTATTTGTTTTTTGTTTTTGTTGGGTTTAACCCCGTAGCAACACATTGTATAGTTCATAATTATAACGTCGGCCAGTCAACCTACTTACTCCTCCTAGAAAGGCTAAATTTCTGGATTTAGCTGTTAACCAACTACTAAGCGCATACTTTCGTCAGTGACTGACAACTGCCCTACATAATTAAAAATCATTGGTAGGAGGGAGAATGGCCGTAGAAGTAATTTCATGACCATGCTCCACATAGTTATATTTAAAATTTCATGTTTTAGTTCACTTTATTATCATTTAAAGTTGTATTGTTCAATTTTCTTACACAAACATGCAATGAATGTAATACGTTCTTCCTTGATTATGTATATCTTGCGTAGTTGGTTCATGCCTTGGAGGAATAGACTGTGCTGTATAGTAATTAAAGTAGTAATTTAGTTATGTAACATAATTGTCATAAAACTATTCTTCAATTTAGTAAATCGTTTAAAATTACAGTTTACATCAGCAGTAATTCCATTGTATGTTATAATTATCATAGACATTTTATGTCGTATCAAATTATACCATTGCGAATTATTAGATGTGTGCATTGTCTGACGATAGTCATTAGTGGCAGTTCTGAAAGGAAATTATTTAATTGTGTAAAATCAGGCAATTTATGTTTAGCTATGAGGAATCTGAATTAAACCTTTTTATTCATTTCCTTTACATAATTAAAATTTAAGAAGTGTTATGATACTCATTTGAAGTATGCAAACAAACATTGCAAGTTCTTTTATGGTGATTAAGCGTCAGTGAATAACATTTCAACTTTTTACAAATAATCACTTAAAATGCACGCTTACTAAAATCATTTTGTTCAATCTGACAATTTACAAAATAAATATTCAAACTCGTCATGTAATACATAGAAGGTATATACAGAAACCACCAAAAGTTTGGAGATAATTTTAGACTGTAGGCCTACTAAATAACTTTTATCTTAAATTTAGTACATGTAACTGTTTATTTTAAAATGCTTTGTAGTTATGCTTTTTTGGTTATTATCATAATAATAACTGATTCTACAAAAATAGCATAAAAGCTATGTTATAATGAATTATTATCAGACACGGTTTTGGGGGCTTTAGGATGTCAGATGCTGAATTTTATATTCATTCATTCATGAAATTTGTTTTCATCTTTTCACAAATTATACTTAGATATATTAGAAATAATGATTCAACTAAGATAGTCAATAAAATTTAAGAAATGCAGTAAATTTCTTTTGTCTCCAAACTTTTGATGGGTACTGTATGTTTGTTTATGAGATGTAGATTATTAGATTTAATGGATATAATGTAACATGCGATCTTCATGCGATCTTCAAAACGATGAACAGCAAACGGAAGTAACCTTATGGGAATAACATTCTAATTTCTTCCTCGGTAATTAATTGATAATTAAAAATACTTTTTATAGAGCTTTTCTTTAATTTATTTTACAAGACTAGTGCTATGTTTTACTACCTACTTATTTTTACACATCTTCTAGATCTATCTTTAAATTGATATATAATTGACATTACACTGAATTTAGTAATTGATTACCCCTTTTCATCATTTTCAAGTTTTAACTGTAATATGAATCATTGATATGATAATGCAATAGTTTTTATCAAAGATAAAACTGTTCTTGGAGATTTAATCTGTTAAAATAGTAACTGATCAGATAATAAAACAGTTATTTCATACATGATTTGGGAACAGACACTGTTGTCCCTCTGTGTCAGGAATAGTGTTTTAAACTGAGAGATTTGAACAATGGTTGAGTAACTAGCCAGTGGTTGCAACAATGGTTGAGTAATGTGCCAGTGGTTGCAACAATGGTTGAGTAATGTGCCAGTGGTTGCAACAATGGTTGAGTAATGTGCCAGTGGTTACAACAATGGTTCAGTAATGTGCCAGTGGTTGTAACAATGGTTGAGTAATGTACCAGTGGTTGTAACAATGGTTGAGTAATGTGCCAGTGGTTGCAACAATGGTTGAGTAATGTGCCAGTGGTTGTAACAATGGTTGAGTAATGTGCCAGTGGTTACAACAATGGTTGAGTAATTAGCCAGTGGTTGAAACAATGGTTGAGTAATGTGCCAGTGGTTGTAACAATAGTTGAGTAATGTGCCAGTGGTTACAACAATGGTTAAGTAATGTGCCAGTGGTTGTAACAATGGTTAAGTAATGTGTCAGTAGTTGTAACAATGGTTAAGTAATGTGTCAGTAGTTGTAACAATGGTTAAGTAATGTGTCAGTAGTTGTAACAATGGTTGAGTAATGTGCCAGTGGTTACAACAATGGTTGAGTAATGTGCCGGTGGTTGCAACAATGGTTGAGTAATGTTCCAGTGGTTACAACAATGGTTGAGTAATGTGTCAGCGGTTGTAACAATGGTTGAGTAATGTGCCAGTGGTTGCAACAATGGTTGAGTAATGTGCCAGTGGTTGTAACAATGGTTGAGTAATGTGCCAGTGGTTGCAACAATGGTTGAGTAATGTGCCAGTGGTTGTAACAATGGTTGAGTAATGTGCCAGTGGTTGTAACAATGGTTGAGTAATGTGCCAGTGGTTGCAACAATGGTTGAGTAATGTGCCAGTGGTTGCAACAATGGTTGAGTAATGTGCCAGTGGTTACAACAATGGTTGAGTAAAGTGCCAGTGGTTGTAACAATGGTTGAGTAATGTGTCAGTGCTTACAACAATGGTTGAGTAATGTGCCAGTGGTTGTAACAATGGTTGAGTAATGTGCCAGTGGTTGTAACAATGGTTGAGTAATGTGCCAGTGGTTGTAACAATGGTTGAGTAATGTGCCAGTGGTTACAACAATGGTTGAGTAATGTTCCAGTGGTTGTAACAATGGTTGAGTAATGTGCCAGTGGTTGCAACAATGGTTGAGTAATGTTCCAGTGGTTGCAACAATGGTTGAGTAATGTTCCAGTGGTTGCAACAATGGTTGAGTAATGTGCCAGTGGTTGCAACAATGGTTAAGTAATGTTCCAGTGGTTGCAACAATGGTTGAGTAATGTGTCAGTAGTTGCAACAATGGTTGAGTAATGTGCCAGTGGTTGCAACAATGGTTGAGTAATGTTCCAGTGGTTGCAACAATGGTTGAGTAATGTGCCAGTGGTTGTAACAATGGTTGAGTAATGTTCCAGTGGTTACAACAATGCGTACATCTCAATGTTACTTCATTGCCTTTAACAGTACAGTATAACATTTGCAGAGCCGCCCTCTACAAAACAATTCCTCTGCACAACATCAGCTTTTAGTTTTTCTCTTAGGCGTAATTGTAATTGAAATTTACCCCCTCAAAGCAACAACCTCTGGAAAGCTTCACATATTAGTCTCTCCTAGTGGGTGTTGTTCAAGAGGAATTGTACTGTACTTGCGAAAGCATTTTACTATTAAACATGCAGTTAACCAATCTATTTAACACATTTTAGCACATTTAACAAATCATTTTATTAAACCCTGCTCTTAATAAATGCACTAAAAGTGTTAAAGTATGAGTTATATAATTATGTACTACAATGAGGTATGTATTAAATTGTAAAGTATAAAGTAATACACTATCTTTAATAAGATAATCAGCGAACGAAATTAACCATAATATAAAATAACTGTTTAGTTCATTCCTTTGGTAGACAAATCTTAATTATAATTACCATTTATTAGAGCTTTCTTTACTTTACGACACATGATTAGTTTATGTTTAACTACCTTACACCTGCTAGTTCTAACTTTAAATTGAAATATAATTGACATTAACATTTTGGATAGTAATTGATTACCTTTCAGAAAGATTCTGTAACACCCCTTTCAAGAGTAATGATTGTAATTTATACCATTTGTATTATTATAAACTAGTTTACAATAAGTTTCTAACCTGCTAGAACAGTTTTTTAGTTTGAAATTTTCACAAGGGCTCTGTAATGTGTCGGAGAGCAAAACTTTTAAACCGGTTTTCTTTTACTAGTACACTGTTAACCTTTTACAGAACTTATCACAATATCATCAACGGCACCAGAGTCCATAACTTATGATCATAAAATAATGCGTACGTCCCTATATGTAGTCGTTTATACGTGTATACATGTGCACTACCTTATATAATATAATAATGAATATTATGTAATGAAAGTATAGTAACTTGTATACGATAATGTATACGGGACCGATTTTAATTGAGTTCGTGTATAAATATCATTATTAAAGTATATGTGTGCGTATTTAACAAGGACTGTGGTGCCAGTTCAAAATATCCGTGTTATTCATAACGTTAAATGGTATCAAACTGAGCTTAAAAACAATGGTAATAATAAAATAATGGACATTTTGGTGCATACGATTTTGATTTTGATTTTGATGTACATTTTATTTAAGTATCAATTTATTTATTTACTAATATCACAATGTAAATAATTACAAATATGAAAGTATATGAGATTTTTACATTGTTACTTGAATTCTACAGCATATGGTATTGTACCACTCTTTCAGTTCTAATGTAAAATTGTCTCTTGACTCTATTAATATAACTTAAAATGGTGTATCCATCGTTGTTACAAAATTGTATTTTTGAGTAATCTATCTGGGCATTCAATTTGGCAATATTGCTTAATTAATGTTTGCTCGACTACATTGTCTACAAAATGTAAGATCTTAGATAGGTATGCACAAACGAATACCAGTGGCAGAATGAATGATCAAACTATAAAATTAGAAAGAACGTTAATATGAGTATATTAGTGTAAAGACAAAGTATCTATGGTGCAGACATAATATATCAATAATCAAATTACAAAATAGAATGTAATCAAATAACTACGTATAATTGTAATTATTTTTACACGAAAATCCAATCATTTTTCGTAATTATTTTAGTACCTTAGACACGATACAACTTATATGTTCAACCATACGCTTGTCTGAAGGGGTTTGTCTCAAATCAGTATTAAATTTTGCGTGTAAAATATTATTGTATTATGATGGCTAATCAATTTGTTTACGAATGTCCTTGATCATAATAAAGTATAAAACCTTAAAAATGTCATTATCGTATTTAGTGAAACTTTATATGTAACGTATCAGATTTTGTATCAGATTTTGAGGCATAACAAACTAAATATTCAGTTAGACTTCATTCTCTTTGACATAAAATGATAACACATTTGTCTCTATAGGTCACGTATGATTGATATGTCAACTTGTAATGAAATATGTTGACGTATATTGACTTTGTTACACCTTGTACATCCTTACTAGTTTTAAAGGTATAATCACATTATGTGCAAAGATTTTAAGTAAAACTGATTCAGTTACAACCGAACCTATTCAGTTAAAGTCATATCATACTGCAGCTGTCTGTAATGAAGTAAGCTATAGCATTCAGAGCAGCCACCCGGCTATCTCAGTTGGCAGCATGCAAGTCTACAGATCGAGGCGTCGTGGGTTCGATTTCCGGGCGGGGCATACTTTCGTGGAGCTTGATCATGAAATAATTTCTACGGCCATTCTCACTCCTACCAATGATTTTTAATTATGTATGGCAGTTGTCAGTCAGTTTATAGCTAAATCCAGAGGGTGACTGACAGCCGTTATATGACCTATACAATGTGCCGTACGGCGTTAAGCCCAGCCAAAAAAAAAAATATCATTCAGAGCTGTCTATAAATGATATATTTGAACATTATTAGATTGTTTAGAAATTATGCATAAGCTATTTGATATAAAATGTTACGACGCTGTTACTACAATGATATACGCTTGAAAAATATTCGCATAAGTGCTCAAAGAATGAATACTGTAGAAGAAGAGAGTCTGAAATCAAGTGTATTTTATAGTTTCATTTACGTTTGACATAATTATAAGTTTATAAGAAAATGTCGGTGCGATTTAAGTATAAAGCATTTCGACATCGTTATCGATGTACTAGTTGGAATGTTTATTCTAGCTGGTGCACCAATGTAAATCATACTTAATACAAACATTAATGCTAGTTCACTTTGCACACATAAATCTGCAATCAAAGAAGCAGATGGTGTTAAAAGATAATGTTTGATAAAACATGATCGTGTAAACATTTGGTTTTGTATGTGCAAGTAATGCACACATTGGCTATGCCATATTATTATAATAGAATATTTATAAACTTGCTTCAAAAGATTTTCGCATTCTCCAACAGCAATTAAATTTGAACTTTTGCCTTTCATGATTATACATCAAACAATATGTTAAGACTGCAAGCGATGCGTCAATAAATACTGTTATTGTTATTGCAATGTTCAAACCAAATATATAAAAAATTGAGCATCAAGATGTTTAGTCTGTAAAATATTGTTTTGATAACAGTTCATTGAACGAAAGAGCTCAATAAGCATGCATGCATTTTTGTATCTGAAATGAGTTTTTGAATTTAAAACAATACTTAGATTATTATTTTAACATGTAACGGTAGATTCCTGGATTGATCACAATATGTTATTCACATATCAAAATATGGGTTAATACATGTTTTGATGTTAAATTAGTTTACTTGAAGATTAATTAGTGCAGAATGGTTTGGGTTAACGTGCTGTACTGTTTCATTTAAGTATTGATTTTAAAGTCTGAGCGTTTATTTATATCATGTATGGTTTGATTTTGTGCTTATATGTTTGTTATTGCGTTACCATGAAATACTATAATATTTCGGACTTTATTTAATGCTTCCAGGTGGTTTGAGCTCTGACTTCAGATATTTATCGCCATATTTTGACAATAGATTCTTATAGAGGGAATGATGAAACAACGTTTACAACTGTCTTCATATTAGAAATCACGGAAACTGAATTCGTAATGATTAAAGTCAGACCATGCAGTCTAAGCGATAAACTACAAACGTAAGTTTTATTCGGGATGTATACAAACAAAACCTAATGCTGTTAGAAAAAATTAGAGAAAATCGATCTTTTTGTACTTGGCAACTTCATAAGTTGGTACCAAACCCAAATCCAGTGTATGCAAACCAAAATGTGTAATGATAATGTTATTCAACATTAATTTATTACTTTGATCATCTGATTAGGTAGACAAGAACGTGTAAACTACATGAAACATGTTGATAATCGTATAAATAGGTTATGTAGGTAGCTAATCTTTACAAAAATACTGTTTTCAGCGTAAACCATGGCATATTTGAAGACATTGTAAACAATCAATAAAAGTCATTGACGCACGTGTTTTTGTGGACAAAAACATCATCATTATTATAATTGATAATAACTGGTGGTTCATACTAATCAGATTGTTACTTCTGTTCGGTATAAATACATAGTATTAACTTAATGATTTCATCAATAATGATTTATAAATGACATAACCTGATTCTGTTCTTGTAAACTAATCGCTTTGAGATATTCTATTACACGATGTACGTCCAGCACTTACATTACGGGCTAATAAACGCTTACGTCAAATAAAGCATTTACATTTTCTAAGCGTGATATGGTAATATATAACCACATTAACAGCTTATGATCAATGAAGAAGAAATGATGACAATTTGGTTTTAGAATTAAGTACGTGCACGTGTACTTCGTATTGAGGTATGGTTGTTTAGAGCGTGAAAATAGAAGTAGGTTTAGATTGTCGACATAAACGTTTCTGTATATTTTGATTTACATTATATTTTGTTTGATTGTTATCGCCGTATGCAGAACATGAAGCAGGTACTATATGAAAACTGTGTTGTTAATTTTTGTTGGGTTTAACGCCGTAGCAGCACATTGTATAGGTCATACAATGGCGGTCAGTCAACCTACTCGCGCTATGGATTTAGCTGTAAATCAACTGCTAAGCGCATACTTTCGTCAGTGACTGACAACTGCCCTACATAATCAAGAATCATTGGTTGGAGGGAGAATGGTCGTAGAAATAATTGTATGACCAAGCTCCATAAAAGTATGCCTCGCCCGGGAATCGAACCTACGTGACCTGTGTGCTACCAACTGAGCTAGCCGGGTGGATAAAAACCCGGAAAAAACAGTATTGTAAAACTACGTAAGAGTAAGATCATATACTCTCCTTTGTATCGCTTAAACGTTTTACTCGTTCACATATCACTCTGCTAAATGACTACGACCAAACTGATAATGCTCTATTTAGACAGAGACACCAATACAGTTTAATCGCATGACTGTCACATGGTTTTTAAAATAGATGTGTGATCGACTACTAGAATGCAAAATAAATTCACGCCTATAATTTCAAATGTCGATATGCAAAGACGTTGGACAGTTTTGCATTAGTAAAACAATAGACATTGAACCAAAATGAGAGTAAACATTGATCTCTTTACATGTGAATCTCTGATCTTTTAACTATAAACATAGAACACATTCAACTTGAATATAAAGTAAAGCCACGCTCTATATAACGTCATACGCGCGGTTGCAATTTTTCCTAGTATTATTAAACCAAATATGGCGTTGTTTACCCGTCTATTTATATATTTTAGCCAGGTGATTGTTTCGACCAATGGAAATGTGTATAAAGATTTTGGATAAAATTGGAATTCGATAAACTTTTATGGGTCGTTCAAAGATTCAAAGTAAAGCTCAATATCATAAATCGACACCTAATACGGCAGCGTGTGAATGTATATTCACTGAGCTGCAAGAGGAGCGTAAAGACAATATTGCACTTGAAGGTAAATAAAGTTTATTTCAGTACTTACTCCCTTGGTATTGACATGTAATTTCTTTTATTTCATACATTCGTCTGTATATGAGGTAATAATAATCAAGTGCATGTATATATTGCTTATAATTAAATTGTTTGCGTTACCTTTTTGTCTCACTGAAAGCAATTTGTGTTAATGTTACACGGTTCTGGTTTTGACCCCTTAGAATTTAGAATTAGAGAAGTGTTGTAATAAGTACGAAATGCTGAAATTTGTTCATAATGCTTACCATACAGGCAATGTTATTTTTGAAACCTTAATCGTGATTCTTTACTTCCTTTGTATAGTTTGTAAAACTAGCTATCACATGTGTGTTGTCCGTTAACCAATACAAACAGTGTTGATCAAAACATTGCCATTATGTCTTGACGTTATGCAAGTCAAGATAGATCAAAGAGTTGAAACGTTTAATCATCACGACAATGCCATTATAAAACAGACAAAAGTAGATATATACAACTTGTGACATTGCTTATAAGTGATTGTTTCTTGCCAATTTATGTAGAAGTGAGATTTTATGCAATGCGACTTTTACAGAGTAATAGAAGACAGCGTATAGTTACAGGGCTGCTCAGAGCAAGACTCTTATCTCAGGAAGCAATTACATACTTTCTTGCATAGGTGAGCTGTGTTTGGTAGCTCGGCTTGAACCCATTTCGTTCTAGCAATGAGTGAAAACAGTGATTGGAAGGCTGCGTCATTAACCACAAGACCACGGAACATGTGTTTATTTGTTCTTTAAATTTTTACTTCCAGTTTTGAGCAAACGATTGAGCAAGTTTGTATGGCTTTAGTACAATGCTTCATATTTAATGTTAATCGTTTAAGTGTCTCATTAAAGAAGCAGGCGTTGAGTCTTTTATGCACAATTTGTCTTCTACGAAACTTTTCTTAATTCTTGAATAGTTGATTTTTGCCTTGAAGGTATACAGCGTGATGTATGGTACTTAGAGAAGTAATTTTGTAATGTAATATAATGTAAGAAAATTGTAAGAAAATTATTCTTCAATGCAGTAAATCTTTGAAAATTACTGCTTACTTCAACAGTAATTCCGTTATATGTTATAATTATCATAGACATTTTATGTCTTATCGAAGTATACCATTGTCAAATCTTCGCTGTGTGTACTGTCTGATGATATTAACTTGTAGAAATATTGAAGGAACATTATTTCATATTGTTAAAAATGTAAGATTCGAAGATAAATGACTGTTCTTAGTCAAGAAATTTCTGTTAAGCTATATAAAATCTAAATTAATGTTTTTTATTAACCTTCGTCTGAATTAAATTGAGGATATACTATATACTCGTATATCAGTCATTTTTAAGCACGCAAAAAACATAGGAACTTTTATCTGATGTTAAAGCGTAAATATATTGTACATGTGTACAATGTACTTACGAAAGCAAAATAATTTTTGTACAATTTTTTACAAAGACTTTAATGTCTAAAATTGACATTAACATTATATATAACAATTAAGTATCTTTCTGTAACGTTGTTTAATGCATTTAATAGAAATTGTCTATATAATTATGAAATAGATCACAGTTACCATTAAATGACATTAAAGATAGTTATTGTTATCCATTTAAATCACAAATCGCACGAGATTTACTTGTAATGTTTATCATTGTTATAATTTTGAAATATTTTATAGTAAATATTTTACCTGATTAATCAGTTTAAGGTTTGTACAACGGTTGAGTAATGTATCAATGATTACAAAAATGTGCATTAAAATGTTTATTTGTTTACTTAGATATTGTACGTTCAAAAGCAAAGTACAACTGTTCATATTTAGTTTCATATCTAATTATAATCGTTTAACAGAATCGTTTATTGAACTTGGCGTTTTACTATCCCATTAAAAGTATTGATATGTTAATTATGTACCACAAGGTGATATATTTTTTGCTAATGAATTATTAATCATAAAGTAAAACAAATTTTTAACAAGATTCTCAGCAACCGAGAGTAACCTAACAGGAAATAACATTTCAGTTTATTTCCTTAGAGAACAATTATAAGGCCTTTCTTTAATTTACGGTACTTGATTAATGTTATGTTTTACTACCTAACACCTGCTAGTTTTTACTTTAAACTAAAGTATAATTGACATTTACATCATGTGTTTTTGTTTTTTTTGTGTAATAATTGAACAACTTGAATATGTAACACCCTATTTCAAGAGTTTTAACTGTAATTTATGTCGATATGATTATGAAATAGTTTGCAGTAAATGATAACATATTTACAGTCACAAAAATTCCAAATAATTAAGAAATGTGTCGGTTAGCAAATTTCTCAACTGTTACTAGTATATAAAAGGCTGTAATATAACACAGAATGACACAGATCACAATGCAACTATTGTTTACCACAGTTCACATTGAAGCAATATATGCTGAATAAACATTATAGCAATATATGCTGAACAAACATTGTAGCAATATATGCTGAATAAACATTGTAGCAATATATGCTGAATAAACATTGTAGCAATATATGCTGAACAAACATTGTAGCAATATATGCTGAATTAACATTGTAGCAATATATGCGGAATTAACATTGTAGCTATATATGCTGAATTAACATTGTAGCACAATATGCGGAATTAACATTGTAGCAATATATGCGGAACTAACATTGTAGCAATATATGCTGAATAAACATTGTAGCAATATATGCTGAATAAACAAAGGTATAAATTTGATTAATAAGCACCTTTCAATAAGTACGTTACTACTAGTATAACACGAGTTTCGTCTGATTTGTTTTTATTTACTAATATCATATACAATTTGCACATTGAGTTAATGTACAAATTACAATTAAAAACTTATCATTTTGTATTTGCAGAGTATATTAAGGTTTAACGAGCTTAATTTATTTAAACTTTTATCCGTCTTGATTACATACTTGCGTTTTCAAGTAACCTATTTGGTACTCTCCTGTACATCGGTTGCTTTTTACCCTCTGCTCTATGCGCAAACCATTTCTATTAATAACAAACAAATATTTCTATTTTTTGACAGAGACACATACGTACACGTTTAAACCGTGTTTTTTTAAATAGATGCGTGATCGACTACTAGAATGCAAAAGAAAAGTCACGTCCATAATTCTAAAATGTCGATATGCAAAGATGCTAGACAGTTTTGCATTTGTTAAATGATGGAAAATTAACCAAATTAATAGACAACATTAATATTTGTACTCGTGTATCTCTGATATTTTGGTTGTAAGCACAGAGCGTATTCGTCTCCTGTATTATCAAACCAAACATGGCGTTGTTTACCCGTCTATTTATACTTATTTTAGTCAGGTGATCGTTTCAATAAAAAAATGCGTATAAAGATTTTTGGTTAAATTGAAATTTGGAAAACTTTCATTGGTTGTTTAAAATTTAAAGTTAAGGTCAATATCATAAATCAGCTATCAATACGTAAATCAGCGGCGTGAAGTTGCGGTACAGTTTTCACTGAGATGCAAAGGGAGCGTATCCATTTGGATATTCTAATTTCTAAATATTTACCGGAAGTGACTAAAGAATCAGAATCAACATTAGCAGGCACAATAAATAAACGGCTGCAGAATATAAGATCAAATAAGCCGCCATGAAATCCGAATAAGTAAACCGATGGTGAACTTTGAACAAACAATACTGTTGTCATCGTCATCAAAGTTATTCAAGGCCACCGTAAGTAATCAATATAAGACATTGACTGACGTATATGTGTCGAAATAATTAATATTAGAAATATTAAAAAGAGATGATGGTTTATACTAATCGGATTATTACTAATGTTAGGTATGAATATATTATATATTTTTAGCTTAATGCGTTCATTAATACTGATAAAGAATAATGACATTTCCTGATACAGTTCTGTTATACTAATCTCTTTGGGGAATTTGTTTTACGATGCATTTCCAGTATCTGCATTAACGGTTAATGAACGCTCATGCCACATAAAGTGTTGACATTCTAAGTATGAAATGATGATATTCGATCACATTAACAGCTTATGGACGATGTAGAATAAGTAATATAGAAGAAGTAATGATACTTAATTATTATATTAAGTACATACTTACGCAGTCCCATTATGTGTATGTTTGGCCTCAACGTGACAAAATACCTAGGCTAAAGAAATTGCAAGGCATAAGTTCAACTTCATATTTCATTATTTTATATTATATTTTTATAACTATAAATATTTGGGGTGTTTCCTAAGTAGACCACGTGGATCAAGTTAACTAAAATAGATTTGTGTTAAAATATACATTTATTGATGAGAAGATACTAGAGCTTGTTATTGTGCAACACGAATATAATTCTATTACACAGATATCTTAATCGCCTAAGAATGTTGAAAAGACAAGAAGCGACCAACGAAAAGGTTTAATTTTTAGCAAGTACGACATATAACAAATCTATAAATATCTGTTAAAAAGACTTAACTTGATTCTATACTTTTGGCAAAGTCATTTGCCTGTATTTTTTAAGTTCGTTAACATACACTTTTCTGTCAATTTTAATTGCTAAAATGGCACTAATTCTTTTGTATACTCGTCAGGAATAGATATTATATATAATATTCAAATACACATTGTTAAATTGAACGAAATGCTAAATTGCATTCCATGACTCAATACTGTGTGAACGGTATATAAACCAAAAATGTATTATCGTTTTGGAAGAACTTAAATATGAACTTAAATCTTAAAGGCATAATATAATGGCCACTCACACTAAAACAGTATTATTGAATATGTAATAAGCCAAAAACGTAAACCACCAACTTGAATGATTGATCATCTTATATCGTTTTGTGAATAAAACATTTCTGCAATAACTACAGGTACTCCGTTGCTACGTAGATTATTAATATTATCACTGAACATTTTACTTAAGTTATCGGATTTATGCAGTAGTGCGTTAGTTCATTTACTAAACAATATTATTTTGCATTTAGCTTTCTGAATAAATGACATTGCAAAGTAGCATTGGTTTCAAATTATACCAATATAAAAATATTTTCATTTATATCACGTTCAGATACATTAACATCTTTGCACTCATTAACAATGAGTTATAACTTCTTTCACGTATTTTACATAATTATCACGTCAGTTAAGCTATAATAAGGATCGTGAATTGTTCCAAATCCAATTACACATTTACACAACCATATAACAAAACTGTTAAATAAAGGGAAATGACATCGTGCGTCAGTAAATAAAAATCAGCTCTTCACAATACTATCATAAAGGTCTATGATTTGTCTATGTGGTATGAAAGTACGCTGACCTAGAAGGATCAGAGAAATAAATGTTTAATCATCATGAAAATATCATTATCAGACAAAAGTAGATTTATACAGCCTGAGGCATTGTTTACATCAGTGATTGTTTTATTGCCAATTTATATAGAACTTGTATTTTACGTAATGCGATTTTTGTATTACGATTGTTTGTTTGTCTTCATTGAGAAACTAATTTTACGATTTGCCCTTAAGTTGTTAAGGAAATACAAATACGATTGTATCTAATCTACTTGTGTCACATTTGTCAGTTGACTCTAACATCTTAAGAACTGCTAGGAATAAACAGATCATGTTTTAAGTAGCATTTCAATTAGTTTGAAATCTGTAAATAGTATTACGTTCAATAGTATTACCAAGTACTTCATGGTGTAAGAAAATACATTATCAATTACCATTAAATAAAATGACCTTGAAGAGTTCTTTGTTGTTTTAGTCTTAATGCGATTGTCATTTTGTTCTGTTTACTTTGGCAACTCTTAGAAGGGTAACAACCTATTCATAGTAAGTTGAGTATCATCTATACAAAACAATTACACATAAAGTACAAAATGATCAAACCAGAAACTCTAACACCAGTATAAAACAATTATTGTAAATGGTTTTGTTATATACAACATGGTATGAAATATAAATTATCTAAAAATAGTCTGGAAGGTCTTGAGTTGCTATGAATATAATAATTACCAAGTACTTCATAATGTGATCATCAAATTGGTTTGTTTACTTTGCCTCTTCTTGGAAAGGGAACAACATTTTGAGTGTAAGATAAGTAATAATGATAACATTAAACAAATATTTGGACAATTATTATTAATATTTGTCTTCAAAAACGCATTTCAAATGGATCAATCATACTATTAATCTAATGTTTTTTTACTTCAGTCTTTGTTAAAGTGTGATTATACATTATCTTACAACAGCGATGAGTAGGTGCTCTTCGAAAGAAACAAATGTTAACTTGTTTATCAAGCCACCTTTGTGTAAGGATGGAATCAACAATTGTGTCAGCATATTATAATTCATATTTAAACAAATTTCAATCGCAAATGCAATATACAATGTCAGACAATGTCAACTTACAATGTTAAAAGCTCCATAATTCGAAATACAAGAACAAAAAAGAAATAAACAAAGAAACTGGCATTCCATTATGACAGGAAAAAGTTGTAAATGTTACCAAAAGGAAAATAAGCACATTGTGTCAATTTAAGCTGTCTCTAGTCTTAATGGTAAGGTATGCAAGGTTTATTGACAAATAAATTGCCTTGTTACATTGTATAATACCCATTACATAGCATTTAAATGACAACAAAATTGGAATTTTATGTCGTATCTAAAATAGAATTTCCATCATTACAGTCTGATTGTCTCAATTTTCCGAACGTAAAATGATTTAAAAGGACACAAAAGGAAATATTCTTTTCCGATTACATGTCTAAGATGTCATAATTTCGCTTTGTACTTACTATTATCAATAGTGATAGTATCAATTTCATTCTTTTGAAACGTTATACGCTGCAGTGTATGCAAAACATGCATGACAGGATAATCAGAGCTTAAACTGATGCCCCTTTTACAATTATGTCAAATGAACATACACCCTCCTGCTAATAGTGTAATTATTTGCTTTGAACATTTCGAGCAAACATATAATATGCAAGCATTGTGTTTGTAACTAGCACTTTTTTAAGTAATTAACAAATATTCTTGTCAATTCATACACATATCACTGACTAGGCGTCTTAATCGTGAAAAACTAATGTTCAGGGAAATGAAAACAGACATCTCGTGATCGAAATGATAAGTGTGTAAAAAATGGAGAAGGTTACATACTACCAATACGGGATACATTAATGCAAAATACTTATTGTTTGTGGAAAATAATCTGAACTACAAACCACAGGGATATGTCATGTGACCTTTCTTTGATTTTCAAATAAACCATATATATACATACAAACAAGCGGTACGACCGCGTTAAGTAAACTACTAAATGAAGACTATGTGACTTACTAAAATACTTATATTCTGATGACACTTTAACCACACCATCAGATAGATTAAATGTAACTCTTCTATCTACAAAGGTTCATAGTTTCAAAGCACAGACTATAAATATGATTTATTTACAATCCAAATTAGCTTGAAAACCAAGATTATAAAAAACCAACAAAGAACTGATTGAAGGCCCACATTTTTATTTGTAAAGAGTCTACTTAATTACCATTGGTTCTGGAAGGATATTGCCATCATTCACCATTAAAACAGAAAATGTTGTGGGTGTGTGATTTATTTTGTTGGTGCTTGCTGGTACATGTCAATCGTTTGTGATATATGTCACACTTTATACTATTCAAACGGCATTTTTAATCAAATAAGATAATCAGCTACCATTTTCGCTAAAAGTCTAGAACATTGACCAACTGTTTGATTGAATGTTATAATTGATTCACTACCAATTTATATGGTTCCTACCAACTGACAAATCAGAAAGGTAAGATATGAACAAATCTTAAAGAGAAATATAATTGACTTGTCTCTGACATTTTCCGGTAAAATGCACATCTTTTACAGTAAATATAGTTGGTTTATTATCAAATGGAGCATGATCAGTTCTGTCACAATATCCATTTATTTAGCAGTCTGACGGAAATGATCTGATGTGATAAAGGTACACATTATTATCCTAGACTAAATACAAACACTATTTTCTCCCATTCATCATTCTATAAAGTTTGTTGCGATAACTTGCAGACGAAATAGGTTTTTGTGTAGAAGATGTTGTTAAAACTCTTTAGAACGTTTTTATGAGGATGAACGCAGTAAGTTAAGATAATTTATGTTTCAATGTTTCAATTAGTTAAAACGGCATTCATTGTTTTTAGATATATCTGGGGATTGTTTATTGACAAGTTCAAATATTTTATGACAGTACAAGTATCATAATACATTTCAAACATAGAGACATTGTTATGCTTGTCTAGAATTTTACAATAATTCCTATTATACCATTTGTATGTCATAATTTCCTATTCGTTAAGTAAATTAAACGCTGCGTTTATTTCCTTTTATCTCCTTATTCCAAAACGAGAACGTTCAGTAGGAAATAAGAAATATAATGTGAACTGTTCATAATGAAAAATATTACAAAACAATGTAACAAAAATTAAATATATTTAAAAATTTGTCAGACGATCTCATCAGTTCGTTTAATTTGTATTATGTAATACTTAATCATTGAGTATTTACTTATGTGAAACATGACACTTATGTTATAGTATAAAAGGCGGTTCTTAAAATCTATTCATTTAGCTTTTTGCAATGGGCGTTCATGTATTCAACAGCACAGCACCATATAAAGATATTTTTTCATCTCAGCAAGATTTCGAGATTGATATTGATTTCGAAATGACAATAACTTCGAAAATTCTTTGTGGCGAACAAAGATAGCGGACCAATCTCTAGTCGATGGTGCTGCGCTTTGCTTTTGTAGAAATATTTACCTTTGCATTTAAACATTATTGACAACGAGGACAGTTTAAGGTCAAGACTTAAGACATATTTATTTATTTTATTTCATGAATGATCAGTAAACAGGGTTGGAACATGCAATTTGTTAATTTACTACATTTTTGCAGTACACACGTAGCACGTATTTGTTGTTGCATTTAGCTTCGAAGTCAAAGGAATATTACTGTATAAAATTGAAGTTCAACCATTAGACATTAGGATCTGGAATGATTAATTGCAAAACATTTTCATTGCATAACTTAAAGATTTGTTTGTGCAGTAAATGAAATGAGCTTGACGTTGTGTAAAAATCTATTTGCAGGCGTAGTATGTTTTAACAATCCAACAATCCAGCGTTACAAAATAAACACACCGAGTTTTGCCTCATGCATTCTATTTAACATACAAAAAAATCTGATGTATTATTAATGCTCTATATAGAAATAAGTTAGTCATCGTTCTGCTTAGCAGTGTAGTTTCTAAAAGACGTTTTGAATTGATACTATCTATAACCTATTATTTACAAAACGCGTATTATCAAGTTACAACTGCTATTCAAAAACAGAATTTTCGTGTTGTTACAAAGATAATTTAAATTAGTGGTTAGTTTTGAAAAAAATATAGGCTTGATGAAATACACATAGGTAAATAAACAAACCGACTGTTTCGAAACCTGAAATATAATATAATTTACAATAATTAACAATTTACTAACTCATTCACTCACTCACTTTCTTACTTACTTATACCAAATGGCATTAAATGTGGTAGATGTACTCCTGAATTGGTAATTTATTCTATCGAAGGTTTGCTTAGAAGTCAATATTCGGACATGAATGCCATCAATCGAAGGCATTTGTATATGTCATTTTATATTGTAGCTTTTTTAGATATAAAACGCCAATGTTCGTTTTAATTAAGCGCAATTTGAATGGCTTGTGGTTTGAAAGCCAAGCAACGTCATGGAAAAAAGAGGGCTTTGTCTAAGTCACATTCAATGCGTCTTTTTGTGCAGATAATTGACTTAGTAGTGGCTTTCGCCCTGTAAATAATGTGATAACTTTATATTCACATGATTTTAATTTCTTACAATACCCATTGATCATGCAGAGTTTAGCAAGTTATCCAATAATCAGATATAGGAATTTCATTCATTCTTAAACCAAAAAACCTTCATTTACAAAAAATACAGTCAATATCATTACGTCATTAACTTTCAGAATCTTTATTAATATAGCCACCTAGTGTGTTTACTTAGCATTGAAGAAGGTGCACTGTTAACTTTTCCTATGAAATAGGAGTGATATTTTGAAATACTCTTTATTTTCGCTATTATTTTGTACGTCGATGGAATCGGCTTCTACTAAAAACTGAAAATCTTCATATCAATAAAATGTGTGAGAACACATATATTATATGGTTTATAACACTCAAGTATTGCGACCAGCAAACGTATAAAATGTGCTTCCATTCCGCAGCTTCGAATCGAATAGGAGTGCTAATATCGAAGTCGAGTGTGTCAACAACTCAATTGCCGATTTTGTTATTGTGACGAAACAACCCTTTCTAGTGATCATGATAAAAAGACTTCAAACAGACTAGGTTCTGTACTACAGCATTCGTAGCTTTTATTAAAATACTTTTCCATGTTACACATAAGTTACCACGTGTGTGCGTATTAAAGCGTTATCTAAATTGTTAGCAGCAATTTTTGAGTAACTAATAGGTCAACTATTACCAGTTAATTCAATTGAGCTTGTGGGTTCATTTACATGTTTTATTGTTATGTCTATTATACTTAAAAATGATCGGATCACTATGCAAAGTGAATACACCAAAATAGGTTCACCATTACCTTAAAACATCTACGCAAATGAATCATTAGTCGTTACAGCAAATTGGTCCCAAGTTTGTATTGACCGGTAAATTATAACAGGAACACACCTTTCCATATAGTTTACATATAATGCGCATGAAAAATTGACGAGTTCAATATACCTAGTAAATAAAAAAAATATATAGTTAATTAGGTCAGCAAATAATTCATAAACCACATGTTGATGTTTTGTTAAGTAAAGAGATTAAAAACATAAAAGCAACCAGATGATTGCCTGCAGATATTTTTGATCGTTTTATCCGAACTAAGAATTATATATAGATTGTAAGGAAAATACTTTACATGCCTATCAAAGAACCATTGTATTCTGTATAAACAAACATTCTTCACAAAAAGCTGACGTCAATTTACTAATTCGTGTGCGTTTGAATGGTTTGGTGAGACATAACATTTTTACATCGTATATATTATTCGTTCGGTGTTACTATGAACTTAATAAGTACACCTTTTCCACATTTTTCCTGGAACATAAGCTGGATTTCATCTAATAGACAAACAGCAATAGTTTTACAAAGGAAAATGAATTTCAGATTAAGCAAAACCAAATTAATAAGAACCGGTTTTTTTTCGATTTATTGTTATTTGACTGAAATTGACTGGCAGGTAACATTAGATTGGCAAAGAACGTGTTTGTTTAAAACAATGCATGTAAAAGTTGTCGTTCTTTGACGGTCAAATGTTAAACTTTCTTAAGGCTTTCCTCTCTCTCTCCCTCTAGAAGTGTTTATTTTCTGTTATATATATAAACATGTAATTTTTCATTTCTTTTTTTCTATTTATAAACTGTACATACAATTACTCATGTATTATGATTTGAGAAATAAAGGGTTGTTATGCTCTGTTCTGCATTATTTTTGTAAATGCCACATTTTCACACTTAATATGCAACATGCAGCGGCTAGTCTTATTAGTTCCAATAACTTTAGTCAACTTTGTTCGTCGAGACAAACTTTCTTTGAGGTTTTTTCGACTTTGTTTGGTGTGCATTTTAATTTTCCGATTTATTAAGACATTTCTTACGGATATATGTAATTTAAATCTGCAGAATTATACATTAAGATGAATCCAAAACAAACGAAATATTAAAAGTGACTTGGTAATTGTAGCAAAAAGTAAAAAAAAACCCAATAAAATGCATTGACATTTATTCGCCGCTACATTCATAAATTAATACCCTATCGGCTCGTCCAATATGGCTTTTCAAGCTGTGTACTCGTCCAAATATATTTCCATATTGGACTGTAAAATGTATAATAACCTATAATTATTTCTATATAACATTCAAAGTAATTTACGAGGCATTGACACATTGAAGCTAATGCGAATTGTATCTCGGTCATTCTACAATTGTCTTGATTTATTATAATATTGCATGAGCCTTCATCATTAAGAAGTATCTTTTTATTATCAATACCATATGATGTGTCAATATTGTTACATTTACTGGCTGATTAATAAGATACACAGCTATTATGTTCTGTATAATCAAAAGCCAATTTGTTCGCACGAAGATAATCTGTTGAAACGCATAAATATATTGATATAGGTTGATTTCATGCAAGTCTTAAATTTCCATAATATCCTGTCAATCAGATAGCAAGTCCTATTAGCTATCAACCATTACTACGATGTGTGCTGTAAAAACTGATATTGCAGTATATTGGGTATTCATAACAATTAAAATAGTTGATATGCGCTCAATAAACGTAAGTTATTGGTTATAAACATTCATCCGTTTGTCTAGAGTAGATTATACTAATAGAAACAATTGTGTGAGTTCAACAAACTATAAAAATTCTGCATCATGCAAATGACTAGACTGTAACTGCTTGTGTGTCAATATATACAACTATTATAAACGAATAAGCAACTTACCGATTGTACTTAAAATGCAAATGATATGAAAACGAAGAACACCCGTGATTTATAACACAACTGTCGACATAAGTGATAGGCTAGTCAAATGAGCGTTAGCATTTAATAAAGTTGTATAAATATCATTTGCTGACACAAATCGTGCTGTAGACGCTATCCAAAAGAGACCTGATGTAATTGACCTTTGATTAATATTATATAAAACAAGCATACATGTGAATTTTGTTCCCAAATCAATAACCTTTAAATAGAAATATGAAAAAAATAAGACTCAATAAAAGGTCACCAAAAACTTATTTTTACATTAGTTAATAAAGTCATAACTTTGATATCTTGAATGAAAGCGTTGTACTTGCATTGATTGAAGTAAATATCATATCAAATATAGTTTCATATCTTAAAGTTATTGAATAAAACGATCACACGGATTTCAACACAGCGTACTGTCATAATGTTGTCAGTGTCTAACAATGATACTGGAAAAATAGTCTAACAGCTTATTATTCCATTCGTATTAAAGACAATAGTATTTTGATTTTACTCTTAAAGATTTTTTGTAACTTTTTGCACCACCATCCTCCACACTTGACAATCCTGTAACTGGCATTTATTGTGTTTCTATTTATAAAAATCAATTCTTAACTTTTGTAATTGTACCGTCATGTTGTATTCATGTATTTTTGTCATAATTTGTTCACATGTTTTTACCATGTTATTGTAAACTGTGAAGAAATAAAAGATCTGTTCTGTTCTAAAAAGTTATGCACAAAATATAAATGTCTAAATATTAAGGTTTAGTGGGAGGATAGTTAATTAAAAGTATGACTTCTTGTAAGTTACAACCATTTAACCTTTAAATAGGAATGTGTGGGCGAAAAGTTACTGTTTGTATTGTAAACTACCAATGATTATTATCAGGTCCATGAATCAGGTTATTAGCTATTTGTTGAATATTCAAGAATACTTTTCTGTCATACAAGAAGCAACCTTATTGACCTTATTAACAGTATCCTAGTATGCGTGGTGACTTATTTTTTAACATCATAGTAGCTTACAATATGACGATACTATGTCAATTGTAAGATTTTGCATCAATAATCAGTAAAACAATCAATATGCATGTTTGTTGATATCACGAAAAACAACAAATACATAATATACAACTGTGTGAATCTGTGTATAATTCTGAACCCAGAAGAGCAATAAACAGTTAGTTTAAATGCAATTGTATATTGAATATAAAACACTACCAACACATAGCTAATATGTTTCCTATTGTTTGTTAAACTTTTTTCGACGTTTCACCATTCAAGGCTTCTTCAGGTATCAGGTATTTTTTTGAAATACATTCATAACAATAAAGTATGAAGTATGAACACGAAGCAATTCAAGCCCATGCAATTAAAATTGCGCGTTAATTTTACCAAAGAACATAATTCAAGATACACATGATACAGCATAATAGTGTAATAGAATTGCAATCACGTAATTTTGCAACAACGATGTTAAAGAAGAGTGTGGAAATCTATAGGTAATATTAAAATATTACAAAATAAGGTTCGTTGTTAAGACATCAGTCAGAATAAAATTAAGACTTAAGACCAATATGAACATTATTGGGGCAAAACGGCTAGCATTTTCAATGCCTCAATCATAATATATTGCATAGTTCGTCGCTATTGAAAGTTTAGTATCGACAATTGTATAAATTATCACCAGAGCTTGTGCAGGTGTATCAACGTTTTCTATGTCATATAACTATGTATTTATATACGTATACTATTATAAAGTATCCTTTGTAGTGTTTATATGAGCTTTACCTACCGTCATCTTAAACTGACAAACAATTTCTACAATCTCCATGATAAGCTTATTGTCCAAAGACATTATCAATTCGTGCTGTATTTAACGGTATATCGAGAAATGGTCTGATGTGATAAAGGTACCAATTATTAGCCTAGACTGATTGCAAACATTTCCCCATTAATCATGATAATAATACTAAGCACTGCACTCTTTCAAGACAAATAAGTTCTCATAGGTGAGAAATCTCCTATATTCCACACACTTGCAGACATTCCTCGGACAATTTTAGAAAACACGTAACTTAACTAGTAACGTTTCGTTGTTTTGCGCAAGCGCGTTCTATTTTAAGCAAATATCCTATAGAAAGGGCATTTGAAACACAATTTAATGTATAAGTTATGTTTAATATTGGAGTGTTAAGTAAGAATTAATTTCGATTTATCTTTAAGTCCATTATCATATTAGAAATTTAGCATGTATTAAAAAATTGAATTTAAAGGCTCAGACAATAATCTGCTATCAAAACTCCCCTTGTATTTAAAACATTCTTTTTAAATCCGTATTTTGTATACCAAATCTAAAACGTAAGTTGGAAACGATTATGACAAAGGCTTTACCCTACTGTGTTTACTAACGAATATCGAGTATTCATGCAAATCGTTCATGAATGACCCGTAAACAGACGCACATGGCAGTAATAGAAGACAGAAAATCGGTTAAGTATTTACAGACGCTAAGAGTATTCTAACAGCCGTATTTTATGTTGTCCAATTCATGCACAACAAGTTAAATTACTGTTCGGAGATGTTAAGTTAATACTAATGACGGTAAAGGAAGAACTCCGTTAGCACTAGAGCGATGGTAATGTCGTGAAAGGGCAAGTAAAGTTCACTTTCCAATATAACCATCAATAGACGTACTAGTAATTGACCATTAATCACGATTTACTAAGTAAAATACCGACATACAAGTGAAAAGCATGTGTATGAACTTGTATGGGCTGAGCTCCATTTCTAAGAATGATTTGACAGTGCAATACATATAACTTGTAAAGATAAATCAAAGTCATAATATGATCTGATTATCGATATGTAATACATAGTTAAACATTAATGTCAATAACTTATTTGATATTTGTAATTCGATTATACGCAATTCTGCTTTCAACAATGTTTAGTTTTATCAAAATAAAATTATTGGCCATATTACGGTTTTCATACTATACAAACCGCAGGACAACTTTTAAACAAACGAAGCGCATTAAACTAAATAAAGCCTATTAAAATACATTTAAAATTGCGCAATTCACCTGTTTCCGTATGAATGATATTCCACGGAACTAGGAAGCATTGCACTGTTTTTCAGATTACCTATCAATCAAGCACCTACACTTAAAGTAACAGCTTAAGTAAATGTAATTTAAGATGCCAACTTCTCATCAAATTAAATTAAGCATCATTCAAAGGATAATGCAAAGCTCTTATATTAAATAACAAAAACGAGATTTCCGATTATCCGATTATCCAATTTATAGGTCGTTCGATCGTAAATTAAAATAAGATTGACGCGGTAAGTTTTAACAGGGTTCCCACATAGAGTAATTTAAATACTGCCACTACAAAATGCATTCTTCATCATAGAGACTGTATTGAAATTGTAGTTGGAAATACTGGGACAAGTTACACATATGGCATGTAGTAACTGTCGCTTTCTAAACTGTGTGCAATCGTTACATCAGTAAAGTTAAAACGGAACTGTTATTTCCAAACCAAGAAACTTAATTCGTCTAATTGGTGGTATCAATCATCTTGTATTGGTTAGCATAGTAAACTGATTAGGTTATAATATATTTGAAAAACTGTGTGTGTCATCATAATCCATGACGCTGAAAATGATAGCCATTCATTTCTTGTTATATAATATATATTATATAACAAGAAATGAATGGCTTCTTCTTTTAGAGACAAACTATACATGGTACTACTTGAAATGTTCTGATTAAATTTTGATTTCTACCCTTTATCTTAATATGTCATGACATACCGAGATCGCAGTATGCCTTTGCAACGTCTATTGTTGTTTTAACTATACACAATTCGTGTGGATGTAAGAGCTCACTGATACACAATTATTCACCTGTAACAACTTGTTTTTAAAAAAGGTTACTAGAACAAATAATTGTTTCTTGCTCTGCAAGAGTTTTATCTGATTATCTAAAAGTTCATTTGGTTTAAATGTGCACAAAACTTCCACCCAAATCACTACTGTTATTTGAATCACTAAACGGCGTATTAATTATATTCTATAAACTTGAGATGTGTATAGTGTGATGCCGACGTTGAAATAAAGTGTCAATAAATAAGACGGTGTTTATCCACTAAAAAGTTCTAATAGTCAACATAAGGTAGAAAGGCACCGCATGATTATCAAGTGGATTCTAAGCAATTGTCTAACTTTGTTTAATGTACACACTAACAAAGGTAATCATTTGACAGGCGAACATTAGATAATGATATTGTTGTTCACAATCAGTAGGGAACATCACGTCCGACATGTCTTTACTATATTCCAGCATTAACTTATTATGAATTAGATTACAATGAGTCAAGTGATAACTGTGAGTGCGAAGAGTTTTTGTATGTTTTATTTTGTTTATAACCGAGGATTAATAAACCTAATGAACGTTGTGGAAACATGGCTTTTGTAATTGTTGAAGGATTGTTTAACTTATTACTAAAGATATAAACTGTTTAACCTTACAAATATTCAAGAACGATAATTAAAATGTGTTAGTCTTTTACACGTACATTATAAACACCCATATCAAGAATGTCTACCATAAGAGGAGGCAAATAATCTTCGTAGTATTCCTAAGGCATTCAACAGTTGACAAGTACGCGACTTTATGCACGTGGTATAATTTTGTCAACTCAATAAATGTTTGATGAATGAGTGTATGGATGATTGGTTAAACCATTAATGTGATAAAACCGCCCCGGAAGTACAATGGGTCAAACAATTCACCTTGTTTTATTGCGATTTTCTTGTTCTCATTAAAATTATGTATTCCTTACTAGATTGTGGGATGGCATTAGGTCAATGGAAGGAGCATTATTATTAAGTATTATATTCACACTCCTTTTAATCCTGACATTGTATGGGATACACACGATAGTGTCCATGTAAATGTATTCTATGTAAAGTAATAAAATCTAACCAAAGGAAATCTCAAGCAATTAATGAATATTTTATATTTCCTCTACTGTTCTGATTTACGACTAAGGCGTTATCTTCCCGTTGAGAAAGGTATCTTATATACTACAATGTGAGTGTTTAGGTTTAACGGCGCATCGACACAAAAATGTTATATCGCACCGAAAGCAAATAATAACAATTAATGAAATCGTATAATAAAAGTATTAAGTCCTATATGTTAGGATAAATATTTAATTCCTTCAGATAGGTTCGTATCGCATATGATGGTACCGACTGAAAAAATTTCTCTTGGTGAGTTAACCTTAAAATGTTTGTAGCGCATATATTTATGATTCTGACAGTCAATGAGAACGTGATTACATTGAAATGTTCGTCACATGGTATACTGTGTTAATCTGGTACGAATCTGAATATGTATTTCTACATGTATAAATGTTTATGACACCAGTATATATGCACGAAACATTTTGTAAGATATTAGGTCATGACATTAGGTTGCAATATGCACTTCTCTAATAAATTGAACATTTTCACATAGTTCTAAAAGCAACAAGACATTGATATACTTTTAACGCAGATTCTTCGAAATCAATAAAGGTAAATTTCAAGTGAAAGCAAAATAGTATCGCATGATAAACGCAAAACGAACTAAAATTGTGGCATTATATAGCTTTGTCATTTTGTGATTACAGCTTACACCGGAGCAATTTTCAACAAATGTTCGGTCTCTCAGCTATATCTAGCTCGTGAGTAAGCTGATTTGTTATTTTGTTAGTATTTTGTTTTGAGCTGATAATGTTAGGTTGTCAGAATAGATGGACCAGTTCTTGTTATAACATAGAATACATTACCTGAATATACATTCAAAATATCCAGGATAGTCAATGCAATATTATACCAGTATTTGGCGTTTGGACGTTTAAAATAAGCTAATTCGCACTGCAAAAATGGCCATTATATATTTATATATCAAATTTTCGAAAATAATCCAACAAAATTATTTTTTTGCCAAGAAGTTGGTATTTATATGTCGTTCAATTATTCTGATTTTTAATGATTTTTTATTTATATTCTAATCATTGTAATGACATAATTTTATTGTTTTAAGATGTAAAATAAACAATCACAAAGCAAGCTGCTAATACTATGTTAGTTTCTGTAAACATTTACATATATATCAACAAAATCACAACCAGTATATCAATATACTTCTTGCAAATTAAGCAATTAATGATACTGCCAATCATATACATAATTTAGTTTCAAGATCTCAATGTGATAAAGAACCTTCATATAAGTACTCTAAATGACTGATGGCTAAATTATTTGTCACGTTGATCCATGTTAGACATCATGTTTTCATTCCAAACTGATTTAGTATTGACCTATACTGTCAGAGATGATCTATGTTTAGAAAAGATGACATTTTCGATAACGATAACAATAATTAGTGTAAGTATAAAAGTGTAAGATTTTTTTTCATATTGGTAGTATGTTCTATTGATTATTTTGTATATTGTCGCAAAAGCTACATTCTTAGTGTATATGTTACAGGCAATATGTAAATTTAGACAATTTGTAAAATGCCTCCTAAATATGTCAGGCATTTTGTGCATGTTTATCGGTTTTTTTAATTTTGTTTAACAACACTTAACCAAACTTGATGAGAAAAAAAATGTTATTGTTCTGCGAATCGAAGTCAAAATTCTACATGCATAAGTAAATGAGTACAAAGTTTTCTTTTTAATTTACACACGAAAGCAAATGTATATTAAACAAAGAACTCTATTGAGCTGGGTATTACCAACCTATGACTCATTTTAGTTCTACATGTATGTGCACAATAACTTTCAGGTGATCCCGAGGACAAGAGTTGTAAAGTATGCACCATGATATCTTATATTTGAAGTCATAACAACTATTTCTTAGAATCTATGGGTCTTTGAATCAATATATTGAAAACTGGGTAATCTTGCATTAGATATATTGACACTTACTTAATTGTTAAGTTGGGAAGTTAACAATCTCACAAGCTATTTCAAGTCAAAATGTGTTCAGCTTTGCCCAAGAACTCCTGAATACATGTATAGGAAACAAAGATTAAATGCAATACATGTACTCAGTGTTTCGCATTATAATTTTGAAGTGGATTGTAAATTAAATTATTATTTGATAATCGGCTTTGCATTACACGCTTTACAAAAAGTACTCGAAAATAATCTAAACAAAATACACTTGCCAGACGTAGTGTGTTGGCTTGCCATTATTTTTGTTATGTATAAACCTATATGCTTGATAATGCGCCAGGAGATATACGTAGCAATACAAATAATCATAATTTACAGCATCACTTAAATGACATCATGAATGTTCTCTCATGACACATACGATTCTGTCTGCTGATCGTGGTTCATTTATTATGGCATGGGTTATAGAAATTGGTTTGTATCTCGAATGACAATTGATACTCATAGTAAGGTCACATCGAATAATATACACGGTCTAATGTATGTTTCACTTGGGTTATGTTAGAATTTTCTAAACATATTTCTTTTTTGTTCAATCATAGATGAAACATATAAATAACAACAATCAAAGAAACTGTTAAAAGACTCTAGTTCACAGATTTGGTTAAAATTTTCTATGATTTCAAAATACCATTCAGTGTCTGTAATTGTGTCAAAAAGTAGTTCTTATTATTTTAAGACAAACTGACCTGTATGTAGCAAGAAATATACAATAAAAGTCACAAAGATGCGCTTTAAGTGTCTATACCGTGACATACGGGGTAGATATTTACTACATGAAACACCATCATTTGTAGTTGTGTGTCAATGAGTACATTTAAATACGAGTAGTTTATCCTCGCAAATCACTGATGTTTCAAGTCAGTATTACTGGGTCTATACTTTGTACTTTTAACGTACATTTTGTTAAATTCACAAAGTATTACTTAAAGTAAAATGGTGTTTATCCATCAATATAGTTAATAGAAATACGTTGAAATAACGTGAAATAGAAAGCCACTCTCTAATTATTAAATATCAATGGGAGCGGCAGGAAGTTTTCTCCATCTGTGATTGATGTACCCATTAACTTAAACCAAAATCTTACGCTTTATATTATCAGTAATAGATACCACGTCTTACATGTTCTTTAACAATCTGTCTGATATTTAATAAGTTAATTGAATACATTTCGTACTTTAATTGTATTCAATGGCTTTTTCCACAAGCAATAAATCAGATGTTACTATGACATAATTCGAGGTATGAGTGAATTATAAACAGAAACTGATGATTTGGGATGTTTCAAGTGACCGAACATTTTGTTGCGTTCGTGACAGCTATACATTTGAAAACAAAGATATAATAAGGAATAAAATTGCATTTTGTTACAATTAAAATTGGTATCAAACAATGGACCTGCTACGGGATTTCAGGATTTACTAGACGTTTTCGAAAGCATCAAGCGTCCATCGATCTTGATTAAGCAGACGTAAACATGTCAAGTACTGTTAAAATAGTAATTGACCAGGTATTAAAACAATTATTTCATGCGTGATTTTGGAACAGTCAAATTGTTTTCCCTCGGTGTCAGGAATAGTGTTTTAAACTGTGTCCCGAGGCTGTAGACCGAGGGAATCAGTTCAAAACACTATTCCTTTCACCTCGGACCAACAGTTTGACTGTTCCAAAATGACATATGAAATAACTGTATACTATTAACAATTTGATTTACCAGTCCCTTAATGATTATTAATTATATGATTATTTTATCTGATATATGGTTTATAGTTGAAGTAAGATAAGTCTATTTTTAAGAAAATATGTTTTACTCAAACAACAAGTTCAATAGCCATCTCCATCTAACAGCATAATGTCTATCAATATATATCTAGCCATAAACCATACACCAATCAAGTATAATGGGATGTTATTTTTGTAAATTTATGGTTAAACTGTCTGGTACATGTAATATAATCGAAACTATATTTGAGATTTAGTGTACTCATTTCCGAATAACTTATAGCATTGATAATAGGATATCATGGGATGTCTCTTCGAAGTTGCCTGTCTTCATCATGTGTTAGTACACTTCTGGCTAGCTCAGTCGATAGCTGCTTAAAATCTGCTTATCGAAGACAAGTGGGTTCAATTTCTGGGCGCGTCATAATTTTGTTCTGTGCGGTCATGAAATAATGTCTTTGACAATTCTCTCTGCTACCACTGATAGTAAATCATTTAGTGCAGTTGCCAGTCACGAACGACATTATACGCCTAGTAACTTTTTTACAGCTAAACCCAGTTATTCAACTATTCCAGGAAAGGTGAGTAGGTTGCTTGACCGCCGTCATATGACATTTATAGTATATAAATATACAGAATCTCTAAATAGAGAACTAAAGCATTCCCTCTCGTATTGATTATTTACTGTTACTATTCAGTAATTTAATAAACGATGTGTATTAAAAATGTTAGCATTTTCAATTTGTTACTTCGTTCACTAATTATATTATTAATTATGTTATATTATCAACAACTAAAAAAGCCACACATGATTCTGTTTGTATTTACGAAAGGAATAACATATACACACTAGGTACTTTAGCACAAAGATAAATAATCAATTGAAGTGAACCGTTTTAACCACTAGTCGATACATCAAAATTCCCTAAACAAACATCTGATATCATTATTGTCTAAAAGTCAGCTAAAGTGAACATAGATCACTCCGGACAGTAAAGGTCAATACTAAATCATTTTCGAAAGAAAACATTACGTCTTACATCGATCAAGATGACATATAATTTTATCATAACTCATTGCGAGTAATTACATGAATTATTTCAGAAGATTTTCACGAAAACTAACAATGTTGACGTATGACGATACGCTAAGTTGCTGAAACAGTTCAAAGTTGATTTATACTCTCAGCCATTTTGTTTACTTAAATAATTGCATATTGTGAATCAATATGGAATTGTTAATGCGATATCCGTATCATTATTGTAGGTTTGTTGTTTATTAGAAACAATGTAAATTTTAATATTTCTTTTGATATTTACTTACTTACACCAGTAAGTATTAAAGAACGGTCGTGATTAAATCTAGCCTCCTCATTTGATAAAATGTACAGTACCCACCAAAAGTTTGGTGACAAAAGAAATTTACAACAATTCCTTAAGTTTAATGATTACTTTTGTGGAATCATTATTTTTAATATATTAAAGCATGGTTTGTGATGAAATGGAAATGTGTTTTATGAACACAACATATCTATAAGATTCAGCATCCTAAAGCCTTTAAAACCATGTATATTGTAATTATTTTCCATTCCACAGCTTTTATGCTTTTTTTGAAGTATCAGTTATAATAATAATGATAACTAAAAACTGAAGCAAAACTAAAAAGTATTTCAAAATAAATGGTTATCAAATTTTAGATAAAAGCTATTCAATAGTATAGAAAAGCTTTTCAATTCTAAGTGAAAATGTCTCCAAACATTTGGAGAACGAATATTGTATGATTCTAGTCAATATAGCAGAGGAGCGACTAATTACACAAGGAATTACAAAAGACAACCCGTGTTGAACAATAATCAAAGCTAAAGTTTTTCGGATATAAGTACATAAAAGCCTGATGATGTAATGTCAGTAAAGTTCCCATTGTCCGTAAAGTAAATTGCTTATTGATTTAGACCAATCGTTTTATGTAAATAACGACAGTATTTTAAGCAAAACAGACGTTTTATAATTGACGTTCACAAGTATTGGTTATTGGTAATGATGCACAGTGAGATAAGCAATTAAAAAGTACTTTGTTTGTTTGGGTTTTACGGCGCACCTACACAAAAAGGTCATATCGCGCCGAAAGAAAGTACTTTACGTTTAAGCTTCGTTCTACCAATGTATCTATTGCACAAAGATGATATTCTTCTATAACATCAAATGACATTATGCTATTACAAAAAATACACATTTGTTTCCGTCTATAATGATTGAGATAAAGCAAAACATCGTTTTTGAGTGTTTATTCAACAATGATATGAAACATGAGACACTATGTAAACAATTCAATTTGATCTTACTATATCAATTGTTATCTGAGATACAATCCAATTGTTATTATCAAAGAGCCAATAAATGAACACATAGCAGCAGCCGGAATCGTCTGTGTTTTTGAAACAACATTTGTAATGTCATTCTAGTGAAGCTGTAAGTCAGGATAATCTGTTATATTTCGATGTCGTACATCTATTTGTAACTGTACATATCTATTTTAGTACAGTGGATGATAATTGTGCACTTCATCATGCATATCTTTTCATATCGAACTACATTACATAGCAGCACAAAACATTTAAAATAAACAAGTGTCTTCTTTATCAATTAACTGGATATTGAAATAGTTATATATAGATTGAACATTTTTATTGTATTCAATTTTTCAACTTGTAAATTCTAAAGACAAAATCATTGTCTTATCAACCTTTGTTTTGGACGTGTAATATGACTTGTAATATGATCTTACAAACTGAAATGTAAAAATCGTATATTGAATTACTGAAGCATGGCATATAAATAATTCTTATAAAAAGGCTTACTATTCAATATTTCATTGTAATCTAACGCGTTATTTGCTCTAGTAATAGATCATTTCGGACAATAAGGTTAATACTAAATTATTTGGAAACGAAAGCATCAAGAGTATTATATATCAAGACAAATGATAAAATCATTTTTTATTTAGAGTGGTTAGATGAATAAGGTCAAAATCATCTTACCAAAAGTAAAAAATTAGCGCTTGTTAAGTACTTTAACATCGGAATCTTGCAAAACAATTGCATGAACAGGAGTAAATATGTACAACCTGAATCCTGGATATGATTTGGTGGTAATTTGGTATCATATCGAGAAATGACATATAATATACTTTTCAATTGGAGAACAAAATACATGCATTTATTTAAGTATACGTTGTACGTTTTACTTAAACACTGACAACTAATCCAACTCGTAAAATTATATCGTATATGGCAGAGTTTCTGAACCTGGCGCACTAGTACATATCATCAAATGTAAATTCAATTCAGATTGATACTGAATTTAATGTTTGAGATTGTGTTGCATAATCACTGGTCAATCATGTAGATATGTAACTTATTAATGGGAAAATGATATGACCTATCCCATGATAGTCTGTTATCAATGCGTAAAAATATAGGAAATAAGTACATTAAAGCAGAACTTTTTTACGATTATGTTACATGTACCAGACAGATTGTCCATAAATCGACAAAAATAACATCACATTATACCTAATTGGTACATTGTTTATGGCTAGATAGATATTCACATAAAGTTGAAGGCTATCTATAGAACTCACTAGTACTATGTCTAACTGAGAGACATATTGCGTCTTCAACGATTGACGATGGACACAAAATTAATTAATTGACTTGATAATTGACTGAAATTTTAGTTTTATTATATTGTGGTAAATAAAGTCGTAGGCTATCTATAGAATTCACTATTAATGTGCCTAACAATTGACGATGGACTTAAACTTTAACGTCTAGAAACGGTAGAAAATCCTATGAATCAACAAAGCTTACAGGACTGGTAAATCACGCTTTGTATGTTTAAATTGTATTATTACATATTTAGACGTAATGTCGTTCATTGTTTAATGAAAAGTGCACAACTCTTCGTATATATTTTAATTATTATTAAAACATCTTTATTGCATGATGCATGTCTGGTTCGCAAGCACTTTATTTAATGAACGCAACAAAATGTTCGATCATTTAAAATTATAATTATAATTAACTGTTTACATTTTACTTAAACTTCAATAAGAGTCTCAGTAACATCTGATGTATATGTCTTTAGGAAAAGATTCACTTAAAAAAGTGAATTCATGAATGGATTCAATTAGCTAATTTGATATCCGTAAGATTGTTGAAGAAGGTAAAAAAATGGTATACCTCCCATGTGTAGAGTAAAATTATGGTTTAATTAATACTTTATAATTAATTTTATAATATTTAATAATTTAAAGAATAAAACACCTCACACTGGTCCCTCAAAACATTTGATATTCACACAGCAGCTTTCTTCATCACGTTATTTTAATGGACTCCCGTTAACTACAATATCTGTGATAAATAAACACCATTTTATAAACATGTGCGTTAACAAGTTAAGAATGGACCTAGTGATAGTGACTTAAATATTAAATTTGTGAGGATGAAAAGCAAAAAAAAACCCCAAAAAACATTTTGTTGATTGCGGTCATCTATATGTCTTTCTATGATTGATTGGGAAGGATTATTATGGTTCTTTATTTCCTAAGTAAGACAAACTGTACACAGAGCATATAATTCAATTTGATCTTACTACATCAATTGTCATTTGAGATACAAACCAATTATTATCATCAATGAGCCAGTAAATTAACACAAACCAGCAGACGGAATCGTACGTGTTATACACCAATATTTGTAATGTCATTCTTGTGATGCTATAGGCTAAGGTTATTTGATTTATCTGTCGAGACATTTATTTATTTGTATGCATTTCACTTCCATAACAATAACGGGCCGACACATCTAAGTGTATATCATATGTTATCGGTTAGAGTATGTTCAAGGAGATTATTTGTGTACTGTTTTATGCAAAACTGATTATCAATTAACAACTTAATATGCAATGTACTTCGAAATTAAAATGCAAAAATGTATGTACTGCCTTAGAGCATCTGTTCCCCATTGGACATAAAACAGAAACTATGAAGATGTATTCGTTACAACTCTTGTTCACAAAATTACCTGAAAATTGTAATTTTGAAGTAATTCAACCCTAAATCTTAAGACAAATATAGTAGGTGCTAGTTAAATTTGGCTTAGTATTGTTAAACGATACCAAACGTAAGAAATATTTACATCGTGAATTCATGTACTTTGGCTATACAATAAATAATCAAAAGATAATCCAAAGAATATACCAATTTGACTAAACCAGTCATTTCCTATACTGGTATCAATTATTCTAAGTATTATGTATAATGTCATATTTTCTTTACATAGATCATTCCGGACAGTAAAGGTTGATACTAAATCATTTTGGAATGAAAATATGAGGTATAAAATAGATCAACATGACAAATAGTTTTGTCATCATTTATGCTTAACTGAAGTCCTCCATCACATAAAGATCTATAAACAAAGTAATGTATATGAATGGCAGTATCATATAACGCTGAAATTGCTGGACATAATACTAATATGTACTGGCTTCAATTTTGCCAATATCGTAATTGCGAACAATAATATATGCATCACATGTAGTTTTGTAGTTGTTTTTTACATTTCACATATATATATATTTTCAATGCCAATGATTTGAATAAAATCACCATGAATAGTATAATTTGGTGACACGGAAGCACACACACACTTTTTTGTTGCAAAATTATCAAACAATGAAAATATACAAACAAATATTATTCATTCGTTTTCAGTGCGAATTAGCTTATTTTTAATCTTAAAACAACAAGTACTTTTACAATGATCCACTTAATATCCAAAATATATTGACTGTACTTTTATGTAATGTATTTTAATAAGTCTATTTTGACCTTACACTATCAGCTCAAAACGAAATACAACATATAACAAATTAGCTTAGACACGAACTAGATATAGTCGAGGGACCAGAAATTATTTGTTGAAAATTGATTATGTAAATGTTGTATTCACAAAATGACAAAACTGAAATATTGCCATAATTCTAGTCCGCTTGCGTACATCAGGCAATACTATATTATTATCATAGGGTATTACACTTTTATTTTTTAAAACGGCTCAGAGAAAATTACGCAAGTGACGCTGCACCAGATTGTAAACTTGTCCAATGTACTAACAAAATGCGCACTGCGACTTAATAGATTTTTAAAACGTTAAATACAAATGTACTGGCAGAATTATTATTAGATTAAAGTTTATAGAGAAATATTCTGACAGACGAGATCTAAGAGTAAATGAGGTACCTTCTCAATATTAAGTTAAAATCAGAACCGAATGGGGAAATATAAAATATTCATTAAATGTTTGAGGTCCCTTTGGTCAGATTAAATTACTTAACATAGAAAGCATTTACATGGAAACTATTGTGTGTATACCATACAATGTCAGGATTAGGAGGAGTGTGAATATAATACTGAATAATAATGTTCCTTTATCGGACGTAATGCTTTTCAACAAACTAGTAAGGAATACATAAATTTATTTGGAACAAGAAAACCGCAATAAAACAAGATGAAATGTTTGACCAATTGTACTTCTGTGGCGGTTTTATCACATTGATGGTTTAACCAATCATTCACATACTCATTCATCAAACAGTTATTGTGTAGGCAAAAAGTACTACAAGCATTAAATCGCGTACTCGTCAACTATTGAATGCAAAATATTAGCGTGAAAATTTTCCTCCAATTCTGAATTTATAAAATCGCTATGCATGTTGTTTGTATGCTAGAAATTTTACCATAGTGAATCTTGGTAAACAACTAAGTCTATTTTCGGCATGTTGTGGATGCGTTACATCGTGGCTAGACATTTCCAAACCTGACTAACACCGCTTTTCGTTTGCTTAATTGTTATCATTCTAAAATATATCTAAATGAACTTTTAAAAAATACTAAAAATCAATATGCCAATTTAATTATTGCCAATTATATTTAGGATAAACAAAGTCATTACAGAAAAATTTAGTAAAATATTTGAGAAGAAAAAAAAGAAAACTGAAGAGAGAAAAGGCTAATTTAATTCCGTACGAGAGAACAAAAATAGAAGAAGTGTCGAGTTAAGACTGTGTTGGGGATAGTGATAGGAGGTGTAAAGAAGAGTAGAGTTAAGTGCTTGGCAATAACCGATGCAGTTACTTACAATGATATGATTTCATGACATTATTTCTACGACCATTCCCCCTTCTTCCAATGATTTTTAATTATGTAGGGCAGTTGTCAGTCACTGACAAAAGTATGCGCTTAGTAGTCGGTTAACAGCTTAATCCAGATATTTAGCCTTTCCGGGAGGAATGAGTAGGTTAACTGACCGCCGTTATATGACCTTATATGTGTTGCTACGGCGTTACTCCCAACAAAAACAAACAAACACTCTTACCGGCATATTTTTCCGACGTTCAGTCGGGTTTACACTCGAATATTTTGGCATATGTATGATAAATATACTACATAATATAATTTTCTGAAAGTATAAATTAGTTAAATTTATTGATGTAAGGTTTATCAAAATGCGATAAAAATGGTAAAAGTAGTTGAATAGTTTTGGTCTTAGGGCTTGGCATTTTCAAATTAACACCAGTATTGAACGCAGCGTCTACACGGGATTCAATCTCCGTAAACAGATACATGTAGAGCGCTGTCGTACAGGATCTCTTTGCTTCGCTAGAAGGGTCACGTTCAGATGACCTTTGCGACCAATTAATGCGTAGCTTTCATCTAGACGAAACATTATTAATAGCATTTTAAATTTCTACTTTAAGACTGAGTTTACTTGTTTCAAGCTGATTTGACGATGGTGTTATTCACAGGCTGTGATTGGACGGCTCATTTCAAATTGCATGACGTAGACAATGTAAACAATTTACTAAACATAATGATTGTGTCAGGAATATTATAATGAGAAAAGGTCACTTGAACGTGGCCCTCGTTAGGAACCAGCCAAATCTAAATTAGGGAGTAGCCGAGTGGAAAATTTTAGATCGGGTTTTAATCAGATTGCACGGAATGTTAAGAGAAACATTCAGTGACTAGCAATGCTCAATGCATAACATGTTTCGGATATAAGATCATTGAAACGAATGTAAATATTGCCTGTAAAATATACATCAAGGGAACAGCAATAGATCATTGATTTTGGACAGTGTCTATACTTAAGTAATGTTAGAGCAATATAGACGTTTTGTATTGACATTAACAAGTAATGGCAAATTTACTTTTATGTGTGTTTTAATTGGTTAGAGAAAAGGTTGTACCGATAAAATCAGTAAACTACATTAGTTTCTTTTATTCAGACAATTTCTTCATAAATTTAATAAAGTAGAAATGCATCGTTTTATGAACTGATAATATTAAGAGATGTTTACCTAACCAAAAAGTACAGTAGAAAGACTTGTCAATATATACCAGACAGATAAAACATAAATCTTTTAAATATAATCACTAGACAAAGTTCCATTAATGTATACAGAATAACTGGAAGAAAATCAAGATGCGTATCGCTTTAAATGTACAGAAAATGTGAACAAAAATATGGTCTGTGTCTTGAAATATATTAATGGTAATGATGCTAGTGGGTATAAATTCAAGATCATCTATAATATGTTTGATTGTGACTGATTATAATGTGAATGCTTGACTATATTTTTATCCATAAACGTAAGTGGTGTTTGGGTAAATGCGACTGTACTGCATACATGTACATATGGTAACACACCAACTCTAATAACTGTATAAATAAAACTCAACAAAGACACTGTTACAAAAAAAGAGTACAGCACCAGTTATATGTTTTTGACAAATTAGAAATACATATGTTGCTTCAACGAATCTATTTATAATGAAATTAATAGAGAAAGTGTGTAAAAACAAAGGTTTATCATTTGCGCTCGGCTCATGATTGTTCTGTGAATGTACGAACATTCAGAAAAAACAAGAGGTAGAAAACACATTTTCAGACCAAGCAGACATAGTGTTAACTAATGATTATAAATTCATCTTGTTAGATACATAGCAAATACGTTACTCATAGCTTGGATTATTTGTTTTGCAGTTACAATGTATACCAAATGAAACGGATACAAAACACGTCTTGTTGTCAGTTCGCACTTGACTCACTGTAATCATATTTATAATAAGTTAATGCTCGAAGGTTATAAAGACGTGTCGTACGTGATGTTTCTGTACAACAATATCATTATCTAATGTTCGTCTGTCAAATGATTACCTTTGTTAATATGTACATCAATCAAAGTTCGACAATTGCTTAGAATAAACTTGATAATCATGCGGTGACTTTCTACCTCATGTTGACTTAATGTACTACCATTAACAATACTATTTTACTGGATGAATACTGTCTTATTTGACACTTAAATTTGACGTCGGCATTATATTGTACAAATCTCAATTAGAACAAATATAACAAAAATGCCTAATAGTGCTTTCAAATATAAGAAGTGATTTGCGTAGTCTTGTGCATTTTAAAACGAAAGCACATTTAGATAATTAAGTAAAGCTCATGAAAAGGAAGTTACAATTCTTTGTTCTAATAATCATTCTAATTAAACAGATAAACAGATAAATAACTTTGTATCAGTGAGCTATTACATCCACACGAGTTCTGTATTGTTTATAACAATTATAGGGAAGTTGCAAAGGCGTTACTGTGGCCTCGGTTTGTCAAGACACATACAGATAAAGAGTAGAAATCAAAATTTAATTAGAACAATTCTGATAGTATTACGTATAGTTTGTCCCAAAAAGAATAACCAATTTATTCCTCGTTATATATTCAACAATTTCAGCGTCAGCGAGTAAGATAATACATAAGTTTGTCAGATATATTGTAACCAAATCAGTTTGCTATGCTAATCAATACAAGAAGATGGTACCATCAATCAAACAAATAAACTTTCTGGGGGTTGGAGATAACAGTTCTGTTATATAATTACAGATATAACGATAGAGCACATTTTAGCAAGTAGATACAATTCTTCTCTAAAACAGTTTGTTCTACAATAGGGAGAGCCATAAGCACATCTAAGTTAAAATAACGTTATACTATAAATTGACTGCGTTATTTTTCTAAGTATTATGATATTTAGTAGAACCTGGGTCAGTAGCGCGTCTGGATTTCGAATCTGATGTCATCTTATGTCTCAAAGGAGGTACGGGTTTGAGTCCTAACCGGGGAGGTTATAACCATTTCCATAAGCATTTGACAATAATGACAATTTTTCTTCATCAATAAGGTATATGAAGACATTTCCGGCCATAAAGAAGGATATGTGAGTCCTGGTTATAGACAATGGTCAAGGAAAGTTAGTTTATGCGTGCTGGACACCGTAAAATAACCCAAAAATATGCGTTGACACGGCCTTAAACCCAGTATAAATAAATATATCGTGTAGACGTTACAAAATAGTTACTGATGCCATTCCAATTTTATTCCGCTTGTCGTAACGCATGACCTATATTATGATATTTAATATTAAAAAATCTTCTGACAGTTCTTAAACGTATTTAACGCATCAATGAGTCAATAAGAATGCAATACCAAACCAGCGGATAAAAAATGTTTCTGTACTGTTAACTAGTGATAGCCATGACCACATACGGTATTAGTTATGTTCAAGCATATTCGGCATTCAATTTCAGTACTCCCTTATTACACCGTTCTGATAAGTGTTCGTACTTATACATCTCGTACAAATTCACGCTAATTGTGGCATGAAATACTTTTATTTTGTCCCATTACTACAAATGCATACAATCCTTATTATGTGAACATGGTAAGGCTTAACAGAAGTTGACTGTTTTATTATGCACCCTTAATGAATTAACATTTATCTTAAAATCAAAATTAGTTATGACTATTATTAAACTATCTGGGTATTATATAATGTCTAATAAATGTTATTATGAAAGTCCTAATTCATTACATTCCAACTACAAGTATGATAAATTGAAAATTTTATTTAACATAATGTTACTATAATTCATTTGCATGAAAGATAATTAAACATACTATCATTTGGTGATTTATTATTGCTATAAACAATAAAATATTCATTTGCGTTCTTTTTAATTTCATGATGGTCGCCTGATGGAAATAATTGAAATCTGAGGATGATATAAGTGTTGATGTTTAACTGATAGTTCAGCAGAAAAAAACAATATCTTTTGCAGTTCCGTACGTATGGAAACAGGTGAATTCCACAACTAAAACTGTATTTGAAGGTTTTTTATGTTTTCGTGTTGTAGTTTTTTAAATTTTAAATGAGGGTTTTCTAAGCAATTAAGCCGCAAAATAAATGTATTTTAATTAAACCAAACTTAACTTTTTAACGTTGAAAGGAGATTTGCGTATAATGGTATTACAAATATTACGAAAACAGTTATTGACCACAACAGAAACATTCATGCTGTGTTTAACTCTGCTATACCTACCCATAGACAATTCATTTTTTGGCTTTGATTAAACTCTATTTGTTTTATTATCAATCGTTCTGTAACTGTCAAATCATTATTAGAAATGCAGTTCAGGCTATGCATTTTTATTTATGCACTTTTAATATGTGTGTCAGCTTTCAACCATGTAAACCGTTGTTCTTGCTTCAATCATTTCTATGTAAAGAAATTATATTTAGTAATCGATCCAACAATCTGCAAGCATTATAACGTATTTTAATTGCACTTTCTATGAAATCATTGCTTGAAGAAAAATGCATTTGTACTTATAAGGTATAGAGTATAGTTGATTTATTTGTCTACATTTTGTGAAATATAGGAGATTTCTCAAAATGAGAAACAATTTGTCTTTACAATATTACAGTGCTTAGTTTTCTTATGCTGATTAATGGGGAAATTGTTTGCGTTCAGTCTATGCTAAGAATTTGTTCCTTTATCACACAGAGCATTACCAGTTAATTAAATACCTATTGTGAATGAATTGATATTTTTATTGGACAATAAGCTTATCGTAGGGAGTGTATGACAGTATAAGATGATGGTTGGCAAAATTCATATGAACACCGCATGCAATAGGTATGCGTATGTATATATATGATCTAGAAAATGTAAATACACTCGCACAAGCTATGATATTATTCTATGAAATGATACATAGGTTATCAGGTCATTGAAAAGTTCAAGCCACTAGCGTAGCCATATTGGTTCAAACACTAAAGTTTTAGTCTGACTGAACAAAGTTAAAACCAAATATTTATCATGCTTTCATGCTGATCTTTAAAACGAATTGCCCTTATTACGTGGCTTCGATTCCATTGCACTATATACTTTTTTGTTATGAAAATTAAATTATTTTCTACCGATACAAGGGCTTTAGCTATTTGACATTTTATACATTCTTTGTTCAGAACCACTTACGTTAAAACAGGTGTAGATATGTGTGTTTTATCGTGACAATAATTACTATAATGTCAAAACAAATAAGATATCTTGTAAAAACGGATATATTTAGTATTCTTTATTCATACTGCTATTTTGGCTGATGTTCCTGTTTTACATTATGTAATATTAAGGTTTTCTAGTAAGAAGTAAAACCTTATTCATGTCACTGTTATCTCTTTACATAATCTGTTATTAGCCTACAATATAGACAAATCCAGTTATCTACATGTTACGTCTTTCATTCGAATTACTAGTTTCTGATTTGGCTCGGTCAAGCGTCTGGCTTTGTAAATTATCCTCTCATGAAAGTAGACATATGTTATCTCGTTCCTAGATACATAGTGCTGTGGTTTAAATGAAGCAATCTTCATTGTTGCCAAAGGCGAAAAAAAGGATACATTACAACATATAAGATTTATATTGTCCTTGCGCACTTGAGTTATGCATACTTTCATCTCTGACACGTTTGATAATTTTAGCCATAAATTCGAAGTATTTTATTGAAATCGGTTGTGTTTCATTTAATGTAATTGATTAATATGTACATGTTCTTTGCTCTCCGATCTCGGAGGTAATAAAAGTATAATAATAATAATATCTATGAACACCAATTAATTATAAGAAAACAGACACACAAAGCAATTGTATACTAGCGAAGCAAACTGTTTTAAGAACTTTCCTTTAGTGATAGATTTTCTGTTTGAGATGTTTACAATAGATGAATCAAAATAAGCAGTATGAACATAGCAGACATGAGATATGTCAAGTTATAACCTATTCAAAGTGTTAGACGTTTATAACTTCTTCTGCCTTTTAGGTATTTGTTACCATGCTATTGTGTAAATTGGTCTAATAAGGCTAAGTGTTGTAACATCACGCTCTATTTAGAATTTATATAAGAGGTTTTTATTTGATTGACAGGCAATCATAAAGAAATAGTTTTCTTCCAGTTATAATACTGTCATGCAATCAGAAATAACCGCACAATTCACCTATCCATACATTCTCGTACCCAGAGTCTAATAGGATTCTCAATACTAGCTAGTATTGAGAATCCTACTAGACTCTGGGAACGAGAATGCTATTCATACAGCTACATGAACATGAATCTACCTAAGTCTATGTTTAACACATAATATGCTTGCATCAACGCTTTGCAACTTAACTTGTCAGATTAGCTCTTAAGTAACTTATATTCAGTAAAAATCCATTTGCATAACGTGCATAACAAGTTCGCTAGGGATGCTTCTAAATTTTTAATCCATTGCGTGCATTAGATGCCATAACTTGTCAAGTCTTAATCGACATTGTTGCATAATTTCAATGTTTTGCTACAATTTAATTGTTTATGATCATACTTTTATTGTCTTTTTGCGTAATCTCAAATACAACACTACTGGGCCCGGTTTCACGAACGCTCTCATAACTTAAATAAATTTAAGATTGTCTTAAATATTTTGGCCGTAACTATGAGTATCTTATAAAATATTTTAAGTGGATTTCACGAAGCTTTTCTTACGTAAGTATAAAATTGGAGTTGATATAAGCGACCCAAACCTAAACCAACTAAATTACCTTAGAGTACTAAATGTCCAACGTGTTTTATTGATGGACTCTATGGCGTAAACGGTTAGACTGTTGTGCTGTAAACATTATTTTTGTCTGACATAGGTTCGAATCGTGAATGTTGACTTTTTTAACTTTTGGTCCATTATTTTTTATTTTTGTCAATCATTAGTGTTTATGCACAATTATCCTACCTTCACTTCATTGCTGTACTTGTAGAGTTTAGTATTTTTCGAAATTACAATATTGTGCATAGGCGAAGATTTAATAATAAGTGATAAGTAGGTAATTAGTGGATGGTATCAGGGAATAGTTACAAGATTCATACGAAATCTCGTATCTTTTGGGCCATTATCAAAGTTTAGAGACTAGGGTTATTTAATCTGAATAACAAAAACTGCAAAATTGCATTGCAAACTATGATGCCCTACTTGGCTTACTTAGAAATAAGGTGGTATGTCAAGTATATTACTTGTATGTGATGAAAGAACCCTTTGATAAATATTTGGTTTACAACTTTTAAAATATGTGTAAATGTTCCAGACAGTTACAAAAAGTCATTACTTTAATTGTAGTGTACTGTTCACACAGTTATTTCCGTTTGGTAGAGTGCCAACAATTCCTACCTTATACAGTTCGAAAATGGCTTTTACAAATTATGTCCGCCTTACAATATGCTTAACATTCTCTTACTGTCTTACATTAGGTTTGACATTCAATGATTGTATTGCAAGAGTATGGTAGTCAGAAACGTTTAAATTATCTGTGTTTAAAATGGTTCAACTTTCATTACGTTCATCTGAAAATATTAAACTGTTTATATTACAAATTTCTGTTAAAATCTACAAGCTATGAATCTTAAATAAAGTCATCACGAATGAATTTAGCGTAGTTACTTAATATGTCATGCCTCGTGAACAAAAATGCTGAATATAGGGTGCAAATATTTACGCGTAAAAGGCAAGGAAGTCCAATTTATTGTTGTTTACATGTATTTAGATTTAGGGGATAATGAAGGAATTGAATAAATGTATGATTGCAATGTATCACAATACGATAATAAAAATAATAATAAAACACCTTCGGATTACGGTGTGATTGGGTGACAAATGTGTATTAAAATTAGAATTAATGGAACTGATAAAACAATTTAATCAATTTTCTGTTGGAATGATTGTCATCTCTAAAATGGAATGATTGTCATCTCTAAAATCTAAAAAGAATGACGATCGATCTAGATATTAAAGTACTGTTTTGTATCGTTTTAATCTGCTAGTTTTATTATTATTTATATAACAATACAAAAACTCAACTCTGTGAACACTTAGTCTTGAAGTAGTGCAGAAACTGTCATACTCCGCCTTAAACGCAAGGAGACGAATAAGTTCAACAGTGAAATGAATCGTAGTAGGTAAAAATCTGTAAATCTGATATATTCTATCTTCCGACATACTTCCTAAACCACACTAAGTGCCTCTTCGTCGGAATTCCCGTCGTCTAGGGACTATATAGCCAATCAAACAAAAATTTAGAAGAACGTTAACCATTTTTTTTATATTTAAGTAATGTTTACATACGGTTTAATCTACCCGTTCACTCGATTAAATTTTTACTCATAACTTAGACTATTTAAGAACGGATTAAATTGTAAAATGTTTGTGAAACGCACTTAAACTTAAAAATGCTAAAAATAGAAAATTTAAGGTTAATCTAGAAATTTAAGATAGGAATGCGTTCGTGAAACCGGGCCCTGATGACGCATGCTACATAATAACCCATTCCAGTTCATTATTTGATATTCTTAGTAGTAGTCACTACGTTAAAAAATAGTGAAGTTCATTACAATTGACGTAGTTTTCAAACATTAGAGTCAACGTACATAATAGCAGAAGTAGTGTAAGCATAAATGGCGTAAACCCATTTATTAACTAAATGAACAACGATAAGAAGGTTATGAAAATACTCGTAGCTATCATTATGGTACGAGATAAAAGAATGGACGATGTGGAAACGAGTCAAGGACCTGATTAGTTATGCTTACAACGAATTACTTCTTCCGACATTAGTCTATCTTCTATTATAATGTTAAATGTTAGTTTAAACATTTTATTTCAAACAATGCATGTTCACACATTCCGTATCACATGATTGACATTAAAGGCATTCTAGAAAATTAGAAAAATGAATAAGATATAGTTTGGATCTTAAATGAAATCTTAGCAAATTTATATAATCTAATAAACAATACATCATGACAATTGTTTTAATCTTTTTAACATAACTCAAATGATTTTATGTTTAAATTACTTATCGTCATCTTTAACAAAACCACTTTATTGTCTGCAAGATTGTGTAAGTCTTCGAACAATGATTAATGGGAGAAAATATTGTTTGCATTCCGTCTAGGAGATTTTTAAACCTTTATCACATCAGACAAGTACCCATCAGACCATCGAATAAATAAATCTATTGAATGAATCTATCATGTTGTTTTGAAGATAAGGCTTCAACTGTTGTAAATTGATGTAAAACTTTCACTGTCTATTCGTACACTATTACATGCCAATTTTATCATTTTATAATGTTTAGATATGCTAATTGTTTGACGTTTAACTTTGGCACTTTATTGTCTGTTGATTTAAAGTGAGCGTAGACCACATTGATGGTTTCACTAATTGTACACAAAATATACATATGAACTTGCTTTATCATACATGGTTTAACGTTTTCTAGGAATTGTACGAATCACTTAAGACGTCATTGCCTGAATATATTATTTTTCATTTAGTTTTATCTTTTTTATTTCACAACCTAAAGTAATTTCTATTTAGAATATTATAAAGCGATTTTACGTAATATCACTTAAATGAATAAGTTCAGCTATTGATCTGATTTACCTGGAGTAAGAGATTGGTACAGTATGAGTTAAAAATGTTTACGCTGCTCAAGTAGAGGATTTAACGATAGTTTTCGTGGTTGGCGAGTTCTGCATTGATTGAACTTATTTCCACATAATCCAGCGTCATGTCTGAGGATGCTTACTTGCCTTAAGGATAATAGTATATCATGTCGCAACAGGGTTGATCCGTTATCATTCAGCACTAATATTGAGAGCTTTTGTTGTAATTTAATGTCTAATGCCATAGCAAGTGGGTTCTTTTCCTTTAAAAAAATATAATGCAAAACAAACCTAAATTTATAAAATGCAACTAAATAACTAGTGAAAAATACAAACCAGCGAAAATGACACGTTCTTACATTGATAAATACTACAACACTTGCTCTTAAGATCATCATATGATTGATGTAATTTAATTTTGAAACAATAATCTTTAGTACCCATTACTTAGAAGGAGCATCATGTCTGGCGAATGAGTGTTGTTTAAGTTGTTTAAGTTAATAGCCAGAGAGTAATAACGACATGTCTAACGACGCTTGATGACGTTAGCCGGACAATACATTCATCATTGTAGCCAAACAGATTTCAACTAGTATCACGTACATAAATGCTACATTTTTATACATGATGGCTTATGCTCAATAAGGAGGTTTTTTTGTTTGTCAGATACATTTCTTTTGAGTAGTTAACAAGTTACTTTTAACTTTGTTCATTGACCTGACAATGGTCATTGACATTTTACAATACCAACAAAAATATTCGCCCTCACAATTCTATTTTGAGGTTGAATGGTTGTATCATACGAGAAGTAACACTCTTAATTAAAAAACCCTCCCACTGGACTTAAATATCCGGACGTTTCTTCTTGTGGGGATAACTTCTCTATAACGGCTTTAACACGTATGGAATTATAAGCGGTTAACACACTTCTAGTATCATTGTTAGACACTGACATTATTATGACAGTACGTTTTATGGTAATTCTTGTCAACCTAAATATTCTATATACAAGGCGTTGAGCAATATTTTTATGATAATAGCTTATTTATATTAATGCAAGTACACCACTTTCAATGAATATATCAAATATATGATTTTATTGACTGATATAAAGTTAAAATTTGTGTTGACCGTTTTTTAAGTCTTGCTCTTTCCATATCTTTTTTCACAGTTATTGTTGCGGGAATAAAAACGCATGCATGTTTTAATTATTTCACGTGAATCAATGGTCAAATTGGTAATGCATACCTTAAAATCGTCTGCAACACGATTGACCTTTTAAAAGCAATTGATATTTACGCAGTGAACTATTTTCAATCTCAACACTTTCTTGCTAGCCTATCACTTATATATACATTTTGTTACAAAGCGCGTTCGTGCTTCATCATCATAGTATTTACATTTCAAGTACCATCAGTAATTTTGCATTTTCCATGTGTAATGTTTCCAAAAATTGACATTTGGCCTATACAATATTAAAAAAAAACTTGCATTTTAAAGAATATGTATATAAGTTTGTTGAACTCAGATAAAGCTATTTCCGATTGTAAAATCTAGTCTAGACAAAATGAATGTTACTCTTATTACCAATAACTTATGCTAACTGAGCGCAAATCAACTGTTATAATTGTTATTGATATCCATTACACAACATTATCAGCTTTAATAGCACACGTTATAGTAATAGTTGGTAGCAATTGGGACCCGGTATCTGATTGACAGGATATCTATAATAGTAGAAACAATGGTTTAATAGAATTGCAAAATTGGAGTGAAAACAACCTATAATTATTTTAATGTGTTTTGACAGATTATCTCCATGATAACAAATTGGTGTTTGATTATTAATCAGCTAATAAATGTAACACTATTGACGCATCAAATAGTACTGATAGTTACAATATAATCCCTAAAGTTATTAGCTCATGCAATAAAGTAATATATCAGGGCAATTGCAGTGTGGTCGAAATACAAACTATACTAGCTTCAATGTGTCAATGTCTTGTACATTTGTTAGAACTTATAAAGCGTAAATGTTTAATATTGTTTAAGAATACATTTATATCGTCTAATTGTAATAAAAGGATGATCACATTCAATCATTACTGAACATTGATCTATATTTAAGTTAATCTAAAATCTAAGACAATGAATAAGATGTAAGAGATCAATATAATTATGACATGTAACTTATGGTAAATGATAATAAAGTACCATGTCATACAACCTGGTTTCTGATTTGGAATTTTGCGCAAGAAGTTGTCATATCTCTATGTGTTGAGCTACGACACGTAGAAATGTAATATAGAGATGGCGAGCCAGATGGAAAATATGTCCAAGAACTCGCGAATGAAGCTTTCGGGTTGCTTGCGTCATGAACTGGGTGTCATTTAGTGTCAGCAGTTTGGGTCGATTCTCTGTTAGTTAGTCAAGAGAAACAGTTGATCTGTAGATTGTACTAATGGCTATATCACAAGTTCTTGCATTTAACACACATATATGATTGTTGTCAGAATCCATCATTCCCTACCACAAGAATATTGACATAACATAGTTAGTTATAAATGATGAGACCTAGATAAACATCATGTAACAACATGATCTTTATGTGTATAAGAACGTGACGTATATCGTTTCAACTATTAAGCTTATTATGGATATCTGTAAAACACTCAATCGGTCAAATCATTCCTAATGGAGATACCTAATCCTTATATAAGCCGTTTATTTCTGGACAATTATTCTTTGTGTTAGGTACGAAGTTCACTTACACCATTACTGATTTAGGAAGGATGTTGACTATGCTGTCTTGAATTTAGAGCACATCTTTCTACAATACAAAATGTTGTGTTATCTTTAAGATTATCTTTCATCCCATAAATGTCTTTTGACATTGTTATGATAATTATTATTGATATTATTATTAATATTATTTAATTATATACCACATTTGTATAGCGCTCTTTTCATATAGAAAATATGTTCAAAAGCGCTTAACATTTATATGCATAACATATGAATAAATGATAAAAATGTGTAAGATATATTTTTAAAGAGTACGAACAAAAATCAAATAAAAACTGATAAATACCAAACATAAGTGGTCGCGTTCACGTCTGATATACACAGATTACATCACACAATGCTTTGTATATTTGAATCATATATCACATAATTAACTTTATTAAACAAAGCTGTTTATTTATTTGATGAAATGTCTATATACTTTATGCAAGTGTTTTTATTTGTTTTTATCAATTTGTAATTAAAAGCTAATGTTACAGGGGAAAATTGTTGTGAAAACGTACATAGTTGTGGCATAGATTCAAAGTAATAATTTGTCTCTATGTAACTGAAAAACGTGAACCAATAGGTCCTACCAAATCATACAAACACACACGAATGAGTTCATTAAAGTAAAATATTAATGACGGTTGATTGTTTGTACAGAGTACAATGGTTCTTTGAATAATAGGCTGGTAAAGTAGTTTCATCATTATATATATATAACTTTTAATTAAACGATCAAAAATATCTGCAGGCGATTATCTGGTTATAATTCTATTTATGAGTTCAATTTCTTTACTATTGTAAACATCGACATGTGGTATATGAATTAATTGTTGACCTTAATAAATCATTTTCTACATTACATTGTACCTGGCAACTATTGTATGCGAACTGGTGTAAAATATTTGAAAATGTGTGCTCTTGTTATTCTTTACCAGCCAATGTTGTTACTGTTAAAGCCCTTTATCGTATGTGTTCTAGGGTATAGTCCAGTATATGAACTTCAAAAATCGACTGAACCTTGCATTGAATGATGTAGAAAATGTTTTTCCATTTTCTTGAAGCTAAGACATTGTAGTTTACAAAACTGGATGATGCCACTTCGGCACTCTTGGGCAACTCCCAAAATTCAAGATGGCGGACAAAATGGCGGAAGAAAGCTGAATAATGTATAATAAATTCATCTTTACCACAGTCTGATCATTTAAATAGCTGAAATTAGTCTAACAATATCTGCAATATTATTTAATGCAATTTTGATACCCCTCATTTATTATCCAATCCAAGATGGCGGACAAAATGGCGAATAAAAACCACATTTGTCGGGAATATTAACCCCAATGAGTAGAATCGCACATAGTGGCATTTCAAAAAAGTTTTAATGCATTTTTGAAGTAATAATTCTTAAATTTAGTTTATAAAACTGGTTGATGCCACACTGGCATCATTAGGCAATTTCCAAAATCTAAGATGGCGGCTAGAATGGCGTAAATAACTAACTGTCGGGTATATATTAGTCCGGTATATAAACTACAAAAATCAATTGAACCGTGCATGGAAGGATGTAAAATGATTTTGCATTTTCTTGCAGCTAAGACTTCGCAGTTTACGAAACTAGGTGATGTCGCTTCGGCACTCTTGGGCAACTCCCAAAATTCAAGATGACGAACAAAATGGCGGATGAAAGCCGATTAATGTATAATAAATCCATCCTTATCACAGACTGATTTTAAATAGCTGAAATTAGTCTAACATCACTGCAATTTTATTTTTTTGCAATTTTGGTACCCCTTGTTTATCATCCAATCCAAGATGGCGGACAAAATGGCGGATAAAAACTACACTTATCGGGTATATCAACCACAATGAGCAGAATCGTACATAGAGGCATTTCAAGAAAGTTATAATGCATTTTTGTAGGAATTACTTTTTAGTTTAGTTCATAAAAATGGTTAATGCCACACTGGCATCATTGGGCAATTTCCAAAATCCAAGATGGCGGCTATAATGGCGTAAATAACTAGCTGTCGGGTATAAATCAACCACAATGAGCTAAGTCATAGACTGGGGTATACCAAATAATTTCAATGCATTTTATTTCGTAGTTAATCCTTTTTTGTGTATGTAACCGATTTATGCCATATTTGTATTCTTAAATAACTTCAAGAATTCAAGATGGTGGTCAAAATGAATTATTAGAGTTGGAAAATTAATTTCAATTCACATTAAAAGACATAACTCCTAACTAATGGGTATACAGCATTATGTTTAGGTTTTTATATCTCTTGGTCTTGCGAATATTAAATCGTTGATACTTGTTGGCTTGCCAGTTGACTCTGGAAGCAAATTGTTTCTAAGATGGCAATTTAGAGACACTATTCTGATAATACTTAATTTATTGAACAACGTATGTTGTGATATCCTTAGAATAGCGACCATTTTCCCAATATGTTTACCTCTTCAACAATAATCAATATATGTATTTAAAGCGGGTTATAAAAAAGAAAAAAACTAATGATATTGTAAGTATTGTGTGCATGTTCTATTATCTTTCAAGAGTATATTTATGCCAAAGCAATTGATAGAAATTCTGTTGACGTTGTAACTTTGTTTCATAGTAAATAAGAGAAATAGCAATAGGATCATTTCAAGTCCGATCTAAACATCAAATATCACCACTGAATCACGAATGTTCTTTATTTCATTTTAAATGACTCTGACCATTGATAAAAATGAAGAAATAACAAAAGCACATTTCCATCAAAAGTTTGTAGTATAATTTGGTTTTATTTACAAGGATAGAGAGAATTACGCGGCGTAGATGCCAATTCTTATTATAAGCGTATACACTGCTATTCGAACCCAGTGTCGAGCTCATGGTTTAGCAAATAGTGTTACCCTGTGCAAGATGGTGGTTTTAAGGGATTCATTAATTACAAAACATGGCCAAGTAGAAAATTTAAAAATGTATTGTTTCACTTAAGACTAAATATCTTGAAAGAACACATAACAGATCTGATGCATCAGTGCCAAAAGTTTAAACATGTCTGATTACTAAACACATTTGGGGTATACTTACTATCAACTGCAAATACTCCCCTAAAGAAGGATGGTGCGCTGAGACAACTTGTCGATCTCGTATGTAGTATTTAAATATGTTCCACTCCAAACATTATAGACGATGCATTGCAAGATATGGTAATTATTCATTTTTTTTCGGTAACATTACATATTTATTTGATCGCATAAACCTAAAGACTTGGTACGAGAAGCACAGGCAACAAAAGTGTACAACAAATGATCACTTTTCCTGCAATTTGCTGAGTACCAAAAATATCTGACGACATTGATGCGCTGATACTCTTTTGAGATATCTATCTTGTAGGAGTGACACTATAACAATGGGGTCAACTGACATTCGTCCAAAATGTAATGTTACAAGTTAGTCAGTTTTTGACAATGTAAAGAATGTACACTATTAGCATGGGTATAAAATATGCTTTTAAAGCTAGTTCACCTACTCTATATCAAAAGTGAAGACATTTATGTTATCTTTTCGCCATAAGCTAGTACCCGCTTGGATACTTTCTAAAGATAATAATCCTTAATATGTTTAGTTTACCATTTCATATGCTTAGAGTGTTGAGTTCAAAATACTCTGTCAACAATAATTTGTGTCGTCACTTGAACATGTTGTTATCAACATACAAAACGACCAGAGAAATTGAGCTATCGTCATGTAATATTATTAGACAGAAGCAAACTTAAACATTTAAGCACATATTCTAATTGAATCAATTTTAGTAAAGTCAGACTGTATCATTGTTTTTGTAATGATATTGATATAGCTCAGTCAGTTTGTTTCTTCCTCATTTTTGGCACATGCTTATTTTGCCATTGACATGTTTCAGTTTATTTTCACTGTATCGAAATATTTCAACTAAAAGGATTATAAGCTTTTCAAATATCCACACATTGCAATCTTAAACAAAATGATAGCACTTCATAATAATCCTTAATAAGATTGTCTACTGTAAACTGTATATTAACCCAAATTTATTTTCCAGTTTTTCTTTATTTCAATGGCTTACATTTGGAAATTAAATTAGTTTGTCCACCACAATTCGAGGGTTGCTAGCAAGACTGTAATAAGTACATTGCGTTGAAGAGCAAGTATCCTGTGGGCAACCGTCGAATTATCTATCAAATTTTCATTTCATTTATACCTCGGCTTTAGGGAGATTCAGGCATTTTGATTGCTTCCGAATCTCATAGTGACCGAGTTTTCTCATGAAGGCCGTGTTTTTTCTGCCACAAAAATGCCGCCATTTTGAATGTTGGTACAATCTGAGCGTTTTTTTTATTGGGACCCTATCTGGTACAATGGTGAATTTAGTGTTTTCATAACGGCCTGTATTTGGCTGAAGACAGCCCGAGGCCAGAGGCAAAGGCTAATATGACTGTTTCAGCCAAATATCTAGGCCATTATGAAAACACGTCATTATTTACAATACATTATTGCTAAAAAAATAGAACTGGTTGAATTTGCTTCGTAATCGTAATCTTTGACTCCACCTTGAATCTTGAGTTGCTAATAGATGATCAGGTGGGATTAACAAGTTTTACAAAGTTGAGAGTTAATAAAGATTCAAAAAATTATAATACAAACATTGAAACTTAAACCCAAATGTGTTTGTTTCCGTCCATGTATGTACTCGTATATTATGTACTGAACTATTAGATCATATCGGCCATTTAGCCGCCATTTTGGATTTATAATTGTTAATAATAAATTATAACTTAGTGAAGTCAATCAGTTTATTTAATAACATTAACTATTCTATAAGAAAATAAATTTCTACACCACTCAGTTTCTTTCTGCCAGTTTGTTCTTTAGATACTGGGCTAATAGCCTTTTACCGCCATTTTGACCGCCATTTTGACCGCCATTTTGAATTTGATAGTTTGTATAAGAATAACAAAATTTAACCAACTCGATCTGCAAATGTTGAAATCACTTTTGTCCTTCATTTTAAGACCATAATGTGTAAAAAATACATTTTGCATGTATAATTTAGCCTCTAGCCGCCATCTTGGTTGCCATCTTGGATTCTGGGAGTTGCCCAAGGATGACAAAGTGGCATCAATCGGATTTGGAATCAGTAAGACCATGTCTACCAATAAATTGAATAACATTTTCTACATCATTTCGTGCAAGGTCATCCTTGGTGTTGGCCGGACTAGTAATGGTAAACCAGGTTTAGTGTATACAATTTGCAGAGTGATTTTCCGGAACTCCCGTGAAAGATTTTTATATGACCTATTTAACAAAGTGTATGTGTTAAATGTCAACTTGACATGACCATCCCTAAGTTCTTTGTTAATTGCATTTCTGTTTTGTTATTGTTACCATTTAAAAAAAACTGATAATTGCCACTTTTACACAGCTGTCATCAGATCGACTATAGTACATAAATAGTACCTCACACGTTTTATTATGTTTCCTGAGAGGCTTATCCTTTCACATATTAATTGCTAATTGCAAATTACAAAGCAACTGTTCGACACCTTTATGATAATATTTGTATTCAAATTAGTTAACCAGTAACTATATAATTGTTATAATTGTCCTATACTTACTTTCTACCTTAGCACCGATATTGTTTAAAGGTATTCATAGTTTGCAATATGTTCGGGTAACGCCATGAGGTTCGATTCCCAGCTAAAAAATGACAGTACATTATGTTCGTTTCCAGCCTTGTCTGAGTAAGTGTTACTATGCACCAAAAGATCCTGCTTTTTTAAATCGCATATTCTCTACATGTTAATAAATATTTCCAAACTTAAGTTAAAGCAGAAACATTACTTTCTGTTATCATCTTTTTCATATTGGTGCATTGCAAACTATACCACACATATGTAACAATGCCTATTTATCACATGAGAAGTTAACAGTACTTCCATCTATTTCAAAGCTAAGAAAACAGGTGACTTTCTGAATTAAGACCATATGAGAAAATGACGTCCTACTATTGACGATATGTGTTTGTAATTTCAGTTTTTTGGTTTTCTCCTTTTTAAGAATATGATGATAAATTGTTTGTTTACACTCTTCTTAAGCACGCTCCATTTATATTATTACGTAATAAAATAGATGTAAATCTAAAAATATCGAGTTATTTAAAAATGCACATTGCCACTACTTAAAAGTCAATGATTTGCATATGAAGTCAAATTGATCTGTCACCTAAACAAAGCCATTCGTTATTCATAAGTTAGCTTGTCTTTCAAGTAAGGAGTCATACAGACGTTATAAAACACCCTGAACGGAATAGATTTTCATTATCAATTATCACATTTTTAGTTTGGCATCTTTATTATTAAATGCTTTAATTACACTTTTGTTGTATGTTCCTATGTGTTTTTTAATTTTTTATTTATTTCCATAACATTTACAAATGTATGAGGACAATAATGCATAGCATATGATGGCAAAACAGTGTGTACAGAAAATCAATACAAAATGAACATAGATAAATATATATATATATATATCTGAATACTAGTACTTGTATTTAGAATTTCAAGTACGTGGAGGAGGTCATATATATATATATGACACATTAAGCAACATCAGATTATATGATTACTAATTAATTAGTTACGAGGTTGCACTGTAAAACTATATTTTTATTAAAATGTATTTTACCATTAAGTACTTATCAGATATATGCATACATATATAATAATTACATATATACTTATACATGACAAAATAATGTATATATTTTCATTAAACATTATATGATATATAATTTCTTAAAATAAATGCATTGTGAACATACATACCCAGGTTTCTAATTATTGCTTTACTTTCTGAGTTAATTAGATCTATAAATTTGACCATACTTGGTCTTAACCAATATTTTCTAAGAATGTACTGTTTTCTAAGATCTGTATACATATTACATTCAAGGATGAAATGAAATTCATCTTCTAATTAAAACATATTCTTTCATTTAATAGAGTTCTTATTGGTTTAACCCACCTGCCAGATTCAATATGCAGTTTATGAGATGATAGTCTTAAGCGACTTAAAGCTTGACAAAATGTATTTACTGTAAAGTATTCTAAATAAGGTTGGAATCTAAAATTTGAAATATTATTATAAAATCTAGCTCTGTCTTAGTTTGTCAGTCTGGAATTCCAGTTTTGTATAACCTGATTATTTAACCTTTGCTTAACAAGGGAAAGGAATACTTTATCATTTCCAACACCCTGATAAGTCCAAGCTTCTAATAAACCCAATGAGCAAAGTAAATTTTATTTTTATGTGTATTAGTACAACATCATTACCTAAGCATTTGCTTTCTCAAAATTAACGCCTAGCTTGAAGCACCTTTTCACCGACAAGATAATTTAGTTTTATAAAAAGCAGTTTAACTAGAGAATTTATTCTTGGTATATTTAACAAATCTAGATAAAAACAATTCAAAACGTCAATCAGACACAACTGAGCGTGGCGATATCTTATTTATAATAGAGCACGCACACATTTTTTGTATGGATAATAAATGCGGAAGACAAAACACGGTGTGTTTATTATGTAAAACTGAATTGTAAAGAAGATATGCCACGTCAAACTATTTGTATTTCAGTGCACAAAGGAATCTGATTGTCATGTTATAAAATGTGTTCAATTAATCATTCTAGATTCCAACGTCTCAGTATTGAGATTAAGTGGCACTTAACCAGTTTAAAGTTATATTTCTCTGTCATCGAAGCAAATACCAATACAAAAACATGCTCATGCAAATGGTATAGCGCAAAAGTAGTTGTAAGTAAACTATTCTATTGCGTTTCCAACCATGTTTATTGACATTTAATTATTACATTATATTGTGCTTTAATGTATCATTCAGAAGAACACCTATGAGACCATTTCTATGTTTTGTATCATGTTTATTGCATGTTATGTTTTGTAATGTTTGGAAAAGCATGCAATGTATATTATGTATTATGTTGATGTGCTTACGCACAAATCCTTTGAACAAATTATTTATCTACAATAATAAACACTGCCTCAACTTTATAAAGAATTAAATCATGGATAATCTTTGTAAACTGCATCAAGCACCTTATTAACGTTCCTATAAGTATTAGCAATGCCTTTAACACAAGAAACTATTTTGTCTGCAAGTTATCGCAATATCCTTTGAAGAATGATGAATGGAGAAAATAGTATTTGTATTTAGTCTAGGATAATAATGTGTACCTTTATCACATCAGATCATTTCCATCAGACTGCTTAATGAATGGACATTGTGACAGAACTGATCATGCCTTATTTGATAATAAACTTGCGATATTTACTATAAGAGATGTGCATTTAACCAGAAAATGTAAGAGACAAGGCAATTATATTTCTCTCTACGATTTGTATATATCGTACCTTTCTGATTTGTCAGTTGGTAGGAACCAAATAAATTGGTAGTGAATCAATTATAACATTCAATCAAACAGTGGGTCAATGTTCTAGACTTTTAGCAAAAATGGAAGCTGATTATCTCGTGTGATGGAAAATGCCGTTTAAAGACATTTGTATAATACAAATTGTACAGTCACAAACCATTGACATGTTCCATCCATTACACAGTAATTCACACACCCACACTTTTTTCTTTTCATGATGATCGACAGCCTCTATCCTACCAGAATCAATATTCTAATTAAATAGTCTCCCAACAACTATAATGTCTAGACCTCCAATCAGTTCTTTGTTGGAAATCTTACAACACACATAACTATTTGAAGTGTCATTATTTGAAAAAATATCCAAATAAGAATACAATAGGTTTAAATTTTGGATTGTCAACTCACAACATTTTCTCATCCATAATATTGCGGTCAGGTATTATATGCCGTGCAGTTGATTATCACCATAACCAGTTGGCTGTAATAAAATTGTCAATATATCATTTTTAAAGCAAACTAGTAATTGTCAGACCTGTATGCATACAATACCATAAATAATTAATCAGGTATTCCTTAATGTTGATAACATATGTAACGACAGCATATATTAGGAAAAAAGTACTTAATTTGCAGTTAAAACTAAATGTAACTTGTAATAATACTATAAGTGAGGCATTGTTCTCTTTGTGTATCAGAAATATTTAGTTAATACGTTGGTTCATTTTTAACTTTCGTATATATTTTTGTTGTAAAATAAACTGGGATTTGAAGTACGTACATAAACAAGTAATATCTGATCTATTAAAACAAGCTTATCGAGGTATCATTAGTTGTATTTATACTGCATAAGGACTCAATATAGACACAGCTATTATTCCGACAATAGTTATGCCACAGTCCCATAAAATCGTGGCTTGTTGCGGACCCGTACGTGCAGAAAGCCGTAGGCCGCGTAAAGCCTTGCGTATTAATGTGACGGTACGCACATGACACAAAACAACACACCCGTACGGAAGCGTAGCTGTAAGATATGCAAGTTTAATCAAGACTCCGCCACGATTTTGTTCACGATTTGACTTTGAAACTGATACGTGTATACTGTGCTCATCTTAAGGACCCTTGTAAAAACGTAACAGTCAGTACGGGTACGCAAGAGTTCGTACGGGTCCTTGCGGAGCTTGATCGCACGGCGCCCGTACGGTGCCCTCATCGGTATTTCGATGTTTATGGGACTGTAGCATTAGTACGACAGTACTGTGGTAATATTTAAGGTCACGGGTTTAATGTACGATTTACTGACAATGGAATACAATTCAACACGTGAGGATGGTCGTCATAATCTTTTACATACGTAACATACATTCTTAATTATAATGTAACCCGCTTATAACTTAATTAATCAAATCCTATAAGTAGTGTTTTGAAACATTTCGAATATTTCATCTCGTAGACCATTCTTAGTGTCTATATACGGCTTTTCTTATTTAAATTGTTATCAAAAAACATACACCGGTAAATATTCTAAATTCTAATCATATTTTACTTGTTTACTTAAGTACAAATAATCATATAAAGGCTTATTGAAAGCCTCTTGTGATTATGTACTTTAATTAGGAGGCGAGCTGCAATTTATATTTTTGTTTTTATTGTTCGTTTGGAAAATTTGTAAAAAGGATTTGTGAAGACTCTTTATTAATGTCAAAGGGCTAAACACGTCAGGTTTGTATCAGTAAACATGTTTTTAACATTTTTTTGATGAATCAGCAGAACATTTTTACCAATGTCATTTTATTTAAACTACATCAGCTTTCTAATACTGTCGTTTACATTATTTGTAAACGGAATATCGTCTTCGTTATCAAAAATGAGGCTGTGTTCTAATAACATAAGGCACATAGTTACTATTGGAAACAAATCTTCTGCTTTTAATTTTAAATCAAAGCTTCTGAAAAAACATTTAATGCTCATGGCGAAATGAACAAAATGTTTTATATTTTACAACACACTACAGCGTGTGTTTATGAATGTGCTCATTAAAAACTTGCAAACTCTTCTAGTTTGAATTAAACAATCTTCCATCCAGATCGGTTGACATATTGTGCATTTTAAAAAGAACACAATTCGTATCAAACAAACTCCGAAAACTGTGAGATAGTCTGTAAATCAAATGGCAATTTTACTATCGAAATGTAATAGAAAAACATGAAACGTTAAGTCATAGCAAATTTACCAAGCCCACGAAATGTCGATGAAGAGTTTCTTGGAATGAAATGCATGTATTTGTAAATGTTTGTTTTTACAGTATACAATAGGTCTTTGATCGTCTGCTGGTAATGTATTTTCCTTATAATATATGAAGATCAAGCACACCTGCGGGCGATCACCTGGATGCTTTTCTATTTGTGTGTTTAATTGTTAATCTTAACAACTCACATGTGTTATATCGATAAATTCTTTATTATTAACCTAGATAACTCACTTTAATATGAACATTCATTGAGACAAAATTCATAGGTTCATATGGAAGATTAAATTTATCAAAATATATTGCCACGTTAAATAAATCATAATTACTTTCAATAATGTTATTATTATCATTATTGTTATCATTACAATTACTATATGCAATCAACAGAATATATTTCTGTATTCAAATGTATAAGTATATGTCTATGTTCAGGTCGGCATGTATGTATATGTGCTTCTAATAATACTGCTTTCAAGAGTTTCATTTGACATTCAACATTATGTTCTTAATATAATCAAGGTATTGTTATGGAATCAAATACTTTCGTTAAATTTTTGGACTTCCACACCCTTTACTACTTTTGTAGTATTTAGTTGGGCAAAGGCAGGGTAAATACCTGTTTTTACGACCGTTTTGTTCCCCTCAAAAGCTTTTGAATCAATCTAATTGTTAATTGCAATAGCACAAAGCAGATGTTAAACCTAACGAGATTTACTTGATCAAAGGTAGATCAAAATTTCTAAAAATAAAGTTATAACACTATTTTGCATACTTTGATAAGCACTGCTCTAGTTAAAACATTATTAGTTCGCCGCATGTTAAGTATCAGTTTTCATTGAATAACTATATTTACACCATTTAAACGTGATGTTAAGATACCATGATACGGCTTTAAAAACTAGTTCAAGCAGAAATTGTAAACCATCCGCGATAGTTAATCGAGTTTAATAAGATTTTCTGATCAAAATCATCAAATCACTAACTATTAAGACACAAATACCAAATCCCAGCAGCTGTGTTTAGTGGTTAGTAGGTCCTAATGTGCATGTATCTGCTTAATGCATATCTATTTGTACACAGTGTAAACACTGCTTCATTGTTGATTATTGTTGCAGCAAAAAAATGATATTAATTAGGCATATTCACGATACGCAATCTATGTTGGTAGGAGGCATATAAAATCAAGATATTGACATCTATCGAGTGGCTGAATTTCTTACATTTTCAAGGTATTCTACTGGTGCAACTACATAACTTAGAAAGCATAACACGTCTAATACAAACTATATAAAATGTGCGTTGAAGATTTGAAATAATTGTTAAAGCCAGGATTGTAACGCAATTATGTAACTAAATCTACAATTTGAAGTCAAGTGTTGTATAGATGTTATATCTTAACAATCTTCCAATGATATGCTAGATCATTCATTTCTAAGCTAACTGTTGATAGAATTAATCACGACCTGGGTAGTGCCTGTTTTATATTAAATTCAATTTTATCCTTTATTCCGTTTAAAAAACCACAGACATGACACCAAGCACGATTCATCTCACTCACTTAGGTTGTTATTGAAATGTTATGTTGAAAAACAAAATATTTAGTTTTTTGAATAACTGTCAAACTCGATTAATCTTTAGTTTAATGATTTTATCTACATCTTATCAATTCAGACATTTCTCAGCATCTCAGAATGATGATATTCTTTTTCTTAAAAATATCATAAACAATCTTCGACTTTTTCGTATGGATTGGAACAGGATGCTGAAGGGAAAAAACAGGCTGGTATTCAGTAGAAGTATTACATAATAAATCAAAAAAGAAAGAAAAAGTTCTTACAAATCGATTGTCATAACAAAATGCTTATAATAATAAAAAATTCGGGTTTTTTTTGGAATGGGGTTGTATGCTAGGAAAAGAATGCACAAGTACGCACTAGCCAAATTTAAAAACGAAACATAAAATTGGTATCTTTGATTAAATCTATAATAAGTTTTACGACACCTTGTACCATTATATGATACTTGTTATTCCTAATTAAATAATTGGAATTGTTTGTATTAAAGATAATGGTTTGTTCATACTGATGTATGACGGTTTTCTTCTCACCATCTCACCATCTTACCATTCTTTTGTAGGAATAATAAGTAAAATGCAATGACCTCGTTGCTCAATTTACCTAATGAGAACTAAACGTGTAAAATATGGTAAAGGACTTGTCACCTATCATCATTAAGGAAGAAAAAACATATAAATGATACAATAGTTCAGGGTTTTTATATAAAATTATATTAATTCCTTCATTAGTAATCATCACTTATTCCAAGAGAGTCCGAATGATAAATATGTTCATTAACAAATTTGACAAAGAAAATATGTATAACCTTTCCGTGTTTCTAAAAATTCAAATAAAATGCTGTTAAAAATGTACGCATGCTATTGTAGTTTCCATATTTTATTCAAGTATATAAATATGTTTGTAGATTGACCAAAACTCTCGTTGTGTGTATGGTTAGTGGGAGGTTGAATGGAATATACGTTTGTTTTACCAATATAAATAGTCAATGATATTCAGTCATTCTATTTTCGGCCACATAAATGTAGTGAGTAAAAAAGAATAATAAAATACATGAATCTTACGTATATAATGTATGGCAAAAACGTGGGTAACATAAAAACTAAATTTCTATATTTTGTAACATAGTATTACTAGTCGAAAAATCTTGCATACACACAGTTCTTATTTCAAATCAACAGACAATGTTTTATGATTGATGTAATAATTGTCTGTAAAATATTTGATAGACTAATGTCTGACAGACCGCCTTGATCTGTAAACATTCTGAACATTTTGAATGAAAGTTAAGTAATTATTGTTCTTTGTATATTATTTTTAATACAGGTACAGTCGGATACAATGTAAATGGTAATTTTTTTAAAAACTAACTCGTCAAATTATATTCTAAACAAAACTAATTATCTATTATGCAAGGCCTTTGGTAACGTATTTTACATATTAATAGCATCCCATTACAGACTTAAACAATATCATAGATAAACTGCTCTGGTCAAAGCAGTTTTGCAATTATTATTTGATATCATTTTATAACATTGATACGTATTAAATTTGACTTTGTATTTTTGTTTGCAAGCGGATTTACAGTTTGTTATTTTGTTAACTCGGGCGTTACAAAACATGAAAATAAACATTGTTAAAAATACCATTGTATTATCAAATTTGTATATGTATTTTGCTCTTGCTGTACAACATGTACCTAATTTAAAATAAAATATTGGTTCTGTTCTGTTCTGTTCTTTACCATGCATTTAGCATCAAAATAACGAGTGTACTTTGTGAATATAAACCTAATTTTAAAAACTAGAAATAATTCGTCTGAGAGTTAATGCATCAACCATTGCATATACGTGATATACAGTAATGTTGTTTGTATTTAGTCTACGGATATTATGTGTACCTTATTCACAACAGATCACTCTCAACCAGACTGCTAAATGAGAATATATTGTGACAGCAATACCCATGCTCTATTTGACAAATTAACGTACGATATTTACTATGCATTAAACCAGAAAATGTCAGTTATATTCACATCCTTGCTTTTTATTTTTATCTTTACAAGAATCATGTAAAATGATGATTAACAGACGGACTTTACAATCAACTCATAAGCCAGTTTAGCATTACTCTTGTTATACAGTTGAGACAAAGGGACGTATTTGAGCAAAATAATAGACTCATGCTTTTCAGAATGACCGGGCTAATAAACACAGAGCTTTCAGACTTCTTTAGGATATGAGTCTAACAAAGTATTGACAAACCGCTAGTAGATTCAAAATAGCCTTGTCTAAATACATTAGTACCAATGAATAAACTGACAACAAATGTCTACCAAATTAAACTTAAATGCATGTTTAACTTAACGGAGAAAGGCATCGCACTGACTGCCATGCAATTTACAATGCTTCTATTGTTGAACCTTAGCCAAAACAACCATACGTAGTAACGTACATTTAGTAACTCTGCTAAAATCTAAAAACGGAAACCGTAATTCAATAAATTGAACCAAATGACCGCGATGTTTTTTTAAAATCCCTCTATGATGTTGGGTATGTATAAAAGGTCTTTGTGTTTACAGTTGTCGTTCCTGATATGTTTTCAAATTCTTTTTTTTTATACGTCCATATGTCAGGCTGTATTCTTTTATCTTCTTATCTATATAAATGTTTCTTCATATATTTCTGAACTTTATCAGCAATACTGCAAACAACAATAGTTCGTGACTCTTATGAAGATGTGACGTGCTGTAAGACTATAGTGTGGACTTGTTAATGTCTTTTTATGGCACATTTATGTTGTAAATGGGTAATCTCGGTATGGACTCCATTACCAGTTAATAGAATATACATATAAATTATCATTAGTATTTTGGATGGTAAGCTAGTAAATGTTGAACTATCAGGAACTTTTATAGTATAAAACTAATGAGATTCTTCCGAATGCGGATAAGCACACAGTAAAAGGACATATTATACCATACGTACTTATATACGTTAAACATTAAATAATTAATAAATCCAAATAGTTATTTCCTGGTAAATTATTTGACATACATTCAAAATTGAATATGTAATAAAAAAACAAATAGTCATTACATTTGGTCAATAATTCAGATGGGTAGTGTATATTGAGGATTATTAAAATTTATCTTCTAATTCAAATGAAAATGGTGAGCTAAATCAAACCATGAGTAACTGTTTATCGAGTAGCTATCGACTGTCATCTTAGGTATAGTTCATTATATGAATTAAACTACGCAGTTAATCTAGAAAAAAATCTATCTCAGTGATTGACAATACTTTGTTATATTTTTTCTGATGTTTTCATTATTTCAATTGACATGACAAAGGAATAATTAAAGCGATAGTAAAATAGCAAGCAAACAGTCAGACATAAGACGATCCACAAGGTTTTTCTGAACACCGTAATTGACCTATTAATATTTTTGCAGACAAGCATCAAAGGAAATAACTTCTGTTAATATCATAACAGAATAAAATGATATCTGATGTATGTGCAGCGTTCAAAGCAGAATGTGTTTCTGTCATCATGTGGTATTTAAATGAAATGTCATAGTTGATGAGTAATTAAAGTAAAATACAAAACATTTCAAGGACACATCCTTGTATTGAGGAAATACCTGACAGCGGTCTTGAACTTACTATTTTTAGTATTCCTTTGATAAACCAATTAACATTTCTGTTAATGTCATTTGTTTATATCAGAGATAAAGCCACACTTTTTATATGTTTAGTCTTACGAAACTTTTCTTGAAAAAAAAAACGAGTACAGTAGGTCGAAATAAAAATGAAAAAGAATCCAATTACAATCGACTTTCAAAACCATTTTGCACAAGTTCTGAGTGAAATTGTCATTTATCTAAGAAATTCACTCACATTTGTTGGTTTAAGTAATAAAATATAAGAAAACCTCTTCTGGAAACTTGATTCTGTAGGCAGCTCCCTCTAGCACCATTATTTCAATGTATTGACTAAATCAATATATCTTTGACGTCTATCATAACATTCAAATGGTCACTGACGAAATTCACTTACTTAATTCTGTTATAAGCCGTTTATTACCGAGAAAATCTTCTTCGTATTACATAAGTAGTCTATTGACACCGTTAAGAAAGGCTTCTGGCTATATTGTCATGAAATCAGAACATATTACACCATATGGCATTCTGTTTTATCGTGTCTCTGAGATCTACCTTAATTTGAACATAAGGCTTGCATTACTACTTTACATCTCTTTTATATACTTAACAATGGGCAAATTTGGAAACATAAGCCCATCAGATATAGTATGAATTGATGTATTACCAAGATTTTGTAAATATATTCACATTAAATAGCAATGCCATTTACATGATATTTTTATGATTGGTTTTGTTCGTCATTTTGCTTCATATCACTCTTCATAAAATTCAATTTAAATAACACGACAAAAGACTAGCTGAGGCGTGTAGTTCAATGCATCATGCGCACAACAAATGGAGATGAACATATAAAACATTGGCTATTAGCTTTCAACATTTTTTTCTTTAGTTGACTCATTTAGGTTTCGTCTATTCACCAGAAGCTTTTGTATTAATAAACTTCACAGACGTTAAATGCAACCAAGGAACGTTAGATTTTTCTCAAAGCAGAATAACATTCATTGCTCTTTCATTCTTTACAAAGGATGTGATAGTTGGTTTTTATCTTAAGTTAGATACAAAAGAAATTCAAGGGCATACCTGACAACAGTCTTGCAATTACTATTTATAGTATATTTTTGATGGGTCAATAAAACATTTCTGTCAATTGTATTTGTTTGTATTAGAAATAAACAATAAGTGATAGGTTGACAGAGAAAAATACAATAACACGACCCTTACCAACAACATTGCATGCAACACGTTTACCTTGTTATAGCAACAAGTTGAAAGTATTAAAACCTCTTTGCTAATCACCTTAATCAAACAGTCAATTAAGTACAGCCACAAACATCAAAACACATATGAAGTAACAGTTCATTCATTATATGTAGTATTAGTTTGCACGTGATGTTTTGTTTCATTTTAAAATTTACTTTGTACCACACATTTAAGTCTTTGTAAAATATTTAACGATTTAGTATCTTTTCCTTCTAATGCACAACACTTAGAGATTCCCCCCCAGTTTTTCCATACTATAAATGTCACTAGGTTTAATAGGGTTTCGTGTTTAAAGTGATTTATGTTGCAATGGTTTTGTAAAATTCGCATTCGACTGACAAATGATCAACAAATGAAATTTTGTGATGGACACAATTGCATTATGCAGCGGTCTCCTTGTGCTGTCTTTAATTGGATGACAGTAAATTTCGCCAGTTTCCTGAAATTAGTGAAATTATATTTAATATTAGCAATCACAAATCCTATTATGACGACTTAAATATAATTTCTGATAAACTATTAACTATAATTAGAATTATACATTTTTGCATATTTTTGATATTTTGCATTCATCGTTATATGGTCTAAGTTCTGTTTGAACTTGATCGATTGAAATGTTCTTTAAACTTATTTAATTGTGCGACGTGCATGTACTTAATATACTATATTTAAACCATAATGGTACCGTATTAAAAAATTTTGAATCGATCAAACATCAATATTATAAATGCATCAAGACTTCCTTGACTGAAAGATTTAGGGGAAAAAAATCTATTTACGTCATTTTTCAAGTCGACCTCGCTCCATTCTCACTAGTAACTTAGAAGAACTGTATGACAGATAATGTTAAGAGTGCATCTATTTTAAAGCTGAGTAAACACACAAGGGGGTATCTTAACAAGTTATGGAGTACTCTTGAAAAACCGAGAATATAACCTTATATGCATTATTTGTTTGTTACTTTCAATTCAAAGATTCCAGGATAAATACAAATTTTATCTGATCAAATATTAGTTTTTGATCATTTTTTACGTAAACACACTTCGTTTCACAATCAATAACCATTGTTTCAGACTTGAAGTTGCTGTCAATACCAACAAATATTAAATTTGTTTCAATATTCCTTTTGTTCTAGATGTTTTGTTTATTAAATTTAAGGTATGGAATCCACGAGTTTTATCATTAAAGTCTTTAGAAAATTGATATTGAAATTAAGTAATGACGTGCTTATGAATTCAAAAGCTTAGATTTTGTAATAAGTACACATTAAACTAGTATAAGTTAAATATATACAGCTAGTCTATTCTAATTTTGCTACGGCGATTATGTCCTATGAATGTAATTTTGTTAATTTTGCAAGATAATTTATAGTTTCCAATATGAATATGTATTATGCAAACTTTACAAACTGGTATACATTTTGGTATACCTATTTCAACTTCATTTCAATAACCACATATATAATTGTATATTAAAGTAAAACATTACCAAAACCTACATAAAACAAGGACCGATTATATTTTTTTAGAATTAGAGTACACATATTTTCTTATGCTATTTATAGTGTGTATGCCTACAAGCATACAAAAACTTTTTAAACCCTCAAGTTTGTATTTATCGTTGCTGAGCCATCATGATTCGCATCATTTAGGCGTTCTATTGTCGATTTCTTTCGCGTGTGCGTACTTGTTGTCTGGGTAAGCTTTTATTGCGAAAGTGAATATACAAAAACATGGTTCATGATGACTAATATGAGAACCAGCTACTATAAAACGAAGTTCAGGAATATATAACACCAGCCTCATGATACTATTTATTACGGTTATTTAATTTCTGACTTTAATATAAAAGACTATGGATTAATAAGATTATAAATTATCATTTTCTGTGTCGTTTGAAATATTTCTAGGTATCCAATTTGTACTAAAGTATAAAATAAATACAATGCACTGTATAGCATGACTTGTTGATTTACGAATTCCGAAACGTCAGCTAGGAAGAAAGATATATTTTACTAGCAGATAAAATGACAATATTAGCATATAATTTATACGAGAAGTGCATTAGGTGTTGCAAAAGAGATAAGTTTGATTGATCATTGTAAATGCCTTTGTCTAAGTATAACAAAACATTCGTGATAAAGATATTTGAAAAGAAGAAACAACGTATGTATACTGTCATAATTTGTGTGATACAATAGAGATACAGCATGCAATACTATAAAACAACGCATTTCATATTCTGAATTAGATACACTGCGATCTTTCTTACAAACCAAATACTTAATTTGAAAATAATACCACTTTCCTTGCATGACTGTAACGTGCAAGATCTAATAATACCCAATCCTTTATATTTTTAATGATAGTAAATATATTCTAAGTGATAAAAAACCTGAATATGGCGATTGTTTGGTTTATTAAGATTGTTGAATTCATAAAGGTTCAAACAAAACTAGGAGTTTACAAAGGTTACAAAGATGTGACATGCAATGTTTGTACAGCCATTTCAAGCGTGAATAATCGAGCATTGCGCTGCAAGTGCCAAATGAAATGTTTACCCTGTGGAAGCATGTTAGATAATAAAATACGCGTTATCATTTGAACATGTTGACATGCTTGCTACAAAAAATGACATAATGTTTGATATTTGTAAAAGAGATACATTTTAAGTAGTTGTTAGTGTCAAGAAGTATCTGTTGAATCGTTTTAAATCAAGTCATATAAGAGAGTGCCACAAAAAATAATTTTGTATAAAGAATATTGACAAAATTAACCAAACGCATATAAGATGTAATAAACATATATAGTCCTTTATTATACATGCAAATAAAATATACTTTATACGATAATAAAATAAAACAAAGAAACATGTATGAAAGTATGAACATGTATGGCTTAACTTGTGATTCTTCAGTGGACCTTTTATGATTCAAATTTAGAGAATAGAGCGCTTAAATCCATATACCGATGCTTTTAGTTTCAGAATTAACACCGTTGCAATGCACAATAAAAATAGTATTGTCGCATACCAACATCGATGGTTGGTAAACTTCCTTCCTATTGTCAATGATAAGGATAGTAATATAAAACCAAATCAATCAAGCATGCTCATGGAAAGTTCAATTTCACTTTGGTTACATTATTCATTGTTAGACTCACCACGTTCTTATATGTTATAGATTACTAGCCCCGTGCTTCAAATTATATGCTTTCATCCAAGAATGTTTTATTTTGGACTGGCTGACATATTTGTGTGCATGTCTTATCGCAAAAGTCGTGCTTCATTAATATAATATTTTATATAATAAAAGTAAAATGAATAACGTCAACACATATTGACAGGTCGTTTTAAAAAGGATAATGAACTCCCAGAAAATGTTTCCTTCCGATAACTCTTATCGTAATCCCATATTTCACAAATGGCTACTGCGAATATTTGGATCATATTGTCTAATAAATCATTTAATAGTAACTCTTGTCAGTGATGTTAATATAGTTCGTGCTTGGAATACTATGAGTGTATTCAAGAGGTCATCTTTGTATCTAAAACAATGATTAATTGAATACATCACTCAACAAACGTCTCTTTGGTGTTATAAAACACGATAGCTTTCATTTTGATTATGACCGCCAGTTCGTAAATTCATTTACAATAATCTTCAACAGTTAATGTGGGCTTTCGATCACTAAACTTTGCTTACAAACTTAAACAAGTTTGCGGTTTTATATAATATATCATTGTAGGTATCAAGTGTATTGAATAGATGTTTCACATCATCTTTATAAATGTTTAATTGCCTTGTTGTTTACATTATCTGAACAAAGATATGAGTTATATTACTATGTAGATTCTTCAATCAATTCATGTGAGACTAATTGATATAAAGATATCAACCTGACATAAGATCAAACAACTATCAGAATGAAATATGGGAATTAATTGATTTAGCAGTTTCTGTTATCAATTAATGTTTCCGACATATTGTAGACGCGCAATGTTATACTCGTAAAAGATACACACTGAAACAATTAATAGTTGTTTCTGTTGCTATTAAATAGCATTGATGCAATGCAATCTATACTATTAAATTTGCGAGTTTCCTGTTTTGTGGAAGAAACTGCGCAGCTTTGAATACATCTTTTGTTTGTCGCTGGAGCACCTATATACCGGCATATAAAGTTGACAATTCTTTTTTGACAAAGCCTCTTGATATCTGCAAAAACTGCCAAAAATAAACAAAAATAGTGAGTTTTTTTTGTCTAAAAATAGTTCTAGATAAAACTAAAAATAGACACGTCAAACCGGAAAATCGAGTTTGATTCTCGACGTGAAGTAAAATATTTCTGATCTTTACTGAATCTAATGTAATGCCTCTGTCACATGACTTTAACTGCTGTATTATCATGGGGAATCACCCAGAATACGTGCAACCTTCTTGCCATTTTTTTAAATATTCACCAAGCATACGTTATTTGTTTTCGAAATAATACCCATAAACGGCATACTCACCCAATTCTTATATTTTACATTATGCAGAATAAAACACTTCACGTACTTCACATTTAATTTCGAGAGATACCGCGATCTGTCTGTGCAATTTACAAGAACGGTGATAAATTGTTAGTTACAATAATTAGATTCTTATAGAAATTACTGCACCACAAAGTATCACTTGAGAGCTATCACAGACATAGGTAAAAATTTATACGTGTCTGGTCACGCTATCTACCAAAGGTACGCTGACCGCTTCAAAGGGAGCTACGAAGCGGTGTAATATGGGAGAACATATTCTCGGTCCATTTTTTCACAAGCAAGCTCAATATGTACCAATGAGCCCTGAGAAGCTTGCTGATGTTTTCTATACGCTGACCCAACGGTCTGTAATGATTGGACACAGTTGTTAGACAGATCAATATTATTCATGTAATTATTTCAGGTTTCATGTTGAAAGGGATTAAATATCGAGAATTCACTTTTGAAATGAAAAAAAAAAGCTCGGGTGACCAAGTTTCATAACTCCATGCTACATTTTCACAGTGTTCAGTCCTTTTAGAACTTGCCAAATCCAGATTAAACTTATACTTGCAAAATCATATCTCCGATACTACAAAATTATCAATTTCAAACTTCCTACAAATATTTTGCAATCTCTTATGATCAAGGTTCATATGGCTTTTAAACATGCCTGTTTCGAGGAACAGTTTCGAGAACTGTCATTACCTAAAGCCCGTGCTTGCACGGGCTCCCATCTAGTATGGTGTATGCTTCTTATGCTAGTATACAATATCGTTTGCATTGTAAACTAATTTTTAACCAAGCATACATTAATGTATTTACATATTTGTACATCAATACAAAATTGTCTTATTGTACGATTATATTGAACTGTCCGATTGCATAAATTAAAACGTCACAATACACGGTATATTTAATACTTGGTTAATTTCGGTAGTTCACGTAGAGCGTAATGTCAGCACATAACACTTATGTATTATATCTTATTTGCAATACGTATCGTAGTTGTGCGGCCGAGTGGGGAGACCTGTCAGACTACAAATCTTTTAATTGTGGGTTCGAATCCCGACAGAATTTTTTTTTTATATCTTTTTTCTTATTTAAATCATGGGCGGATTGCGTAAAACTCATTGTCCTCCGTGCATCATGAAACTTGTTGAAGCCTTTGTTATAAATTTGGTGGCATCTCTTTAAGTGATGATAACAGTAGCACAACCGACACATTCAGTAAAATTGAGTGAGTTTTACATTGTTTGTTTTGAAATGTTTTATTTCTATGTTCAAAAATTTACTGAATAAAATAAATGTAAAAAAAAAACGAAGAACAAAAAAATGGCATATTTAGCTCCAGAGTCATTGCACTTTAACCGTACGACCATTCAGCCAGATGAGATATCGACACTAAATTAACCTACACTCTGTAATTTTTACTGCAAATTTCTATTTATAGAACGCGGAAAATAATATATACAGTGTGCGATAACCATGATATTATGCAATCGGACAGTTCAATATAATCGTACGATAGGTACATGCTTCTCGTTTGTTCATATTTAATGTTTATTTTTGATATTTTTCTTACTTTCAGAATATATTTGCTGACTACTTTTTTCTTGTATGCTGCGGTATTCAGTTAACATACTGAACTTGCTATAATTTGATAAAATGATGCATTTGTCACGACGTGTGGTAGCATTGATCTGATGAATTGGCATGTCACGTATCATGGTGCCTGATATAATTTATTATTACTTCCTAAGTGTTGTATAATTGAAAATATTGCAAAACATCATTTCAATCTCAAGCGTTTATTGTCTTGTTACGTAATATTAGGGCGTATGCAACTTATTTATTAGAAGCACGAGCAATATGTCATTTAAACGATGGATTTTATTTTTATATGTAAGAAGGCGGACGATATTTTAATTTCCATTTTTACTTTGCATCTGCGCCATTATTTCAAAACAATATACATGCATTGTTTATTGATATAATCAGCACAAGCGCTTAAATTGTAAATGTATGCTTCATCAACACAAAAATTTTTTTTTTAGATTGAACTTGTACTGGGGTAGACTAGTGATATATTTGTGCATTTAGTATAAATTTAGTACGAGAATATATCCAGAAAAAAATATTTTGAAATTCAAAGAAAATTCTTCTAGAGTAAGAATGTTTATAATTTATAATGTATATAAAACGTTTCAACATTTCCAAAGAAATGTCGCCAAGTAATTACCTAAACATTCACGAAATAAGAAAAACAACATGGCTCGCTACGTGATTTTGTTTGTCTCGTATAACCGCTGCAAATACATGACTTAAAGCAAATTGTTCAGTCAGACGAAGTTTAATTAACGAGTTTTTTATTCTGAAAGCTATGTCTACCTATGATCTAATGATGTCTGTTGATTCATGCATTACAGTTCGATGCTATTTTTAAGGGAGATAAAAACAGTTTGCTAAAACTTAGAAGTAACAATTGAACACATCAAATTCTAAAAAAAGAAGTGGAATCAAACTCCATTGTAACTTTTTGGAGCACCTATCAAAGCGAAGAGATTAAAAGCCTTATTTAGGAATATAATACATTGTTTGAGTTGCTGTTATGATTTGAAATAGCATATCACAAATGCGTTTATAAAGTGACAACCTCTTACTAAAGTACCATCAACTGTGCTCGTGACAAGACAACGTCAAACATATTTAATGACCCTATAATAATGTTCGTGATAAGCCTCTTTGATTAGCCATTTGAGATAGTTTTATGATTTAATCTTGAACAGTATTGTTGCATTATGCATAAAATGAAACGGAAACGAACACTATGTTTGTAATTACTTTAGGTGATTTAATTTTATAGTTAGAAACATAACTATTAGCAATAGGTTAATCAGAACCAGAAATACTCGACTAGACATATTAATTAAAACCTACGTGCACGTATATTTTTTCTCGTTGCCATATAAATATTACAAAAACTATGCTTAATAAGTAGAACAAAATAAAAATTAGTATACATAATCAAAGTACTGAAAGTACTGTTGGAAGGAATTTTTGAAGGATTTTATCATTTTTAGAGGTCAATGATACTATCTCGATATCCATCATTTTCTCTTAATCATTCATAGTCAACTGTGTTTCATATTTCTTTTTACATGTCCATTATTATACAGGCTTGTCATTTAGGCAAACTATAGAGACTAAACAAGATACAATTGTACAACTGCAACACGTAAATTAATATACCTAAGTTATGTGGAAGACAACATTTAGAATCAGCACTCTTCTAAAAAAATTGAAAAGTAAATCCTTCCAAAGAATGGACTAATTTTACAAAATAACATTGTATGGTTTGTGTTTTGTCAAAACTAAATGTTTCTCAAATATTTTATACAGCTCGAATCATACTAATTTATTCGAAACAGTACGTTGATGTTCGTTTACATTTGCTTCTCAATATAACATCATACTCTAAATACAAATAAACGTACCACAAAATAATTGTTGAAAATAGTAGCATCATGGTTACAGCATTATTTATTCGATAACTAACACGTCATATTGAGAGAGGAGTTCTGGAGTCGATAATCGTTGAATGCATTCAAGTTTAATTATGAAACATGCGGAAGACGTTGATACAAAAAATACTGTAAGCATGTAAATCATATTATGCTTCCCGTAGTGTATCGTGTATGTAAACAACATGATTTAAGGTCGATGCCAGACGCAAAACAAGTTTGTAATGCATTCATAATGGGTCAAAATGTTAAAACAAACTTGCGTTAGAAAACATAATCACAATAAACAAACAACGTAAGTTGATGTATATAAAGTGCGAGCTTTGTTCAAAGATAAATAATTAGTTAAGTGTGAGCCATGTAGTAGCAATACGTTTATTAGACTTTAATTTGGCCCTAATAAGCTATAAAGGACGATCTGTTACATACTGTATAAAAGTGTCGATTTGGCCAATGAACCTAATGGGAGCCGTTTGATGCCATAGATGCATAATGATTTTGACATCATGTTAGTTAATGAAAACAAACCAAAGCACGGCCCCAGAATTCATTAAGTAACAATTGTTACGCTATTTCATAAAGGTTATTTGGATATGACTAAACAGTATTAAGATTTGACAACACTCCATATACGTGACATCCTGATATGATTGCCAAAAACTCATTTATAGTGGCATGCTATTTGTAGTCGTCTAATTCATTCTCAGCTGTATCGTTGTCTTTTCCATTTGATTTCTGTGTATTTGACCCATTTGGTAAGTGCATTAACTTCTTCAGACAATGAACAGAACTCATTATGTGAAGAACATAATTTGCTTTCCGGTCATTAGATTTCTCATTTCCGTTTGCTAGTGTTCAATGTACATAAAATGTATTCAAAGATTTTTCCTGGAGTATTCCTAAATTGACACACCGATGGCGTTTGGAAGTGTTCATGTCTTTAACAGACAACTTGTACATCACAATCAAAATGCTTTTGATAAAATGAGTACATGCTTAAACAAAACAATGCCTATAATTATCATTATACAATTACGAATAATTCAGGTGTTCAGGTACTCTTTCAAAGATTTCAACTTAAACATCAACTTTTTCTGAAACTATCAAAATTGTTTAAAAACTTTTTTAATCAGAAACTGTTTCGATAATGACAGTCTTAGTGCAAATTGACATAAAACTACTTATGATGGTATGACTTTTTGTGACTTTTATTGTATATGTCCTGCAATCTAAAGGTCAGTTTGTTTTAAAATATTAAGACTTAATTTTTACACAATTACAGACACAGATTGGTATTTCGAAAAATCTTAACCAAATCTTTGGACAAGTACCTTAAATCATCAATGGCGGCAATAGCTGTCACAGTTGTAAGTGCATTGAGTGTACTTTCTACCATCAGTTTTATACGAAAACGGAGAAACTCATGCGATCACACGTCTTCTTCATAATGTACTTACTTTTTCAAGTTTAGGTTCGTTTGGTAGAAACTTCCATGTTTCATTCAATGCAAAACCGTTATGTGCGATTATTGGAATAAATTAATTTAACAGACAAAATTAATATCATAGATAAGCTATTAGGTGTGGTAATTGATATAATGTAATTCCGTTTTGTACTAAACATATACCGTTTATATTCTTAAAATAAAATGTTCAATCTGAGAAAAAAACGAATTTTAAACAGCGTTCAGTCAGGTATATGTGCTAGCATTTTTATTTACAAGAAACAATAAATTCAAAATTCCAATAGCTACAGATTTCAGTTTAGATAAATTTGGTACATTTAAAATACTTTTTATTGCATTTTTATACGATACTGGACTTTCAATATCAGTCTTTAAAATCCATTGCTTTTATTATTGATATTAAATATTGAAGCGGCGGTCGTGACGTAGTGGTTAGCACGTCTGACTTCGAATCCGGAGATCGCGGGTTCGAAACCTGGTCGCGGCTGGTCATACCCTATACCTGAGTTGTCGGCCTCGTGGTAGGGTAAGTTAGTACTGGTGATAGAAAAAGTGTCCAGGAAACCTATAGTAGGAAGAGCTGGCCGTCGTGTATATGACCTATATATGTGTTGAATGCGACGTTAAAAAAATATATTGAACCTTTCCTACGATGTTCGACATATCTTTGTTTTGTTATTACGATACTTTTATCACAGAAGGTTTTGACAAGTTGACATTCTCAATTATGTGAATAAGTAAAGCAATTTAGAAACAGGAAATGACACAGCCTTGCCTTCCTTTTACATAATACTACACAGTAATATTGTATTACTAAATATAGAGATAATAACTCTTTCCTTTTACCACTTTTGTATGCCGAATAACATAGCAACAACATCATTTGTTACTAATGTTTCTCTCTGATAGATTTTGGAGGATTCGTAATAATGCAAACAGGAGCATTTATATGTAAAATTTGCTAACTTAATGTTTACAAAGCGTGTGTCTCACTAGATCTAATAATTGAAAATAAAACTATTTTTAGAACTATCTCAATGGGTATCTTAAAACCACTGTCAGAGAATTTATTTTGCGGGTACAAACTTGTTACAAACTTAAAGAACTAAGTCAATAAGTCTTCAAAAAGATTTTACTTCAGTTAAATTCACACAAATCTAATAAAACCAGTTTGTAGAAGCACATTATTTTCGCTGTTAATTTTATCTAATTACAACTTAATTTTTGTGGCATTTAATTTTGAATTTTGGATTGGAATTAAAATAAACAAACGTTATTCCTTTGGGTAGTAACAAAACACACTATTAAGCTCTTTACAGCTGTTATAATTTATCATTTAATACATTTAATTTCTCTTGAGATCTTCTGGTTTATTTATCGGGAAACAGTTTTTACAATTTAAAACGTAATTTGTGCGACTTTGTCATTTTTTCACACAGCAATCAAACAAAAAGAACGTCCTTTGTGTATTATACAGATGATTATTATGAATTCCGTATCTCATAATTTTACTCTACTCTGTAAATTACGATCTCCAAAAGCTTAATGTCAGTTAAAAATAATTGTGTGCTGTAAAGGATTATGTTTACATTTGAAGAAAAATGAATTTAATTTCTTTCCTTTGCTGATGTATAGGAAGTATGAGTTTTTGAGTGAAGATCTTTTTTAAAAAATACATGTATATTATGTCTCAAATGTAGCTTTCAGTAGCACTCTTATATTCGGAATTTTAGCACTCAGGTACTTGTTTCTGCTGTCTGTTTCTGGTATGTTTCAACATAAAATTTAAAAATCTATAACTATTTCCAAATTATAATTACTGGCTGTGTAGACGGTCTCTGTATTTGACTGTTGCAGAGCCCGATATGCTGTTTACGCTCATTTCTTAAAATCAACTCACTCTTAGGTATTTTTCAAACAATGTCATTATAACTATATAATAACTAACAAGAAACCTAATTATCTGAACGGTTCTAGCTATTATTGACTTTTTGTTGTGAAACTTTTCTTATCGTTGTATAATTATTGTACATAACATGTTAAAAAAATTTATGTTCACAGCATGATATAAGAGGTTTGGTGCCAGACATTAGATGAATCAGATTCTGGCACGCCTTATATGATCACCGAAGAGACATTAGTCATAACATGGACGTTGTTTACATTATTAACAACAGTAGCATGGTCTTGTCCATTTAATTGTCTTGTTTTTGACCTTTTTGGTTGGTGCATTTCTTTTAAAGTCAATGTTCAGAACTCACCCTGCGAAACAAAACATCTTTCACTTTCCGGTCATTAGGTTTCCCATTTCCGTTGTTGTTGTTCAATGTACATAACATGTACAAAGCTTTTTCTAGTAATGAGTGCTCTTATATTGACCGATTATGATATGTAACAGTGAATGTTTCCAACTATAGTTATGTGTAAAACACGTGTCCTCTATTTGTCATTGCTTTTAGTAGCGCACATGCTCTATAACACAATATACGTAAACGTTGCTGCAGTAGTCATTTAATGCGTGAGTGCTTGAACATAGAGATCTTTTTTATGAATACATATCATAATTTTTTTAAATTCATTGTAAAATCTTTTTTATCTATTTATTTATTTATTGGTGTTGACGCCGTATCCACACAATTTAGGTCATTTCACGGCGTCCAGCGCGCCTAACCTAGCTTTCCTGGACCATTGTCTATAACCAGTACTCACCTACCCTTCCACAAGGCCGGACACTTCTTCATATTATCTAATCAATGGAGGAAAATCGACATTATTGTCAAATTTTCATGGAAGGGTATAACCTCCCCGGGTGGGATTCGAACTCGCACCCCCTCGGGCACGAGTATCAAATCGCGGCGATTTAAGATTATACAAACTGTTAATTTAATAATAGGGTTACGTATGTATGACAAATATAATGATTGTAATAATCATAATAAACAAGCATTTATCCATTGATTTTTTTCTAGCATGAATAACAGTCTTAGTTTCATTGACTGCAATTTCGTCCAAGTTTTAAGTGCATACGTCTGATTATTCTACTATCAGTAAAAGTCATTGACAAAACATCTCGTGCAAAAACTATTGAACAGTTTCCAAGACATCAGACATTGAAGTTTTCCTTCGATAATTTCAATTATACTTCAATTAGGAATCAGTGACTAATGACGATGCACTATCTAACTTCAACATGCTTAACTGATTTACGTCTAAGGTTTATACTATAACGGTGAAAAACGGAATTTTGCAATAACACGTCTTGTTCACAGTGTACTAACTATTTCAAGTTAAAGTTCGTTTGGTAGAAACATTAATGTTATAATAGAAAGTTTAGTGAGAATATTGTAATACATCAATTTACTCAACATGTGACAAACTTGATATCATAGAAAAGCTATTACGAGCTTTAATTGATAATGGTATTTGCCGTCTTGCACCAAACATGAACTCTTCATTTCTGGTAAATAGAATTAATCATTAAAACCATATGCATGCACGAACCAGGCATTTCAAAACCAAAAGTCGTTATGAGATTAATGAAATCACAGGAAAAACAATTGTGATTAAGTATAAACAACAGTACAATAAGCAACCTGACTATATAATAAACCACTCTCTCATTTTACGTGATTGTATGACAATTGTTATCAGTATTCAGTCAGGTATTTACGTGTTTGCATTTTGAAAATTCCATCGGTTTCAGTTTTTTTACTAGATGAATACATTATATATCAAACGTATAATATATCTTGTTAATTTACTAGTTACTGGAATTCCAATATCAGTCTTCAAAACACATGTTTTTATCAAGGTATAAAATGTGAAACTTTTTCTACCATGTTCGACGTATCTTTGTTTTTATACGTAAAATTTATCACAGGAGTTTAAATTGATAACCTGAATTATGTGGATTGAGAATGCTTTTCGGAAACAGGAAATGACACCGCCTTTCCTTCCCTTTACATAATACTAAACAATATTAAAGTATGACTAGATATAGGGTAATAACATCTTATTCTTGCCACTTTCGGATGTCAAATAATAAAACAAAATGTTTACTATTTTCTTAAGAAAATTTATACGTACGAAATTTGGGACAGTTTGTAATGGTGCAAACTTGGTCGTCTAAATGTAAGACAAGCATACTTTTGTCTTACATTCTACCATTGAGCTATTCTCAATCTTCGAAAACATATTAACAAACTTTGTTGAATAATGAATATGCAATTACGCATCATTTAATCATAAAAGTCTAAAAATATTTTGGGAAAATAAATAATGCTTTATAATATTAAATGATTAGTTATTCTATTAATTTCACAAACATATCATGTTCATTATATTATGTAGATTCTATGTATTTAATATACATATGAAATATGTTATTGCCTTATAATAACTACCATTTAAATGACCAAAGGCTAGACGATAGCTAATAAACATATATTTTAACAAATTATGTTTTATGCAAATACAATATCGGCATCTAAATAACTGCACATTTGTTTACTTACCAGTTACTTACCGCGACATGGGTAACAGATATTCTACAATGAAATTACACTCCCCTCGCAGCTCAGTGAATACATTACATTCACCCGCTGCCTGTATTATATTTGTACTTAAATGTTTTGTAAGATCATGTGCCTTTGTTGTACAAATCTTCAATAAAAACATCTGTTCTGTTATGTTCTTAAAACTAGTCGATTTATGATATTGACCTTTACTATGAACCTTTGAACGACCAATGAAAGTTGACCAAATTCCAATTTAGCTGAAAAACTTTATACGCATTTTCATTGGTTGAACGGGTAAACAATGCCTTATATGGTATGATCATACTAGTGACGAATGCAACCTCGTATAACGTCATATAAAGCGTGGCTACACTTTGTATTTAAGTTCAAAAAGTTGCTCTATGCTTACAGTTAAAAGATCAGAGATGCACGTTCAAAAAGACCAATGTTTACTTTCATTTTTGTTAATTTTCCATTATCTAACTAATGCAAAACTGTCAAACATCTTTGCATTTCGACATTTTGCAATTACAGGCGTGAGAAATTTTTGCATCTGTTTTTAAAAACCACGTGACATATATGCGATTTAAATGTTTATGTCTCTGTCTAAAAATAGAAATATCAGTTTGCACGTAGTATTTTAGCAGAGGTAGAAAGTGAACGAGTACGAGTGAATCTTTCGAACCGATGCAATAGAGAGTACAATGAAACAAAAATAAAACATTATTGAAAAGAAACTACAGATGTTGTAAACCTAAATAACAAGTATCATATAATTGTAATAAAACAGTTGGCAGAAGAACACTGTGTTCGCTATTTCACCTCTGCAACTTAACTTTAGTATCATTAAAGTTTGAATTTCGACGCGGAACGAAATAAAGAAGAACTATTCCCGTTGAGTTGTTAAAAACATTCAACAATAATTACAGTAAAAATATAACAGTTGTGAAATTTATCATTACATGCATTTAATTTCTCTCGAAATATTCTTGTTTATTTAGCAGTAATCAGTTTTTAAAATCGAAAACGTTATTCAGCAATTTTGGGTTTTTCACGCAGCAATCGACAAAATATCGGTCGTCCGTGTTTTATACAAATCATTATTATAAATCCCGTAACTCATAATTCACATTTCTCTGTTAGTAACAGTCTTCCAATGCGCTTCCAAGTCACTTAAAACAATTGTGTTGAATAAGATTTTTTTAAATTAGAGCATTGACAAATTAATTTGTTTTTTTTCTTTTCTTAATTTGATATTTTTGTTACGAATTTTTGAAAAAAACATATTACGTTTATGTTTCAAATTTAAACAAATTTACATGGCCACAAATAAAAACATTCCAAGAAATATTTGATATTTACAAAGACAGTTTCACCAAACAAAACAAGTGATTCGATTTTAGCTTTCAGTTGCACTTTCACTTTTAGGATGTACTGGTGATAAACCAAACAAATTTACTCAGATCGTACCTCTCAGGTTCTTCTGTCGTATTTTTGTTTGTTGAGTTATTTTCATAACAAAAAATTAAAATATCAGAAAATCTGTTAGCTATTTTAATGTGTAGACGGTGTTTTGACTGTTGCTGATTTTTTTTATATGTTTTCATGCTCCCTTTTAAAAGTATATTTACTATCGGAGATTTTTAAGACACTTCTTTATTTATTAAACGATACTTACTTGTTTGAAAGATACTAGCCATTATTGAACTTACTAGACAAATATATATTTCTTATTACAAAACATTACAAAACGCGTTAAATTTTAGTTTAAATTTACAGCATGTTTAAGAAGTTAGGTGCCAGACGTTAAACAAGTAATCGAATTGAAATTGCATAAAATTTTAATATCTAAAACAGTACACCTCTGCTGGATACCAAGCCATATTGGTATACAAGGAAATGAAAAAGTTAATATTTTAGCCAAAGAATCTTTAAACCTTCAACCAGTGGATATCAAATTGCCAAGCAGTGACTTCAAATGTTCAATAAACACGTTAATTAAATCAAAATGGCAAACATTGTGGAACAATGCAATTACGAGACATAAAGCCAACCCTTAATTCATCTTCGTCAATTATATTTTCTAATCGCAGAGATCAAATAGTAATTTCGCGATGTAGAATTGGTCATACTAGATTAATACATTCATACCTTCTCAAAGAGAAGAAGCACCTAAATGCATACCATGTGACGAGCATTTCAATGTAAAACACGTAGAGATCAAATAGTAATTTCGCGATGTAGAATTGGTCATACTAGATTAACACATTCATACCTTCTCAAAAGAGAAGAAGCACCTAAATGCATACCATGTGACGAGCATTTCAATGTAAAACACGTTCTCCTTGACTGTCAGGATCTTAAATACATTCGTGACAAACATTTTAAAGTAAACTCACTTAAAGAACTTTTTGAATCTGTACCATCATATGCTATACTTAACTTTTTGAAAGAAATAAATGTTTATAATAAGATATAGAGTTTTACATCATTAATATAGTTTGAATTAAAAGTCATTTCAAAACTTGATGACAAATGATAATGCATCGTAGAGCTTTGCATGTAAACTACTGTTTTCCTAACTCAAAGATAAGATCAATGTGTTAAGAAGTCGTGTAAAGCTGCAAATTAACCGACGTGATTAGAGATTATCAATACTGCGAACAAACCCTATGGTTTTAAACTAATGAGTGATATAAGTGTTTGATTACATTGAACAGTAATGTGTTTCAGTCATTAACGTTCAACATGACCTTCCTTGTGAAAACAAAACCATATGATTGCACATGTTACATGATGGGATATATTTAAAGAGTGTACATAGTCTAATTGTATTCATAGAGGGAAAATGGCTATATGGAAACTAAACTACATGTGTTAGAAACAAACCGGTACTTTGCAAGAACACACTATGTTAATAGTGAAGTTTGTGTCTACATAATAATAAACAAAGTGCATATATAATGTCATGTTCTGTTAACTAACATTTGAAACAACGTCACTGGTTCCAAGTTAAGGCTAGAGTTATGTTTAAAGTCTTGGTTCTGGTCTTTCGTGTCGTCACAGGAACCACTTCAATATATATCAAGGAAATGTATGTTAATAAGAACACAAGTCGATATAGATTGCGATCACAGAGCGATATCAACTTCAATATTCCCAGACGGCGAACAAAACTTGCAGACCGGTTCTTAGCTGTAGTTGATGGTAAACTGTGAATTGACCTTCCAGGCTGTCTTAAACACATTCAATGTTAAGCCACATTTAGAACTCAACTCAAAACACATTTGTTTCACCAGTTTCATACATGATCTGTTAATTGTGACATTTTCAATCTAATTGTGTTTAGAAACTGTGCTGACTTCATTAGAATATATGCTTATGTGTAGCATTTCTTAAATTATATTTCAACCAATTCAATATTACATATAAGCAAGAAAAGCTCTACTCTTAGAACCATAAAAATGATTGGTCTTTATAGCCGAACGGTCTTATAGTGCGTACAAAAAAACAAAACGTGTTTTGGTAAACATTAAAATGAGACAATTCATTTCAGGGGTAGGCAGTATTGAAAATAAAATTTGTGTAATTCATGTTAACAAAATTAGCATGGTAGATAAACCCCCACCACTTGGTAAATCATGCTTGTTATGGTAGAACGTTTTTCATTACACTAACAACTAAGACTCAAGTAAAACATACCACAATTATTTATTTTAAAGTCATCCTGGGCATCCCTCGTCGTGGGTTAATTCATTGTATTGTTATTATAAACAGTGGGTTTTTTTTTGTTCAAACTATAACATTGCACATTGTTCTTCTCGAATTAAGCATTTGGGACTTAAATAATGCAAAATTGTGCAATTAGCAAGAACAAATATCTTAGGAAAGAAAATTGAAATATAATAGAAACAATAGTGATGAAACAGCAAATACACATCTAAAAAGTAGTAATAAAATTGTGATAATTATAAAGTCAGAGAATTTATTGCAAACTGGGTGAAAATTGATTGCAAACGTAAAACTGTATTTACTTACACACAATGAAGTATACATCTGTTTGCTTGCCAGACTATTATGACGGACTATGTTAGATATGTTTCATATAACAGCTTAAACTATACATGTACAAATGTACTAGCACAAAAGTTGAATATTAAGTTTTACTGATATTAACTTTTTGCTATGCATTTATATTATATATGATAGGTAACTTTTAGGTTAATAGTGTACAATACCAAAACGCTTGTATTTATTTCGATAGGTTTATGTAAAAATCATTTGTATGAACTGATATGCATTTGAAATGATAAAATACTGGTAAATGGCTGTAGAATGGTGAAGTATTTGATGAAAATATCAACCACACTGTATTTACTTTGTGTATGAAGAAACAAAACAAACACTTGTAGATCATACACTGTTGTTTGGAAACACTTAACATCATCAGGTGAAACAAATTAGTGTTTAGATGTTAATAGGACATTAGATCAAACAATTGTAAATCAATTCATCATTTTCATGGTTTAATTACATACACATGAAGATGAGTAATCAATTAATTGCTATTAATTAATAATAAATAAGTATTTGCTTGTAGCATGATCTTATAATATCACCATACAATAATTCATAGATACAGTTGGCAATATGTTAATTGTATCAAACGTTTATCGATGTGTTGTTGTTCTTGTTATTAATTGATATACTTTCATTTGACTATTGGGTGCGTGCCGTAGCATAATCCATATATTAACAGTGTACTCACATGCTAGATTTATACTATTTATGTTTTTGGTTCATTGTACGTATAAGTGGAGTGCAAGCACACAATTGTACAGTTAACTCGGTTTCATCATGTAATAATTGCGTGCCACTTACTTTACTTGATCATTGACATACATGTATATCCTATATAATCTTTTATTTATATATTAGTAACTTGACATTTATCTTATATAATATATCTCGTATTATGGAATATCTGCTTTTGATGACATTTCTAGTTATATCGCCAGACACAAGTAGTTTAGTTGTCATATACTTTGTGTGGCACTTTATCTAAGCATATTAAAGGTATTGTACTTTCAATTTGATCAGTCATTTGATGCAATTTCTGACATGAATCGACACAATCATTATATAGAAGGCAAGTTCACAAAGCTTTAAACAGTTCTACGTATTTGAGTTCAGAATGTGGAAGGTAATAGCTGACCATATCACAAAATAAGGGCATTTTAAAAATGCTAAATTGCGATGAAAAAAGTTCATGAAATATTCAAAAATGAATTCTCGTTTCTGTTGGTAACACTATCCGGGCATGGTTTGGTTTATCGTTGAATATCGGGAATCTGTACGAATATTTATAATTTATTATATTTTGAAGTGCATATAATAAAAATCAAACGTGTCTATAGTCAATAAATTACATAATAAATCAATTGCATAACTATGGTTCTGTTGACCGTTTTACATTAAGTGCACGTACAAAGTTTATGACAAGGCTAAGAATTGGTAATTTTCATATTTCCATAAATAATGGAACACAAATGCAACAGGGAAACTAAGACAAAAATGCTAAATATTCCCAAAGAAATCCAATGTTTGACTGCTACAATTATTTCAATTAGACAGCAATTATAACATTGATGATAAATGACAAGACACCATAGTGCGTAGCATGCTAACTCATTACTTCTGAGTTTTTTTCTTGACACAGAGATGAAAGGAATGTGATCACATATTGTGAACACTGTACTAATTGTTTTAAGTTTAAGTTCGACAGGTATTAACAATCCTTCACAATATCAATGCAAAAACGTTATTAGACAATAGCATTATTTCAATAAACTCATTCAACTTATATGTGAAACACTTTTGTTTGTTATGTGCTATGAACGCTAATGTTTTTTTAACCCTGTACAGCGTATGAAAATAAAATATTTATTTGCACATTTAAGACATTTAGTCTATTTTAATGATGAAACAATAGTAGAAAGTGCTGAAATAACGCACATGATAATTGTTTTATGTTTCAATGAATTGTAATTGTTTACTTGAGCAGTTCGGCTCAATTTACATTTTGTAAGGTAGTTGTTTAAGTAATCTATTTGTCTAGCTATTTGACGTCAAGCAGATGCCTATTGTGTATTTTCAGTATTATCCATTTATTGTTAACTTGTTTTTACCAAATTTACCAAATACTATAAATTAGAAAACCTTATTTGTCATACATGGCAAGGCATCAACATGGTGACAACATCAACAAGCAAATATAGAGACAATCACTGACGATAATAACATCGAATATAACATCATAAATGTAATAATAATTAAAATGGTACATGCTGTTTACAAAACAACTCTTGTATAAAACTTGCTTTACATCTGCTGCTCCTTGCCCTTACCTAATATTGGATTTTACAATGTAACCTTGATACAGAATATATAGTGTATTCATGTTATAAAGTCACGTGATTTTAAGAAGTACAACAATGCTTTTCGGCAATTTTTGCACAAGGCAAAATATAAGTTGATATTAAAATAATAAAATGTTTTTAAATATTTTCTCTTTAAACTTCTACTTTGATTAAACGCCTGTTTCTATATTACATATTCAATGGCGTTGTACAAAAAGATAAATTATAAAAAATAAATAAATAAGTAAAAACCCTACACCATGAATATATACAATAACACAAAACAAAATAAAATACATTACACATGATGTTATATGGTATGATTGTGCATTTGGTTTTCATATGTCAAGTTTATAGGACCTACATTAATGTTATTTTATGATTCGATTTTATTTCTATATTTGTTTTTATTAATTTGATGTTTAAAGTTGTTGTCCTGAACAGTATAACATGATGCTACTGTTAACCGGACTTGTCCTGAACAGTGTTACATAACGCCACTGTTAACCAGACAATTCCCTAAAGTAGTCGAAACATCACCTTTAAAGGGCCCTTAATACATCCCCAAAGGAGAAGAAACATCACATTTAAAGAGACCCCTTATTTTAAGCAGTAATGCAATCATATAAAACAGTATAAAGTATGTTTTGACAGAGAGAGAAAGAGAGAGCGGCAGTCCTCTCATCCCACCTCATAATAAATTCACTTAAAACATTTACCATTGTTAAGGCATTAATTGCCACGTCAATTTTAGAATAGATCATAAAAAGTAGAGAAATAGTGAGTTTTCAATCATGTATTTAACACATCAAAAGTAGGAGGTAATTTGACATCATCTGGTAGCGTATTCCATAGCATGGGACCCACTGTACTAAAGCTTCTGTTACTGAATGTTTTTTTCTTATTTATTGGTACCACAAAAATCAGGTCTTTTCGATATTGCTCAAACAAACTTTCCCCGAAAATAGTCTAGTTTACCGCTCGACTAACATCTTGTGTAGGAAATAATATCACTTACCAGTGTCTATAAACTTGACCAAATGTTTGCTTTTAAACATATCCTTTGAGAATTGTTATGTAGATGTACTTGACAAGCGTATGTTAAATGAAGGAAACAGAAAACATAACTCTTTTGTATCTTGTCAACCCTAAGAGGATGTCCCAATTGACAAAGACTATCCTGTAATTATTTGAAACGTTTAACTACAATACGTTTAAAGCAAGTGTTTTTGATAATTTGACTACTACATTCATACCAATGCTATTAGCAATTTTAAAGTAGGAAATGATCTCGTCATACCTTTCTATTGCTTTTACTCCAAATTGAAATAATGTGAACAAATCTAGAAAAATTGTTAATTTGTCTCCACTAGCTACGGAAGCCCAATAACAAAGAGGAATACTAACTTCACATTTTATCTAAGAAATATTGTTATAAAACCCTTCATTGTGTTTCCATATGTTTCCAAGGTTAAGCATTCGTTCTAAGACTGCAGACTCTTTGTATTTGAAGTAAATGTTATGGTTTCTTCACATTGATAAAGTCTGGTTTGCAAAATTCAATAATAAAGAAAGAGATCCTACTCATGTCTATTATCATGAATTTTCATGGTTTTGAAAACATCACAATGCATACGGTCTGGAACATATTCGGGGAATGGCCGTAACTAAGTTGTGAGAACTTGTGGCCAGACCCCATTGTCATTTTTGTACATATGTATCTGTCATTGTTGTATATTATCCATGTTAACTATTTGACAATAAAATATGTTTAAAGTATAAAAGGTCTGGAACATTTAAACCGCATGAATGTCCGATACGAAGGTAAAGTGAAAATACTATCTAATGGTTCTATTAAAACTCTGGTGATCAGTCACATTTTGAATAATAACGTATTAAAATTACAATTTTGTGTTTGAACTCCGAACTATTGTGTAAAAAGCTAAAATGTATGTCAAACATGACCTCCTGAATTATCAGGTAATCTTTGAAAAACAACGTTTGCTGCATACGATGGTGCATATAAAATATCGAATGGCCTTGCTAAACTAGGTAAAGACAAAAAGGAGATTTTTGATATTATTTCTAAGTAATCCAAAACCTATCAGGTCGTTGAGATTTTTTTATCATAATAAAAACTGTACTCATCGATTGCACATTAAAAGAGTGTCGTTGTAATTATTCAGACATTATTCCTTGAAGTTGATATTTGTATGACATGGGATTAGTATATATACATGTAAAAGTCATCATTACACGATTAGTTATAAATTATTCATTATGTATTTCAAAATTGCATTAGAATGAAACATCTATATGTATAAATATTGACGATCAAAAGATATTGCACTTGATTTTAAATGTTTGTAAGAACGCCTGCCACGAATTTAATACTCGATGATTACACATACCCTCGCAAAGTTGGTTAAGAAGTACGTTTTGACAGCTATTTTTCCACTTTTGTTTTAAGTTAGGCAGTAAGTTTGGTCTTTGTACTTAGTTAAAAGCTAAGGTCTTAAGATAAAGACATATCAAGGGAACGCCAGTTGAACGTCTGTCCGCCGCGTTATTACTGGAAAAAATGTTGACAGGCAGCGTCAATCTCCCTACTTTCCGTCCACCGCTAAGAGATACTTTGATTTTACATTGGTGATGGTTGATTACCATATTTACAAACTAATCAGATAACACATCAATAGCTACGTGAATGTACGATATACATTAGCGTATTTACAATATAATTATGTGAAAAGTACATTAGTATTTTACAACAATTCTTCTCAACGACTGTTTCTGTAATAAATTTCATGTAATAGCTCACTGGAGATTTGCAGAAAAAAAGTTCATCGATAATTGTAAGACGATGGGTTTCTTGCATACTCTTAAGTTGGGTTTAACGGCGCGACAACACAAAAAGATCTTATCGCTCAATCTTTCATAAGGTAAATGTCGTATCGCTGTATTTTTCAAAACAACATTGAACTTAGCTTTAATGTTTACTTATCACTTGAAAAGGTTATCAATTTGTCTTATAAATGCCACGTTGCTCATTTGACTTCAATTGCCGCAAGATAGTAACTGATAAGAAACTGACCACTAAGTACAATAATAAAATAAGACATTGATCTTCCAATCTATATTTTAAAGATCGATTTACCGTCGCGAAGTTTACACATTAACCCTTTTATAAAAATCAATAAAGATGCTGGTGTTCGTCTAATTAGGAAGAAAATAATTAAAGCTAGAAAAGTAAGTGAAAACGAAGTCAGAGTAGTCCAAAACGCTAAGTAAGTAAAGCACCTTTAAGACGGGCCAAAGCTTGATAAAAGACGTAAAAACTGTACTGACACAAAGGTAAAATAAACTGCAATCAATCATTGACTGTTTAAAAAGCATCTGTCATAATAGCCTCTTTAATGTTTATTCCATAACAACATTATTGTAATGATATCACAATAGTTTAAATTGAAGCAATGCTGTTATCGGAATATCTTTCTTGTAATTGTGACTTAAAATTTATTGTATTTGTCACATCGTTTTGGCGATCTGTGTTAACCATAATTATTTTGGCACTTCAGAGAATTTAGTAAGAATTGTTGTCTTTTCTAACTTTTCTAACTGTCTGAATCAAGTTGTTTGAATTATTGCGTGTTAGTATCAAATAAATCAAGTATTCAAATTATAATCAAAAGTACTTCAAACATAATCAAATTTAAATACGGTGTGATCTTCGAAGAGCGACCAGTGGAGGAATAACAAGTGATCAAAGTTATTAAACAAGATAGATACTGGTGTTGGGTGTACTTTATACACTGAACTTATTAAGATTAGAAATAACTGGTGTTTATATTTGACTATTTAAAATATTGTCTACGGATAATTTCTCTCCTATCACCTTTTTAATGCATGAGGAGCAGTTGTCAGTCACTGATGGAAGTATGCGCTTAGTTACTCATTAACGGCTAAATCCAGACTTTTAAAAATTCAAGAAATGGTAAGTTAGTTGACTAACCGCCGTAATATAACTATTATAATGTGTTGCTACGGCTTTAGTATCAATAAATTACCAAGTAATTTGCTGCTCGTATGACCAGTGTCATTAAAATCAAATCATTTATCGTTTAACTACATTCCTGCAACAGTGAATGTTACTATTACAATAGATGATGTTCTCTCAAACCTAATGTTTAACGCAGTTTTGTCATAAATTAATCATTGATGGCTAAATGTGACGCTGATAATTGAAATTCGACAATATTGTATTGCGGTTGCGTATACTAAATATTTCATTTAACGAGATCGGTACCTACCATTGTTGCATGTAGTACTGTAAAATCGCCGTAATATTGTATAACTTTGACAAGTATTATAAAATTATCTGAAAAAAACGAGCCATAGATGTCTGGAATAATTAGAAAAAGGCTAGGTATTACGTATAGCGTTATCTGTTCGCTGAGTAGATTTTAACTGACAATACATCTAATGATCGGCGAGAGAAAAACACTTTTCTCGCTGCTTCTGTTCATCAAATCACTTTGATCAATGTAAAGGAATACCTTGGAGGGCTTATATCTGTGGAATTGTTTAAAATCACATTGTTTTTCTTGTTTTCAAGTATTGGTAATTTAATTGATTTTGATAAGAAGATCAAGTTTGTTTTATGTAAAATTATGTGGATTAATCATTAAATCGCGCGAATTATGTAGTTTAGTTGGGGATACATCAAACTATATTGATAAGGAAAATAAAAAAAAAAAATGTTTTTATAAAAAATTATTTTGAACATGGAGATTGAAAAACTAAAATTTTGTAAGTGTTTGCGACAGAAGAGAATATTATTTGAGAATATAGTTTTGCATTGAGTTTGAATTTTGTAAAATATTTTCCTTGAAAATTTACAAATATTGATAATTTTGACAGTCCCAAAACTTACCAACCTTATTCAATGAGCTGTAAATGACTCGAAATACTCTGACAGCGAGTGACAATATTGGACATCACAAGTTGTGAAAATTTGTCAATGACATACCACACTGTATTTCAGTCCAGCTACGTAAGGCATCGATAGTTTTATAAAAATAAAACAACAATCAAATTAAATAGGTTTTTGTGTATGTGGTTTAGAGATAAGGTGGTGATTGACATCGGAAAGTCTGAATTTCAGTGGGAAATTATTTACAAGGTTCATTATAGATTTGGGAACAACCAAGACTGTGTTTGTGCTTTATATAGTTGGATTTTGATTTCTCACTTTATCCGACTTTCTAGAAAAAGGTTTGTATATTTAATACAGTTTTACCTTATTTTTTTTAGTTTTTTTTAAATACGTCTTAAGTTTACAATTTTGGTCGATAAATGCTTAACAAATTATTACTTACTCGTATATATAAATAATAAACATTAATTAATGGAATTTTATTTATAGAGTTGTGATCATCTACTAATTTATATTTAATTCGTGTATTATTGTTATAAGGAACCTGTTCTAGACTTGAGGCGAGTTTAAATTATACACTTTAGAGTTATTTCCTCTATGATCGTAGTGTTTTGTCTGTTTGCTTTGATAGCTTCGCTATATTTATTATATTAACACCTTAAGTATTTCATTGATGCGAGTACTTATGGATAAGATGATGTTTAACAAAATCATAAGAAGCTGTTTGTTTGCCTAATTGAAAACCGATCCCAAAAGTGATTATTTTGCATGTGTTGCTCTTCATGTTATATACTTAATGGTTATTGATTAATTTTGAATCGTTAAACAATTTTGAGCTTTTTTTTTAACAAACATCAACTTAGTAATTCTTCATCAAATTGGCGCAATGAAAATCTCGAAATGTACGTAAATAAAAACAGGCGGTGCATTTACTATCTTCCTTTTCCTATTTTTCCTTTAAATTAATTGCAACTTGCATAGTTACTATAATAAGACTGGGAAAAACTGGCATATTTCATGTTCACACAACACTTATAGCAACTCAGTCAGAAATGTGGTCATTCTTCCATACTGATTGAACTATAAACCTCAATAATGGAGTTAGTTCGAACGATATCAGCTTAATTAGATGCTTAAATTAGATTAATTAAAAGATATCAACATTATTTATGCATCGTTATTTGCAAAAAAAGTTAATCAATCTGTTATAATAATACCAGACTGACATCAGGGATGGGTCGAGTACTGGATTCCAGTACTTGAGTAGTACTTGAGTGATTCAAATTTTGTACTTGATGAGTAATGAGTACTGTTTTTTCTTTAGTACTCGATTTTTAGTAGAAATAAAAGAGACTAATTTTATTTATCTATTATATTAAACATCAAATCAAGCTTCAAATTCAATTTTAAATAAGCCAGTGAAAATGTCAATGTAAACATTTTGTGCAGCAGTGTTTATTTTTGGCCAATATTATAGCCGTTTATGGGCTTTATTCTTAAACTAAGATCATATGTTTTTCCCCAAATTTCAATCCAAAACTCCCGATTTAATTTGAAAACTAATTTAAGCTTAAAACTATACATCCCAGTAATCTTTCTTTTTACTAACTAATTAACTGAATGAAAAATGAATCTTAAAACTTTGCGAAATCTGCTACTGTTATTAAATTTGCATGACATTTCATCTCAATTCAAACCAAAGCATTGTGCAGTTTATCATCACTAAAGAGATTGTTTCAGGGATTGTATCATCTTAACATTCATTTTTTTATTATGACATGCATATAAATAGCTTATAATTTAAATAATTTATGGACTATATGAGGAACAAACTGTGACAAACATTGTTTTTTAAATGTATGAAGAGGTATAAACTGCAAAAAGGTGTCAGACATCACATTGATATGCATATGATACATTTAATATCAAATAATGATAATCCCATAACAATAGCTACCAATAAAACTTGTAATCAGATAGGCAATTAAAAATGCATTATCATTTCATTCAATATAAACATAATTAGATAGAAATAAGATGGCCAGTACTCAGAAATACTCATGAGTATCGAGTACTGCTAGTTCAGTACTTGAGTAAGTACAAGTACGAGTACAATTTATTTTCCTGAGTACAGGCGAGTACTGGAAAAACTGGTACTTGTACTCATAATACTCGAGAACAAGTACGAGTACCCCATCCCTGACTGGCATACAATGAACATTAAATTAGCAAAGCAATGCATCATGCCAGTGCGTCCTTTAATTAAAATTCATCGAAATCTTCGAAGAGAACAAATCTGTTTTCTATACGCAGTGACGTAATGCAAGTTGTTTAAATTAGATAACTTTAAGAAGTACTTTTTTCCGTGATCTGAATCGAACGCACTAAACAAATTATAACAAATGTATTACAAAATGCATACTCAGTCGAGTAACACCATACTCACTTTGTACGGAATTAAAATGCATAATCATATACTGTACATTTTTAATTTTATCATTTGTTTTAGGTATTTTTGTACTATAATTGCCAGTTATATCGCGCACTTTTTACTGTTCCGTATGTTGTGATAGCAAGTTTTTCAGTTTGTATTTATTATAGCACATTATTTTACTTTCATATTGTAAGTTAAAATACAGCTATGTATAAAATAAGTAGTCTAGAATTTAGGGCTCTACACCGGTATACGATATATATCGAATACCGGTATTGTAGGTTCGATAGATATATCGGATCGAACGTTTCCATATCGAACAAAATATCGATCAATGGCGGTCATACAAATAAAATACATGGTCTGCAAATCATTTGATATTTTGCATCGCCAAATCAACATTCTACTGCTTCCAATTCGGTATGTAATAATATGTGGACGAACAATATCATAATTTGACATTCCTTTAAGCAAATGTCTTACATCAGATACGCTATGTTATGCCCCTTTTCAATCAAAGGGAAGTAACTGTTGCGGTTTGAATGTACGTTTATTTTCAATTAGTCTGGGAATCATTAAAGATCAGTATTTTAAATACAGATCAATTTTTGCAGCCAGAAGTCTTTGTTCGAGTAGATCGGCTATGTAAATAGAACTTTAATGACCAGAAACAATATTCTTGTTAATAGCTGAAGTTCTGAAAGAGCATGCTTTTCCTTTTGCCGATCTTTGTTTAGTGTTTTGTAAATATGAATTACTGGAGATAAATCTTACTAAAACGAAGCATCAACAAAATTATTTCATTTTATGTAAATCCTGCACACAAGTACATAAACGATCGATTATCGAACGCACTTAATCAATGTTGATGTTAATACACAGACTTTTCGTGTCACAAAAACTCGTCTGCAACATAACATTTGTCCGAGAATATGCTGCCTCCGAAAAAATAAGTTTGGGGTTATCAAGTTGTCCAAAAATGGACGGGCCAGAGTGTATTATATGTTGCAAAAATGCTATAAGCAAAGGACGCAATACAACAAACTTGGCCGTATAATTTTATGTCACCCTGTCAGCAGACAGATCATGTCTAGTCACAGACCCACTCATTCTCATACCAAGAGGCTATCAAGATTTTCGAGTAAGACCGAGAAGATAACCTCTGGGTACGAGAATGAGACTCAATAGATGCAATGGTATTTCTTAAAAATGCAAACCTCAAAGACATTAATATTCAAATTATTAATAAGACAGTGCATTTAGTAGTATGGTGTTACAACAATCAAAATAAATGAACTAAATATCACTGTTTTGCAGTTTTATTAATCTATTATTAAAATATCATACGATATATCGAATATCGTATCGATCATTCTGACCGATATAGAGCCCTAGTCTAGATGAGCATAAGTTAACATTACATTTGGTGCATGTACGTTCTTTGCATTCTTATACCTTTGAAGACATTTGATTGACGTACATAGCTGCCATTATATCTAAACATAATAATATGCGTCCAACCAACAAGTTTTAATATTAAAAAGCAACAAAATATATGGTGCAAATTTACTAATAAGAGATAAAGAATGTCGTATGTCGCGTAAGGCACAAATTACAATGAGGTGCAATGAAGGGCACTTTTTAATGTGTGGAGCAAACGTCGAAAACTTCGTTTTTTTAAATTTTAGAAATCAGTACATCAAAATTACAAACAGCTTTAGCTTTGCATTATTTTTTTAATATAAACTGATAAGTGGCATAAAATTAACTGTTAAATACCGCGTTCTTCAATTTTTGTGACGATTTGTTTTGCATATCAAATATACCTATAATTTCAACTGTTTTGAAGTCGATACCGTAACACAAGTACTGCTAACATACAAAGCTGACACTATTCTAAAAACTGATAAGAAATATTTATCATGAATGGAAAAATAAGCATTACTTACTGCATTATCCTGCTTATTCACACCTTTTGAGGAAAGGCATAACCTTAACTTACAAAAACTTTAAACTGACGCGATATTATTTTTTATATCGGGTTATATCGGACGACATCAGTAGCCTCAATTTTAGACGTTTGGATTCCATTTTAATATTTCCACTCTTATAGTGGTTACGTAACGTCACGAAAGGCTTTCATTGTTTCCGTATGATCTTGGGGTTCTGACGCATTACGAGTTTTAAAGCGTAATTTCAATTGACATAACCACGTAAAGTAATTTACTGGTTTAAATTTCATATATCTGAAGGATTTCTACTAGCATGATTGATCGTGGATCCGTGCCGTGGTAGTTATTGCAGTTATGATGTAAAGTCTTGTGCGAGAGTATATTTTATTCCAAATTAATATTTTCTTCCACCGTTGATACAGGAGAATTGATGAATAACTGTTCTTTGTCTACCTATATATCTTGTGTATATTTATTTTCTAATAAACACTATAGATATATTTCTAAAATGATGTGCAAAATTTCATTAAGTTAAACACCATTGTGAGTAATGGCAGTTTTCAGACAATTTGTTTCTTTATTGAAATTATGTTTGTATGATGTAATGTTCAATCATCATCATTTGAAGACAAACTAGTCATTTCTATATCTACAAGAGTATTATATAGACATAAGTGTATAATAATTTGTTTAATACTTATCATAACATATGGATGGGTCTGCGCAAAAATAGTCTAACTGCAGTAGATAAATAATAATCACTTTTCCTTAATATCTTAGTATGCAGTTGCTTAAAACTTAGTGAAAATTTAAGTTTCGATATTGTCTGCATAGCGTTTGATAAATATTACAAAAGAAAAAGAGTTTGACATTTTCTGTCACGAGGAACATTGATATGTGCTGAAATATGATAAAATCTCACGATGAGAATATTCAATCTTTTAATGAACATGAATTTTGGACGATTTGGTATGAGCTCATTATTTACTGCAGAATTCACAATGAACAAGTTTACTATCAAACTTAAACTTTTTTATTTGATTAAACGCATATTTCTATATTACATATTCAATGGCATTGTACAAAAAAAAATTTATAAAAAATAAATAAGTAAAACCCTCCACCATAAATACATAATGTATATACAATAACTCAAAACAATCACACTGTGTAAATGTATTTTTGTATTGTTTTTATTGAGCTTTTATAATTCATTATTTTGCCTACATCATTCACAGTTCGTGATTCGACTTAAATTTACATTTTTATCACTATTTTAACATTTGTTTTATTTATTTAATATTGAAAGTTGGAGTCCTGAACAGTATAACATGATACTACTGTTAACCGAATATGTCCTGAACAGTGTAACATAACGCCACTGTAAACCAGACATTTCCCGAAATGTGTCAAAACATCACCTTTAAAGGGACCTTAATCTATCCTAAAAGGTGTCTAACCATCACCTTTAAAGGGACAATTTATTTAAGCTGTAATGCAGTCATACGAAACAAGGAATAAAATGACAGAGAGCGAGGTAATCCTTATTCTCACGTCATAATGAATTCACTCAATCTCTTGGTATGTTTACCATTGTATGTTGAGGCATGAACTAGCCATATCTATTTCAGAATAGACCATAAAAAGAGAAATAGTACTCTCGGATTAGCAACTCTTAAAATTTGTTTTCTGTTCTCAATCGGTGTAAATATTTGGCCCACCAAAATGGGCGATTATTCTCCATAAACAAATTCGATATTTATTTTAATCGCTAATTGATTAAAACTTCACTTTGATGTATTGGGTAAATGATTTATGAGCATTTGTTGAAAGAAAACATAACAAAACATCACTTTTGAAACATAAGAGCCCAATAAAAGCCTTGTGTCATATTGTTTAAGGACCTTTACACTAATTGTATAAAGCAATACATAAGGATGTATTGTTTTTGCATTCTGAAAATAACAGTTTTAAAAGCCTTAATCTAGGCAAAAACAATTTTTAACGTTTCTCCAATAACAACCAAAACATCTAAACCGTTTATTGCATTGTCTAACAATTATATTTTTTATAGGTAATTTAAATCTTTTTTTCTAAAATGCATGATACAATTCGTCAGTTATAGTTGTATTTCATGCAAACCTACGTATTCGCCGACGCCGGTGAACATTTTCCAAAAATGGGGCATACCCAACAGAAACAATGTCAACATTAGAGGAAAATAATACTGTACATATTATGTTACGTATATATTTTTTATGATTACCAAAGCCACTACAGTTGTAATTGTATGCGAATGGACGTCACAGATGCGCTTAAGATCAAAAGCACAATGAATTAGCTTTTACAATTCCTAATTTACATTGCTTTTATCATCAATGAGTTCGTCTGCTTTATAAATGAGTTTGGAACTCGATCCAGACTTTCTATATTGTTGACGTAAGTTACATTATAAAAATGAAGGATCATACTGATCAAAGTATCTAAACCAAAAATATTATATCAATGCCAATGCATCATAACATGAACTACAATATAACAATATAAAGATGTTGCGACATTATGACTTTAATAGGAATGCTGATAAGTAAAATCGTAGTCATTTTCAGTTAAGAATTAAGTCCTCATTGCAGTGCAGTTAATTTGGTCATATCAAGATCTGAATAATAAATCTATTAATGTGATGCGCCAGATTCATGTCTTCATGTCTGTATATTGTTATATCATAATTAGTATATACTATATCTTTATAGCGCTCTTTTTATATTGAAATGTTATTAAAACCGTTCACAATCGTATGTGTTTTAATAAGTAATACATGTGTATTAGATTTGATTGAATTCTATCATTCCTTCAGACAGATTTAGTAAGGAAAACACAATGCACGCACAACAAACCACACATACTGAAATATAACACCAAAAAAATCAACACCAGCATATATATGCAGAGACACACTTACAAAAAGTAACGCCCGCTTTTTTTTCTGCAAGCTTCGTTACGTCAGTCATCCATTTGAAAATTATGTTTTGTGCGGTAGCAAAAAAAATGAATGAAAAATTGATAGAAAAGTAGCAACTGACTGATGAGAAATCTGGTTAGAATAATTGAAAATATCCATAATTGGATCGGCTTTTCTATCAAGCAGGTGTCGAAATATTCTTCAATATCAAAGCATTCATTTTCCTCAATTGGTTTATTTTTCATTGAAACTGAATAAACATCTGTTTTCTTAATAGAAGACAGCTCTTGAAACATTAGTTTCGACCTCTACAATGAAAATTGAAAATTAATTGCATGACATGGACTGTTGAGAGGTCGTAATTTAATTGTATTTGCCTCTTGAATAGTTTTACGAATAAATGTGTCGATTTGTTTGGCATAAATTGTTTTTGTAGCACCATAAAAGAGACATGTTTAAGTTGTTGCACGCAATATGTTATTTATGGGAAACGTTTGGAGTTAGTTAGATGCAGTCAAACAGTCAAATGATGCCGGCTGTTTTATTGCAACTGTTTATGATTTGACTTAAAGAATCGTTTAAAAGGAGCTATTATCAAAACTTCAAGGTTAATACATCATTAAAATGACACTAACGCATCGACGGTTGTTTGTTCCAGTAACTGTGTAGATAGAACCCCATCAATTCCATCCGTTGATTTTAATCATTTACAAGTCCCTATCAAATTTAAACAGAATTTAGGAAAAGCCTGCCTGTTTTGCAGAACGGTCTTAATTTTGTACATTTTTTTTCCGGATTAAACATTCAGGACTTAAATAATGCATTTTTTGCAATAACAAAGGAAATGTATTTTTTAAAAGGAAATTTGAAAAAAAGACTATTTTGATACAGTTAATACATACATGGCAATTAGTATTAAATTGCAAACCAGGTGAATATTGTTTGCAAAGTTTAAACTGTTTTACTAACACATAATGAAGTAATTTCACTGTTTGCCAGAATTGTATGACGGCTTTTTAATTTTGTTTCATACGACAGCTTAAACTAGATCATACAGATTAAATGGCAATTACTTTAAATTTTACAGACATTCATGTTTAGTCGTGCATTAACATTGTGTAATTTAGGTTACTTTTAGGTTGATAGTGTACAATACCAAACCGCTTGTATTTATTTCGATAGGTTTATGTTAAAATTATTTGTATGAACTAATTTGCATTTGAAATGATAAAATACGGAAACATGGCTGTGGTAGGATGAAGTTTTTGATGAAAAAAATCAACCACACAGTATTTACAATGTGTCTGAAGAAACAATACAAACACTTGTAGATCATACACTGTTGTTTTGGAAACGCTTAACAACATCAGGTGAAGCAATTAAGTGCTTAGGTGTTTATAGGACATTAGATCAAACAATTTTAAATCAATTTACCAATTTCATGGGTTTACATTGTAATCACATACATATGAAGATAAGTAATCATTTACTTTCTATTAATTATTAATAAAAAAGTATTTGCTTGTAGCATGTTCTTATTATTATCACCATGCAATGATTTATAGATACAGTTGGCAATATTTTAATTGTATCAATCGTTTATCGATATGTTGTTGTTTTTATTGTTTGCTTTCATTTGACTATTTGGTACGTGCAGTAGCATAAACCGTTCATTAACAGTGTATTCACATGCTAAATTTATACTGTTTATAGTTACGGTACATTGTTCGTATAAGTGGAGTGCAAGCGCACATTTTTACATTTACTTCGGTTTCATGTATGTAATAATTGCGTGCCACTGACAATTTTACTTGAAACTTGAAATTTATTTTATAAAATATTATATCTCGTAAATGTTGAAATATCTGCTTTTGATGACATTTCTAGTTATATCGCCAGACATAAGTATTTTAGTTGTCATATACTTTGTGTGGCACTTTATCTTAGTATATGAATTCAAGGTATTGTACTTTCAATTTGATCAGTCATTTGATGCAATCTCTGATATGAATCGACACAGTCATTATATAGAAGGCAAGTTCACAAAAATGTAAACAGTTCTACGTATTTGAGTTCAGAATGTGGAAGGGAAGATGACCATGTAACAAAATAAGGGCATTTTAAAAATGCTAAGTTGCGATGAAAAAAAGTTCATGAAATATTAAAAAAAAAGAATTCTCGTTTCTGTTGGTAACACTATCCTGACATATTTTGGTTTATCGATGAATATCGGGAATCTGTACGAATATTATAATTGATCATATTTTATAATGCATATAATCAAAATCAAACGTGTCTATAGTCAATAAATTACATAATAAATCAATTGCATAACTATGGTTCTGTTGTTCGTTTTTCATTATGTGCACGTACAAAAATATTTCAGTTTATGACAAGGCTTAGAATGGGTAAAATATTTTATTATATTTCCATAAATAATGGAACACAAATGCAACAGAGAAACTAAGACAAAAAATGCTAAATATTCCCAAATAAATCTAATGTTTGACTGCTACAATTATTTCAATTAGACAGCAATTATAACATTGATGATAAATGACAAGACACCATAGTGCGTAGCATGCTAACTAATTACTTCTGAGTTTTTTCTTGACGCGGAGATGAAAGGAATGTGATCACATATTGTGAACACTGTACTAATTGTTTCAAGTTCAAGTTCGACAGGTATAAACAATCCTTTACTATATCAATGCAAGGATGTTATTTGACATTCGCATTATTTCAATACATTCGTTTAACTTATTTGTGAAACAAGTGCATATGTTACGTGCTATGAACGTTAATGGTTTTTTAGCCATGTGCCGTGTATGAAAAAAAAACGTTAGGCTATCTTAATATTAAAAACAATAGTAGAAAGGACTGTAACAACGCACATGATAATTGTTGCATTTCATTTTCCGATATTTAACACAATTTCAATGAGTTGTTAATGTTTATTTGGAATATTTTGTACAAATATAAGCCGTGCTGTTTGACTCAAGTTACTTTTGTGAGGTAATTTTGTTATTAGTAAGCTATTGACCTAGTTGTTCGACTTCAAGTAGAGATCTAGTATGTATTTTAGAACTGAATATAAAAGTAAAGTACGTATTGTCCATTTATTGTCTTAACTTGTATTAATCAAAGCATATAAATTATTAAACCTCATTTATCATCCATGGCAATGGCATTTACATGGTGACGACATTCACGAATATATATAGAGACACTCACTGACATCAGTAATAACAACGTAAGTCTAGTTATAAGTAAAATAGTACATTTGTCATTTGCTAAAGCAATCGTCTAAGCAATGTCCTTTACATCTGCTGATTTTTGTTCTGACCTACTTTTTAGATTGTCAACCTACAATATAACCTTAAACAAATCTATATGGTATGATGTTATATAGTTACGTGTTATTTCGGCCAATTTTGCGCTAGACAAAACTAAAAGATATTAGCATGTATTTAAAAAGTGAAGTAACTGTACTAAAATACGTTTCGCTTTCCAAAATTGCCGAAACAAAATTTCTTTGCAAATGGCCTTGTTTACAGTTCGAGTCACCTATTGCGTAGGAGAATAATTATATAATATCACACTACAGTGTCAATGAATTTGACCAAATGTTTGCTTTTAAACAGATCCTTTGAGAATTTTTATGTAGATATACTTGGCAGGCGCAGGTTAAATGAAGGAAACAGAAAACATAATTCCTTTGTATCTCATCAGACCTAAAAGAGGATGTCCCAATTGACAAAGACTATCCTGTAATTATTTGAAACGTTTAACTACAATACAGTTTAAACAACTGGTTTTGACAGCCGTATTCATATGAATGCTATTAGCAATTTTAAGCAGAAAATGATTCAGTCATACCTTATTATTGCTTTTATTACAAATTGAAATAATGTGAACAAATAGAGAGAAAATGACACTCTGCTTTCACTTGCTAAGGAAGTCCTATAACAAAGAGGAATACTGACAATACATCTTATCTTAGAAATATTGCTATAAAACCTTTGTTGTGTTTCCATGTGTAATCAAGCTTAAGTATCCACTCTAAGTCTGCAGACTTTCTGGAGTTGAAATATATTTAATTACTGAGTTATTCAGAATAAACAGGAAATATATCAAGTCAAAGTTTTTTTAGATTGAAAAAGTCTGGTTTGCAAAATTTAATTATAAAACATATCTTACTATTGTTCTACTATTATGGATTTTCATGGTTTTTAAAACATAACGATGCATACAGTCTAGAACATTTGAACTGCATGAGTATTCGATACAATGGTCAAGAGAAAATACTATCCTATGGTTCTACTGAAAATCTTGTGAGTGCATCAGTGACATTTCGAATAATTATGTATTACGTATAATTACAATTAAATTTTTGTATTTGAAATCATAACGCTTGTGTAAAAAGCGAAAACGTAAGTCAAAGATGACCTCCTGAATTATCGGGTAATCTTTGAAAAACAACGTTTGCTGCATACTAGCGTGCATTTAAAGCATTGTATGGTCTTGCTTTACTAGGTTATGACAAAACGAAGACTTGTAGCAAAAGTATTATTTTTAAGTACTCTATGTACAAGATAATGTAGAAGTTATACTGCATGGAATAAGTATTTACTAGTCATCATTACACGATTAGTTATGAATAATTCATTATGTAATTCAAAATGAAATTAGCAAAGAAACTATTAAGTAAACAAAAAGTTTGTAACACTTTCAAAAGATATTGCACTGGATTTTAAATATATGTGTAAGAACGTCATACTACGAATTCAATAGTCGACAAATTTACATACCTGAGGAAAGTTGGTTAAGAAGTAGGTTTGACAGTCATTATTCCACCTTTCTTTTAAGTGAGTTAGTTGTCTGATACTATGCTGCTATGTATGGTCTTAGTACTTGGTTAAAAGCTAAAATCTCAAGATATAAACATATCAAGGGAACGTGAGTAGGACGACTTACCGCCGCATTATTACTGACAAAAATGTTGAACTTTCCTTCCACGACTAAGAGATATTTTGATTTTACATTAGTAATAGTTGGTTCCCACTTTAGCAAATTACTCAAATATCATAATAATAGCTACGTGTATGTACGATGTACATTACTGTATTTACAATGTAATAATGAGAAAAGTACATTGTATTGTATTTTACAATAATTATTTTCAACGACTGTTCCAGTGATAAAATTCATGTAATAACTCACTGGAAATTTGCAGGAAAATAGTCCATCGATGATTTCAAATCGAGGGATTCCTTACGTATTGTTAGGTTGTGTTTACCACGCGTCTTTACTTCAAGTAATTGCCGTATGGTGGTATTTTTCAAAACAACGCATGTTATTATAAAGAACTAAGCTATAATGTTTATTCATTACTTGAAAATAATTATCAATTTATTTATAAATGCCATGCAACTCAATTGACCTCAATCCCGAGAAAATAGTAGCTGAAAAGAAATACACAACTAAGTTTGAGAATAGAATAAGATTTGGTCTTCAAATGTAAATATGGAAGATAGGTTTTACGTCGCGGAAGTCAGACATTAACCCTTTCATGAAAATCAATGAAGATGCCGATTTTCGTCCAATTAGGAAGGAAATAATGAATGCTAGAAAAGTAAAGTTTAACACGTTAACTACTTGAGTCACCCACTGACAATAAACCGGACAAAACTTGATAAATAAAACGTAGAATCTATATTACCACATAGATACAATGACTTACAATCAATCAGAGACTGTTTAAAAGCGTCTGTAATAAAAGGGCCGACTTGATTTGCCCGGGCGGCTCATAAACCGGCGTGAGCCGCTCGCCGATCGGCTCGCCCCGGTGTGACACATGAATCAAGCGATCCGGCTAACTAATTACTGTTGCAGACGGTCTCATTTCAAGCAGTGTATTAAATAAACCCATATCAGTAGTTAAAAGTTCAAATTCGTGTCTGGCGAGTAAAATGTGTACTTGTAATATAACTCTAACACAAATGACGTGTAAGAGAGGTTTATTGAACACATCAGTTAGTATTTTGTCCATAATCGTAGTAAAGTTTTGTAATAATGGTTTCACCTGAATCTATTTTTAGTCAAATTCGTCACGTGCTCGCCGCTAGCCGCTCTAACGAAACCGGCTCATTCGGCGTGCGCCGGTTGTTGACCCGGCTCATTCTCAGAGCAAATAAAGCGAATCGCCGGTAGCCGTTTCTGAATCGGCTTACGCCGCTTTGAGCCGCCCGGGCAAATCAAGTCGGCCCAAAGCCTCTTTAACGTTAATCCAATAGCAACAAAATTGCAATGATAACACAATAGTTTGAATTGAAGCAAGGCTGTTATCGGAATATCTTTCTTGTAATCGTGATTTAATTTTATTGTATTTGCCACATCGTTTTTGGTGATCTGTGTAAACCATAATTATTTTGACACTTCAGAGAATTTAGTAAGATTTTTTTTCATAAATTTTCTTACTGTCTGGATCAAGTTCCTTAAATTTTTGGGTGTTCGTATCAAATAAATTAAATATTCGAATTATAATCAAAGTACTTCAAATGTAATCAAATTTAAATATGGTGTGATTTGCGCAAAAGCGACCAGCGGTGGAATTTCAAATGGTCTAAGTTCCTGAAGATTGATACTGGTGTTGTATGTATTTTATACACTATAATACAAATGAAATGTTGGTGTTTATATGGGATTCTTTGGAAAAGCATCTACGGCAATTCTCTCTGCTACCACCAATTTTAAATCATGTAGGACAGTTGTCAGTCACTGACGGAAGTATGCGCGTAGTTACTGATTTACGGCTCAATCCAGAGATTCCAGAGTTGGTTGACTGACCGCCGTGATGCGTATTGACTGTTATACCCGATCAAAAACAAATTGACTGCTGTTTGTACGTGTAGTGTCATTAAAATATATCGTTCAACTACATTTCTGCAACAGTGGATATAACTATCATAGTAGATGATGTTTAGTCGAACCTTCATTTCCACGCAGCGGTGTCAAACATTATTTGTTGACGGCTAAATTTGACGCTGATAAATTGAAATTCCACAATATTGTAATGCGGTAGCGTATACATACTATTGTATTTTAATGAGAATGGTAAATAAATATCAGAACATGTCGTACTGTATAATCGCCGTAATATTATATAACTTTGACAGGTATTATAAAATTATCTGAAAAAAATGAACCATCGATGTCTGGAATAATTAGAAAAAGGCTAGGTATTACGTATAGAGTAATCTGTTTCCTGAGTAGATTTTAACTGACAATACATCTAACGATCGGCGAAGAAAACACGCTTTTCTTGCTGCTTCTGTTCATCAAATCACTTTGATCAATGTAAAGGAATACCTTGGAGGGCTTATATCTGTGGAATTGTTTAAAATCACATTGTGTTTTTATCAAGCGCTCATGTGAGACTTTAATGTTTTTTGATAAAAATATCAACTTCGTTAAATGTAAAATCATATGGATTAAACTGATTAATCACAAAATCATACGATTTATGTCAGTGAAGTTTGTGTTACATGAACTAAATTGATAAAGAAAAAAAATGGATGTTTTTTATAAAAAATAATAATGAATATTGCGTCTGAAAATTTTACATTATATGTGTGTTTGCGACAGAAGAAAACATCATTTGAGAATATAACTTTGCACTGAGTTCTAATTTTGAAAAAAATATCTTCCGTGAAAATAGTATAAATATTGATAATGTCAAAACGCACCAAACCTCTTCAGCGAGCTGTTAGTGACTTGGAATACTCAAACAACGAGTGACATTATTGGACAACGCAAGTTTGTGAGAATTTGTCAATGACATACCACACTGTATTTAAGACAAGCTACGTAAGGCGTCGATTGAATTATACAAAAATAACAATCAAAATTGAATGGGTTTTTGAATTTGTAGTTAAGAGATAAGGTGGAAAGTTTGAATTTCATTTGGAAATTATTTACAAGGTTCATTATAGATTGGAGGACAACCAAGACTGTGTTTGTGTTTTATCTCTTTGGATTTTGTTTTCTTATTTATCCGGCTTTCTAGAACAAGGTTTGTAATTTTTTAAATAAACATTTTTACTTTTTTTAATTCGTTTTAGGTGTACATTTTTGTTTTGTTATTATTATTTTTTTATATACCGCATTTGTATAGCGCTCTTTTTATATTGAATAATGTTGGTTTTAACGCCGTAGCAACACATTGTATAGGTCATATAACGGCGGTCAGTCAACCTACTCACTGTTCCTGGAAGGCTAAATCTCTGAATCAGCTGTTAACCAACTACTAAGCACATACTTTCGCCAGTGACTGACAACTGTCCTACATAACATAGAATATTTGGTAGGAGGGAGAATAGCCGTAGAAATAATTTTTATGACCAAGCTCCACGAAAGTATGCCCCGCCCGGGAATCAAACCCACGACCCCTCGATTAGTAGACTTGCGTACTGCCAACTGGGTTTTAAAACGATAAATAATTAAGAAATCATTACTTATATTGCATTAAGTTTAGTTAATTAATTTTTGTTAATAGTGATGTGATTATCTACTTATTTATACCTTATAAAATAATTGTATTATTGTGAAATTATCGTAAAATATGAATGTTTAAGAAATTATTACTTATAAAGCATTAAGAATAATTAATGGATTTTTGTTTATAGTCTAGTGATCATTTATTAATTAATACTTAATTCATGTATTATTGTTATAAGGAACCTGTTCTAGACTTGAGGCAAGTTTTTGATTATACACTTCAGAGTTATTTCCTCTATGATCGTAGTGTTTTGCCTGTTTGCTTTGATAGCTTCGCTATATTTATTATGTTAACACCAAAATCTTTCATTGATGCCGGTACTTATGGATAAGATGATGTTTAACAAATCATAAGAAGCTGTTTGTTTGCCTAATTGAAAACCGATTCCAAAATTAGTTGATTTTGCATGTGTTGCTCTTCTGGTTATTGATAAGTTGTAATTGGTAAAACTTTTTGAAATATCGTATAGCAAATGTTTACTTACTAATTTCTTCATCAAATTGGCGCAATCGAAATCACGAAAGTATGTTAATAAAAATAGGCTGTGCAATTACTATATCATTTTTCCATTTTTTATTTTAATTTATTGTAACTTGCAGTGTTAGTACGATAAGAATGGGAACAGCTGGCATATTTCGCGTTCAAACAACGCTCGTGGCAACACAGAAATGTGGTCATTCCTCCATACTGATTGAACTATTAAACCTCAATAATGGAGTTAGTTTGAACGATATCAGCTTAATTAGATGCTTAAATTAAATTAATTAAATAATTCAACATTAATTATGCATCGTTATTTGCAAAACAAGTTAATCAATCTGTTATAATAACCTCAGGCTGATATGCACTGAAAATTAAATTAGCAAAGCAATGCATCAAGCCAGCGTGTGTTTTAATTAAAATTGAAGAGGACGAATCTTTTTTTATACAAGTGACGAAATAAACAGTTTTGGCGTGCAAATACGTTACGTTGTATTTTGACTTTTATTATAGCTTTAGTATGTTCATGATGATTATAAAATATTGAAAGCCGCAATTATTCTGTATAAGTTTTTAAAGTAGATAACATTTAGAAATTGTTTCTTCTGTGACTTGAATCCAACATATCTTAATTGATTAAACACATGTATTACAAAATGCATATTTATTCAAGTCAATCAACGCAAAAAGTACGGAAATTTAAATGTATCTTCATATACTATACACTTTTAATTGTATCATTTATTTTGGGTGCGTTTTGTTCTATTTTCGTTAGTTACATATGTTATAGCACAATTATTACTCTTCCTTAAGCTGCGATACCAAACGCTTTAGTTTTTCTTCTATAACAGCACATTCTGTCATTTTCATAGAGTAAGTTATGAAATGCAGCTACGGATAGACAAAGTTTAAATTAAGGTAGAATTCCCTTCATAGCAGCTGTCAAACTTCGGGCGAAGTCGGGTGATGTCGACAAATTACGTGAGCTGTTTTCGTCGACTTCGTTAAGAATTGATGAAGATCGGATATACTTTCTTATTGTGTAAATGCTTCTTTTTTCAAAATTTATTAATATCTTTCTTTCTTTTATCTAAAAAGATTATTAATTGTCACAATTATATGAGATATTTGATAGAATTCGTGTTTACAGTTTTAACCGGAAATTTATAAATCCCATTTAAACAATGGACGAAAAGATTCGCCCCCTGACAAATTCGTCTTCAAATTATTCGTAATCACTTAGTTGTTGGTGAAAACTGCGTTAAGATCGTAAAATACCATTATTTTATCGTTAAATAGTTGATAATAGTGTTTAAAGATAAAACATAACTATAAAGAAGTGTTGATTTTATATTAGAATGGTCACTAGAGTTTTGTCATTTTTACAAGATGATGAGTTAGTACCATCATATGCAATACTTAACTTTTTGAAGGAAAGAAAATATATATAATAAAATATTGGATTTTAAATAATTATTATCGATTTAATTAATAGTATCATCAAATGTTTTCGGCGCGATATGACCTTTTTGTGTTGGTGCGCCGTAAAACCCAAACAAACAAATTACAAGATGAGGGTGGATGTATTCAAATAACATATGAATTGGTTAGCTTGAGGTTTTTTTTTCTTTCCTTTTTTCATTGCTATATTGTGTAAAAGGTAAATATTAAATGGGTAACTTGATTTGCTGAATTGTTTTCATAGCCAAAAGATAAGGATATGGACTTGTGGTTTATAAAGCCGGTGAAAATCGTCAAATTTTCTGTTGGGTCTCCCTATAATTAATTTGCCTGTGCATCTAGACTGGACTGTAATTCTGATGATAAAAGTAGTAACAAAAAGCTAATTCCTTGATATGTGTATTATGGGAATTCTACCTTAAAATAATCTTTGGTGCATGCCCGTACCTTGTGCAACTAAGCCTTTGAAGACACTTGTTTAGTTTACATAGCTAGTACTATATCTAAACATAAATGATGCGTTCTATCAGGGATTTTATATAAATTAAATATAGAATCTCTGGTTCTATCTACACATTTTGATATTTAATACTAAAGCCATGTATGATGCAAATTTACTGTTTGCAGAATGTATCATAAATGCGGTTTGTCGCTTTAGGGCAATATTCACTTTAGTGTAATGAAAGGTACTTTTTATGTGTAAAGCAACCACCAAGAACTACGTTTAATGGGAATTTCAGAAAATAGTATATTAAATAAGTTTCAGTTTTTCATTAGTTTCTTTTCATTTAATTAATTTTCTTAGTAAAACAGATTAAGACAGTTGTAAAGAATAGCTCAAATTCCGCGTTTGACGATTTTAAAGTCAGTACCCGAACACAAATACTGCAAGCATTCAACAAAGAATTTTTTTTAACAAAAATTGATTAGAAAATTATTCAGCATGAATGGGAAAATAAGCATTTCTAAAATGTTTACTTCTGTTAGTTCACACGTTTTTTAAGGAACCGCCTCACTTAATATAAAAAATTTAAACATACATTTTTGAAAATCGTGTTATATCGGATGACATTAGTTTCGTCATTTTCAGACAATCATTTGGCTTTAATTTCAACTACATTTCCACTCTTAAAGTGGTTTTGTCCACCACTGGGCAATAGTCACACTGCACGAGTATTACCTGCGTGGCTAGCGTCACACATAGTTTTCATTGTTTCCTTATGTCACTGGGGGGTCTAACGCGGTCTAACGGAGGGATTTTTTAAAACCTCGTAATTTTAGTTGACACAATCACAAAAATTATTTGACTGGTTAAAATTTGATATATCAAAAGATGCTTCCTTTAATCATAATTGATCGTGGATCCGTGCCGAGATTGTTATTGCAGTTCTTATGTTGAGTCTTGTGCGAGAGTATATTAATTTTCTTTCACCGTGGATACAGGAGAAATGATGTATTACTGTTTTTAGTCTACCTATATATCTTGTGTATGTTCATTTTCTAATAAACAATATGGATATATTTCTAAAATGATGTGCCGAAATTTCATTAAGGTAAACACCATTGTGAGTAATGACAGTTTTCAGACAATTTGTTTCTTCATTGAAATTATGTATGTGAGATGTATCGTTTAATCAACATAACTTGAAGACAAACTAGTCATTTCTGTATCTACAAACATTTATAAATTATTTAGACAGAAGTCTATTAACATTTGTTAAATACTTATCATAACATAAGTCTGCACAGAACTTATTAAAACTGCACGTAAATTAAGAATAACTTCTTTCGCACTGAACCGTCGATCTTTTCCTTTCATATTTTACGTTCAAAGCGTTGTAATTTTATTTCCTTACACACATATTTTGATGGGTAAATACTAACTTATTTGTTTTAAAATTGTTCAGAATTTTGTATTAACAAATGTAAGTAGCTCTAAATGAGTTAGATAATAATCAATTTATCTTAGTATGGGGTTTCTGAAGTAGTTTCGATATTGCCTGCATAGCGTTCGATTATATTACAAAACAAAAAGAGTTTGACATATTCTGTCATGACTAACAATGATATGTGCTGAAATTTGGTGCAAATCTTACGGTGAAAATATACCATATTTCATCTTTTTGCAAACATAAACTCAGGCATGAACAATACATTCGTCGGTTTTCGAATTAGCTCGTTATTAACTGCCGAATTCACAATGGGCATTTTTATTCTTGTCTTTGCAACTCTTGAAATGTTTTCTGATCACGGTAGGTGAAAATGTTTGGCCTTAAACCAAAATGGGCGATTATTCTTCACATTATAGTCGATAATTTTTAAAGCTTACTGTTTAAAACTAACTTTTATGTGCTGTGTAAGTAATTTATGAGAATTTGTTGAAAGAAAACATAACAAATTATCATTTTGAAACAAAGTAGCGCAATAAAAGCTTTGTGTCATATTGTTTAAGGACTTTTACACTAATTGAATATATCAATAATGATGTATTGTATTCGCGTTCTGAAAAAGCACCATTTTAAAAAGCCTTAATCTTGGCAAACACAATTTTTAAAACTTGGATATAGTTTACTCCAATTAACAACTAAAACATCTAAAACGTAGATTGTATGTCTATCTATACTGATTCAAATATCGAATGAACAGTTATATTTTTAAAGGTTAATTGACATGTACTTTTTCTAAAATTGACAAGTGATAATCTGTCAGTTATAACTTTATTCTATGCTAGCCTACGTATACACTTTCCACCGATGCCGGCGAATTTCTGTATAATGGGACAAACTCAACAGAAACAATCCCAACATGAGAGGTAAATAATACATAAAATATTATGTTACGTTAATTATTTCTCGTGATTACCTAAGCCACTACGATAGTAATTGTATGCGAGTGGACGTCACAGATGTGCTTATGATCAAAGGCACAATAAATTAACTTTTACTATTCTTAATTGCTTTTATCAATAATGAGTTTGTCTGATTTACAAAGGAGTTTTGGAACTCGATCCAGACTTTCTATGTTATTGACTTAAGTTACATTATAAAAATGAAGGATCATAATGATCAAAGAATTTAAACCATAAATATTATATCAATACCAATGTAATATAACATAAACTACAATATACATGTAACAAAATACAGTTGATGCGACATTATGATTTTATACGAGGACTGATCAATGAAATCGTAAACATTTGCAGTAAAGGATGATGTACTCCGTTAATTGGTCATATCATTATATAAACATAATTGACGTTATTGTGGCACGTCAATTTCATGTCTTCATGTCTGTATATCTGTATATAATGATATCATATTTATTATACACTATATCTGTATAACGCTCTTTTAATATTGAAAATATGATTAAAATCGCTTCACAATCGTATGCATAATTTATTAATAAACGATAGAAATTATTTAGAGATGTAAATTAATAAGTAACACATGTGTATTAGATTTGATTAAATTCTATCATTCATCCAGATTTGGTGAGGAAAATACACACACACACACCCAACACAAACGCACATCCCCTTGCCCCACTAGAAGCCACACATACTGAAGCATTATCAAACACAACAAAACATATTGACAACATCGAAAACACAATCAACACCAACACACACAGAGAAACACGCTTACAAACTTTCACACCTGTTATCTAATCTACAAGCTTCGTAACGTCTGTCATCCATTTGAAAATTATATTTGTTTGGTAGCAAGATAATGTATAACTTATATTGCTGAATGCATGAATTATTGATAGAAAGGTAGCCACTGACCGACGAGGAATCTAGTGAGAAGCATTTGACATATCCATAATTGGATCTGCTTTGGTATGGAGCAGGTGTCGAAATATTCTTCATTATCCAAGCATTCATTTTACTCAATTGAAAAAAATATGATTTCTTTACAGAGGACAGATCAAAATTTTGTTCTGAAATATTAGTTTAGACCTCTACGATGAAAACTGAAAATTCATTGCATGAGTTGGAATGTTGAGAGGTCGTAATTGAATTGGCTTTGTCTCTTGAATCGCTTTACGAGTAAATGTGTCGATTTGTTTGCCATAAGTTGTTCTTGTAGCACCATTAAAGAGACATGTTTAAGTTGCTGCACGCAATATGTTATTTATGGGGGACGTTTGGAATTGGATTTATGCAGTCAAACAGTCAAACGTTGCCGGCTGAATTATAACAACTATTTATGGTTTGACTTTAAGAATTGTTTAGGGTTTTTTATTATGACTTCAAGGTTAATACAACATCATAAAAATGATCATAAAGCATCAACAAATTATTTTGATCATTTACTAGTCCCTTTCAAAATTGAATAAATTTAAGAATTCTAGTAGTTAAAATCATGTTCTCATCCCGCATGCAAGCACAGGTTGTAGTTTAGTACATTTGGGTTCAACGTTAGCTGTACGCCATGCATTTTCTTTATAATTCGGCAATAATTTCGATTTTTTATCGTATGACAATAATGATTTTAACTCTTTAAGTTCAAATCAGAAAGTACTGACTCAACTTGAGTATTTACTCATATTCATGTAAAATCACTTATCTATTCAAGAAAAGTATTAATTGAATATATACCCCGCACATATTTTTAATAGATATCAAAAATCAATTAGCATGTGTAAAAAACTCAGATTTAAGTTAAAATACTACATGTATTTAAGAGTTTGAGTTTCCAATTCAATTTGAGTAGAAACTCGCGTCTATTAAAACATTAGGAATCTAGTTGAGATTTTCATGAGATGATTCGGGAGAGGTATATGAAAATTTTGACAATCGGTTACAACTCTAAATAAAACACAAGTATTCCTATAAAATGTTGTAGGTTTCCACCGTGCCTCACTGATAATTATATGTCCATCCTATTACTCTACGAATAATGCTAGTTTAAGATTGAAGCAAATACTTATTAAGTTATTAAATGGAGAGGATAACTTACAAGGAATTACCCAGAACATTAATTACTAGTAGTTAGATGTGAGTCTATTGTAACTGAAATGCTATAATATTATAACAAGTATAATAAGTACAATTTAAAACATGTACATTTCACATGAACGCATGCCATTTCTCATCCTATATGTTTCTAGCCAGGCCATGGCGGGGTATATAATTCCTTGAAAATTCATTATAATGTATTGCTTCTAACATGCAATGAAATTACAGGATAGTATACATTTAGTAACATAAACCAGGAACATAAAAGGTTTGAACATGAATAACAAAGCGGGGAAATATAGAGAAGGAGAAGTTAAGGGAAATGTTGATAAAAAACTTGACTTGTAGGCAAACCGCATTGATTTTATTAACATGAAGTATAATGAAGCATATAATCTGAAAACTTACGCAAACAAGCAAATAAAACAGTGTTGATGTACGCGTAGACATGTTGTTGATATTTGCATTAACATTTACCGATTTAATATTTGACACCGTATTTATCTTATTCGGAAATAATCTGAGGTGCATGTCAGAGTAGACTAACAAAAACTTAATGACGTAAATAAATACAAAATCCATAATTTACTATTGGGAATATGATCACTGACATATATCATAAAATTATAGTCCAATTGTTCTATAAAAGTACATATCATTGTTTATATTGCCATTCGACTCTAGCAACATCTGTTTTCTTTGTAATCATAACTTGATGGTTGGACATTAAATTACATACTTATACATGCCATGCTGGTGCATGCTATAATCTCTAGTATATGCATAATAAGATCAACCACTTATCATGCCAGTGTCTGTATTTGTTTTAAGAACTGAACAGTAATTGGAAAAGTGCAAAGTACATATTCATAAATACAAGTATAAAGACATAATGACATGCATAATCAATTCAGAACAGAACAGAACAGACAATTTATTGCAAGTAACGTATACAATAGTTTCTATTTTCAAACATTTGAGTATAGACTATGTAACAGTCACGTGTAACGATGAATTTTGACAAGACGAATATGATTACGAGTCTATATAAATATATCTAAACACAAAGATTTGCTTTATTGAACCCAAGTCATGACATGCAGCATTAGATATTGGTGCGTGTGCTATATAACGAAATGCGATAAACATTAAAAATTTTATTTTCCAATACGTCGTAAATTTTTTTTTAGATTTAACCAATATCGGCTGCAGACAGATTATAAGCAAAAATATACATTATCATACACTCGAACCGAATGCAACAAAAATGATCGCCGCTACTGGTAATAAGCCGTGTTTGACGATCGAAGGATTTGTCATCTTTACCTCTGTTTAATTGTTTGTTATTCACCACCAATAACAACGACATTTCCACAGGTTACAGTACCAAGTGTTCTTGTCCATTATCTTTATGATAGCAGTTTGATAAATGAAATATGGAAATTGGGTGGAGAGTGGTTACCACGTTCGGCAAGTAGTGTTTGGATAGCCAGTTCCGAGGTACAACAAAGCCTACGTCATTGGTTACTTGAACAAGAAACTTTATGCTGCTAGCTCAGTCCTTGGAATACAGGACGCAGAAAGCCGCCTGGGTAGCTCAGTAAGTAGCACGCAAGTCTACTGCTCGAGGGGTCGTGGGTTCGATTCCTGGGCAGGGCATACTTTAGTGGAGCTTTTTCATAAAATTATTTCTACGGCCATTCTCCCTCCTACCAATGATTTTAATTATGTCGGGAAGTTGTCAGTCACTGACGAAAGAATGCGCTTAGTAGTTGGTTAACAGCTAAATCCAGAGATTTAGCATTTCCAGGAGGAGTGAGTACGTTGACTGACCGCCGTTATATGACCTATACAGTGTTTTGCTTCGGCGTTAAACCCAACAAAAAACTAACCGGACGCGGATTCTATTCTGACTAATATAAGTTATTAGAGTTTGTTTCACAATCGAGCTAATTATTAGTGTATATACAGGAGTTTGATACAACTGGAAAACAGGTGAAAAAGATCTTATACGTCATTGACAACTGACAATTTTCTTAATGAACTAATTCTATATGTTTCATGACAAATAGCAAACATAATACAACTCTAATTACAGTTATTTCTCGATTTTAGTCAGTGCCATCATTTCATGCAGCTTTTCATTGCGTAGGATGCCCACACTTGTATAAACATCCGATGAATCTTTCTACAAACTGCCATATCTCATTTAATAATAATGGCAGACTCTACAATACTTACTGATTATACTGAAATGAACACACATGGTTAAATGTGTTTATAACGTGTCATACTTCGAATCATGCAGTTGTGTGTTCGATATCTGGGCGTAAATGTATACCTTCGAGGAGTTGTATCATTAGATCTATTACTTGTTATTTTCATCATACTTCAGTATCAAATAAGACAGAGTTGTCAGTCATGGGAAAAGACGTGCGCTTAGTATTGGGACCTATGGCTGACCAGGGACAATCAGTCAAAGATTTGTCGAAAACACGTTGTAAAGCAACGCCATATTTGTACCTATAAATTCAAAACAAATGATTAGTCTAACATTTGAGCTATTCCCAGCCGCGGCCGTGGCGTAGTGGTTAGCATGTCTGACTTCGAATCCGGAGATCGCTGGTTCGAAACCCGGTCGCGGCAGGTCATATCCTATACATGAGTTGTCGGCCTCGTGATAGGGTAAGTTAGTACTGGTGATAGATAAGTGTCCAGGTAACCTATAGTAAGAAGAGCTGGTGGTCGTGTATATGACCAATATATGTGTTGAATGCGACGTTAAAAAAAGAAAATAAGAGCTATTCCCTGTCTCAATAATCTAATAAGTGTAAATAATTGGTTTGATTACAACTCATCGTCAGTAATTTTAACACGTCACGTGATATATATCACAGATTACCTTTGCCTTATCTTTCTAGACAATAATGGCGAAAACATTTCTCTCAGCTGCCAAGACACAGCGTGATCCACCCGCACTGCTGGGTGTTTTTAACTCATCGATTTTACTATATTTATGTATTTCTGAAACGCCTCTTCTTACATGTTATCATTATCTTAACATTTAAATCTAATGCCTTTCAGTAATCATCATTTTATGTTATCTATGCGTATGTGAAACTTTACTTTTTTCTAACATTTTTGTTCAATAAAAGTATGAAGTTTTTATAGCCATCTGTTACCGTTTGTCTATGATAATTGATAGACTGTTAGCGATTGACGTATGTCTGTTTGCTTGTTTGTTTGTTTTGGGTGAACCAGCCCACCAACAGAAAGGTCATACTGTTCCGTAGATCACATCCAAAAATAATTATTCAGCGCACTAACTGCAGCAATATTTTACGTTTACAGTTCACTGTGCCATTAAATGATGCTGAAATTTAACCTGCGCTGGGATAATTGTTTACAAAACCAGACTATGTAATTATATTATAAAAATGAAAGTGAGAAAGTCTGAGATATTAAAGTGTGCTAATTATTTTATATAACGATCGTAATATTGTCATAAAATGGTTTGTTATTACATTATCGACTCAGTATGGTATCAAATTTTGTAATTGGGTCATTAGCTTTTCGTGAAAAAAGTAAATTATATAAAAACCTGTCGAGCTAGCGTTGAACTAGATACGAAAAAACGACGATATGATACCAGTTATGAATTATCCTCAGATCTCCTTACAGTGACGATGTTGTATCACCGCCTCGTAGTTTTTGCTTGGGTGTGACTTAAGCTTAAGTTTTTGTGAAATAGTTCCAATGTGAAATTCGAATTATTCAAAGATAATGCGTATCAATGTGGAATATTGTTTTAGTATTATCCTTATAATATTTTTACGTTTGTTTAACACGTGCTATTTAAAACGTATCCGTCATGCTGTTGTGCGAAGTGCCGCTAACAGCACTGCTAATGTAATATTAAGGCGCTGATAGCCTTCAAGGAACAATGTGGTAAAGTAAGAACCCTACAAAAAAGCGACATAATGTTTGACTTGCTTTGTGTTAATATCATATAAAACAACGTCATGTCTGTAACCCGATAAAATCCATGCTCTGAACTGTGAATAAATCCTCCTATTTGTAAGCGGACACTTTACCTCGTGCCATAAAAGCTAGCTTTGAAAGCAAGAGAGTACACGTACTGTATTATTCCTTTAGCGAGCAAATCTGAATTAGCAGTAAAACTATTTCTAATACAATCCAATTATAAAGGTGTTTTTAGTTTTAAGTTTGGTTGGCACAGCTTAGACGCTCTAGAACAATTTAAATAAAGTAATGATTTCCTCATATCCCCACCACAGCCAAAAGACATATTTATTGTGAATTATGGTGTGGTTGCAATTGTTGTTGGCATTTCATTTACAACTATTGTCATAAAGAATAAATATGCGTCTGGGTGAACTATCTTCAGTATTATACTTATATTTGTTAAAAATGGCAAAAGAAATTACGACATATTTATATAACAGACAATTGCTTGAGACATTCACAAATGGCTATGTTGACAGAAATGTCCCATAGTTGTCAGCTTTGTATAGTGTTTGAAACAATTGTTATTATTTATTCTGTTTTAATGCAGATTTCTGTCTGAAAAAAAGAAATTCAGTCGTTGTATAATCTGCTGTTGTATAATTTGACGTCGTTATGTTTTGTATACCACAGCAAAGGGTTTATTACTCAAGCATCAGCGTAAAGATAACATTATGATAGATTGCTATAAAAATACATGTATAAAGTATTCGTGGTATACTGTTTATTATACAACGAGGGTCGTTTGGGTTCTTGTTAAACTCCATTAAGGCATACAACTTACGTGAATTATTCCAACGTACCAAACTCCCCATCGTTAAATAAAGTATAATTTTCCAACGTATTTAACAAAAATCATTTACTAGCCCTCACGAAATAGCTGAATTTTCTGTTTAAAGCAATCTGATTAAAACCCGATCTAAAATTTTACCGCTCGCATACTCGCTAATTTAGATCTGGCCTTTTCCAAACGAAGGTCACGTTCAGGTGACCTTTTCTCATCATAATATTCATGACGAAATTGTTATGATACGTAACTTGTTTACATCGCCTACGTCACGCATTTTGAAATGAGCCACCCAATCGCAGACTGTGAATAATACCACTGTTAAATTAGCATGCAAACCTTGGTCTAAAAATAGAAATTACGAAATCAAAATGTGATTTATAGTGTTTTCGTCTAGATGAAAGCTAAACATTCATTGGTCGACACAAAGTTCATCTCGACGTGACCTTGCATTGACTAAGTAGAGATCCAGTACGACAACGCTCTACAGGATCTCTGTTTACGGAGATTGTGTTTAAAGCTATGATGTGTATATATCTATATACACGATGCTGTGTTGGCATGTTGGCATCTGATAACGTTTCCAGAATGTATAAAACATTGACCTTGTCGTTATAAGTATTGTTTTTATTACTTTGAGTACATTTAATGACATACAATTATAGAATGTCTATATAATTATCCTAAGAATCAAGATTATGTTACTATCTTAATGATTCAGCTGTTGCGTGCATTGACTATATACGAAACTCAAATACATTATTTGGGGGTTTCCCCATAACAAACTTTCATTGCTTTAATGAAAACTGTTGTTACAAAGAACAATAGAATTTAATCCGTGCTTCGTGCTTTCCAGCAATAAATGAAACAAACTTTGTTTGTATCGCCTGTGCTTGAATGAAAAAACTCCACAAATTAGGTATATTGCTTGAACAGTTTATTGACTTTTTCCCTCTAACAATCAAATGATCAAATTTATGAAATGAAATATTTTGTCGTCTATACTAACTTGATTTCAACTTTGATAATCATTGCGTACAGTCAACAATTTTAACTCTACTCTGCACGTTGATAAAAAGCACATGCCTATAATGATAAAAAATCCAAACTTGCGCCTATAAATTATTTTACTTCAAACAATGGCCAATTGTGAGTTCAATTTACAGAATCGTTACCGACTTGAACAACATTGATTCCTCTGTCATTTCTATGCATCATATTTCTCTTTCTGTCCATATATTTCCATGTATTATTTTTATATTTCCGCAGTAAATGTTTGCATGATGGAATTAAAGTGTAAACCAAGAGCTCATGGCAATAAAATGGAATATTACATAAATCTTCTGTTTATGGCAGGTTGTTGTTACGTCATGGAATTATACTCATAAAAGTTTTATAATGTTATCAATAATGTCGAGAAAACAGTAATAAATAATAAAACATTGTGTAATTGAACTCTCGATTTCTAGTTTAATTTTCTAAAGTGTAGTAGGAGCTTATAGTATAAGTACAATAAAGTATCGTTTGAGTCAGACCATTTGTTCGTTCAATTTTGATTTTGCACCTATTTCATGCTTTTATTGCAGTTGGGTATAAAAAACTATATACGTTGGAGACCAACGCTTGATTCTTTTCTAATTACTAATTCTAAAATGAAATTACTCTTTTTTGTATTGAGTGGAAGTTTTCAACACGGGTCCTGTTCTGATCATATATGTGTTTTGAATCGGAACCGTGTCGACCGCCTATGACTCTGATTTAAATGTTTGTTTTTACGTGCATGCAAATATAATCAAATGAAAGGGAGCACTAAGATATAGTATCATGCTTCGAAGCAATGTGGGGACTGTACTCGCCAATGCACTGGGGTATCAAAAATATTTTCATATTGTCAAATTATGTTTTAATAGTCAAAAGATGATAATGGGAAGGACCGAAACTAAGTTCGAAAACTTGTGCTTCAACCCAATTACCATTGTTATTGAAATTTATATATGAATGGTAATTAGTAAATAGAGACAATAAAATATGTTTCATCAGTGCTCAACATTTGACCTTATTAATTGACAGTAGGGCCTAAGCTTATATGATAATTCGTATTATTCTCTATTGAACGGGTGGATTCTTGAATAAAATTTTACTTATTTAGACTTTAGACTGTAATACGATTTTATGTTTACGAATTATCAATATTTTTGAAATCATTGATACAAAATTACCATAACATAAAATAAATAAATGATAAAAACAATGCGATATACGTGCATGTAGAAGTATATACTGATCAAGATGTAAAAGAATGGCTTAGCTACAATACGTTTCATGAACCTCAGCTTACTTTACGCATTCGAAAAAAACCCAATCGCTTATTTCACTTTAAAACTACACTACGTTTATTATTATCGATTTTATCGACAACATTGTTAATACCTGAATGCTCACTCACAGCTTCCTCAATGTCCAGACAATATTGCACTTCCGATTCAAAAAATAAGATAATACGTGCATTAAACTCATTGTTAGAGCCCTTTTCATAGTGTAAAAGCTGCTCGTTTCATGGTGACAAAATTCTTGTACTTTTTTGTTAAAACATTGTTCAACAGAAAAATTCCATTTAATGAACAAAGCCTTTAAAGTAAAAACTTAGCCATTAACAATTGAAACGAGCTGTTTAATAATTTTGTTGGGTCCGGAGAGAAATGTGTTGGCCTGTAAACAATTGAAATGAAATGTTTGATAATATCTTTGGTTCCAAAAAGAAATGTGTTGGCTAATTAAAAGTAGTATTTCGTTTCGTTGCATGCGTTCATTAAATTTTGTGAGAAATATTTGCAATAGCAAGATTCTTGAACATGCGGGCATGCATTCAGCTATTACAGTATTACAGGAGAAGTGACTACTGACTGACGTTACTTGTTTTTGGTTAAATTTATTCGCCGAATTCCGAAAAAAACACCCAATATGTTTAAACTGCCATTAAATCATTTTTTACATTCAATCATCATGCTATTTTAAAATGATGTTCAAGATATTGTCCGTTTTTTCTCAACTGTCAAAGCTTGAATAATTACACGGTGACTGACTGCATTGTTTTTGTACTGGCGGCATAATTGTTATTAAAAATATCTTCACTAAAACATATCATACGGCATAAACAGTTTTACTCGATTATAATACACACTTTCGGAAACTCATAATTGTATTACAACCATGCTTTTAATAAACGCATTCACCGTGAAATTATTCATGTTTTGGCAGTTGAGAAAAAAAACAAACAATACGTACAATTATACGTAAAAGTTACAAAAATATCATTAAATACAGTAAAATAACGGACTATGTTTTCCGGCTAAAGCTCCGCCAAACCTATTTGCGTACTTCAAGATTCGATAAAACTAGCTACACAAGCATTATTATTGGTCTAAACGTAATATTTATTAATTTTATTATAAAGTTTACATATCACGAATTTAAATTATAAGTTATACAATAATCGTTACATGCAATATTGTTTAATAAAATTTCAGTTTCAGCAACAAAATACAGATTTAAAATTTGGAATATCAGATTTTGAAATTCAAAATTCAGAAAACCAGCTACACAAACATTATCATTGGTTTAAATGTAGTAGCGGTTTTTTTTATTGTGCGTGTATTTGAGTTCATTAGGAATGTGTGTTGTTTATATCAGTCAGTGATTATTGTACATGATGTAAATTACACTGCTACAAAGTAAGGAAACTTAGTAGACGTGCTTATTGCTTTACGAAACTCTTCCAGTTTCAAATAAGACAATAAAATAACAGAAATTGTTATTTATGAGAAGTGTTTTATTCACATAAATGTTTCATTCACCAATACTTCATATTTTGGTATTCCAAATTCAAAAAAAACAACTACACAAATATTATCATTGGTTTGAGTGTACAAGCGGTTGTTTTATTGTGAGCGTATTTGAATTCATTACGAATGTGTGTTGTTTATATTAGTCATTGGCCTCTAAACCTATTGCACCGATAGAGCTTATTTTATTGACTAGATAATCTCTACATAATCCCATCGATGAACTTAAAGACAGAGCTTATGTACAATAGACATTTCCACATGTCTGAAAGAATAACAGAGAACTTTGTATCAGAGAGGCTTAGCCGATATTCTATATTCTGATTTTGATCTAGAAATATTGAGTTACATTCTGAAACAGATGCGGTTTTAAGATTGAAAGAAATGCTATCAAAATTGTACAGGTATCATAATATAAAACCACCGGTTAAATATATTTTGTATAATTATTTATGCAATTTAATACGTACCATTGAATATGATTTCAATTAACATATTGCTAAGTAATAACTTGTCTAATCTTTTATATTGGAATGTATCGTCATGGCCGTATATGCATGTATAGAATGCTTTGGTTTTCGACATTAAATATGCTACAGTGATTGAAATGCGTGTGCAATAATGTCGGAACACTTAGCTTGTATTTGTTTGTCTCAAGTTGGGCATTTGTAATGCTTTAAACGGTGTTTGGATAAAGCATTGTATATTCAGGTATTGATTGATACAAGTAAGTAAGTAAGTAAGTAAGTAAATTGTTTATTATAGTGACTAGTACATATTTACAATATAATGCATTATAATATGTTTCAAAATAATAAATATAAAAAGTACCCGACCCTACTGGCCTATTAGTCACCTGAAAAAGAAGTCATATTTACATACATACAGTCATGTAATGAGAAGTACATGTAGTATAATGAAGTAATATAAATATAATGGTAAGCATTTACATTATTCAACAAAACGATTATGTGGTAAGATAATATATACAGGTAGGTAAGTGTTCATTGTAAAGTTTTAGATCTGTTATTGATAATAATACATTTGTACCCTTTCATGTAAAATGAAGATATACCATAAAATAAACTTAGATTCAACAAAAAATCAGTGGTGGCATTCGGGGGTTATAATTCATAGAGTATATGACATATAATAATATAAATATGTTGTGTATTTAGTATTATTGTTCTGTAACTTCTTCAATGACACTAAAACAGTGTATTGTACATGATGTACGTAAGCTACAGTTCTATAAACATACAAATAGCCGTGAGGTCACCGTACGGGCGCCGTGCGATCAAGCTCCACAAGGACCCGTACGAACTATTGCGTACCCGTACGGACTGTTCCGTTTTTACCAAGGTCTGTGAGATGAGCCATCGATACACGTATCAGTTTCAAAATCAAATCGTGAACAAAGTCGAGGCCGAATATGGATTAAAATTGCATATCTTCCAGCCACGGCTCCGTACGGGTGTGTTGTTTTGTGCCATTTGCGTACAGTCACCTTAATACGCAAGGCTTCCCATGGCCTTCGACTGTCTGCACGTACGGGTCCGCAACAAGCCACGATTTTATGGGACTGAGGCGTAAATTGCACTGCTACAAAGTAAAGGAACTTAGTAGACGTGCTTATTGCTTTACGAAACTCTCCCAGTTTCAAGAAAAAAGTCAATAAAATAACAGAAATTGTAATTATGAGAAGTGTTTTATTCACATAAATGTTTTATTCACAAATGTTATTGTGTAATTCCTAATGGATTTACTACACAGTATCGAATGTTGGGTTACTCACGTTGCAATGTTTTATTAATTACAAAACATAATAATTTTCATTTGTTACCTAATGTTTATCGCTGTGACGGTAAGGTTTATTAAATTACGTTCTTTCAAAATTATAATTGAAATAAAAATCTAATGGCATGAGCTACTATCTCCCTTTCGTATGCAAATATTGTATTTATTAATTTATCCGTACGCAATAATAAATAATGTAATTCTAAAAGATCTGAATTGGTAAAACATTAATAATAAACAATATGGTATAATTTTTCCTAGCAATTTTCTGTAGTCATAAACATTGTTTTATATAAGAAATTTCTACCTTAAAGATATGTTTGTATAAACTGAATCCATTCAGTTTAATCCTTAAGATATTACAATTTCTCTTGCCTTCAGCTAAAACTATAAAAGTCGATTTCACTAATTTTTAATTTAAAATACAATACTGAAGCGATAAACGGTAATTGAAATAAGTCATAAAATCTAATTTGTATACAATTTAAACCCAAATTAAATGTATTTGGAAACTAATTAAAGTTTATCAACATTCAAGCGTTGATAAGCCACGTACTAGGGAAAGTTTTTTCATACTTACAGTCATTAGTCAAATGTTCGTGTGGGTCATTGACTGCTTATTAATTGTATTTCAATTAAGCGAAATAAGATATAGCACACTCTATGTGATTGAACATTCTATTGTTTAATGAACTATTAATTGTTATAACAGAGTACGGGGATTTTAAGGTGTTACGAAGTAAATTTCATACTGTAGTATTTTAAATATGCGTGTAATGTTAGAATATAAACACTGGGGCAGCATATTATCGAAGTTCTTACAAATAAAATTACAATACAATATGGAAGAATTTACGACTAAAATCGGTCGTAAGATGTTTGATGATACGGGCTCTGGGGTCCAAAACTTTCTTTACACTTGTATATGTGTTCATATTTGCTTCTATTTGTTTTTTAGGAAATTTTTGCCTATACAGTTTGTTTCATATTTTATTATCATTATTGACGGTTTTTGTTAAACTGTATATTAGTTGAGAAACTAATAAAGATATATAAAGTATAGCTCTAAACATCAACATTTAATATGTACACTATACAAAATTTATTTTGAGATATTTGCTGAGTGCAACCTTAACATTATGAACAAAAAGAAATACAAATGTATTTGAAGCAAGTTAGTACTATTTGTTCGGTTTCAATTTTGATATCCGATGACTGAAGACACCTGATAATTGTAAAATCATTTTAGCTGCCTTGTTCTACTTAAAGGCGTTCGTACTTTTTTATTATCTTGTGATACTGTAGCTGTAATAATTATTAAATAAGAACCCATATCACTAGCCGATATTACACTGAATGATATATGTCATGTACACGTCATTATCATCAGTATCTCCATATTGCAACGTTTATAAAAAACTGTGTTTGATACTATCATACTAGTTTGGACGCCACGCACGCCACAAAGCAAAAAAGTTTCCTCGAGTTTTGTGGCTCATAATTCAAGTGATAATATCATATCAAAGATTGTACTACAGGACTGTAGTAAAATGTAAGTGCATTGAGTTAAAGAGTGAGTTACTACAGTCTTGCGCCCAACCCTCGCTATGTGAGATTGTTTCATTTCTAAATTTAATTTTAAAATGATTTCGTTTCATCTCCATTGGCATCAAATTGATTGATGGAAAGGAAGAAAAAATCTTTTTAACAGAGTGAAAAACGATAATAAAAGGATATTGCTAACACTCTCTTCCTCTCCCGAAGGAAACTCGGCGCCCGCGTCAACACCCTGTTCCTTCGGAAATGAACTCACACAAGTTGTCGAAAAATGACGCTTTTCTTGTATGTGCTCAAAATATCGGACAAAAACTTGAAAACAAATGGAGCACGTAAAGATATTCATTTTTGGAATCAGACAAGAACGTCTCTTTTGAATCAGCTAAAACATCTCTTATTTTTCCGGTAAATTAGCTTGACGTGTTAGCCGATATGTCTTCATGTACGGAGAAAAACGTTAAATTCCTATTATTTATTTTACAATCACTTACTATTCCATCACTTCATTACAAACATAATGGAACTTTGTACAAAAAGTGAGTTTTTTATTGATCTGGAAATTAACGTTCAAATCACTATGGAAACGTACAAAATGATTAAATGGCCGACCATTTTGGTATATTAATGTGAAAATGTATTTTTTCGACCAACTAATTGCCGTCTCGGGTGGAATAAATGTATTTTGTAAAAGGTTTGGAGACTACATTACTTCTGTTGCAATCAGACACGCTGCCAATCAAGTACTCAGTTAAAACAATCATTTCATAAAAAAGAGCTATCATAAAGCTTCAAATGGAAAAAAAGTCACAACACTCAATATAATGTAACAAGTGTAACAATCAGACAACTGATTGATAAAAATTGCTGATGTTGTAAAAATAATAATGAGTTATGATGAAAATGGTCATTGTCCGATTGATATGAAGTCAGGTTCTATTACTTGAATCAGGACCGACAAATTCGAATTTTTTTATTGCGGAACGGTCTAAATATAAGGACACTTATGCTTATTATGTGTAGCATTTAAGACAGAAAAGTTCAAACATTCACATAATTTTGCAATACATAAGGTGGCCTTTTTAATGGATTATATTCAAACCTATGAACACAATTCACATTAAATTGATCACTTACTGGTACATACTGTACATAATAAACTATGATTGTGAATTTCTTTGAGACAAAAATTAAAAGTCTGATAAATATAAACGGTCGATATGCTGAATGTTGAATAATAAAGACTGTAGCGCGAGTATAGCGACTTCTGTGTTATATGGTGTTTGTATACGTAAGTGTCATGTGACTTATATAAATTCGGTGCGATTTTGTGTTGATGCACCGTAAAACCCAAACAAACAAACTTATATAAGAATGATCATTAACCAACTTGAACCAAATCATTATAAGTTGCGCCGTTCGATCAGTTGCTGTTAATTGCTGATAACATATGTATAGTATGAAAATTAACTACCTTGCACAGGTGCGCTTTGCATGAAACACTTTTACATACGAAACAACAACAAAAAATGCAATTAACTGAAATGAAAACTTCATTGTTAGAATTCAATTTTAATTTAAATTAATAATCCGACAAAACTTCAGTTTTGTATTTAATGAGGTGCATAAACATTGAAGATGATAGAGCAATTTAGAAATCTTATGAAATGCCGTTGAACTGTTGCTTCATTACATCAAACCGCAACATTTTTTCCTGTTAGCTCAAAAGCCGCAGGAATAAATTTCATAACAACATTCCGTTAATATGTATTCTTAAATCAAGAATAGTTCTTTGTTTTAAATTACACAAAGTTTTAATATCGATGTGGTTTTTAAACTCGAAAGTAATTATTCTAAGTTTTGGCCTAAGCTTTACGCAAGTACAATGCACAATCACTTGTCAAAAGCTTTTACTGTGTTTTATGGGTTTTTGGATAGAAGGATGTCTTTAGAAATTAATTGTGATTTCATTTAATAAAGATATATGGTTATTGTTCGGGAAACAAACGCATGTCCATAGATTGATGTTAAGACGCGTAACAGACTCAACTGACTTTGTGGAATCTTTACATAAATATTTGCAACTGATAATACATAATTGTCTTTAAACATTATATTACATATATTCTTATATGCATGTGCATGTTAATAAAAAGTATGTTAACTTTCCTGCCAATGGTAAATTAAAGTGTGCTGACAAACTGCACAAAAAACGAAATCATGTACCCTTTTTTATAAATAGTTGTCTTACTATGCACGGAAAATTCAAATACATGATGGCATAATATAATTATTTGTCATATTCTTCTCGGTTATTAACTGTTCTTGCTCATGTTAACACAATCAATTATTACAACTGTGGGCGATGAAAAAGCAATTAATAAATTCCAGTAAACACGAGCACATCATAGGAAACGTTGTGCTGAAGTAATGACATATTTATTATTTCAATTGTACTTCAATCTCCTTTTCCTTGATATCTTATTATGAAAATATGGCTACAGCAATTTCTTGGTCTTTAGTTGTAGTGAGGAATTGCATTAACTTTATAGGAAGTAATCAGTGAGTTCACGACATCATTTGCTGATGAAAACCCACCATTTAATATCCTATTTGAATATCTTTTATAGTAAAATAGAAAAACATGGATTTGACATGCTAATCATTTTCCTTAGCAGTTAAGAAAGCAGAAAATTCTTCATCTGTCGAATATTTTGTAATTGTTATCTCCCAAGTGTATTTACCAGTCTAAATCAAAGTAAACACTTCTGTCAAGCGATTTCAGCTGAAAGGAAAAAAATAAACAAAGAAAGCAATTAAGGAAAATTGTTTACGGAACATCACAGAAAGTGTCATCTAAGATTAGAGAGGTTTTGTCTAATAACAGTTTAACTTGAAACTATAATATCACTTGAACTTGGTGTTACAGTTAAAGCCCCGTTATCAACAGTAACACTGGCTATGGAGTGTCAATTTAATTGAAATTCATCTATCCCAAACACATCTAATGAAAGAACATTTAAAAAAATGTAATTATCTTTTAAATATGCTTATTTATTATTATTATAATTTATTAATTAATTATGTTATTATTTGCATAGTAGATCAAAATTGAAGGTTGAATTTGGCTGTCAACCCTTAAATAATAGTTCGGGTCACAATATGTTTAATATAAAGTCTTGTGATAGAAATTATCCCATTCAAATTACATAACTCAACCTTGAAAGTATTTTCAATCTTACACAGCCAATGTTAACAAAATCATGAATAAAGTGAGTTTTTATAAAATATGGGCAAACTTGAACTAAAACACCAAATAGGTTTAAAACGGTTATTGTGTCTCTAATGCATGTTTTACTTAAGTAACTTCACAGTTGTAAGAAATAGTTCTGCAGTAAATGAATATATCTTCATATGGTAGCTTTAACAAATGTGAATACTATATTGCTTGATTTGTATTAGATTTGAATATTGATTTTGATTTATGACGCTAAATTTATCTTTTTCGTTTGTCGACAACTGTAAAGTGATCATTTGATATGCTTACTTAATCGAAACTTAAAGTAATACATGTACTAAACGCATACCGTCGCTTGAAACTGGTAACTGTTCATACTGATTCAGTGGTAGGAGGGAGAATGCATACACTATGTATATATATATACAGTTCAACAATTGTATGTTTGAAAACCCAAGAAATGAACCAAGGAAAAGTTTTAATTGTAATGTGAAAGGCAGTCTATCTTTCATTCCTTGGACAGTTGTTAACACTAATTAAGGAGATTTTACCTTTAAGTTAGGAATTTCAACAAAATGTGTTTTTCAATAAGCCTGTCCCATAACACTAAAATTGGGGAACATAGTGTTCATTGTACATGTTTAACAGTTAAGAAACTCTGACAAATTATCTTAGTACAAGGCATTTTTACATCAAACGTACGCATGTACCAAACATACATGCAATTTCTTTTTTACCATGTTTTAAGTGCTTCTGTATTAAGTCAAAACAACTTAACAAACTCTCATTTAATTAAAGTGGTTTTAGCTTAAAGGAAACAACAAAAACTGATTCTCTTCCCAATACAACTTAATTGTAGAAACTCCAATAATTACTATGTCTAAAGCACTGTCTTTTCGGCACATGCACAAATATAGGACTAAACATTAGATTATTAAGTATTGAAAATAAAAACAAACTTTCTTAGAGCTATTAAAGAGAACACAAATATTAATAGTGGTTACAGGAAAAAATTTAACACGTGTGATAATGTATTCATGTTTATTGGGGAAAAATAATTATGGAAATTCATTGATAGAAATTAACTATTTATAGTGCGTACAAAAAAACAAAACGCGTTTTGGTAAACATTAGAAATGAGACAATCCATTTCTGGGGTAGGCAGTAATGAAAATAAAATGTGTGTAATTCATTGTAACAAAATTAGCATGATGGATACCACCACTTGTTGGTAAATCGTGCTTGTGTTGGTAAAAATCTTTTCCATTACACTAACAACTAAGACAATCGTAAAACATATCACATGTTTATGTTATTGTCATCCTGAGCGTCCCTCGTAGTGGATTAGTTTATTCTATTGTTATTATAAACAGTGTTTTGTTTTTTGTACGCACTATACCTAAGCGTGTTTAAGTGAAAAATTTGAAATGTTTACTCATTTACTCTTTGATATTTACTTTCAATTTAATCATCAAAACCCTGCGGTATAATTAATACCACTAACTGTTTTAAACAAGCCCGTTGATAGCTAAGTTTGAAAATAAAATCAAACAAACTTTAAACTGTTAATGAGAATTGCACTTTCGACCATGCTGTGTTTAAAACGGAAATACTCGTAAACATACACGAGTCAGTGTGAAACATCCATAATTAAGCTTATAAATTCACCTTGTTAAACAAGCTTAAGGTATTCAGTGTAGCCTTGTCTGATTGGATTTATCCAAATGTGTAGCCTCTTAAAAATGTCTTTATTATTAATATTATTATTATTGTTATTTTTGTTATTGTTATTTTGTTATTGTTGTTATTACTGTTGTTGTTATTATTGCTACTGTTATTATTGATGTTGTTATTATAATTGTTGTTTTTATTATTGTTATTATTGGGGTTATTTTGTAATTGTTATGTTGTTATTATTGGTGTTTTTTTTCGCATCAGATGAAAAACGATGTGTTAAACAAGCGGCTTATACAATTTTGGAAGGCAGAACTAATGATATACATACCTTGTAAATGCACAACTTAATTGTTGCCTTTTTATTTCAGGGAAATGGATGCCATGGCAACCACGCTGTCTGAAGTTGACTATTATTATCAACATTATGAAGCATATTATGATAACAGTACAATGAACGCCGTGGAAAATCAGTCAGAAAGTGGGAATATAACACAATTCATATCATCAGATTTTTTACTTCCGTGGTGGCAAAAAACTATATTCTTCTTTGCATGTGCAGCCATACTTATAGTGGCTGCCGGTGGAAACTTAATAGTTGTTTGGATTGTCCTTGCACATAAACGTATGCGAACTGTTACAAACTATTTCCTAGTGAATCTAGCAATTGCGGACTTCCTGATTTCAGTATTAAATATGCCTTTTTCAATTATATATTTAATTTACCAGGATTGGTGGTTTGGAACATTTCTCTGCAAATTTTCATTATTTATTTCCACTTGTACCATCTCAGTCAGTGTTCTCACCTTTATGGCTATAGCAATGGATAGGTGAGTACTGTTTCCAATATTAATTAATATTACGAAATCTAAATATTCTTTCATCAAAATGCATGTGTATGAAATGCGAATCTTAAGTTTCTGTTAGCCAAATGTTTAGAGATTTTTGTATTCATGAGCACTTTATTACATTGAATAGAAAACATGTTAAAAAAATCTAGCTGCCAATTTATCAAATATTTACAAGATCCCCCAATAATAACTATTATTGTAATGGAACTTAGGCTCAATCTTTGTCTACTTAGAACTAAGTATGGTATCTTTATTACGTCTTTTGTACACAATGAGTCAATGACACTAAATTCTCACGCAACGCTACATGCATTGCATGATAACACTTATGTGTCCACAAACTATTAAGGTGTTAAGAACTAGCTAATCTACAACCAATGGTGTATAATAATTCTCATTTTATAGGCGACGCATTGGGGACAAAACTATAAAGCGATGCGCATAATGGTCCCTTTTGTATGACGATCGCATGGAAAACGTCACGCCATGTACGTCAGGCGTTATTTTCAGCCTTGTTAGACACTAAAATTCTAATAAAACATAATGTTTAGCTAAACTTATTTATATCAAGCTCATCATATAGTCAATTTGGAGTGCATATTTTAACAATGCATGTTCGTCTCAGTTACAAATTGATCAAAGAATCCATTAGTCTATCAGATTACCTTTACGCTTAAACATTTAAGTCTTAATTGAATCATGTAACAAATTTAAAGACGCTATGCAAATGGTTCACAGTTTAAAAGCATGCATCCATAAAGAAGATTCTATTCACATTGATCTGATCGTTTATTCATTAGATTCATACGTCAGATTTATTCTTAATGCGTCTGAAACACTCAGTTTAGAATTACCATTTTCTGTGAAGAAATGATGTGTCTCTTTGTTCAAATAACAATACTTGAATCTCTCTTGACATCAGCAAATATGTTTAGAAATTCAGAACCAGCTTCATACGGATATGTTTTATTTCCATCAACTTGTATCTTTTAGTTCGTTTGTTTTTTTCTTAAAAGCAAAACGACATTTTTATGTTCTTGGCGACAAATGAACAATTACTGAATCGGTTCAAGACAAAATAAATACAATAAAACCGTTGTAATGAGCATTTAAAAGCCTACTCCTATTTACATAAAGTTAGTATGTACATTTAATATCAGTGAAATGGCCCCATTTAGGAAGTGTGTTCGGGATGTTTCTAATTTTATCGCTGGAAAATGTCGACATACAAGTGATTAATGATTATCTAAATGACTTTTTACATCTCATTGACATCGGGAATTAAGTACCAAGTTTTGTGACGGACCACGTTAAGCCTTTCCATAAGACATTGATGATGCTCTAGCAATTATTGCACTAACCTATAGCTCAAATGAGACAAATATTGGTTCAGACTAAAACTCAACTGATTTAAATAGTTTGGCTAGTTGATATTTTTGTCTATTTCTACAAATGGGGCTAGTTCTGGCACAAATTAAGGCGGTGTGTGCTCGAAATTGCTGTCACCACACTGAAGCAGTAAGTATAACCACTAACTGTAATAGAGTTTAAATTTTAAGAATAGTAAAGATGAACATTATTTGGTATTTGTGCATTGCATGAGCTATGGTACGGTGAATTGTTCATTTTCCATAACTCTGAGTATTAAAAATACGTTAGATTAAAACGAAAATAACAAACAATGAAACTATACAAAAAACATTAATTTATAAAAAGTAATATCATTTCTAAATATATAAACAGTAATTTTTTCTGCTTCAAAAATGTTTCAATACAATTTAGATAGTTTTAGAAAATCTTGATTTTAAGTTGAAATCTGTGAATGAGTACCTTTAACGTGGCAATGTAAAAACTATTTTAGCATTGCATGATTTCATGAAACAAAACCTCAGTTATACGATTTGTATGTAAACGATTGTTCAAGAAATTGTAAACACACCACTTGTAACTTGACTCCTTTCAATTTGTGGATTTCTTGATGAGATGTAATAAGTCAGCATTATGTTTTTATTGTGTTATGGCATGTGCATTACCATTCAACGTAATTCGTAAAAACAGCAGGTTTATGGTCTATAAGTGCATGATAATAAAATAGTGTGAGTTTATGAGGAAGATGATAAAACATTTTGCACTAAATACCTGACACCAAATGTTTTGTTTACAATAGGTATTCAGCACCTACATTTTTCAAGACGGCTAGACAGCTGAGCATGTAACACACAAAACAGTTCATTTTAATATGATTGTGCTATTTCAAATTAAAAATACAAACTAAGTGCAGTCTAAATGGTCTCTTGCAAGCGTTAATTACATTTGTCGTAAATAAATTAGAGTCTAGAATCAGTACATTCCTGCTTCCACAAGTCTAACTTAAGCAGTGGTTCAGTAGAAGGCCACGCTTAGGGATCAAGAGGTCCCGAGTTCGAACACCACTTTGGATACTGCTAATTTCCTTGAGCTAGTAATTTACTCACAGTTGTTCAGCTCCACCCTGGTGTAAATGGGTTTTGTGAGGATCACCTGCGTGAAGATAATTAGGGGTAATTGTACAACATTGTAAAGTCTGCTTAACATGTATACGGAAACAGACTGTAAAACCGATCTTTAACTAAGATTCATTGTCGATTATTCGCATTAACTTAACGCTTGTAAATACATTTTGAGGTTTGATTTCCATTTGACGCATTTTAAAAGACCACAATGAACGTAAGAGAATCTTATTCTCTTTCTTGTGTCATTCCTTATGCATATCATATGAATGGTATCAATATATTATATCTCATTACATGTATAGCAGTTTTATATTAACTTTGCATAATTCTTACAGAAATAAATATATCTGACTATCCAACATGCAAAAAATACACAGCGGCGTGCGCCATTTTGCAAATATAGTCTTAACAATGAAACATTTCAAAGAAAACTATATTATAGTTTACCATTCATGTAATGCTGATTTTAGGTCAAATAAATTACTTTTCTGTTTTGTTTTATGATTGTGCGTAATGATGTTCCTGACTAAACCTCTTAAAATGGTTTACAACTATTTCATGGTAATATATCCCTTGAGAAGAATAATTTTATTTGTAATTGAACTATTTTGTTCGTAAATTAGTTTGCGTGCTTGGCAGCCATTATAGAACGTAATTGAACAATGCAGCAAAAACTTCCATAGATAATGAAGTTTGTTTTGTACGACGTACGGTTCTAACATACTCGTTTCTTATAAAAGTCTGGAACTAATTCTATAAACAATTTCTCAAATGTTTCATTTTTAAACCACTATTTGAAGATACCTATATTCATCATGAGTAAATTTAAACACTGCTTTACAATCATGAAGTTATCAGAATATAACATGTATTAGAGACTCAATTAACTGTTTAAACCATTCTGTTTTCTAAATTTGACTTTGACAAAATGTCCATTTCTTAAAAACTGGGGAACATTCTTAAGAACACACTTTATTTACTTTTACGCTTAAGTTCAATATACCTGATCCAAAATAGTTTTAGAACTTATGTAATTTGGAGCAGTTTTTTTCAATAACAAGACATCGTCTTAAACATACTGTGATCAAAACTATTGTTTCAAATATTTACAACCAAATTCTACTTTCGGTTTCGATCTACTTTCCCTTTGATATGCAATAAATAACACAAACATATTTAAGCAGTATTTGCATTTACTTAAAATATCTCGTTTATTAGAGGTGTTTAAATTAGATAAATGTCTATTTTCTTTGCAGTCTAAAGACCGTGTTACTTTTGATTATAGGGCTTAAACTGGCATGTAGTATAATAATGAATGATACGTTAAATAATTGCAGAAAACTTGCCTGAAGCCAACTCGACGAAACGTCGGGACGATAAATTAAATCATTTTACTAGTGCTGATAAATAGCTTTATTTTCTATAAAATAGACACAGTACAATGTACAATTAAGTTACTGTTGTATTAAATCCAACGTGACTAATCAAATAGAGAAGTGGAATGCTGTTAGTGCTCAGTGTACTAAAGTATTATAATCTCTTAGAAGATAAAAACTGACTACTAAAATCCATCAAGTATGTCTAAGTCATTGGGTTTTAGACTATCAGGATTTTGCAGACTTATTGAATCTGACAAGCTTTACGACGAGTGTTATGAATGTTTAAACAATTGTTTTTTTACAATATTCACTATACTTGATTATATTCGTGATATTTCAAATATGTCTGCAGATCGTATGTAAGATGGAATAGAGAATATTTGTTTATTTCGGTGTAAGATCAATTTTTCTTCACGAGAGAGCTAAAGATGCAATATTTTCACGAGTGGCGTAACCGCGAGTGAAAATATAATATCAATAGCTCACGGGTGAGATCTTACACAGAAATAAACAAAATTTCTGTTTATTACATGCTTCAAACTGGCTTTTTCATAAGTTTAAGTATGATAAGTCATCAGAACGGCGCATCCAAAAAAAGTGAAAAAAAAAGAATTTATTTTCATTGTTTCAAAACAGTGGAATATCGACTTTTATTTCACTGATATATCCCGGTATTCCACTGGAAAGCATACTAATAAAACAGTTTATTTGGTTGGGTAAAAATAACGCACCAAACACAGATTTAAAGTCACTATATCGAGTCTATCAGTGGACTACAAAGAAAATAAACATCTATGTAAATGAATAAATACTCATATTAAGGCTTTAAGGCAACAACGAATGACACCAGATACATTTTTTTTTGTATTTCACATGACGCATTAGTACTATTTCTTACTTACTTAATTTTATTGTTACATGTACCCACTGTTTGCTATCTGTATTTAGATGGATCGATTGTTTTCATGAGTTTGTAAATGTACATTGTAATGGTAGGAAATCAATTAATGTATATTATGTCCATTTATCTACAAACTCGAGATCTGAGTAACCCATGACTAAAACACATCAATACTTAAAATTTGTCTCGTTGTTTTAGTATTTGAGACGCTAAAACTAACGTACGTTTATTAGTGTGTATGTATGGATGTATGGTTAAACAAGACAAATCAGGTTTGTTCTTTGGGTGCGAGAAGTGACATTTGTATGACTACGTACTTCTTAAATCCGTCGCAGCATTGATAAAGTTAAACTACATTTGTATAATAATCAAAAAAGAAGTCCAGAAAGCTTCTCCCCATTCTCACCTATAAGCATCTGCCAGACATCGAGTGTACCCTACATGTGTGAGAAGTGTCATGCTCCATGGGCCAGAAACCTATATCTGCTTACACCCTTAGATGACTACAGCGAAATGACAGAGCCATGATAAGATAGACCTGCTGTATCATACCATAGAATGAGGCTCTCTTGGAGGAGCTCCTATCTCGGCTCAACATTATACGATAGATATTGCTGACGTTCTTGCACAAAATCTTAAGTATTTACAGTTACTCTATCATTTGACTGAAGATATATTATTAAGATAAGAAACCCGCACATAATGCATAGTTATAATACCAAACATACATACACAGTGACTGTATATAAACAAAAGCATTGCCAAGGTTTTGGTATTTAATCGGGAATAGATCAATACATTACAGTACTTAAAATAATTACATGTATAAACAAAGCAATATCTGACAATATATTGAATGTAAACGGAAGTAAAATCACTGTTTTAAGTAGTTTATATATAAGTTATACCTAAAGGCGAATGGGTGCAACACTGCCATTGGGTCCATGATGTTTGAGGTTTATTTTATTATGTAGAATCGTAGTTTGTTGTTAAATGTTCTATCGATATTTGTTTCTTAAAAGGTAATGACGTTTTTATATTAACCAAAACAAGTGTTAGGTTGTAAAAATGTTAGTCGTATTTACATGCTGAGTAGTTTTTCAAATAATAATTATTTAACTAAATACACACAAACTGATATATTATATCAGGCCCTCTAGAAGTCCATAGTCAAAGACCTTTTATGTACTAAACTAATAACATTTACCAATGAAAACAGTCACCGGAGCTTATTCAAATTCAATTTGTATTACATTATTACTAGTCTACGAAATCAGGATATGAAAGTGGTTGCCCGAAGAAGTCATTTCAGTAGCAAGCTCTATAAATTGTAGCTTTTTGGTTGCCCCTAAAAAATATTTGGGTGCCTGAATAAAAAGGTAGTTGTCACGGACAACTGGACCCCCACTAATTTCGTAGACCGCTTTATTACCACTATTATGATTCGTACTATGTTACATGAATATACTTTAATTGTAGTAGATCTAAATCACCCACGGTTTGAAAAAAAAATATCCTTCATAGTTTTGTTTGTCTCAAGACTTTATGAAAATAACACTGTTTATGTCTGGATCGAAACTATAATATAAAGCTTATGATCTATCAATCACGAAACAAGCTTGTTTTGCCCTATGCTTGCTTCATGAAAGAAAACAAAATTAAAAACTTTCCTGAGAGAAATATCTCAATATCAGATTACTTCAGTAATTTATCATTTCTACAAAATTACTATGTACAATGAATGTTTTATTACATTTCAAAGAGCTTATTATATAACGGTATTGTTTCAGAATCGGTGGTTTGTTAAATTGAATTGCCTGTTATTGTATGATATTTCTTAAACTATTATTAAAAGAGATAGTACCATTGCGGTTGATCGATTTTCATGCGCTGGTAACGGTTGTGACGTTTCACGCGGCATTATAAGTCAAATGTTTCCTTTACTTGCCGGGATCTCTAAATTGGCGCAAGTTTGATCGACAGATGCGTTAGCACCGAGTTTACTAACATGCATAGGCCGTCATAAGTCAAGCCATATCGTAGTTTAATTAAAACACTTGAATGAACAATTCTTTGACAGTCTGTTTCACTTAATTTAGGACTGACAACGCTTAGTTCAAACTTTACTGTGTGACCATTGTCACAAAATTGATGCAAAGACGTTGGTTTTTGCCTAGTCACCAACTATGATTCTCAGTGTGGGAGCCAAAAGTACTAAGTGGTTGCGGCGCTAAAATTAAATTGCCAGCTCCTCAAATTTTCGCCCTTCATAAACATTGTGAAGCAACATTTAAATTGTACTCAGCTATGACAATGTATTTTTTTCACTATGGGGTATGCTTTCTGTTTCCCCAGTTCTAAGCAATCGAGATAAAAAAAATTGGTTGATAAAATGCATTATTTAACCCATCCCCATAACATCTAAAATACAAAAATAAACAATTGTATGCGTTTCGGTGAAACTAAATATCAAATAAAAATGTTCGAATTAAAATTAGCGTATGTATGTGTAGTGTATGCCAATGATAATAGCATTATACAATGGTAATTAAATAAAAGAAATTAAAAAATGTATGATTATAATGCAACTGTTTTATTCTTCGTCAAACATTTGTTGTGAACCAGTTTTTATTAGGTGCATATATGAAATACCCATACCATAAAATACCTATATAACAGAATATTAAAAATAAAAATAAAGATATTGAAGATTTTGGTAAAATGTTACCTATCAGCTTGGTTTGATAGTTCATTTACATAATCATGATTCGTGCAGCGGTCAATAACTGTACGTTATGTCAAAACTATAATATTCACGTTTGAATATGCACATAACTATGCTGTGCTTCGTTTCCTTTAAAGACAAACTGTTTAATGGGATGATCTTATCTGTCGATATTTTTTATTCCGTCATGTATGCATTTGTAATAATGTTGATTGAACTTCAAAATGATCATCTAAATAACATGTAGTTTTACGCTGTAAACAATTAGAACACCATATCTCTAAATACTTTATATATAGTCTTTTACAGACTACGCTTGTTTCATATAATATGTATACAGTTTACAATTTATTACGCAATGTAATCGAAAATACTGTACAATAATAAAATATTCAGTAGTATAAAAATTGAAGTAGATTAGGCTTTCGTATTAGAAAATATTGAATTATTCATATAAACGATCATTTACATCGGCCATAAAACTTTGAAAATATACAACAATTGCTTTGGTTATGCATTGCTTAGTTTAGAATCATGGCATTTGTCAGATTGTTTTGTCTTTGTCGGGTTTAACGCCGAAGCAACACATTGGATAGGTCATATAACGGCGGTCAGTCAACCTACTCACTCCTCCTGGAAAGGCTAAATCTCTGGATTTAGCTGTTAACCAACTACTAAGCGCATGCTTTTGTCAGTGACTTACAACTGCCCTGCATAACTAAGAATCATTGGTAGGAGGAAGATTGGCCGTAGAAATAATTTCATAACCAAGCTCCACGAAAGTATGCCTCGCCTGGAAATCGAAATCAAGACCCCTCGATCAGTAGACTTGCGTGCTACCAACTGAGCTAGCCGGGCGGTTACTCTTTGGTCATGCACTGCTTTGTTTAGAATCATGGTATTTGTCAAAACGACACGTTGTTATGTCTGCTAGGTTGTTATAGACTGCAACACTATATTATTTGGCTCTATTATGTACCATGTCATGATGATATTTTCTTATGGTTTTATCTTCAGCACAAATCATGCTAAGAAAGTCAAATGTGTAGACTAGCCGAGTACGACTTATAGTAAATAGATGTCCCTTATATAATAATATTTGGCAGAACTTCAGACACTAAAATTAATGTCTGGACGGAAAGGTCTTTAGAGTAAACTAACAGTATGGATTGAAATTGGACAGAGGTCTTATATTAACAAAAGATATTGAACATTTGCATTGAGTGTGAAATGAACATTACCGATTACTTTCTCTGGGAGAAATATATTAACGCATGCTGACATTGTCTTATAACAGACGTTTTGGTAGCCCACACAGAACTTTAAACATGATATTGAATATACAATGAGAAATGTACATTATTGTATTGATAATTTGTGCCATATATAACACTATATTAACTAATGACATTCCCTCCCGGAGAGTTTTTAACCATCCGCGAATATAAGATTGGAATGTTGATTTCCCTCCGCGTAAAAGGTGTGAAAAAGTCGACTGCCTTGAGAAAGAATACTTGTTATAGACTAGGGTCCTGGAAAACTAGGTTAGATGGGCTGACCGCCTTAAAATGACCCTAATTCAGGTCTGTGAAGTTAGCGATCTATTGTCTATTCTCTATTCAAAAGTCTATTCGCTCAATGGACAGCTATGTATTGAGAAATCTATTCATGCAGAAATCTATTCGCATTTACTGTATACATTGATATAGGAAAGTTCAAATATCTGTACAAAAATCTGTACACAAAATGCCGAAAAGACAGCTGTCTATTCGGAAATCTATTCAGAAGTCTATTCGAAAAAAATCACTAGTGCTATAAAACATATTTAAAAGTCTTTTCATAGAATACATAAATAGACAAATGCCAATTCAAAAGTCTATTCCGAAGTCTATTCGAAAAAAACCAGTAATGCAATCAAACAGATTTAAAAGTCTTTTCGTGGAATACGCAAAGAGACAAATGTCTTTTCAAAAGTCTATTCAGAAGTTTATTCGCAAAAACATAGTAATGACATCTTAATGATCAAGATGTCTATTCCCAAAAATCCAGGGACAAATGTCCATTCAAATGTCTTTTCGGATATCTATTCGCAAAATCATATATGTGCCTTAAGACTGTGTCTGAAGTCTATTATTAAGTTGGGAATTGATAGATATCCATTCAAATGTCTATTCAAAAGACTATTTGCAATATCTGGTGAATGCATTCGGAATGAGTCAGAATTCTATTATAGATTTCCAAATAGACAGCTGTCCATTCAAAAGTCTATTCAGAAGTCTATTCGCAAAATCATATATATGCATTAAGAATTTGTCTGTAGTCTATTTTAAAGTTGCAAATAGACAGATGTCCATTTAAATGACTATTCAGAAGTCCATTCGCAAAATCTGGTGAATGCGTCCAGAATGAGTCAGAAGTCTATTATTGAGTTCGAATAGAGAGCTGTCCATTCAAAAGTCTATTCAGAAATCTATTCGCAAAATTTGGTGAATGCGTTCAGAATGAGTCAGAACTAACAAACAGTAGCACATACACAGCTGTCCATTCAAATGTCTATTTAGAAGTCTATTCACAACATCATATGCAAATACGCATTTAGAATGTGTCTGACTTCTATTTTAAAGTAGCGAATAGAAAGATGTCCATTCAAAGTCTATTCAAAAGTCTATTCGAAAAAATCGGTAAATGCGTTCAGAATGAGGCAGAAGTCTATTATAGAGTCTCGAATAGAGAGCTGTCCATTCAAAAGTCTATTCAGAAGTTTATTCGCAAAATCATATATATGCATTAAGAAAGTGTCTGTAGGCTATTGTAAAGTTGCAAATAGACAGATGTCCATTCAAATGTCTATTCAGAAGTCTATTAGCAAAATCATGTATATGCCTGCAGAATGAGTCTGATATCGTTTATAGAGTTTCGAATAGAGAGCTGTCCATTCAAAAGTCTATCGAGAAGTCTATTCGCAAAATTATTAAGAACGTGTCTGAAGTGTATTATAAAGTTGCGAATAGACAAATGTCCATTCAAATGTCTATTCAGAAGTCTATTCAGAAGTCTATTCGCAAAATCATGTATATGCATTCAGAATTAGTCAGAAGTCTTTTATAGAGTTTCGAATAGAGAGCAGTCCATTCAAATGTCTATTCAGAAGTCTATTCGAAAAATAATATATTTGCATTGAGAATGTGTCTGAAGTCTATCATGAAGTTGCGAATAGAGAGCTGTCCATTCAAATGTCTATTCAGAAGTCTATTCGCAAAATCATGTATATACCTTTAGAATGAGTCTGATATCGTATATAGAGTTTCAAATAGAGAGCTGTCCATTTAAAGTCTATTCAGAAGTCTATTCGCAAAATCATACATATGCATTCAAAATGAGTCAGAAGTCTATTATAAAGTTGCAAATAGATAGATGTCCATTCAAATGTCTATTCAGAAGTCTATTCGCAAAATCATGTATATGCCTGCAGAATGAGTCTGATATCGTATATAGAGTTTCGAATAGAGAGCTGTCCATTCAAAAGTCTATTCAGAAGTCTATTCGCAAAATTATTAAGAATGTGTCTGAAGTGTATTATAAAGTTGCGAATAGACAAATGTCCATTCAAATGTCTATTCAGAAGTCTATTCAGAAGTCTATTCGCAAAATCATGTATATGCATTCAGAATTAGTCAGAAGTCTTTAATAGAGTTTCGAATAGAGAGCTGTCTATTCAAAAGTCTATTCAGAAGTCTATTCGCAAAATCATGTAAATGCGTTCAGAATGAGTCAAAAGCCTATTATAGAGTTTCGAATAGAGAGCTGTCCATTCAAAAGTCTATTCAGAAGTCTATTCGAAAAATCATATATATGCATTCAAAATGAGTCACAAGTCTATTATAAAGTTGCAAATAGACAGATGTCTATTCAAATGTCTATTCAGAAGTCTATTCGCAAAATCATGTATATGCCTGCAGAATGAGTCTGATATCGTATATAGAGTTTCGAATCGAGAGCTGTCCATTCAAATGTCTATTCAGAAGTCTATTAGCAAAATTATATATATGCCTTAAGAATGAGACTGAAGTCTATAATAAAGTTGCGAATAGACAGATGTCCATTCAAATGTCTATTCAGAAGTATATTCGCAAAATCATATATATGCATTAAGAATGTGACTGAAGTCTATGATAAAGTTGCGAATAGAAAGATGTCTATTCAAATGTCTATTCAGAAGTCTATTCGCAAAATCATGTATATACCTTCAGAATGAGTCTAAAGCCTATTATAGAGTTTCGAATAGAGAGCTGTCCATTCAAAAGTCTATGCAGAAGTCTATTCGCAAAATCATATATATGCATTCAAAATGAGTCAGAAGTCTTTTATAAAGTTGCAAATAGACAGATGTCCCTTCAAATGTCTATTCAGAAGTCTTTTCGCAAAATCATATATATGCATTCAGAATGTGACTGAAACCTATTATAAAGTTGCGAATAGAGAGCTGTCCATTCAAATGTCTATTCAGAAGTCTATTCACAAAATTATATATATGCCTTAAGAATGAGACTGAAGTCTATAATAAAGTTGCGAATAGACAGATGTCCATTCGATGTCTACTCAGAAGTCTATTCGAAAAATCATTTATATGCATTAAGAATGTGACTGAAGTCTATGATAAAGTTGCGAATAGAAAGATGTCTATTCAAATGTCTATTCAGAAGTCTATTCGCAAAATCATGTATATACCTTCAGAATGAGTCTAAAGCCTATTATAGAGTTTCGAATAGAGAGCTGTCCATTCAAAAGTCTATTCAGAAGTCTATTCGCAAAATCATATATGCATTCAAAATGAGTCAGAAGTCTATTATAAAGTTGCAAATAGACAGATGTCCATTCAAATGTCTATTCAGAAGTCTATTCGCAAAATCATATATATGCATTCAGAATGTGACTGAAGTCTATGATAAAGTTGCGAATAGAGAGCTGTCCATTCAAATGTCTATTCAGAAGTCTATTCGCAAAATTATACATATGCCTTAAGAATGTGACTGAAGTCTATTATAAAGTCGCGAATAGACAGATGTCCATTCAAATGTCTATTCAAAAGTCTTTTCGTAAAATCATGTATTTGCATTCAGAATGAGTCTGAAGTCTATTATAAAGTTGCGAATAGAGAGCTGTCCATACAAATGTCTTTTGGGAAGTCTATTCGCAAAATTATATATATGCAGTTAGAATATTCCAGAATGTGTCTGAAGTATATTAAAAAGTTGCGAATAGAGAGCTGTCCATTCAAATGTCTATTCCGAAGTCGATTTGCAAAATCTTTTATATGCATAAAGAATGTGTCACAAGTCAAAGATAGGGTTAGGAATAGACTGCTGTCCTATTTGCAAACAGTAGTTCGCATTCAGAATGTAGCAGAAGTTTCTTTTTGAAAAGTGATAAATAAACATATTCAAATTATTTGTTAGAAGTCCTTTAACAAAATCATTCATATGCATTTTTAATGTGTCAGAATTATTTGCTGGGTTTGTGAATAGACATGCTCTTTGAAGAAGGTCTACTTTTTTCTATTCAAAGCAAGATTTCTATTTTTCTCCTGGTAGTAAGTCTTCTCTCGGCAGCTGAATTACTTCTTTTTTTGTAATCAGGTCTTACGGACTTTTAAAAACAACTATTGGCATGAGATTAATACTTCTAATTGGTTTTTTGTCTACCCTTTTCATTTCGGTTACAAGATGAATACATTATATCATTCGGAACGACCTCGGCGATCATCTACGAATTTGTATTTGCGTGGAAAATCGCCGAGGTAGTTCCGAATGACATTATATACAACAAGCACGGACCTGTGAGAAAACACCACGATTGACGTCACGCTGTTGCACCGACAAAAGAACTTAACAAAATGGCGTAAAATTGTGTTTCTTATAAAACAAAAATCATCATTTTTACAGGCTCAATCACTTAAATGTAAATGTAAAGTAGTTACTTTTGGCGCTTATTTTTCTTGAGGATAATAACACTTTGTTAACGATTTAATATGAAATTCAAAGGTTTCTACCTACAAACTTCGAAATATTAGCATGTCTCAAACAATGGCGCTTCCTCGAATAAAACCAGCACTGGTTACCGTATTTGAATTTGCACTTGTGTAATCTACGGTACAGTGACCTTGTTTGAACCAGATATACCGGCTCGATTTGGTTTACAGAATCGGCAAAATTATGACGATATGAAAAGGCAAATTCGACCTTCACCTACAATTGCCGAAATATTCGGGAGATTCATTTATGTTTACGCGAGTTAAGAAACTTATTGACTTTTGAATGGACATTTGCCTCTTTTCATATTTCGCGAAAAGACTTTCAATCTGTTTGATTGCATTACTGAGTTTTTTGGCGAATAGACTTCTGAATAGACATTTGAATGGACATCTGTCTATTCGAAACTCTATTAAAGACTTCTGACTCATTCTGAACGCATTTACCAGATTTCGCGAATAGACATCTGAATAGACTTTTGAATGAACATCTGTCTATTCGCAACTTTATAGTACACTTTAGACACATTCTTAATGCATATATATATGATTTTGCGAATAGACTTCTGAATAGACTTTTGAATGGACAGCTATCTATTCGAAACTCTATTAAAGACTTCTGACTCATTCTGAATGCATATACATGATTTCGCAAATAGACTTCTGAATAGACATTTGAATGGACAGCTATCTATTTGCTACTCTTTGAATAGACTTTTGACACATTTTAAATGCATATGTATGATTTTGCGAATAGACTTCTGAATAGACATTTGAATGGACAGCTGTGCATTCGCTACTGTATGATAGACTTCTGACTCCTTCTGAACACATTAACCAGATTTCGCGAATAGACTTCTGAATAGACTTTTGAATGGACATCTCTCTATTCGAAACTCTATTAAAGACTTCAAACTCATTCTGAATGCATATACATGATTTTGCGAATAGACTTCTGAAAAGACATTTGAATGGACATCTGTCTATTCGCAACTTTATAGTACACTTTAGGCACATTTTTAATGTAATATATAATTTGCGAATAGACTTCTGAATAGCCTTTTGAATGGACATTTGACTCTTTTCATGTTACGCGAAAAGACTTTCATTCTGTTTGATTGCATTACATTACTGAGTCTTTTGGAATAGACTTCTGAAAAGACATTTGAATGGACAGCTCTCTATTCGAAACTCTATAAAAGACTTCTGACTCATTCTGCACGCATTTTCCAGATTTCGCGAATAGACTTCTGAATAGACTTTTGAATGGACATCTCTCTATTCGAAACTCATTAAAAGACTTCCTACTCATTCTGAATGCATTTACATGATTTTGCGAATAGACTTCTGAAAAGACATTTGAATGGACATTTGTCTATTCGCAACTTTATGGTAGACTTTAGACACATTCTTAATGCATATATATGATTTTGCAAATAGATTTCTGAATAGACTTTTGAATGCACAGCTCTCTATTCGAAACTCTATAAATGACTTCTGACTCATTCTGAATGCATATACATGATTTCGCGAATAGACTTCTGAAAAGACATTTGAATGGACATCTGTCTATTCGCAACTTTTGGTAGACTTTTGAATGGACTTTGTCTCTCTAAAAAGACTTTGAAATCTGTTTGATTGCATAATTGACTTGTTTGGAATAGACTTCTGAATAGACATTTGAATGGACAGCTCTCTATTGGAAACTTTATAATTGACTACAGACACATGCTTAAAGCATATATATGATTTTGCGAATAGAGATCCGAAAAGACTTTTGAATGGACATTTGTCGCTTGTATTCTTGGAATAGAAACCTTGCTCATTCAGATTGCACTACTATGTTTTTGCGAATAAACTTCTGAAAAGACTTTTGAATGGACATTTGTCTCTTTACGTATTCCATGAAAAGACTTTTAAATCTGTTTGATTGCAATACTGACTTTTTTTCGAATAGACTTCTGAATAGACTTCCCAATAGACAGCTGTCTTTTCGGCATTTTGTGAACAGATTTTTGTACAGATATTTGAACTTACCTATATTTATGTATACAGTAAATGCGAATAGACTTCTGAATGAATAGATTTCTCAATACATAGCTGTCTATTGTGCGATTAGACTTTTGAATAGAGAATAGACAATAGATAGCTAACTTCACAGACCTCCCAAATTCATGTTTGCAAGGCATTTCTGACTTAACTTACCAGGCAAATGGCGTTATATAAGAACACGCATCACCTTTAATCTTCTTTAGCATTAGCCCGATTTCCATATACTAATAGTAACTTATAAACTAGCCCGATTGTTATAAAAGATAATTTTCAATTGCCCAAATCAATTTTTACTTCCCCGGGCTTCGGGCTACTGCGTCAAAGTGATGAATGTAAAAGTGATCGATATGGCAAAAATCGTTATTTAACAGTATAGTTGCAGTCGTTAATGAAGCGTACGAAGGTTTTGTATAAAAAATCTCATAAGTTTTACAATACTCAGCGGCTGGTGCAAAGTTATTTAGATAGCTAACTGCGAAATCTATTTTAAATCTCCTTCACAAAATATTCAAGTCGTCGTGATTTGCTGGTGAATAATTTACGGTTTGGAGTTAAGGTGCGGAATGATTTAACAACGTTGGTCGTAGGCTTCATTGGTTAATAATCTCACATCTGGACGGCTCACAGTTATTTATTTACCGAAAAATCAAAATAAATCAATTAAACGTTCGTCCATTATCATATTGCATATTGCATATCATAAAATGCTGATAAAAATAAAGACTGAGTCGGACAGTATTTTCGCTTCGTGTGCTAGTACAATAATTAGAGACTTTAGTCAGTTATCTTTCCCTGATAAAATCTGAAGCAATCCAATTGGTAAGTAGGTCCTTACAGTTGGAATCCTCGGATTTTATCATTGAAGTCCTATGTAAGAATTACAAAATATTTCATCTAATATCTTTTTTGTTAATAAAAACATTAACACAAGTGGTGAAATTTAGATAGTTCTATGTCCTAAAAATACTTTGCTTGAATTTCAAAAAAATTAAACGATTTACAGAAAAGTTATTTAAGATTAATTTTGGTAAAATGACATTGAAAAGTAATGGTAAAATCTGAGTAATCCAACTAATTGGACTTATCTATTTGAAGAGTATACAAGGGGAAATAACTGACTAAGGTCCCCCATTCACGTTGCAGTTTATGGCAATGACGTTAGTGCGTGTGTGGGATTTTAAATAAGTCGACTCAATATGCTGTTTTATTTTTTGAGTAGTGTCAGAATTAGGTATTCAACACTCTTTAAATTTATTAAAAGCCGATCTAAAATTCTACGCTGATCGATTCTACAGGGGTATATATGATATCTGTTTACGGAGAGTAATACTACTTGTATCAACATAATACTAACAATAAAACATTGCTTTTCCGTTTCAGGTATACAGCAATTCTTTATCCACTGCGACCAAGAACACCCAAACGTCACGTGGTAGCAGCAATCATTGTCATCTGGTTTATATCAATAGTATTATCATTACCAAATATAATATTTTATACCACAGTACCATTTCCAGTTGAAGTTGTACCTCCAGGTGTCATGTGTAGATATATATGGACCATGGAAGATGACCTTATGTAAGTGTAATTAGTATTATTTCTTTCTTGCTTTACAATAAAACGTTACAGTATTTGATGAAAATATAAATTTTATATTTTATTGTAGTGAATTGTCATCGTCAATGACGTCATCTTATGAGATAAATGATGTCATCTTGGTTATGCCACACTTGCATAATGTTTTCTTAGCTCACTCGGTGAAACAAAAATTGATCTTTCGCCAAAGTTGACGATAATCCTCTTTATATAGTCCATTTTTTTCTCAACTGTCAGAGTTTGAATAATTTTACGGTGATTGGGTACACTATATCTCAAAATCACTATTAGACAAAGAACACGAAGTCACCATGAAATTATTCACGTTTTGACAGTTAGAAAAAAAAACTAAACACAGGGTTGAACACCGTGTCAACACAATGTATGCTATTTGACGGCGGCTAGAGCACATAACCTTGCTTTCCTGGACTAGTATCTTTGGCCAGTATTCACTTCCCCTTCCATAATGTATGCAAATTCTAAATGTATCTTATAAATGGAGGAATGTTTACATAATGACTAAATTTTCGTGGAAAGATAAAACCGTATTGGTTTGGATTCGAACCCGTACCGTCTTCGAGAAACAATATTCGAAATCCCGGTGTGCTACAAACTGCTAAAGTGACCCGGGTATTTATATATGTATGGTTTGGTGTTCCTAAGCTGTTTTAGCAATCGGTTATGTTGTATTTTGTGTGTGTTTTAATGTCCGATACGACTTTTATAGTTCTTAAACTAATAAGTATCATCAAGTGTAATATGTTCGATACTGTCATTATCTATTACCTGTGGCATGGAAAATATAGTCGGTGAAGTAAAATCAGTCAAGTCAGTCAATAACAGAAGCATGCGCCTAGTAACTAGTTATCCGCTAAACTCAGAGATTTTGGCCTTTCTAGGAACAGTGAGTAGGTTGACTGACTGCCGTAATATAATCTATATGATGCGTTGCTACGGCGTTGCACCCAGTAACAAACATGGCTAAACATTAACACCTTGTTACAATACTTTATGTGTTTACAGTTCTTTAAGATCACAAAGTCAATGAATCATGTTTTGAGTATCCTAAAGTTGAATCCAAAAGTTGTACATCTATTTGGAATTATGTCTGTCTAAAACCTTTGATTTTGTGAAAGTTCATTAATGTTCTCATCGATTCAACTATGCCAATTAATATCCAGTTTATTATATTCCCATGCTTTTACAGAACGTGTATAACCAGACGTGCTAATATCAAGTAGCTATTTTTCATATATAAATGGCACATTTTATAAAGTCACACAACGGCATCTGCCTTTTATATTACTAGAATCGTAAATAAACCATATCGAGAAAAAGATCTAATTTCAACTCGGCAATAGCGCATAACGTAAAGCAGGAAATGCATCGAGATTGCCTCCTGATACTGTATGCCATTGTATCTTTATAAATATTCATTTTTCATTGCAGATACAATTATGTATTACTAATATTGAATTACATATTTCCATTATTTACTCTGACGATAACTTATACCAGAGTTGGTATAGAATTGTGGGGAAGTCAAGCTATAGGCGAAGAGACATCAATTCAACATGATCGTGTCAAGTCTAAAAGAAAGGTACTGATGTTATGAAGTTACCAGCATCGTTATTTATGCAGTTTCAACCCATCCCAATAGATATTCTGTTTAAGATGATGTGTTTTCGCTCAAATACTATTACACTGAAAACATTTGTCACTCTTTGTCTATACTGAGTGAGCGATTCAGTCCTCATTGGTATACCAAAACATATATAGAACATGTATAACACACCTGAAAATAAAACACAAGTCTAAAGTATCAATACAAAATGTCAACATAACAATACAAAAGGGCTACTAACCTGTAAAAGTATATAATTGCGCAATTAAATACATGGAAACAAATGGTTCTCACCATAAGTAAGTTCAGTGGCAAAATGCGCCAAATGCAGTGTTTCAGTAGTCGACCTGCGCGCATGCGCGGACAGGTTGATTGCGCCCTTATGTAAATATATGATGACATGTCAAAAGGAAGACGAGACGTGTATGAATTGATGACAATGGTTATGATAAAAGAATTTATATAAATGAAAGATAAAGAATATTACCCGATATATTGCCTTCGACACATTTAAAATATAATTTAGCCAATAAACAAGCATGTGATAAAATATTTTTGGGGAAATTCAATAAGGAAACTATAAAAATATTAATTTGATTTTAAACCGCCCTGTTAGCAGTGTGAGTAGCTTGACTGACTACTTATCGTTTCTTCGATGCCCTGAGGGACAAACAGTGTTTTAAAGGAAATTACCTAAATAGGTTTACTATGAATATAATTGTTAAGTCGAGAATACACCTGCCTGCTATTCCAAACAAAAACAATTGGAAGCCCTGTTGACAACATTGATATTAATAGTTTCTAGTAAATGCTAAAATTACTATATGTAATAATCATCTATTTCTGTTTTAGGTTGTGAAGATGATGATTGCCGTTGTTATTATATTTGCCATTTGTTGGTTACCCATGCAGATGTATTTTGTACTTCAGAATCATTTTCCAGTTATAACATTGGTTGATTACATACAACAAATGTATATTGTTTTTTATCTCATGGCTATGAGTAATTCGATGTACAATCCAATTATATACTGCTGGATGAATTCAAGGTAACGCTTAAATAGTTTGAAGTCAGATGATGTGTTTTGCGGCCGCACGGGTAGCTAAGTCGGTAGAGCAGATGTCTGCTGATCGAGGGGTCGTAGGTGCGATTCCCGGTCGAGGCATACCTTTGTAGAGCGTGGCCATGAAATACTTTCTTCGGCCAATCTCCCTCCTACCATTTATTCTCATGTATGGCATTTGTCAGTCAATGACGGTAGTACGCGCAAATGATCAATTGATAAATCCAGAGAGTAAGTTTTTCCGGGAACGGTGAGCATGTTGACTGACTTCCATGGCATGACCCATACACTGTATTACTACGATGTTAGACCCAAGAAAAAAAGGGTAGCACGTTATTTAGGACGCAAATGCTTACAATATACGTACGCTGCTAACAATGATGTAATATTTGGCTTTAACTGTTGCCAAACTATTATGGCATATTTCTGCCTCTTGATAATTGCATAATTAACGTGTTAATTAAGTTATTTACTAACAACATAACTTGTTAATCATTTACCATTTATCCAAGTATCGCTACCTGGTTAGTGGCTTTCTAGTTACGTGCACGTAGCTAGTTAATCTGTTTTTATTTAACAAAAATCAGTTACGTACCAATAAGAAGAGCAGGTTGATAAGCTACGTTACTAGTTAACCACTTAATTAACTTGTTATATGAGGTTATTTGGTTTCAGAAACGTGCCACCATGCCAATCAACTAGATTGATTTTCTATTCTATAACGTGACAAGATTTTATACACAGTTACGTTTTGTCATGACAGACAAAAGTAAAAAATGGTTCAATGATTAGTTATTCGTTTTATGAGCAGTATACACGTATTAAATATACGATTGCCTTATTTATGTTACAGTTTTTACCTTAAAATCTTTATACATTTATGTACAAATTGCAATTATGGCTTTTTTACATTTCTGTGACGTAAAGTATTATACTGAGCAACTCTGATTTATTAATACGGAATTACTTCTTTGAAATCACATATGTACCATGTTTAAACCTTAGTATTTGTTTTTGCCATAATATATATCATAACCTGTATGTGATGTAGTTTTAAAAGTTTGGAATGCCGCCTTTCAATAATAACTACTATAATAATATTCAACAACTAATAATAAGATAATACATATAATGATATATATATGTTTGGTTGCCCGAACTAGAAATTGGTTGTCCTTGGCAACCAGACACCCACTTATTTCGTATACATGTACCTTTTAAATGATATGGGACTTTTATTAGTCAAAACAATGTCAGAAACCATCTGATATTTTGTAAATATATCTTTGCAATATTGAAAACATCAGTTTTTATTTTTCAGATTTCGAGAAGGATTCATACGAGTTTTCTGCTGGTGTCCTTGTCGACCGTGCAAAAAATTTCGGAGTAAACTTCGGTTTCGGAGGACTCTTTTTCCAACAAGCGTCAATGCAATGTCGGAGAAATATGGAGAGAGAAATGGTTCCTCTGTAATGCATACAATGACAGAAATGGTTAGCACTGATGGTAGTAGAAGAAACAAAACAAATCACCATGGATACATACGTGCTCCAACAAGAAAAACAGACGATTTTGTTTGAAATTATATTTTTTTTTCATTTTTGTGGACAACTATATATTTGGTAAAAGTATCGAGAGCATTTAATCAGCACCTGCGAATGGAAGATCATTAACCAAAATGTGTTTTACCATCGAATAAATATGCGTTTGTTTACATGTTAACAAGAACAAAAACAACGACATTGTAGAATTTGAGCAATTTGAATATAAAGGATTATAGTTTAGATACACATTGAACAAAATCATTACCTTGATATCAAAGGAAATTCATAAATATATCAGTTGGGAGAAAAATTATACGTATAATGAAAAACATGTACTCATGTATTTCGTTATTTTATTTCTCAAAAATGTATTGAAGTATCTAGTAGTACAATAGTTGTTAATAAAGGGTTCCACAGAATAGCTCGTATACCTGAAACAGCATTTTTTATTTAAACGTTTGATAATGTGAATAAATTTTGCGATGTGGTTACTAGCGTTGTTGCTATTATTACATTTATTGGGCGATCAGTGATGTGATAAAGTGTTTATAACGATCGTATGTTCACATCGGATTACTAGAATCTGGCCAAAGACACTCGTCTGATATTCTTTGAGATGAATACAACATGGTATTGCAACATGTCACGTTCAAATGGGATTCACAATTAGGGACTTTTGTCAGTTATCTTTCCCTATTCAATTGGCAAGTAGGTCCTTACAGTTGGAATACTCGGATTTAATTATTGTATTCATTTGTAAAGATAACAAAATATTTCATCTAATATCTTTCTTGTTAATTAAGATATTAACAGGAGTGATGAAATTTCGAATACAGTTTTTTTACCCTAAAAATACTTCGTTTGAATTTCAAACAAATTTAATGATTTACAAAAAAAAGTTATTTAAGATTAATTTTGGGAAATTGACATAGGAAAGTAACGGTAAAATCCGAGTAATCCAACTAATAGGACCTGCCTATTTGAAGAGTATACAAGGGGAAATAACTGACTAAAGTCCCTTATTTGCTGTTTCAACTGCGGATTATCTCAAGAGGATAAGGATAATTATAACTGCATACATTGTAAATTTGTTGATTAGCCGATTACATTATTTCTTATTCCAAGAAATATATATATTTACTTGAATTTACTTAACTTGTGCTTGCCAAACACTTTTGACTTTCAATACTTGTTGAGTTTTGAATAGAGTAACCGTTTTATAAATGGCATTTTAAATGTAGTCGAGTTTTTTTTTATATTAGTATGTGACATTTGATGAGAGAGTGTGTTTGTTATGAATTCTTCTACAGATGAGAATATTTATTTTGCATTTTGTTTTTTTGTCAATCTTGTTTCTGTTACTTTGTACACAAGGATGTTACAGTCGGCCATTATAAGTACTACGTTGGTTCTCCAATTGTATCAGAATGTAACAAGTTTCCGACATCGCCTGTTTCCTTGTACAAAAACAGTGAAGCACAGGGATATGCCATGTTTATATATTGTGTGTTTTAAGTGCAATCAGGGTATATGTATTTTTGTGTGTCACATAATAATAAATATATTTGAAATGGTATACCAAAAGCGGTTGTATCCTGTGTATATATATAAATAATATTATATTATTATACACAGTATGTTTGAAAATCAAAAGAATGTTCCATGACATATCCCTGTGCATTGAAGAATGCGGTTAACCTCATTACTCGGTACACAAACAATTATTATACGATTATCAATTTGATTTATTTCACAAGGCATTTTATAAAATGTATTTATAAAATGGTAATATACTTAAACCAATTTCCAAGGTTTTCATTTACCACTGCTATACCTTTGCACGTTCTTGATCGGTTTGCGCCGTTTAAAATTAGGGACAATCATGGGGGTAGGAATTAGTTTGACTTGATGGTTAACGTTAAAGGTACTAGTTCACAGATTTGGTTGCTTTTCCATATTCTCAAAATACCATTCAGTATCTGTAAATTAATTAAAAAAATATTCTTAATATTTTGAGACAAACTGATCCGTAGGTTGCAAAAAATATACAATAAAAGTCACAAAAAGCACTAAAACTTGTCTATACCGTGACATACGGGGTAAATATTTACTACATGAAACACCATCATTTGTAGTCGTTTGTCAATTTGCACTAAATTTGTCATTATTAGAACACTACTTTCCTGCTTCAAAAAATGCTTAAATACAATATTGATAGTGCTAGAAAAAGTTGATATTTAACTTGAAATCTGAATGAGTACCTTTAAAAAAATTATGTATAATTATTATAGCAAAGGTCATGCCAGAAAAAATAATGAATCACTTTATTTGTTCTATAGCAAATTGCTATGCTTATTTTTTTTAAATAATTCAGCATTCCGCATTAGAACGCATTGAGAATTTGATCAATTTATATAGCCGTAAGAGCATGACATAACTTTTAATGATGAAAAATGAGAAAGGTATTGCTCCAAATACTTTGCTTTATAATTTTACATGTCGTTCTTTGTATTTAATATTGTGTGAAATAAAGCAGTCTCAGTTTAAAAGTTTTGTTCAATTTTTAAGTTCAATATTCAGGAGGCAAGGGGATGTATTGTGTGTAAAGTTTGACCCCAATCTGACCTTTCACATTTGCATCTAATAGTTATCTACAGATATCCCGACGAAAATCAATACCACGCCTATTGTACACTTCGGCACGTAACGTATTTAAAAAAAGGTTTACATCGTATAATCCTCTCAGCCACTGCGTTATAGACACGCTTTGAACGCTTTAATATATTTTAAAACATATTCCTGTGTAATAATTACATTCGAGCTTTGACGTTATACTCCGATCGGTATCGAGCATTAATACTACATTTGTATTCAATGTAATGAGTATTCTCGCATAAAAGTCAGATCGGGGTCAAACTTTACGCACAATATATAATTAGTTATTCAAAAAAGACGTATACCTTTTAACGTCAAGAGGTGCTCACATCCAGCTGGCCATCTTTAAACCTGACTTATTCTCGTTGCATGGCATACAAATACATTACAAATACATGCATTATAGCACTTAGGAACATGTTGAAATTGTTTACTGGTTTGAATTATGCACATAGAAAACACTTCAAATAACAAAAAATACCATAATTCATAAAATATTTGCAGCGATTATGAAGGAAAGCAGTCATTTGGTAAATTATTATTTAATCTTTCTCAAAGATGTCTTTACATACCGAAGTCTGATTTCGATTATATTCACATAAAATAAGCTAACTACACAAAAAGAGTACTTCAATTTCATATGTTTGTCATGTTTTAACTTTTCTACTTTGACAAAAAATCTAGCGTTGATAAACACTCTTAGATTTGCTGTACATGCATATAAACAGTTGTATCTGTCTTTAGCGGTCACCTGAAGGACTGAAAGTGACCACTATAGACAAGTGAACATTATATACAGAATCTTTTGAAAAAACAACAACAACAAAATGTACACAGAAAACGTATTTTATTCACGTCGTTTTACCATGATAATTACATCAATATACAAACATTTTTTTTTCAATTTATATTATAATACTTGTAAAAACATGAACTATTCATTGGACAGTACATTGTTTTTAACAATTCCATTATAAATCAATCTAATTTAGCTAAAACATAGGCATTTCACCATAGCAATATCACTTAATGCAATGGAATAAGTCAATTACAAGCTATTGCCCACTTGTAGCACATATTCATACACATATCGTCCTACACGATAATTTCTAAGCTAAGTAAAAACGGGAATTTGAGAATAGAACGTCGCAACTTGCTATGCAACCTGTAAAAAACTTGATCTCTTTCATGATAATGAAAATCGAGATATCAGGTTTCAAAATTTTATTTAAGAAAGGCAATAACAATGCATAACCAAGCAACAAATGTTATATGATTATTGCAGGGTAATAAAATGCAGAGCGATACCCTTATATGAATGATATTTTAATAATTTTAATAAACCTGTCAATTTCTGAAAAAGGGTATGATTTCGACTCCCTATAGCAATACAAGGGAGTATTTGTTATCTAGAATTAAAGGATGACGGGTAAAGTGATACAGATTCTGATTTATTGCCACACACGAATAACCAGATACAAAAATGCTGATGTACGTCTTAAATTCTCATAAAACTCGCAAGGGCTAACTTATAGATTATTATAGTGTTCTGAAAGGCTGGTTCAACAATAATAAGTGAGGTTTTTTTTTCAAAAAAATCCTACTTACCACTCGTTTATTGTTTTCTGTTTGGCAAATACTCAGAAAACCTATTAGTAGTGTCTACGGCAGATAAATATCATGATGAATCTAAATGATGTTGTTCATCATGCTTGTAGTTGCAGAATAAACTACAATTATTATGTTAACGAAATGAATCAACAACTGCACTGAGTGTGAAATTAACACTACCGATTATTTTCTTAGAGATTTCGTACATTTGAATACAGAAGTAGTTGTATTCACAAAATTAATGTGTTTTAAGATGTTATTACGATTCTAACATACAACCAAGATGCTCATACTTCGTGCAATTGTTTCAATGGTGATGTGTACCTTTAATTTCACATTTAGCAGATATTGTCTCTTCGTAGCCACTTAAGACAGATAGCTTTATTGTTCATTACAACTTCGATGATGCCAATATTATGAATGGAAAAGTATGATGCTCGAAATCAAAATGGTTAATCCAAAAGGCTTAATTTCCGATATAGCAGAATTAAGCTATCGTCAACATAATTCAGTCAGTGTTACAATGCAATATTGCTATAGCGTAGTGTATCTGTTTTGCGATTATATTACACAACTTTTTTAATACGAATGCATGGTAAATTCTCTCGCTATATTGAATTCACTTAACTTTGGATACATACAGAAAGTTTTCTTTCTTTCATGCTTTACGGTGAAACGTCACGTTTTTCGATGAAAATAAACGATGAAAATATAAATTTTATATTTTCATCGCAGTGAAAATATAACCTTATATTTTCATCGTTCATGACGTCATATTAGGTGATAAATGACGTCATCTTGGAGTAGAAATGACGTCACGTTATAATTTGTGTAAAATACGTCAAATAAAACGCAAAACTAAGCATGGAAGAAACAGAATATTCGTCAACTTTGATGTAAGATGATTTTTTTTTTCAACTCGTGAACTCAGAAAGTGACATTTTCACTCGTGGCTATGCCACTCGTGAAAATATGTTTTCTGAGCTCACTCGGTAATATAAAGATCAATCTTACACTAAAGTTGACGAATATCCTCTATATCGTTTTTTATGATATACTTTTAGAGAATACAACAAACAAATATAATTTTAAACTATTGGTACAGTTTATAGGGAATACATCTATATATTTCTACAGGAACCAAGCGTAAGTTACCACGTGTTCATACAATGTTCTAACAGTCTAGTATAAAAACGTCCCATAATCATGGTATACAATCGAAAAGATACCATTAGTGCTAATGTATGTCTTAAATTCTAGTTATAGTCACAACGCGTAAATTTATTGAATATGATAGTGAAATGAATAGCTGGTTCAACAAGAATAAGTGTGTTTAACATAAATTCAACTTACCACTCGTTTATTGTTTTCGATTTGGCAAATAGATCTACTCAGAAAACATATTAGTAGAGTCTACAGCAGATAATCTAATGTTGCATCTAAATGATGTTATTTTTCATGCTTGTAGTTGCAGAATAAACTACAATTATTATGTTAACGAAATGAATGAATAACTGCACTGAGTGTGAAATTAACATCACCGATTATGTTCTCAGAGACATCGTTTATATAAATACAGAAGTAGTTGTATTCACAAATGCAATTTTTGATGTAATTACGATTTAACATACAACCAATATGATCTTACTTCGTGCAATTGTTTCAATGGTGATGTGTTGCTTTAATTTTACGTTTAGAAGATATTGTCTCTTCGTAGCCGCTTAAGACAGATAGCTTTATTGTTCATTACAACTTCGATGATGCCAATATTATGAATGTAAAAATATGATGCTCGAAATTGAAATGGTTAATACAAAAGGCTAAAGTGCCGAAATAGCAGTATTGAGCTATCGTCAACGTGATTTAGTTGTTTTTACAATGCAATATTGCTGAAACGTAATGTTTCTGTTTTGCGATTATATTACAAACTATTTAAATACTAATGCATGGTAAATTCTCTCGCTATATTGAATTCACTTAACTTTGGATATAGAAGGTTATCTGTCGTATTTATTCTATGATATCATTTTAGAGAATAAAACAAACACATATTAATTAATTTAGAGGTATTGGTACGGTCTATAGGGAATACATCTATAGATTTCTACAGGAACCAAGTTCAAGTTGACACGTGTTCATACAATGTTCTAACAGTCTAGTATGAAAAATGCCCCATAATCATGTTATACAATCGAAAAGATACCATTAGTGCTAATGTATATCTTAAATTCCAGTTATAGTCACAACGGGCAAATTTATTGAATATGATAGTGAAATGAATAGCTGGTTCAACAAGAATAGTGTGTTTAAAGAAAAATCCTATTTTCCATTCATTTATTGTTTTCTATTTGGGAAATACTCAGAAAACCTATAAGAAGTGTCTATGGCAGATAAACCTCAAGATAAATCTAAATGATGCTGTTTATCATGCTTGTAGTTGCAGAATAAACTACAATTATTATGTTAACGAAATGAATCAACAACTGCACTGAGTGTGAAATTAACACTACCGATTATTTTCTCACAGATTTCGTATATATAAATACAGATGTATTTGTATTCCCAAATACAATTTAAGATGTAATTACGACTTTAACATACTAGCGAGATGCTTCTGCTTCTTACAATTGTTTCAGTGTTGCTTTGATTTTACTTTTAATAGATTTTGTTTCTCCGAAGCCAATTAAGATTACAGCTTGATTGTTCTTCACAAAATTATTGATGACAGTATAACGAATGAGATAAAAATATGATGCTAGGAATTGAAATTGAAAACTCGGAAAGTTCTAATATCCGAAATAGCAATTTATACATTTAGTCAAGATTGTTTACTCAACGTTACATTGCTATACCATTTTAATAACGTTTTTTAATAATACTTTTGTGGTAATACAAATCTTAGATGCTAATTTCACTTGCAACGAATAATGTATTGAATACGATAGTTTACTGAATTGCTTGTTCAACAAAAATGGCTCTATATAATTTTTAATAATCCTACTTATATATTTTTCCGATTTGGCGAATACTCAGACGAATTATAGGTAGAGTCTAAATCTCATGTTACATATTTATGATGCCGTTTATCATGCTTGTAGTTGCAGAATAAATAACAATTATAATGTTAACGGAATGAATGAACAACTGCACTGAGTGTGAAATTAACATTATACAGTTATTTCATATGTGATTTGGGAACAGTCAAACTGTTGGCCCGAGGTGGAGGGAATAGTGTTTTGAACTGTTTCCCGAGGCCGTAGGCCGAGGGAAACAGTTTAAAGCATTATTCCTGACATCGAGGGACAACCGTTTGACTGTTCCCAAATCACACATAAAATAACTGTTTTATTACCTGATCAATTACTATTTTAACAGTACTTGACATGTTTAAAGCGTCTGGTAAAGCCTAAAATCCTGTAACAGTTACTTCCCTTTATATAAGTACAGTAACAATTCGTGACGTCAATACGTGACGTCATTACGTGACGTCAGAGCACGCGCGGGAAACAGTCAAAACTATTGACCGGTCAACAGTTCACTCAGAAAACAGTTACAAATATAGAATTACACTTATATAAGCAATAAGGGATTAATACCGATTATTTTCTCAGAGATATCGTATACATGTATATGAATACAGACGTATTTGTATTCACAAATACAATTTTAGATGTAATTATGACTTTAATGCACCAGCGACATGCTTCTGCTTCTTACATTTTTTTCAATGTTGATGTGTTGCTTTAATTTCACGTTTAAAAGATATTGTCTCTTCGAAGCCACTTATGTTTTATGTTGGGTTTAACGCCGTAGCAACACATTGTATGGGTTATGTAACGGCGGTTAGTCCACCTACTAACTGTCCCTAGAAAATCTTAATCTCTGGATTTAGCTGTTACATGTAACCAACTACTAGGCGCATACTTCCGTCAGTGATTGACTACTGCCCTACATGATTTAGAATCAGTGGTAGGAGGGAGAATGGAGAAAATAATATCATAACCAAGCTCCACGGAAGTACATGTATGCCCAGCCAGAATGTTTGTTCATTACAAATTCAATAATGCAAATATTATGAGTAACATAGCAATAGAATGCCCGAAGCTGAATAAGTTAATACAGATGGTTAAAATTGCCGATATACCAGTAGCGTGTTCAGTTACCGCGAACGTTACAGAACGTTACATAACGATACAGTCGGAACTCCTCGGCCATTCGCTGCGAATAATCTAATCTAATACACAAATATGCGATCGTTAAGGCAATGAGTGATGTTTCAAAACTTACGGACTAAAAACGAAACATCACTCAATGCCTACACGATCATATATTTGTTTACTTCAACACCGGTAGTTTCAAAATAGCGTCTAAGTATGTCCGAGATTATTCGCAGCGAATGGCCGAGGTAACTCTCGCGGTAACTGAACGCCCTACAGTATTAGCCTTTCGTCAACATAATTCAGTCAGTGTTACAATGCAATATTGCTATAGCATAGTGTATCTGTTTTGCGATTATATCACAAAACTATTTAAACATCATTGCAAGATAAATTATTGGATCTGCCTTACTTTTAATACAAAATTTATTCTATGATATCATTGCAGAGAATAAAACAATCAGATCTCATTTCAGAGCTATTGTTACAGCTTATGAGTAAAACATCTTACTCTTTCTAGAGGAACTTAGTTTTAGTTGTCACAAGTTCGTATAATTTTATAACACGATATGCCTAGTATGACAAATGTCTCATAGTCTTGTAATACATTGTTGGTCAAGTTAAACGCCATAGCAACAAATTGTTTAGGTCATATCATGGCGGATAGTCAACCTACTCATCGTCAATGAAAAGGCTTAAATTTTGAATGTATATATTAACTAGTCACTACGCCATACTTCCGTCAGTGACTGACAAATATCATAATGATTTACAATCGATGATTAAAGGAAGAATGGTCGTGGAAGTTATTTCATGAACAAGTTCACGAAAGTATGCTGTCTCGTCCGGGAATCGAACCCACGAAACCTCCATTAGTTAACTCGCGTGCTTCCAACTGAGTAAGCAGGCGGGCTCCTATAGAACAAGCGGTCATTGTGGGAAATAATACGTTCTCTACTACCCTCACTGTAGAAAATATTGAAAGTAGGAAATACATCGGATGAAAAATCTGACTGAATGAAGGGGACCACCTTGGAAATAAGAGATTTATCTCTTTTTGGTGTCATCCCCAGTAATGATGTGCATGACATATGGCATTATACATTCTTTGCTATTCACTATTTGTTTGCCATGTGTCATGTCATTGTCACCAAAATAAAATCATTATTATAATTATAATGTCATATAAAATCTGCCTTAGTTATATTTGGTATTTGTATCTGTGAAAATATGTCATAACATATTACTGACGTTAAATACATAATATTTCTAATATTATCTGACAATAATATTATGTTTATGTTAATATATGATTGTGATAAAGGAAGTTATTGGCAAAGGGGCCATTATTATACACTAATATTCCTTGTCAAAACAAAATATTCTGTTTTAATAGTTCCTGTCTCATATCTTCTGGATTTTTTAAATAACAAGATGTACAGCGCTTTTTTCATACAACATTTACGATCAATGGTGCTTAATTTAATGATTTGAAAAATAAACAATGTAATATAAATTTTCTTTTTAAAGTACGTATATCTTCTACAAGACAAAATAAGCCTGCAAAAGAAAAACTAAATAAATAGTTTTAAATTACATATAATAGCAGTAATAGTCCCATTAAATAGGAGTAAAACTGCATTTAAATTTAATAGACTTAAATCCTATAATCGTTATAGTGCAAAATGCAAATAATGGAGATAATATCACTCCTGATAAGTTTATGTTTGTAAGACCTTAGGTAATTCCGTTACTTCTTGAGCTTTTTTACTTCTTTATAATGATATAAGACGAAGAGTGTCTTCTTCTTAAATGATACCTCTAAGATTGGGGACAAGTTTATGAAAACGATCAATAAATCACGTCTTAAAACTTACAACTGCCTGATATAATTAAAAATCAGTGCAAGGAGAGACAGTTGTCGAAGATATGATTTCATGGCCAAGCTCATCGAAAGTATGCCCCCCTCCGGGAATCGAACCAACGACGTTTCGATCTTGTGCTTTACAGACTGAGCTAGCCGGGTTGCTTTGATTTTTGCATCTTCTATTTTCTGCACTCTATATGCCATCACAACAGTTTTTGAAAGTTTTTCTTTAAATTGGATTTAACGTCGTATTCAACACATATTTAGGTCATATATACGACGGCCAGCTCTTCCTACTATAGGTTTCCTGAACACTTTTTCAATCACCAGTACCAACTTACCCTATCATGAGGCCGACAACTGATGTATAGGGTATGACCTACTGCGACAGGACTCAAACTCGCGATCTCCGGATTCGAAGTCAGAAATGCTAACCACTACGCCACGGCCGCGGCTTTTGCAAGGGTATGATTAACATGATTAAAAAGAAAGTTTATATAAATATTTCTATTTGCGATGCATCATAAGGTATGTAACCGGCTTATAAATATTTATGATAATCCATCCACAAGGAACGGCACAAGTCCAATCAGGGTTTTGACAGATTGCTTATAAAATATAATCATGCTATTTAAGTCGGTTTGTTTGTTCTAATTGTGGCTTTTATTCGATATTCAGACAAAATGACGATATAATCATAAATTCTCAAACATGAAAGTTTTTGGTTGTACTACTGTCATTAAGTGATGTTTGTAGTATTGCATTTGGGATTGTTTTTATTTTGTTTTTCATCGCGTTCGAGATTATTATAATGTATAGTTCGTGTTTTTCTCAACTGCCAAAACATGAGTAGGTTCACTGTTACTTCATGTTCTTTGTCTAACACTCGTGATATTTTGATAGCACTATGTTTATTCAATCACCGTGAATATATTCAAAAGTCGACAGTTGAATAAATAGACAATAACTGTGTCTGAAGTTACTTAACTATTTGATGGTGGTAGCACTACTTGATAATAGTATTGGTTGTCTAGGTATGATTATTGATAAGAATTTCTCTTACTAATTCTATTGTCTGGTTAACGTAGCAATACAACGATGAAATTTCCAGCCGCCTCAAATTGGACCTAACCCAATGAAGTTGATGTAAAGTTACTCAAATATGTATTAAATTACGATCTATGCATTCAATTTCTAAGAATATTTAGTCTAGCTTAATTATGTTGATATAAAAGTTAAATGTATTTCTAAAAAGCATTGAAGAGGTTTTCGTCATTAAAATGCATTTAAACTGCAATAGTGAAATTGAAAACCGACGTTTACGACCACATTTCCGTGAAAACTCATGGAAATGTCAAGAACCTAATACGTTTAGTAAATCAAAACACGTACTTACTCTTAAACTGACTTTATCCTCATTTGAGTATAAGTTATGGATCATTAGATGAACTATTTATTATCTTTAAACTGTAAAAGTCCATTTTCATGAAACACAAAACGTTTATTTATGTATCTTTACTTGTTTGATCTGAGAACCAAATATGTTCGATCTTATGATGCGAAATAAAAGAGTCACAGTAAGTACAGACTCAACAAAACGACATTTTACATCATATGATTATCAATTACATATATTAAATGAATATTATGAGTATAAACACCTAGCAGTAAGTTATCAATCACGTTTTCTGGCTACACAAATGTTTGCATATTATATAACTTTAATCTCCATAATTTAAATTTCCGTAAACAGATACCTTGTAGAGCGTTGTCGTACTGGATCTCTAAGGTTCGCAAGGAGGGTCACGTCGAGATGACCTTTATGTCGACCAATCAATGCATAGCTTTCATCTAGTCGAAACATTATTAATTGATTTCGTTAATTCTATTTTTAGACCAGGTTTCCGAGCTAATTTGACAGCGGTATTTTCACTGTCGGCGATTGGACGGCTTATTTCAAATTGCGTGACCTAGACGATGTAAACAAGTTACCAAACATTACGATTTCGTATTTCGATTGATATTACTTTTGATATTTTTGTTTCTCACTGCGTTTTCCTGAATATGCCATTTTTGATTTTTAAATTTTTAAATCACATTTCTATCCTATATGAATCATTATGATATAACTTACTGTACCAAAAATTTCTATTATATGCATTGCGTGTATATGTTATGCGGAACAAGTAACACACACGTTAGCATCCCACTTTTCAGGGATAATTCTTTGAGATAAAATTTTTAATTTTTCCAGCCGCCATATATCTAAGATATCTAAGCGAAACACCTCTTGAGCTGAATCGCGAGCACTCGCGCGGGCGCTCGCCTTTAGAACGCAAGTGGCAGGTATCGCCCCGAGCGCTCGCATTGTTGAACGCACCTCTGGTTTATATTGTTTGATCCATTTGTTATAGACAATAAGCTAAGTGTTTAACATATAATATTATAAATACCATCGCATCTATTTAATAAAAAAAATATCTTCAAGAAAATAATTGCCCTGAAGTAATTGGAACTAGCTACCAATTGAAGGTAATCATTTGATCAAAATTTTAATGATTGTTTTGAGGCGTTTCCCCCATTTACTGTCTTACGATATTGGCAACAATAGATTACAGAATTTTAACATTGTAGAGCGATTTAAATGCGTCTTACGGAATGTTATAATTATATGCAGTTTAAATACAATGATCGTTATAAATTATCTGTAGAGATTAAATAAGATAACTTTCTAGCTAGAAAGCGGTACGTAAATTGACGTCTTTCAAAGCGAACTTAAAGCTAAGACTGATAAGGTATCTCAAGCCACTGAAATCAACAACTTCCATGTCACTGACTACTACAATGATGCATTCACACACAGGGTCAGTACCTGTCTGGTGACGACCTGGAATGTCAGATTACGATCTAATAACTTTTCCCAAATGTATACATAAGCCAATTACCAATACATGTACTTTGTGTGTTTGTCCATTTTGAAATTTCCCGAAAGCGTTCTTGTTTGAATGTAGATGTCCACATAGACACAGGAAAAGTATACCAATGAAAAAACAACATAAATATCTACGGAAGTACTCATATACCAACAAACAAGACACCATTTTAATAGCTTGCCCATAATGCGGCGTTGAAGTATCTTTCTTAATCGTTATTCCTTTGTTTTCACATTATATCACTTATTTTTGTTAAATTTGATATAATGATATTACGTATATTTGAAATGTCAATATATGTACACTGCTCTAAACTATATTTACTTAATATGTGTTTGTAAATTGTATATATGTTTTTGTGTATGGGCCAGAGGCCATAAATAACACAATAAAGAAACTGAAACTGAAGCTTTAGATGGTAGACATAAAATATACTCATAAATGTAATTAAATTTAAATGTCCTCATATTTTTTATATTAAGAAGTGTATGTACCACCTATATATAAAGTAATAGTTTTGGGAATAACAGTTCCGAAAACCAGAAATATAATAACACATGATTGCGATTTGCTTTGGGTTTTGTTCTTGCCTTGTCAACAACCGGAGCATTAGTAAGTAAACTCGAATTTTAATATGACAACCCTGGTTCGATTCTCAGCCACACAGTTCACACCTTACTATTCCGTCAGTAATATCTAATACATTCAGTAAAGAGTGTAGCTGTTGGCCTAGATGTGCAGATCATTACAAGTAAATTTATAAGGTCTAGCAAAGCTGGTTAGTTAAACCAGATGCCGATAATGTCAGAATGATAAATTTCAACGAACTAAACTCCTTGATTTGGCATCATGAACTTCTTATGAAACTGTCCTTAAAAATGGCTGTGTTAAAGGGTAACTGTAATACAATTATATTAATACTGCATAATTGAGAATTGCATCTTGAATATCTGTTAACTCAGATGTTACGATGATTTTTAGGTATTGCTCCCAGCTTACTATAAAATTTTAATGGCATGTTTTAATCTAATAAATCTCAATTTGGTCGTATATACCCAGTATCATACATCATTACACAAATATAAACCTGGCTCTGATGACACTTTTCCGCTTGTTGATTCCTTAGGCAGAATGATTATATGAAGAGCACTTGAATGAAATGTAATATTAAATAGATTAGATTCACTTTCACGTATATTAGGGAGAAAATTATATACTATAATGGTTCAAACAAGTTGAAGCCGTGATATGTCAACATGCATAATTTCCCCAGGCGTCGAAATAAAGGACACTCGAGATGATATCCGAAGCTCAGGTGTGGAATCTACTACATTCAAGATTATTTAGTATCAATTATATATCTATGAAACTGAGTGAACTTGAATATAGCCACATAATAAGATTATGTTTTCAAAAGAAATTTGAAAACAAAAGTTAGAATGACAAAAAACATTTTGTCAAAGATTAGTTTTACGACACAGATTTTTTCATCATATATTTGGACGTGAGATTCGATGCGATTTTTGTTCGTATTTTCTGTGACGGACACTTGCCATACTTGTTTCAAATTATGTGCGATACATGTATAATTACGTCAAATAATTATTTCATAGTTTTATAAGCAATTTATGAAAGAATGCCTTACACGTATAAAGCTAAGCTACAAACCAATACGGCTGTTTCGTGTCTCTTCCATGAAATGGTCACATGTTTGTGTTACACCGAGGTTGTGACATAAGCGTTCAGCAATAACAACCTCAACATTTCAGTCTTCGAAAACTAAATCGTAAGCAGCATATTTGAATGTGCCATATTGAGATACCAGGTTGTTTCTGGCAAGAATTACTGATAAGATGTTGTTCTATGAAGCAAATTTTAAAACTGGATATTAGATATAGCAACTTCTTATACTCTACACGTTTTTAGTATAAACGTCTTTCTAATTCGCTATGCAATTACAGCATGCCTTCTTATCGTATAGAACAGTTCAATGTTTTACGATGTAGCAAATGGCTTTTCTTCATTTTGTTACTCGTTTTGGCTTAGAATTTACATACTCTAAAATGCACACGTTAATGCACCTTTTTGTAAACTTACAGTTATAAAATGCTATTTTTGTTCAGACATAAAAACTGTTTAACAGATAAAACTCTGTCATTATCAAGTACTAGAACAACCATATTTAGAAAACAATGGTGTGTTTTTAGTTCGCTATCTATTATTAAAGTCACTGTTAACCCTTTATTTCGTCTGATAGTATATTGTCTTCGTGAGTATAAATTTTAATTGGAATCACTCAGTCTGATCTCATTATCTTCAAGGTAATCGATAGTGTGTAGATTTTCTTTCTGTATAGGTTTGCTGTCAAGTTGATAATTACTCATGTATCATGATTATTTTGAAGAATAAAGGTTTGTTCTGTTGTTTGAATTTGTAGATCAAGAAATAACTTACAAACAACGTAAGTTAAATCCTGGTCTTACATGTTAAAACTGATGAACTTGAGTATCTCCGGTCACTGACCTCTATAACGTTTTAAAGTACAGGTCAATACCTGCCTGATGTTGAGAGGGAATGTCAAAATATAACAGACATATGTCAAATATACAGGAAAGCCAATGATCAAAGCTTTGAAGTTACTGACTTTTGTTTGGAGTTAGATATTGATTCTGAACGGAACTTAGTTTCATCCAATTCCGATCTTGGATTAAAATCAATTGCATCATTGTAGTGTGTTGTAGTTTATCGTGAACTTATACTCCAGACCAAATACATTGTATAACAACGAATAATTGAATTTTGACAAACACCATTGTAGCGAACTCTTGCATCGAAATCCTTTGGATTGACTGTATACAACTACAAGTGCAGAAGAAAATCTTAGATAAACGAGTAAATGTATGTATGCATTCAAATATTTATATTTCTAAAATAGAAATTACGTAGAAAGTACGTGTCCGTTTGATAAATCGCTAGACAACAACATTATCATTTATATCAATTTTAGATGCAGTTAAGAATCACTGATATTTATTTCCTTATTACAATCATTTACATTGACATTAACATTTGTTAAAAGAGTATAGGATAATAAGAAAATGGAGCTATTAGAAGAGATATTACATTTATTATGTGTAATTTCTTAGGCTGTTAAAGATACTATTTCACAGATTTGGTAAATATTTTTCCATATTTTTAAAATACCAGTTAGTGTCTGAAATTGTGTCACAAAAATAATTCGTAATATCTTAAGACAAACTGACCTATAGTTTGCAAGAAATATACAATAAAAGTCACAAAATTGCACTAAAATTGTCTATACCGTGACCATTCTCGTTCCCGGGGTCTAGTAGGATTCTCAATACTAGCTAGTATTGAGAATCTACTAGACTCTGGGTACGAGAATGTACCGTTACATACGGGTTAGATTTTTAATACTTGAAACACCATAATTAGCAGTAGTATGTCCATTTGCACTAAAATTGTCATTATTAAAACACTAATTTTCTGCTTCAAAAAATGTTTCAGTACAATTTAGATAGTTTCATAATAAGTTGATTTTTAGTTGAAATCTGTGAACGAGTACCTTTAATTCACACATGTTGGTTTGTTTGGGTTTTACGGCGCACCAACACAGAAAGGTCATATCGCGCCGAAAGCAATTATTGATACTTTTAATTCAAACGAAATTAATGATGTAAAGCTCTATATCTTATTATAAACATTTATTTCTTTCAAAAAGTTAAGTATAGCATATGATGGTACAGAATCTAAAAGTTCTTTAAGTGAATTTACTTTAAAATGTTTGTCACGAATGTATTCAAGATCCTGACCGTCAAGGAGCACGTGTTTTACATTGAAATGCTCGTCACATGGTATACATATAGGTGCTTCCTCTCTTTTGAGAAGGTATGAATGTGTTAATCTGGTATGACCAATTTTACATCGCGTAATCACTATTTGATCTCGGCGATTAGAAAATATTATTGACGAAGATGAATCAAAGGTTGGCTTTATGTCATGTAACTTATTAAATACAGCATTGTTCCACATTGTTTGCCATTTTGACTTAATTAACAAATTTATAGAACATTTGAAGTATCTGCTTGGTAATTTGATATCTACTGGTTGAAGGTTTAAAGATTCTTTAGCTAAAATTTCTACTTTTTCATTTCCATGTATACCAATATGACTTGGTATCCAGCAGAGGTGTACTATTTTAGATTTCAGTATTTCATGTAATCTTAATTCAATATTTTTAATAAGTATATTGTCTGAACTACGACTTTATATGGCCAGTAATACAGATAGAGAATCTGAGAAAATTATAAAATTGTTATTAGTACTATTTGATATATATGTTAAAGCAAGATCTATTGCTTTGACTTCGGCTGTAAATATGGATGCCTGGTCAGGCAGTCGCATTCTTGCAACAAAAGATTTTCCATATGCAGCGCAACCAACTTCGTTACCATCTTTTGAGCCATCAGTAAATAAATGTGTACAATCTTTATATTTTTCTAAGATGTTTACGAATTCCAATTTGAAGGCCTCTGGGCTGGTAAAAGATTTACGAAAATTTGATAAGTCAATATTAACTTTTGGTATGTTGTAGGTCCAAGGAGGGACATTTTCATCGAAGTTCTGTAAAACGGTAGAAGTGTTGATATTAAGCATTTCTAAATCATTTTTAACGCGCATGCCAAATGGTTTAATTTCTTTCGGGTTGTTGTCAAATTTATCAATGTAATTTGGTTTGAAAACTACTTTTCGCGCCGGGTTACTATTGTTAGAAGATATTCGAGTTGCGTATTGTAATGAAAGTTTTTGTCGACGTAACTTTAATGATGGCTCGTTAGCTTCAACATAAAGACTTTCAACAGGTGAAGTTTTAAAGGCACCAAGGGCAATACGTAAGCCCTGGTTATGTATGGTATCAAGCATTTGCAAGTACGATTTACGAGCTGATCCGTATACAATTGACCCATAATCTAGTTTTGAACGAACAAGACTACTGTATAATTTAAGTAATGTTTGGGAATCAGATCCCCAATCAGTATGTGAAAGTACTTTAAGTAGATCTAACGCTTTAATACATTTTATTTTTAGTGATTTAAGTGTGGTATAGAAGAGAGTTTTTTATCAAATGTAACGCCTAAAAATTTAGCTAATGTAAAGTTCAGGATCATTATGATGCTTTCTTAATCGACAAAAATGTACACATTGTATTTTTGACTTGGAAAATTTAAAACCATTTTCTGTTGCCCACTTTTGAATTTTATCCAAGTTTTGTTGTAGTTGGAATTCGATACTTTTAATATTTTTAGATCGATAACAGATTACAATCATCTACATATAATGAGCAATCTGTACCAGGATTAATGACTTTAACAATATTATTAATTTTAAGACCAAAGTGTGTAACAGATAATATACTGCCTTGTGGCACGCCTTATTCTTGTTTGTGGCTCTCTGATAATGTTGATCCTACTTTAACTTGAAAATTTCTGTCAGACAGAAAACTAGAAATTAACATAGGTAGTCTACCGTTTAGACCGGTATCTTTTAAATCTTTGAGAATACCATATTTCCAAGTTGTATCGTAAGCTTTCTCAAGATCGAAGAAAATTGGAACTACATGTTGTTTATTGACAAAAGCCTCTCTTATGAAAGTTTCGAGGCGTACTAAATGATCATTTGTACTTCGCTGTTTTCGAAAACCAGATTGGAAATTAGTTATAATACCGTTTGATTCTAAATACCAGATGAGCCTTTTATTAACCATGCGTTCAAATGTTTTACAAATACAACGAGTTAGAGATATTGGTCGGAAGTTAAGGGCGTCAGTATTGTCTTTACCCGGTTTCGGTATTAGTATTATTAAAGCTTGCTTCTAATTCACACATGTACATTCATGTTCGCTGATGTAAACTGAGAATACATGGTAAACGATACAAAATGATGTCTATAGAATGGTGCAATGACATCTTCACGCCGACAACAAGCTCCAAAGCTGCTGAGAGATACATACATGCACTATCACCTTTATATCTTCCCCAACGAGAATGAGTTACAGTTTCCAAATATGAAGAACTTACATTCAAGTTGGAGTCAAATTACATCATATACATCAATTTGCTAATGGAACAGACGCAGTCGATTCCTTAGGTTATGTAGTAAAAATACATACAGGAAAAGTTTGATTAAATACATGCACATCTTTTGAAAGGACACTTACTTATATCATGTGATGGTTCATACGAAATGTAGCATTTGCATGAACCTGTCCGCCTGGTTAATCGCTAGACAACAGCATTTATATTGATACAATTTTAGATGCATACATACATAAAAGATATTTATATACACATGACAATATTTTACATTGACATCGACAATTACATTCTATAAATATCGTGTAGAACAATTGGAAAATCAAGCCAATATTAAAGATATATTACAATTATTATATAATTTGTTGGCGTTCAATTATGTCAGCTAATACGAATTTTGATTAAGTTGGCGTTCGATATAAGAACATCTTTGAGACTACATTTGTGTTTAGTTTTTTTTTGCATTTATGGTGATGCATTCAATACTTCAATAATAAAACTGTACACTGATAGTAACAACTACATTCTGAATCATTTGGTTCAAATGATAGTGACTTCATATAAAATCAGTGAGATCTAAATCTTGCAGATACATGTTTTCAATGTAAAAAGTTGCTATTGTCAAAAATGGGTGATTCAAACAAAATAAAATTATATAACCGCATTTTCCCACAAAATAATATAATACATGTGAATATAAATATAGCGTATTTTGATGCCGTTTTCACTTTTAAATGTTGTTGTTGTTGGGTTTAACGCCGTAGCAACATATTGTATAGGTTATATCACGGCGGCCAGTCCACCTACTCACTGTTCCCGAAAAGGCTAAATCTCTGGATTTAGCTGTTAACCAAGTACTAGGCGCATACTTCAGTCAGTGACTGACTTCTACCGTACATGATTTATACGCAGTGGTAGCATGACCAAGCATCACGAAAGTATGCCACGCCCAGTCAGTTTTAAAGGATCGATACAACTTTGTTGTAACCAAGGCAAACACAAATTTCTTTTGTTCTAAATAGAGTTTTTATGTTCGTGTTCAGAAAAATATAAACATTTAAACGCCAAATACCTAATTATAAGATGTGAAGACATCATCATTATTACTATTATTTTTATTATTATCATCATCATCATCGTCACCGCCATCGTCGTCTTTGTCATCATCATCATAACCACTACGTTAATCCCTATAATATCTTGCAGTGCTTTTCATAAAAAATCTTACGATGAAAATCATCGTAGGCCAAAATCAAGAAAAATACATATTACGGTCATAAGATGGACAGTCCATTCCAAATGTTGTCGAATTATGTAGAATATTGTATACATTTCGAATTTTATATCATAGTTATGTCTATTATCTTTCTGACTTTGAAATGCAAATTGATAAAATTGACATACGATAACTTTTTTCTTAAGATTTTTTGTGAAAAGATGCACTTTACTTGAGTATTTTAATATGGTTATGCAATTTCGCCCTCACAATATTTTCCAAATACAATGACACCTTTTACTTGTCGTTTATACTTAACCCTGTTATATTTAACATCGCAATTCCATCCACAAAAATGCATAGTCATATTGAATATTGTTGAGAACAGCTTTTACCAATTAAAAAAATATTTCTATTTCATTTCTATCAAATTGTTAAAATAATATTGCGTGATGAAGGAAACTTTATTAAAACATAAATGGATAAAGGCATTATAAAGCTCATTATAAAATATCTAGAAAGTGTGTGGTCTAATTTTCCAGATCCAATTACTGTGTTAGAGAATTAAACTCTCTCCTTAATGGTTGTAAAATTGTTTGTTGAAATCAATTTTGCTTAAATTACATACATGCTGCCCTAAGCTAAAACCATTATTTCCTTTCTTTGCAAAACGTATAAATACAGTTAAATAGAGTATTCTCTAGTAGCTACGCAGCACATTTAGGAATTAGTTTGCCTGAACCAATGATGCGAGATTGGATTTTGCAAAGTCAGTATTCTACTAATGGTGATTGAAATGTTATGATATAAACAGATATAAACTCTTTGCTTGTCTCAATAATAGATTTGAATCTTCTTTACTATGTTATGTAGTTCAACATATTATGGTTAATATATTCATATGCATATATGTACATTGTACATACACAAGGACATTTTCTTTAGTTCTACCGTATGCAAAACTTGTACATCGGAATTCCTCCACAAAAACTATTGGAAAGTTTCTAATTCATAAATCACCTCTGATACGTGCAATTCATGTCATACAATGCCGTTGGCAACATCAAATATACCAAGAACAAGTAAATATTGTCTTCACATATTTGTTCTGGCTTCATATTTGGCAGCATATTATACAAACAAATCGCAATGTCTGGACACATAAGTCAAGTTTGAAATAATAGTATAGTAAATCTTGCTTGCAATTGTACATAATTCCTTCATCCATAACAATATGAACAAATGTATTGAATTTAAGATGAATAAAAGAAATAAAATGTATGTTCTCGGAGAAACTTATATTATTTCATACTGGCACAATTGCAAACAGTCAAATTTAATTCACAAACGTAATATGTACGATTAAAGTAGTAATTACGGTTCTTGTTTTCTAGATTACCTCGAAGTTGTTTTTTAAAAATCTCTCAACTCGTTCAAAACCTCGAGGTAATCTTGAAAACTAAAACCATTGTGGGTCGTCGGTTCGATTCCCAGACTGGACATACACTGTTGGAGCTTGGTCATGAAATTATTTCTACGGCCACTCTCCCTCCTACCGATGATTCCTTATAACGTAAGGCAGTTGTCAGTCACTGACGAAAGTATGCGCTTAGGAGTTGGTTAACAGCTAAATCCAGAGATTTAGCCTTTCCAGGAACAGTGAGTAGGTTGACTGACCGCCGTTATATGACCTATACAATGTGTTGCTACGGCGTTAAACCCAACACAACAAACAACTTTACTACATTGCCAGTGTAGGTGTTCCTTTGAATGTTAGATTATGTCACACAGCAAACATTTGACGAACAAAGATAATTAAAAAACTGTATAAATGTATCATATTACAAGTGGTCAGTCGACATTTATAGGAAACGACAGCTCTTCAGATAATCAAAATCCTGTGGCAACAACAAACATTTACTCCTCAGACAACGACAAACTAATATGTCATGATTGTACAACTTGCTAATTATTTTTTTAATTTTAAAGTTAGTTTATAGACTTCTACATGTGGACGACGAAAACGGGCAGCTGACACATAAAAGCAGACAGAAGTGTTTTCTTTGACTAAACATGACTGACACCTGTCGCGACGACAGTAGCGAAATTGTTTATGCAAGCACAATCATCTAGAAATTTATTCTTTTGACCCAATTGCTTAATGTTACCTTATTAAAATTATTACACTGCAGCAGCTTAGGAACAGTCATTAAATTAATCGAGTGTCATCTTTGCACAGAGCTCTATTGTTTTTCAATAAATAACAACATTACACTACATAACCATAAGTCAGGTTAAAACATAAAAGAAATATTTTGTTTTTTTCATTTCTGTTAATTTTAGTAAGTTTATATTTGGCTTGATAGTAAGTTGCTTTTCTGAAGTGTTTAGAATAATATATATTAATTTACAATTTCAAAACTCTTAGGTAAATTTATATTTACATGAATTCAACTATTGAAATTTCAGCAACACTTAAATTATCAATCACTAAGTAAGTCAGCGTTAATTCATGATTATATGAATAACAGTAATATGATTATGTGTTGAGATACATCTAAGATAAAACAATAGTTTATGTCGGATTGTAATCTCTTTTATCATATCATACTAATTTCAACTGATATTTAGCTCAGCTCTTGGCATAACTAGGCTAATAACTACCTAGAAAATGGATAAAAGTAACATGTACGAAGTAACCCACATTATTGCATTGTGTAACAGATTTCAGGAACTAATTTTAACTTTAATCGTATCTCTAGTACGTTGCCATTGATAAGGTTATATCAGAAAATAGTTTAGTTCTATATTATCAGGTTAAAGGTACTAGTTCACAGATTTGGTTAAGATATTTCAATATTTTCAAAATACCATTAAGTATCTGTAATTGTGTCAAAAATTAAGTCTTAATATTATAGGACAAACTGACCTATAGATTGCAAGAAATATGCAATAAAAGTCACAAAAATGCACTGCAATTGACTATACCGTGAAATGCGGGGTAGACTTTTACTACTTGAAACACCATCATTTGTACTTGTATGTCGATTTGCACTAGAATTGTCATTATCAAATCAGTAATTTTCTGCTTTAAAATGGTTTCAAACAATTTTGAAAGTTTCAGAAAAGGTTGATATTTAAGTTGAAATCTGTGTAGAGGCCTTTAAACAAACAAACAGTTATACATGCGGGGATATCTTCTAGATTTAGTCTCAATACTTTTTTGTTGTTTTGGTTCCTAAATAACATAAAATACACTAACACAAATATTAGGATTGTAAACATTTGTGCTGAATATAATTTATACTACAAACTTTTACATTTGTTTAAAGTTAAAAAAGGTTAAGTGTGTTTTAAGGTCTGCTACATATTCAGTCGACTTAACAATTTCTTTACGATAACCCCTGATCATTAAATAACTTTAGACAGGTAATCCCTCACAATATCCCTTAACACCTGGGTAAATTGGAACTTCTTAGGTAAATTTCTTCTCTCCTGTGAATCGATCGAATGTTTCACTCATTCACTTCCTACCCTCTGCGAAACGTCTACATGCAAACCGATATTTATATTCTTAGACCGAGACACATACACGTTTTAATCGCATGACTGTCAAATGTTTTTTTAAAAAATAGATGTGTGATTTACTACCAGAAAGTAAAAAATCTCACACCTATAATTTATAAATGGTAATATTCAAAGATGTTGGAAGTTTTGCATTAGTAAATAATGGAAAATTAACCAAAATGAAAGTAAACATTGCTATTTGTACACGTGTATCTCTCATCTTTTAATTGTTAACAAACTGCATATTCATCCTAAAAGTGAAGCTCATGACGTCATAATGAGGCCGCATTCGTCACTAGTATGATCAAACCAAATACTGCGTTGTTTACCCGACTATTTATTCTTCTTTTAGTCAGGAGATCGTTTTAAAGAATGGAATTGCTTATAAAGATATTTGGTTAACTGTTTGTTCAAAGTTCATAGTAAAGGTCAATATCAGAAACTTACACTAAATAAAACAACGGTGTAAAGTTATGGTGAAGTATTCACGCCCGTGCCGTCTGAAGCAATGTACTTTGTTCTTGCTTATTTTTTTCCATTTCCAAATCAATAAATCTCATAAGTAACATATTTGAAAATTAATGATTTGAGTAATATAGTTTCTTAATTCATGTTAAAACTGATAAGAAAAAACATAGGGTCTCTGGACGTTTTGTAATTAACGGCAATTAACAGTCTTAAAGAACAATCTACTAATGTATTTTATCAGACATTGTCTGAAAAACTATGAGGTAAACAAAATATATAATAACAATACTGTCAGGTTTTATTGTCTCTCAGTATTAAATGACACTGATGTGGAATAATGAATGTGATTGAGACACTATCTAATCTATTGTTATGACGGTGTCTGTGGTAATTGTAGATTTCTTAAAATGTTTAAATAAATTGATCTCTGATGTTGATAATTTGACATTATAAGGCCATAGTCAGTTCAAATACAACACATGTTCTTTATAGCGTCTATAACTGTTGCTGAAAAACAATTCTTATGTATACAATTGGAAAAAAAACTAAATTTGAAACGGATGATATCAACATTGATGAAAACAATCTGAATAAGTTTATAGATAACTTGGGACCGTAATTAAGATGATATCATAATGACTATAAGAATTACTTTTATAATATGAAGTGTACTGATTATTAACATTTGTCAATGATGTAATTACAATTACATTATTGATAACAAGTGATGAAACTAAGTGAACGTGTAAGAACAAATTTTATCACAAAATTATACCCCAGTCACAATTAAGCCCCGATGTGTTTCCGATTAGTTTCCGACGTGTTTGAAGACAATATCGGCCGGGCACCGGCCGGACATCTGCCGGACTCCGGAGAAAATTTTGACTTTTTTAGACGTCGGCCGGGCGCCGGGTTCATTTTAACTCGCAGTTAAAATCACTCCCGACGTCGGGCATCGGAAAGTCATCTGAAACGAATCGGCTGACGTCCGGCCGATATCCGACCGGGCATCGGCCGAGCATCGGACACATCGTCCGGGTGCGATTAAATATAGGCCGCTATGTGTATCCATATATTTACCGGACGCCGGCCGGGCGCCGTGCAGACGTAAAATGTAAAAAAAGTCTATAAAGGCAAAGGTCAGAGCACCATCCGACAAGAGCAAGATATGACTACTCAAGAAGAAGAGAGCGTTGTTTCAGTCGCCAATGTGGAAGAAGTTAAATAATATCAAAATTATCTGACCCCCAAGAAGAGGAGATAGCCTAAGTTTTCGAGGATCATCCTATGTTCTACAACATAACATTAGCAGACTAAAAAAATAAGTCAAAGAAAAACGCTTTACTTTTTGAATTATCACAAATGGTGTCCGGGCCGGGTGAGGTTTCCCGTGTTGAGTCAAATTAAGGCACAAGCGCCCTTCCGTCAATTCCTTTAAGTTTCAGCTTTGCAACCATACTGCGCCCGGAGTTCAAAGATTTTGGTTTCCCGGGGTCTGACGGCGAGATCATAATTGAAGCAACTATCGCTGATCGAGAGTTGGCATCGTTTAGGATCAGGACTAGAACAGTATCTGATCCCCTTCAAACCTCTGACTTTTGTTCTTGATTTATGAAAACATGCTTGGCAAATGCTTTCGTTGTAGTGCGTCTTGCGACGGTCCAAGAATTTCACCTCTAGCGCCGCAATACGGATGCCCCCGTCAGTCCCTACAGATCATTACCTCGCGCTCCTGAAACCAACAAAATATCCTATTTCATTACATGTATACCATGCAACATTATCCAGGCGTAGTTTAGGCCTGCTTTGAGCACTCTAATATCTTCTATGTAAACATTCCGGCCGGTCGAGAGACTCGGTCAAGAGCACCAGCGCACGGTGTACCAGCGTGGAGGGCAGGACGGGCAGCGAGCGCCGCTGTAGGCGTACCGCCCGCCTGCACCCGAGATCCAACCACGAGCTTTTTAACTGCAGAAAATTTGATATACACTATTAGAGCTGGAATCATCACAGCTGCTGGCACAATACTTGCCCTCCAATAGACCCTGCTTAAAGCATTCATTCCAATTACGAGGCCTCGAATGGGTCCCGTATAGTTATTTTCGTCAGTACCTCGCCCGTGTCCGCATTGGGTAATTTGCGCGCCTGCAGCCGTCCCTGGTGCGATGCTGTTTTATCGTAGAAAATTGCACAAGTATTAGCCTGCTTCCACAAGCGACAAGGACGGTGATGAATCAATAGTGTGCAAAGCTACTTTTGCCATCAAAAGCGACACACGCCGGGCGGACATCGGCCGATGTTCGTTATGTAGTCTACCGGCGCTACCTCGATGCCCGTCCGGACACCGTGCGACTCGGAAGAATCGGGCGATACCCGGGCGAGTATCGTACGGGCGTCGTAAGAACATCGTGCGGATATCGGACGGGCATCTGTTAGAAAATCGGAGTTAGAAAATCTTGAAATCGGACGATTGCCTTGCGGCCATCTTCCGGATCCCGTACGGGCATCTGACGGGTACCTTTCTAGTATGAAGGATTTAATTTTGCCGGCCGATCTGATTCCGATCTCACCATGCCGGCCGATTCCTAAAAATCGGGAACGCCGGCCGGGCGCCGGGTTAAATGTGACCTAGGCATAAATAATTGTTTTACTTTAATACTGTAGATCTAGCATAAGAATGAACATCAGTGTTTTCTGGAGAAGATTAGAAAACAGCCATAAAGTAACCGTCATTTCCCGAAGTTAGGTCACATTGAGTTACCATTAGACAAACATACTTTTGATGAAATAGTTGCTGAAATAGAAATTGTTCCAGCAACTTGTTCTACTTGTATAATTATACAAGCTGTACCTTATTATGAGATTATTTTAGACTATTCTTTTTCAAAAGTGTTATTCTTGAAAGTCTGGTTTCTTTCCAGGACAAATGTACCACAGTTCGATCTACCATATATTGTAAAGCATATTATGTCTGAAGACATCCTAGACAGTCTAAATACTAATGAAAATCAATGTTTTATAATATACAATTCCCTGAATAAACCTATTTGTAAATTTATTTACTTCATCGCTATTATACCGGAAAATTATCAGATTTTAAGTTTCACTAAGCAATTTGCTGTTATTGCAGAAAATTACCAGTTCAGTGAATAATATCGTCTTTTAAATTGGACTTTCTCAATTGCATTGATAACTGTGTTTGCTGACGTATGAGTGTATAAGAGAGATTGAACGCATATATGACTTATTTAGAAACTATTCAAAGCGCTATTACGTCAGTAAAACAATACAGAAATTCGTGATGCAGACATATTATCTTTTGTCGTTTATCTACAAATATTCATTTGTACCTACCTTACTATGGAATAAATACACTTTCACATGTTAGCTTTCATTTTTCAAATGCACCAACCATCTATGAAAGTCAAAATAGCAATCGCCAGCTTTTGGCATATTACTATACATGGTCTAATTCAAATGTCTGTAAATACCCAGACAAAGTTATGTAACTTGAGCCTTACACTTTAGCATTACATTTGGGACTTCCATCCTCTGTAAACAAGATCTTACTTTTTCGTGTAAAAAGCCATAATCGGAGTCTGTAGATTGTTTAGAGAACCGACCACAACCCACTGTCAAATACTAAATCATCGTTTACGTTTGTAGTGCTGATACAAATACCAAAACTTATTTACAGTTAGAAATAGACGAAAATATATTCATTTGTCAGGCATTCAGAACTAAATTTTTACAAATAAAAGAAGAAATGCATACCTAGTAGCAATGCCCAAAGGTGACTATCAATTTCCAGTTTAACATTATTATATGTCAAGTGTCTAAGAAACTGTTGAAATGTGATGACATACTCCTTAGGATATGATATATTCAACAATTTATGAAATTGTCGTACGCGTTTTTGTATCTGGACCAAGTTGCAGTAATGAAATGAGATTTTAATCAATCTTCGGTGGTTACTCCCCAATGGCCGTGTTTCGCTGTTGTTGGGGTTTGCTACTATATCCAGAAATAAATAAATACTAAAGATAAATCCACTCTATTGAGATAACTATTTCTCAGACTGACCGATTATAAAACAACAGTGATAACATTTAAACGATATAATATCATTGTTTATATTAGGTTGGTGTCTGTTGTCTCTCAGTATTGTTTTGTCTGGAAAATTAATTTATAAGGTTGCCAATAAAGATCCAACTCAATTAGTCCGGAACCTAATATTTCAACTCTTTTGGAAATGGCTTTAAAATATGGTCATTATAGCATAATGTATGACAAAAGTATTCAGTTTTTACAAGTTTCAAGTTGCTGTTCATAAAGGCAGAAAAAAGTTTATTTAAGCATTTAATTGTCGAACGTAACTTACTAAATCTAATCATCGGTATAATGAAAATTGCAATTAGTTTGGAATGCTTGATGAATGTATTCTGTACAAAAACAACTTCTAAGAAAATCTGAACACTGTTATTCCTACACTGGTGCAATTTCAGATCGAATTTCTTATATTGCCACTGGCGACGTCTGAAAATTGTTTAGCAAGTGGAAGAAATTAGTAGAATTCACGCTTTGATCCACCCAAAGATGAGGCAAGATTCTTTATACCATTGTTTTGGAAGTTATGTTCAACATTACAAATGAAGGGTAATGTTTTCATCCTATTGATACGTATCTAATCTGCACTAATCACTGCATGTGTTTAAATCAAAATAGCTAAACTATTTGTATGAGGTTAATTGTGAACTTTCTGTACGCAGCGCGCTACCTCATTGTTCCAAAACATACAGGTAATAGTATTCGACAAAACTTCATCCTTTTAAATTAAGTTGAACATTGAAGTACTACTGTAAAAACATACTTCAGTTACTACAAAGTCATGTAATTTTGAGAGATTGTTTTGTCCCAATTGCTTTTTGTGAAAGAAAAGGGCCCTATTAACAGATCAACCCGCTATCAAGACGTTTAAAGCATCGGTTGACATAACTTGTCTCGAGTGAACATACCGTTCTATCACACTCAGTAGATATATCTATATTATAGATTGGCAATTCGAACCCGTGTTTTGAAAAGTAATATATCACACACGATGGTGTTGAATAAATAACTTGGTTGTTGTTCAAGAGAAAACTCTATTTCATCATAGATGAAAAACATATCAAGTCTTTGCTTTGCCCATAATGAAACTTAATGCTATTTTTTTTCATTCAAACCCTATTTGATATAACATCAGCCGATAGTGTTCTCAATGCAAATTTCAGGGAATTCAATACAACAGAGGAATTTAACATGCATTGACATTCACATAGGTTTCATGACAAAATGACCGAACATACATATTCTACTTCAACGCAATATTGACAAAACAGCGATGACAAAATATCAATACAGTTATCGTTGATTGAGGTTACAAATGACATGTCTTCCTTTCTAGTCGAGTGACCATTTAGTATTTACTTGATCTAGTTAAATAGTATTATGTTTATGAATTAACGTGTTTACTTTTTATTATAGCTTTGATTAATTTGGACTAATGCCAAGTGAACACAAATTATTGTCATTACGACCGTCATTTCACTTAACCTAGCTAAACTGGATTGTTATCTATAACCAGTATTCACATACCCTCCTACAAGGCCGAAATATTTTCCATATATAACTTTAAGAGTGCATTTGTTATGAGAGAATCCCTCATTTCAAAGTCATCAATACTTAGTTGAATCTAAATTGAATGTTTGTAATAATACCTTAAATATAACCAATACTTAATTATTCATAGACAACGTAGCCGCTCGGCTAGCTCAGTTGGTAGCACGCAAGTCTACTGATCGAGGAGTCGTGGGTTCGATTCCCGGGCGGAGCATTCTTTCGTGGAGCTTGGTCTACTGTCATTCTCCCCCCTACCAATGATGTTTAATTATGTAGGGCAGTTGTCAGTCACAGACGAAAGTGTGCGCTTAGTAGTTGATTAACAGCTAAAACAGAGATTTAGCCTTTCCAGGAGGAGTGAGTAGGGTGACTGACCGCCGTTATATGACCTATACAACGTGTTGCTTCGGGGTTGAACCCAACAAACAAACAAACATATACAACGTGGATTACTAACATAGTGAAAATTATTATCTGTATACTATCTGTATGCGAAATTCATAGCTTTGTATTATTGTAGACACAACACCACATTAGGGATTTAACGATTATCGATTATAATCGATAATTGATCGTTTCATTGGAAGTGGGAGACAATCGATTATGAAGTTTAATAATCGATTATAATCGGGCACATAGAATTTGCCATTATTGGACAATATATAGCGCTTTTTCTGTACTGTACGGGTACTGAAAATTTCTTTACTAAACATAAACAACAACTAAACCACTATTTATAGGCTTATTGTGCATGATTTATTTAATATTTTATTATATGGAACAAAATCTCTTAAACCATTGCAACGTATTGTCATATATTTTTCGAAAATTCTGAATGAAAACCCTGAGTAAATGTTTCGATTATATGATCGGTGATTGATCGAAAAGGGTTTCCGATTATTCCGATGATTGATTATGATTTTTTTCCGATTTTGAAACCCTACACCACATATGGGAGCCCACCAGGCTAGCTCGGTCGGTACCGTAGAAGTCTACTTATCGAAGGATCGTAGGTTCGATTCCCGGTCGGCGCATACTTCCGTGGGGCTTTGTCATAAAATAATTTTCTGCGGCCACTCTCCCTCCCACAACTGATTCTAAATTATGTATGACAGTAGTCATTTTCTGACGGAAGTATGCGCTTAGTAGTTGGTTAACAGCTAAAACAGAGATTTAGCCATTCTAGAAGTAGTGCGTAGGTGGACTGGTCGCCGTGATATAACCTATTCAATGTGTTGCTATGGCGTTAAACCCAACAACAGACAAAACCACTTATGGGTTTGGCCACTGCTTTTTATAAGTTAGCAGTTACATAATTTATTATTATCGAGGAAATTAACCACCATTATATGTATACATTTATAATTGGATTTCTTCATTTGCATTTAAACTTTAATTTGTACTTACAATAACACGTTTGCTTTTCAATAATGAGCTCGTCTACTCATCAGAAACAAAAGCTATGTTTTAATTTATCCGTCTATAAGAAAATATTTGAACTGCATATTCAAAATGAACGAAGTGTTATCTAATCTTACAAACTATTTATCTATATGCCAGTTCACTGACTGTACTCCCACAAATCTCAGTTCATCTATTGAATTATTTAAGAACATAAGACAACGTATGCATTTAACATTGTATAGATAAACATATCAACTATTCTGTAATAGGTTTTGCAGATTAAGAGTGGGCGAAGGATGCGTCTGCTGTATAATAATGTCAGCAAGCGTTAATATCACATCTTAGAGAAAATTGTCAGGCAATTTTAATTTCACACTCAAATAAAGTTGTTCGTTTGTCTTGTTAATATCTAACCTATATGCAATTTTCATCAGTTTGTTTTCACATAGGACTTCCTTGTCGAAACATCAATCTCGTCTGTATTTTGCAAATGAAAACTGTATTGGTACAGCATTGGTAGAGAATATCAAGTTTCATGTAGATGTACTAATTTATTATATATCTAATTAATCCAACCAATCGACAATCTGCATTTGTACCTCGTGACCGTCCAATATATCCCGTATTGGATCCAAAAAATAATTTGTTTTCGTATTGGACGGTTGGGTACATGTGCACTAAACGATGCTAGTCTGGTTTCGGATTTTAATCCTTACCGAATTGAAGGCCGGAAGATATATAATAAAAAGATATGTATTAAAAGGTTATTATAAATTTTACTGTACGATACGGAATTATATTTGGACTCGTACACAGCATGAAAAGTCATACTAGACGAGCCGATAGTCGAGTCCAATATGACTCTTCAAGCTGTGTACGAGTCCATTTATATATATTTGGTGCCGCGAACGTTACAAAACGTTCCGTAACGATACATTCGGAAATCCTAGGCCATTCGCTGCGAATAATCTCGGACATATTTAGACGCTATTTTGAAACTACCGGTGTTGTAGTAAACAAATATATGATCGTTTAGGCATTGAGTAATGTTTCGTTTTTAGTCCGTAAATTTTGAAATATCACTCATTGCTTTTACGATCGCATATTTGTGTATTAAATCAGATTATTCGCAGCGAATGGGCGAGGATTTCCGAATGAATCGTTATGTAACGTTCTGTAACGTTTAGTGTAATTGAACACACTACTGGTTCGTGATTTTAAACAAGGAATAAAACATACTCATTGGGTTTTGCAATCTTTCAATAAATTGAAAAATAGCTCATAAGTGAACTAATTTGACAAATAGCCATTCCTAAAGTGTTATTTAATGGATATTAAGTCCTGGTTATTCTGTTATGGAGACCTTATTGAATTAAATTAATGAAATGAATTTTTACGCATGTTGTTTTGCTCGAAACATACGTCGATTTCCATGCACTTTTGTACACACAATGCATGTATTGCTTAATTTAGAAATGCATTATCATAATTGCAGCCTTCATGAAGCTTATTAATTGATTTCCGGAAATAGAAGGCGGGTCAAATTTGAATAATTTGAGGCGTTATGTCAACAAGATAGTAAATTTAGCATACAAAAATACAGAAGTGCAAATAATGACATGAATTATTTATAAAGCAGTTGAATGTAAACAGACGACGCTTACAGTAAAACATTTGTTAATAATTTCAAATAAGACGTCTGCTTGCAGACTTCCTGCAATGAGAGCAAACATGCTTACGTGCACACAGTCCAGTCATAGCTATCTATTTTATGAGGCACCGTTCTGTACAAAACTAATTCCCTCACTAGAATGTCGATTTATTTTCAATTCAATGTTTTAAATGGAATGTGAGTTACCGTGCAGATAAAATGACTAATGAACATGCATTATATGCAATAAATTAGGGGTGGGAAATTCCTATGCCCGACTAGTCCGACTAGTAAATGTATGTTTGCGGACAAGTAAATATTATTTTATTACATTTTTATCTGTAAGTAAACATAGCAATGCTTAATAAATTAAATGTCTCAATGTTTCAATCATTCCCAACAGTGAAGATTCAACTGTTATTATTTTTTAAGTATGTATATATATATAGTATTATATATCATAACTATCATTATTTCATTTTGAGTATTGAACTTCTGATTTTGAATCCGGACAAGTTGACTTTTACATTTCACTAGTCGGTGAGCAAGAGGCAAAACCTTAAAATTCCACACCTCTGTAAATATATAATTTAGCGATTGAGAGGACCAAAGAGACTATTCATTATATAAAATTATTTTTGTTCGTTTATAGTAAAAGAAGGACAAATACAACATAAAGTTGGTAATTTAATGTAAACATTTAACACGACACAATTATGAGATGTTGATAGAAATAATGTCTATTTAGAGTATATGGAACACGTACAGTTACAAGAATTAAGGGCACCATATAATCACAATTAGTAGTATATAAAAAGTATTGAAATCAATAGGATTTACAATAAAATTGGTTGTCGAACTTTTGATAAAAGGGGCCCATTATGAGCTTCACAAAGTTGCTTCTTATTTACGAATTTGTCGATTTGAGAGCTTGATAAAAAGTGATAGTAGAAGAACTGTACGACAATATACTAGAATGTGAGTATGTAGCTTTTGTCGCTTATTATAAATAACAATTGTTCGTTTCTTTGAGCGCGGCTATTGTAATTGGTACATATACATGTTGATTATCAGACCTTGAATAAATCTGAATTCGGTAACTGCACCGAAATAACATTAAACAAACTCTAACATTATGTTCTTAATATTTTCTCTGATTGATTTGCATTTGTTGCATTTATTTGTTGCTGTGTAAACGCCTTTGCGACACATTGTAAATGCAATATCACGACGGTCAGTTAACCTACTCACCGTTCCTTAAAAAGCTTAATAATCTTTTGATTTAGCTGTTAACCAGTTACTATAATTATATATTTTACCGAGAATTATCTAGAGTAGCTTCATCGTTTACTTTAAAAAAGAAGAAAAAAATCAATAATTATTTTACTAGCTTAGAAGTGTTTGAACTAGACCTATATCTCTACTGTGATGTTCCATTTGATTTTAGAAGTTGTAGTGCATTAACGGAAATACTGCTCAGTGTACTTGTACGGATGTATGCTAGCTTTTGGGGTTAGAGTTAGTAAGTATAGTAGTGGGTATATAAAATTGGTTTGACGATCTAAAATAGCTATTATGATATGAACTTTGTCTTATACGAGCGTGGATGTACATATATGTACTAATATGGTATTATTTATATATGTTCCGACTCAAAATAAAGATTATACTCAAATAAATCAAGCCTTAGAATAATTATTCTGGAAATATGACATGAAACGTCAACCATATTGAAAGAAATGCTATTTGAAACTGTCTAATGTTTTAAAGCAGTAGTTTGTACGGTTTCCAAAACACGTTCAGAATGATATCATTGATTTCGAGTTAATACCACCGTTGTCGACATCCAGAAGACATCAAACACTAACCATACTGCTTACCTAAACTGTTACTTTAAAATGACATTTCTTGTATGATTTCAACCAATTGATAATCTGTAAGAACACATCTTAGTCTCTCCTTATTGTGAACAATTATTTTCAATATACTTATTTGACAAACTTTACAGTTGCCATATCATCCTGTCTTTTACTTTACAAAAAGTCAATATTTCAAATATCGCTATCAATGTTAATGGAGTTTTGACATTTATTAGAGAAACAAACATCATTTTTGTGGAAGAGGGGACATTCAACCTTCTAAGTTACCACAGCCAGTGGCGTAGCTACTGTGAGGCCCTGTGACGATTTCAAAAGTCCAAAAAATAGAATAAAACAGGAGGGGTGTGGTGTTAGTGAATATATAAGCCTAGGTCCAATCAATTGTTATATTTGCCTCTCATGGAACATGATCATTTTCTTTGTGCGGGTGTTAAAGTAGCCATATGTTTCATTTCTCTGTATTGTACCATAGCTTATGCGCGGTTTGCCTTGCTCAGTAAAGTTTTTTATCGATTAGTTAAGAACAAGTGATTTGATAATTGTTCTTGAACATTGATCTACTTTGGAACGTACATTTGTGTTTTTTTAATTTCTATTTGTTTCCGGGTTCTGAGGGATACGCCCCCTGACCCACTTACCAATCCTTTTCATGGGCCTATAAGTTTATAAAAGCTGGCAACGATGATTATTCTAAACCTACTTGCCGCTTTTTGCTGGTGATAACAGTGTATGATAGTACGTATACAGAAAATTGTAAAGAAAATCTTAATCAGCGACTCAAGATCACTTTACTTAATACATAAGGAGCGAGATGATTCTTCCAACTGTTCCATGATATTTGAAGGTAAGTGTACCCCTTGGTAATCTAACCATTACCATCTGTACAAAACAAAACAAAAACAAAACAAAACAAAAACAAAACAAAACAAAAACAAAACAATGTAATGCAATGCAATACAATATAAATTATTGCATAAAACAATTACAATGTTTATAGCAAAATTACAAGAATAAAACATACAATGTAAAATTAGCATCTGAACAAACTCATTCAGGTGTACTACTGAGCGAGTTTTACGGCAACTTTTTTTCCAGAAAAAAAGGCAATATACATGTCATTCACCAATACATACAACAAATTACAATAGTCAAAACAGTTAAAATGTTGCATAACGTTACTATACATGTATATCAAATTAGAGGAAAACTGTTATACATGAAGCATTGTATAGTATTTGAGATATAACAGTACATCCTGTACGACAATGCTCCACAGGATATCTGTTTACGGAGATTGACTTTGAGGGCTGAATGAAACACTACATTTGAACATAAGGGAGTTACAATAGTGTTTCGTTCAGCCCTCGATTTATGTCAATGATGAAAAAACAACATAAAATATCATTCTGAAAAGGAAAATATTTACAGATAAAAGCAAAAAATTTGCTCTATAAAATCATTTTCTGTGATTATTATTTATTTATATATGTCTGTGGTAGACAGAAAAGTCGCTATGTTTTAAAGCAACTTAACTATTAAAAGCGACCCACTATGAAGTATGTCTTTATTATTCGCAGACATTATCGTCTAACTCATTGTTTTACCATTATTAGTACGAACATTGTTGGTTACATTTCATGAAGTTTCCTATTCGACAAAAAGCTATTTCTGTAGTAATATAATGTTAGAGTACAGACATTAACATCCTAAAATAATTCTCTATTGATTTGCTTTTAAATATATTAGAGGCAATAAAAATGTATATACAGGTAGCCCTAGTGGCGACTTTGCGTAGATAGATTGACACGCCTTTGATCGTTAACATAACTATGATTCCCCTGTGTTACTTTTTACGATTTTCTTGCGTCTGTTAATTATCGTATGGAGTTTTTTTTTTAGAAAATCATTATGCCACTGGTGACGTACTCATTCATTAATCTGTTCATACCCCAACTCTTAGATTTTATTTTCTCTTTGAAAATGTGAAATAAAATTGCGACTATAAGCAAGCTTCATTATGGAAGGGTAGGTGAGTACTGATATGTTTAAAGGTCCAAGAAAGCTAGGTTAGGTGAGCTGGACGCCGAAAAAAAGCTTAAAATGTGTTGACACTGGGTATTCAGTTTAAAAGTAGGCAGGCTAAACACTCATTTTGAATCTATACTTAATATATAATACCCCAAATACAGAAAACACATTTTTCATGCAACCCTTTTATGTTGTTGAGTTAAGGTGGTAATTAAAATTCAGTAGATTATTTAATGTACTTTTATATTGGATAGAAATATAATTATTCATTTAGAGCAATGTTTATTTTGATTTTGAAGGCTATTTGTAATTTATGACATATTCTGATCATTAATTGTCCAAATGTTACCCTCAAGTTTATCCAATAATGTTAATCATTTTTATTATCATTATTAATATGTAACATGAACCTTTTCGATATGTAATCAACATTCTGAGAAGTCAATGCGATACATGCACTAAGGTACCATTGTGTCCTGATAAAATCTGAACAGAATAAAAAGTGGAAACTTTAGGTAACGCAAACTTGTAATTTTCCTTCATTTTTATCTTTGGCTTAAATCCATTATAGTTGACAGCCCAATCTCCGTAAACAGATATTCTGTAGAGCTTTGTCGTACAGGATCTCTACTGTCTCCGTGGAAGGTCACGTCGAGATGAACTTTGTGCCGACCAATCAATGCGTAGCTTTCATCTAGTTGAAAACACCATTTAATCAAATTTTGATTTCGTAATTTCTATTCTTAGACCAAGGTTAGCATGCTAATTTAAAAGCGGTATTATTCACAGACTGCGACTGGGCGGCTCATTTCAAATTGCGTGACGTAGACGATGTAAACAAGTTATGTATCATAACAATTTCGTCGTTAATAGTATAATGAGAAAAGGTCACCTGAACGTGACCTTCGTTTGAAAAAGGCCAGATCTAACTTAGCGAGTAGGCGAGCGGAAAATTTTAGATCGGGTTTTAATCAGATTGAGGCGTACTCAAAGTCTTATTTCAACGGGAATGTCAATGGCCGGATAATACGAGAAGACATTTCAAGTAAAATCTACCTAAAGCGATTTTCATCAAATAAACTGTATTATATGAGTTCTTTGATTTCATGTGATTTTAAGTTTATTATCTTATCATTAAATGCAGGTTTGTGATTTTCTATTAAGTTCGAATACACAATTTATATACAATTTATATTTAATAACAATTAACCTAGTCTATAAAATAAATTTATTTTTTAATTTACCTGAAGTTTATTTTATGAATTCTAATGTATTGGACATCAAATTCCATCATAATTTTATAACTAAATCGTTATAAAACTGTATTTCTTTAACGAAGTCAGTTTATTGAAATGAACTGCACACAGTTTAGTTATATTTGAAACAGTACAAACTGCTTGCATTCATTGTTTTTCTGTGAAAAAAATCTTTCAATAGAACTAAAATTACTACTATACGGTTCTATTTCCATTTTTTTTATGAAATATCTGATAAACAATGCCTTAATTCAATATAGAAGTACATTTAATATTTACTAAAATTCTGGCTTAGCGCAATCTCCGTAAACAGATATTCTATAGAGCATTGTCGTACAGGATCTCTACTATCTCAACGGAGGGTCACGTCGAGATGACCTTTATGTCGACTAATCAATGCGTAGCTTTCATTTAGACGAAACACTATTAATAACATTTTGATTTCGTAATTTCTATTTTTAGACCAAGGTTTGCAAGCTAATTTAACAGCGGTATTATTCACCGTCTGCGATTGGACGGCTCATTTCAAATTGCGTGACGTAGACGATGTAAACAAGTTACGTATCATAACAATTTCGTCATTAATATTAAGATGAGAAAAGGTCACCTGAACGTGACCCTCGTTTGAAAAAGGCAAGATCTAACTTAGCGAGTAGGCGAGCGGAAAATTTTAGATCGGGTTTTATTCAGATTGTAGACAGCCCAAAAACCCCCCTTCGCTATAAATACTGTCTTAAAATTAGCAAACCCTCATATATTTCAGCAAAATATAGTTCAGCATTTCACAAGTATTGTGTCAAGGTATCATAATTAAGTTGATACATTTTCCTTCGTAAATTAGAAGTACACATCTTGTGTAATTAACAAAGTAGATATATTACATTATTAATCATTTGATGAATTGTATCTTTAATTTAATTTTCTAATGGAATTTTAATTAAAATGCGACAATAAACATGCACGACAAAAGTTAATAATTTATGGTCGTATCTCAAAATAATTACAGGAAACAAATTTATAATGCAACGTTATTATGTTTTAATATACCAGCAACTTCTGTTACATGATTTATATTTTATTTATTTTTTTACCGAGTTTAACGCCTTGTCAACACAATTTAGGTCATTTTACGGCGTCAAGCGCATTTACCTAGCTTTCCTGGTCCCTTGTCTGTAACCAATGCTCACCTACCCTTCAACAAGGCCGGAATCTGCTCCATGTTATATAATCATTATAATTTTCATGGAAGGGTATAACCTCACCGGGTGGGATTCGAACCCGTACCTTCTTCGGGACACGAGATTCCAAATCCCGGCGCGCTACCAACTGCCCTATCGACCGGGTTACATTTTTTATAACAGTATGAGCAGTTTGAATCAGAATGACAAACACTCTGCTTAAAGTTCCTATAACAAGTCGGAAACTGCCTGGGAGCAACAAACAACAATTAGTCATTATATTTTGTATTCACTGTTTTATATTACATCAAACACCTATTATGAAAAAGATCTGTTTCAATAGATGAAGTTTTCACTTAAACATCGTTATCTTATTTATTGCGTTTCAAATTGAACGTAGTCACTAGATTAAAACTGAAAGTAGAATTTGGTTACCATTTGCTTCAAACAGGTTTTAACGACAATACCCGTATGTTTAAGAAGTCTTATGATAGAAAAGAATTCTCCAAATCACACATGTACATAATTAAACTTTAAATCGATTTTAAAACATTTATATTCAATATTAGCAAAAAAATGGAAATATAGATGTAAAATGTATACTGAACCAAAAAAGAAACTTTCGCAAAGTATGTGCCAGTTGTTCAAGGGTACCACTTAGATGTACACACATATATACATGTAGTAGCTTGTAAAACTGTTGCTCGTGTCAATAATACAGTATTTACAAGATCATAACATTGATTTCATCGACGACTGGCCCTCAAAAAGTCCGGATTTGAACCCAATATTGAACATCTTTGGGATAGTCTGGATAGAGGCGTACGTCGACGTCCGAACCCTCCAAACAACACCGACGACCTTCGAGCTGCATTGCTTGAAGAGTGGAATAATATTCCACAGGCTGACATTAACAAACTTGTGCGACGTCGCTGTCAGGCAGTCAGCATCGCCCACGGCGGCCACACACGCTACTGATTGTTAACTTTAGAAATGACCCCTACCTTATTTTAATTTAAAATTCAACAATCAATCTGATCCTTTCCTCCAAAATGACGATTTTTAAAGAACCACAATACATTATTTTACAAACATGTAAGCTTTCAGCCAAAAGGATTGAAACTGTACTAACATATCTACAATCAAACTTGGCGAAAGTTTCTTTTTTGGTTCAGTATATTAACATAATTGAGTGTAAATGTTAAAACATATATTTTTCGCCAGAACACAAACAGCTTTGTTACTAAAATAGATTATTATAAAGTATAATGAAAGTCAACCAACATATTTAAAAAGAATCGATCTACGACATGTTCAAATTTTGACGTAAACCCGAATGCAGGGATTTGTATTGTTACAATATTTATAAAACTCAGGATAAAAAGACACCCAAACCTAGTCAGTACATTATAACTTAGGTTATACTACTTTTTTGACGAAAATTATTTCCAAATAATTTGGTTTTCTATAAGACAACTTCACCTGTTAACCAATTCAGACGGATGAACTCCCAACAATTTGTAGAACTTGAGGTAAAACATACTTGTTATCTGCCCTCATATATTTATAAGAAGTAAATCAATGCTGGTTGACGATGCAAAAGCTCCTTAACATTCAAATACTTTCTCCTTAATGACTTACCCACTTACAATAAACTGTTGCTTTTAATTATCCTCCCCGTAAATTGTTATAGGTGGGAAACATTAGGTGAAAATGAAATGTTTAATATCTTTAGAAGACAGCGTGCTTGATGATCAATAGTTTTTTTTCAAAATCAATCTGTGTACATATGATTCAATCACTGGTTTTAAAAGCGTTAGAGACTTTCACAAAGTTATCTTCTTTTACCTGTGGTGTTTCCAAATTTCTTATTTCTGCTTTTTCCATCAGAACCAAATGGTCCCATCTACTAATACTTGATAACACCGGTCTTGTTTGTTTCTGAATGTTTCGCCCAACAAAAAGATCAACCTGTTCAGCTAATGTAATACTTCACACAATATCTAAACCATTGAAGGTGTCATCTATGTAAACAGCGACGGTATATTTACATGCAAGGACAAACAAGAGCATCGCTAGCATGTAAATGTGTTGTTGCTGTTTTCAGCGAATTTGCACTGTTCAAAATTGCAGCTACACTAATATGTACATGCATGTGGCATCCAATAAAGACTTACAGTGATTCAAAAATTTAACAGAAGTCGTTATGTCTGAAAGCGTGCGACATGAAGAGACCTGATTACTAGGTTTTATCGGATTTCTAATTAGTTTTATTCTTTATACACGGTCAGTTCTTGACCAATTTGGATCGCATCTAGAGAAATACTTGTTGGTTTCAAGTACCAATTATTCTGGATAACCACATGTGTCCGTTCTAAAGTAAATTGAAATTCTGTACTTTTTTCTCCTGTGTGTGCAAATTTGGACATTAGTGACTTACCCTCTTACATTTATCAGATATATGCATGCATCATTACAGAAGAAAGATGTACTATTTGCTGTCAGAATTGTTTTGGTCAATGTTTCGGCGATCTTGTTTCATTTCCTTCCGAAGAAACTTGCAAAAGTGTAGCTTTTCCTATATATGTACTAAAAGGTTGATCGCTCCAACAATAAAGTAAGTAAGTACTGTTAAAACATTTTTTACAGAAAAGCGTTTTATTAATTTTATTTTTGTCGTAGACAGCGTAGAGTCTAGAGTGCATACATTGGTAAACAAGAAATGTCTTTAATAAGACAAACGGCGTAGAATTAGGAGACAAACATGATGTGTCAAAGCGTATTAACAAAATATATGCATCCCGTGCAATTAATTATTGCACTTCACAGAAAGTTTGTTTAGATACGCGATTCAGAAGATTATTTACTAATGACGTCATTGCATTTCCAGTTTTCCATTGATATGCCCAAAACTAAATGGTTTAATACCGTTGTCATATATATTTTTTAATGCTATTTGATCGTTTTACGTTTTCACTGCCGTATTGTGGATACAAAATTTGAATAAGACTACTAATTACATCAAATCTGACTAAACTTTAAGTATGCAATATATAAGCAAATAAATAACCACTGCTTATAATCTTTTTAATGTATATACGTTATATATAGTTATTTTCTAATCGTCATTATTATTTTAATAAATGACAGATTCAATCTCACCGCTCTTTGTCATTCTATTTGTTTTATTTTGTACATTATTGTAATCTGGCTATATCAAAAAAGGAGCTGCTGAACATGACTTGACCACTTCAGCTCTGTTTTTATCACTCTGGCAAAGTTGTTGATTTGATACATGTAAGCACTGCTTATAATCTTAATTCAAAAAGGATTGTTTAAAAGAATTAATACTAAATATATTTTAGTATTTAAAACATATTATAATCAAAAACATTTTCAAAATACTCGAAAATTACCAAAAACTTTCATTTTTATCAAAGAGAGATAATTTGTATGCTCATGTACACTGATTGATAAAGAATTTGTTCTAGCGTAGAAAAGGCGAAACTACTCTCAACAAAGTAATTCATCTGCTGTTCATTTCACATTTAAAGGCCAATCATAAAAAAATTGTGGTTTGTGAAAAAATATTTACTATAACCTGACACACATTCATTGATTTTAACAAATAAATATCCAACGTTACCTTAGCGGTGCAATACTTCATTTATAACGCTTTCAAAAACACCGCCGATTGTTTTTAATTTTCAAAATTTGACACGGAGGTTTTATAAATAGATTTTGGATATTTCTCAAGTCAGCTAAGACAGCTACGCCGAAAAAGCTTTCTAAAGCTAGTTTCGATAAAGTGAAGTCAGAATGCATATTTCTTCGGGTGAACAATTAATATAGTTCCCCGAGTGTTACAATCAGCAGAGAACTATTAATACAATTCGTATGTCGCCGACTGCCCCAGTAATGTGGTAGTATGTCGGTTATCAAAACCAAGTAATGACTAGAAGACTAGTTTTTTGGTACCGTACTGTATCAGTTTAAATGAATCTTGTTATGATGTGACAATAATATTAACAACAACAACTTGAAATAAGTAATTAAATAACTTACAAAATGGACTCTTACAAATTATATTATATCGTAACTCAAGTCGGACACGTAAACAGCCATGAAAATAACTAAGACAATTAAGTTTGTTTGTTTGTTGGGTTTAACGCCTTACCAACACATTGTATAGGTCATATAACGACGGTCAGTCAACCTACTCACTCCTCCTGGAAAGGCTAAATCTCTGGATTTAGCTGTTAACCAACTACTAAGCGCATACTTTTATCAGTGACTGACAACTGTCCTAAATAATTAGAAATCATAGGTAGGAGGGAGAATGGCCGTAGAAATAATTTCATGACCAAGCTCAGCGAAAGAATGCCCCGCCCGAGAATCGAACCCACGACCCCTCGATCAGTAGACTTGCGGGCTACCAATTGAGCTAGCCATGCGGCATCTCTTACAAATAATTTTTGAACTAAAGTCAGACACGTAAACAGCCATGAAAACAACTAAGACAACTAAGAGAACAAGTGACAAGCGATTTAATTTAAAGTGTATAAGACTGACATAAATAAAATTCTTCTGAAAAAAAATTTCAACAAGAAATATGCAAAACATTGGACAATAACACTTGATAAATTTATATACCTGATTTAGTACAATACCAAATCAGAACAAATGGTGAAAGAGAGAAAACGTTGAGGACTAACAAAAAGTTCTATCGAGTGTTGATATTAAAATATGACTACTTGGTGGATAGAATGGTTATGAAATATTTTATATTATTATGTGATTAATTACTATACTGTATGGAATTGCTAAGGAAAATTATACCACACTACAAATATATCTACAAAAATAACTAATTGTTTATATCGACGTATGACACAAGAAATCTCTGTATGATATTTGAGACAAATTGTGTTGTCACAAAAAAGTGTAAAATGGAAAGACGATTACGATTGATTTGTCACCTTATGCCTCAGTCCCATAAAATGGTGGCTTGTTACGGACCCGTACGTGGGAAGCCTTGCGTATTAAGGTGACGGTGCGCACATGGCACATAACAACACACCCGTACGGAGCCGTAGCTAGAAGATATGCAAGTTTAATCCATACTCGGTCACGATTTAGTTCACGATTTGACTCTGAATCTGATACGTGTATCCTGAGCTCATCTCACGAACCCTGGTAAAAACGTAACAGTCCGTACGGGTAAGCAAGAGTTCGTACGGGTCCTTGCGGAGCTTGATCGCACGGCGCCCGTACGGTACCCTCACAGCTTTTTTTATGTTTATGGGACTGTAGCTTTACTCGTAGACAATTATACGGATCATTGTTTCACGTGGACCTGGATTGCACACATGTGATGATAAAGGGGTTTAAGGAAATAAGATATTTCTAAAATATGATCAGTCAAAAAGGCATGTTCATAAGTCATAAGCATAGGCGGGTCCAGGGTGATCCGGACCCCCTAGAATTTTTAAAATGTTTCTGTCTATTAGTGTATTTCTTGGCTGTATGTCATTTTTGAGTAGTTTAAAGCAATATTTAACGGTGCTTAACATAGATCTAATGGTTATATAGTTTTTATTATAATCATGTACCATTAATCTGCAAACTGAGTGTAATGTGGTTGTGGCTCGAAAGTTTGGATCCACCCCTGGAAAAAGTTAGCCCACCCCTAGAAAAAATTCCTGGATCCGCCCCTGGTAAGATAAATTATAATGCTATTATACTTTCTTTGTATATTACAATATGTTTGCTAATAAGGCTGGTAGACCATACATGTATACGTGAAACAACTCGTATTATAGTTAAGTGTATCCGTATCTACATTCTTTTCTAATATATGACTGTATAATAGTTATCTACTAATTTCAGAGTGCATGAATCCTGTTTATTTAACAATCATTTGAATCCTATTAATCCGTATTATAGCGTGTCAGTGTTCACATTCCCTTTTTATCAATGTTTTAGTTTCACTCTTATCTGCTTCTTTCAGTGTGCATGTATCCTGTTTTACGCTCATTTATATCCTATTTGCGCGCTCCATGTACAATAAATCCGGATAGACACATTGTCATCGCCATTTGGAAGCACAATAGCAAACGTGCTCGATTTCGACTACTTATCACTTGTTAACAAGATCTAACAAGTAATCGTTCTGATACAGAGTCTACAGTCAGTAGCGACTACTTTTCTTTCCCAGAAAAAGCCAAATTGATTCTGTAATTTCAAACGTGAACTTTCCATTCTAAGCATAAATCTTGGTCGAGCGGTAAGATTGGCAAATTATTTTACGCAGAAGATTCAGAGCAAAATATGAAATAAACAGGCTAAAGTGGACATTTTAAGATTAATAAAAGAAACAGCCACCCGGCTAGCTTAGTTGGTAGCAAGCAATCTACTGATCTAGGTGCCATTGGTTCGTTCGATTCCCGCGCGGGGCATACTTTCTTGAAGCTTGGTCATTAAATTATTTCTACGGTCATTCTCCCTTCTACCAATGAGTCTTAATCATGTAGGACAGTTGTCAGTCACTGATGAAAGTATACTCCTAGTAGTTAATTAACAGCTTACTACAGAGAGTTAGCCATTCCAGAAGAGTGAGTAGGTTGACAGACAGTCGTTATATGACGTATACAATGTGTTGCTACGGCGCATATCTCTAAAAAATCAAATTCAAAGAAACAGTTATTTATGCGCTAAGTGATTCTTTTCTGTTTTGACTGGTGCAATAATGCAACGATAATATGTGTTTAACCTTCGAAAAACCACGTGGCTTTATACCCAGAGATAAAGACATACACTTATATAAGCAGTTACTGGAAGCCCCTACGTCACAAGCTACACCAAGTGATGAATATTGTGTTGGGTAAGAACCTTTGTATGCAGTATTTTTGTGATCGTGATTTGAAATAACAAAATTGTCAATACAAATTAAGAACCTAGTAAAATGATAAAACTTAAACTATCAATACCCGGTTAGTTCAGTCGGTAGCGCACAAGTCTACTGATCGAAGGGTCGTAGGTTCGATTACTGGGCGGGCATACATTCGTGAACCTTGATCATGAAATAATTTTCTACGGCTATTCTCCTTCTTATCACTGAATCTAAATCATGTAGACAGGCCTACAAAGTTTAAATATTTCCAAACTTTTGGTGGGCTCTGTATAGTGAATAATTTTTAAAAAATCTAAATCATATTGTTATTTGAAATGTCTTTTATTGTTGTAAGTCGGTAGTACAATTTCCTTAATCCTGTATAAGCAATACCTCATAGTTATTGTATGTTCAAAACTATTTCATGTACGATTTATATAAATTATTTATGTATTCGTATATTACTCTTATCATAGTCTTATGTGACCGTACTTTGTTTTGTGAATAATTAACACGAAAAAAAGTCGCAATTGCAACACGAAATTACTATTTAAAATACTTAAAGAATAGAAGAACATGTATATGAAAAAAGTTACAGGTCATATAAGATGTTGGTGAATTGTTATAAAAACCTCTTACGGGACTTCGTCAGTATTATATTAATCATTATAATTATAATATATACTAAAATGCTTAATTGCCATATTTTGTCCTTTACACATTCAAATGTAATTACTAGTCGTATGGTACATTAACGTCGCGTGATTTATGTGAAGGCAGTACTTTGAATAGCAACGTGTGACGTAGCCGCTGTAAGGAGTTTGTAATACAATGCCCCTTAAATACTGGATAAATATATTAAGACATCAGCACACGTGACATACTCGTACATCTATTAAAGTGATTGAAAGAACACTGTAAGCGCAGTCCTCCTTCGTATACGATTGTATACGTATTCGTTAGTACGTTAAGATTTAAGTGATCTTTTTGATGATGTTGTTGTTAAACGTTTGTATTTTTGTTTGCTGTTTCTTCATTTCGGGGTAAGTTATTTTGTTTGTAGTAATGTTTTATTTTTTGTATTCTCTGTGTGAGGTTTTTGAAATAACACATTTAATGCCATCTAATGCTTATTCTTCAGAAATAAAAACTTTTTGCAATTTATCTATTTAACTGATGTAAAAAATATAAAAACAACTAATTTCAACTAGGAATGTGTTTACATGTTATAAAAAGAGTGTGACATTTTAAAAGCAACTTGGTTGAAGGCCAATCTGATTAAAACCCGATCTACAATTTTACCGCTCGCATACTCGCTAATGTAGATCTGGCCTTTTCCAAACGAAGGTCACGTTCAGGTGACCTTTTCTCATCATAATATTCATGACGAAATTGTTTTGATACGTAACTTGTTTACATCGTCTACGTCACGAAATTTGAAATGAGCCACCCAATCGCAGCCTGTGAATATTACCGCGGTTAAATTAGCAAGCAAAACTTGGTCTAAAAAAAGAAATTACGAAATCAAAATGTGATTAATAGTGTTTTCGTCTAGATGAAAGCTACGCATTGATTGGTCGACACAAAGTTCATCTCGACGTGACCTCAAAGGGAAAAAGTACAGATCCAGTGCGACCGTGGTCAACTGGATATGTGTTTACGCAGATTGGTTGAGGGCCCAATACCAATTTTAATGGAAAGTAAAAAGTATTTGATGGAATCATTTAATTCAACTTTATTTTATAAAGTCTTGTATCGACATGCTATAATGCGCTACCTGTTAATGAGAAACTGCTAGTATTGCGCAAATAAAACCCGATGTGCTAAGCATTCACTACGGTTATTCTGTATTTAACATAGATATTAGAGATTTTATATCAGCGTGGCTAATGTATGCACCACAGACAGTTGAATTAAATTTACCTGTATAACTTGTCCACAAAAGACGTATTCCGTTTTTTCGTTCGAACGCTTTGTTTCTGCTAATAATAACATTCGTTGTAATATAATTCTTTTTCGAGCAGTTGTTGTAATACAGCTTTTTTTAGTATCATTTTGGCCAAGTAAAAGCTGCCACATTTCATAATTAATTATTTATAACATGAATCCAAGATTATAGTAAACATGGAAGTATTAATTTTGCCATTTTGTTTACTGCATGAATTTACATGAAGTTTATTTTTACCGAATCATCTATTGATCAAAAAGTTTACACAACAACATTTTTGTTATTAACAAAACAGCGGAATTAGACTCGTTAAATAACTAAAAGGAATTAATTGGACTGATCAATTCACGATTAACTTTTTTAGAAGTTAGACTAATGTATATGTTTAGCAGGTGATTGTTTAACGTTCCACTGTTACAATCTTTTAAAACACTTTTAAATATATAGGTCCGTTTATGTACTACTGTGAAGTAGCAGAGCTGCCACTGTGTCTATTTGCCCAAGTCTGTTGAACGTAACTTTTTCAAAGTATACATTAGCAAAAGTGTCTGGTCGAGCATCACTTATTTAACATTCTATTTTAATTTAGGCGTTTTGAAGACGAATTCATATGTAAAATCACACAGTTACCCAGTTAGCATAGTCGGTAGCGCACGACTATACTGATCGAGGGGGTCGTGGGTTCAATTTCAAGTCGGGGTATACTCTCTCTTAAGATTATGAACATTCTCTACCATACCACTGATTCTAAATCATGTAGCACTGTTGTCAATCACTGATAAAAGTATGCGCTAGGTAACTGGTTAACAGCTAAATCAAGAGATTTAGCCTTTCCATGAATGCAGGTTGGCTGACTGCCCTAATATGACATATTCAACGTGTTGCCAAAGCGTTAAAAACAACCAAGCAAAATCGAGCTGGTAAAACATTAACATCATTAATTTATACCAATGTATTGAATGTATCTTAATTCAAAAGTGTTTCAAATGATAATGTCGCAACACATGTAGCTATAATTTGGTCAAATGAGTTGTAGCTGAGCACTGAACATCTGGCTGAGGTAAAAAATTCGCTTCATGAAAGTATATAACATGTATATTAAATTATCGTCGGTTATTCCGCGATACTTTACTCAGCTATGCTACGTTATGTACAGAAGGCCATTTGGTTACCATGCATGGTTAATGAGGCAGTTTCATTTGTTCTGCAAGGAAACCACTGTGGAAAACTAGCCAATGAAATCATTCAAAATGGCGGCTTCCATAAGGGACCTTTCTAAAGTGGGTGAAGAAAATCTCAGTATGACGTCATTGTTATTGAAGAGTATTTAATTGTAACATTGACATTAGAAGAAGATTGGTCTCCCCTGCCTCATGCATATTCATGAAAACGATAATTCGCTTGTTAAATTTCGCGCGGTACGTATTGAGTGTAACGGAAGGAAGTATTGTGGATGCCGACGATGATATTAAATCTTTGGTATTTGATTGAAATAATTACATGATTGTATCAGATGATTGTGCATTTGTATCCGGTTATAATCACATCTGTAGCCTGTTCAATTACCCTAAACGTTCCAAAACGTTCCGTAACGATACATTCGGAACTCATTGGACATTCGCTGCGAATGATCTAATCTAATAACAAGTATACGATCGTTAAGGCAATGAGTGATGTTTAAGGAAAAATTTATGGACTAAAAACGAAACATCACTAATTGCCTAAACGATCGTATATTTGTTTACTTCAACACCGGTAGTTTCAAATAGCGTCTAAATATGTCCGAGATTATTCGCAGCGAATGGCCGAGGAGTTTCGAATGTATCGTTACGGAACGTTTAGAGTAATTAAACACGCTACTGGTATTCAGACAACTCTACTTCAGCTTATTATTAAACATTAGTTAAGTACGGGGAGCATCCATTATTAAATTGGGCCTCATTTATCTTTACGTATATTTCGAAATCACATGCACTAGGTACACTAGGATACGCTTCAACTTTTTTTCAAACGTTGTACCATACGTGCATGCCAATACACAAAAGCATTAACAATATAGTGTTGTTGAAAGATGAATATACAATCAACTGTGTATAAAAATACCTCGACCGATTCAGTACATAATGTAGCAGTTCGAGCTTATATCAAATTAACATTCGGAATTATTAGCTACACTGAACCTGTAGCCTGTTCAATTACCTTAAACATTCCAAAAACGTTCCGTAACGATACATTCGGAACGCTTCGGCCATTCGCTGCGAATAATCTAACCTACAAATATACCATCGTTAAGGCAATGAGTGATGTTTAAAAATTGATGGACTAAAACGAAACATCTCTCAATGCCTAAACGATCGTATATTAGTTAACTTCAACATCGGTAGTTTCAAAATAGCGTCTAAATATGTCCGAAATTATTCGCAGTAAATGGCCGCGGAGTTCCGAATGTATCGTTACGGAACGTTTTGGAACGTTCAGGGTAATTGAACAGGCTACTGAGCTACTCCATCAGTAAATGGATATAGCTAATTGAAATCAGCTACCACAGTTGTATGTTGAATGTGGTCTGTGCCGTATATCAGTGGTTAAGTGCATGGTTGTCTCTTGACACCAAAGCTGGTGTCCCCATAATTAGCTTTATAATTGACCAAGCGATCCCTGGCTGAGGATGTGTATCCGTATCAAATAATAAGAACTCGAAAAGACGAAAGTTCAAAGTACCCAATTAGAAAGACAATTGTTCATTTTAGGTATGCTGTTTATAGAAATGATGATGAATCGGTGATATCACAATGGGTGAACAATGTGACAGAATTCTCTTCTCAGTATCACAGCGATTCGTAAGTTCATTTGTGTTGTATTTGTGTATAGGCTGTATTCGTTTTGTAAGATATTAAGCATATGAACAATGCATTTTTCATTAAAAATAAAAGTTTTCTTAAACTCTTTAATTACTTTCAATTTTGGATGTCTTTTAATTTTGACTGTGATGATGTCATACTTTTAACCTGTCCTCCTATGCCAAACTATAAGTGTACAGTTTAAGGGCCTCATTGCGTCATTCTTTGTATATATAAATGTACTATAATTGACGTAACATGCATTTTTATCATGTCCTTCAATGGCATTCTGTACACAAACGGTCTGGCTGACCTTTGTACGGAGACGCCGAGCATTATGGGTAAAATTGTTCATTTTCCTGAAAACACGTGACAATGTTTACAGTACATTCTAATAATTTCATCCTTCAAGTATAGCTCGTTTAGGATAACCTGAGACAAACGACTCATTTTGTTTACATATTTGGGACTCAGGTATTACATAAAACAGGGAGGTCAGCTGATTTTGTGTAATGAAAGTATTAAACATGTCTTAATGCGTGGAACGTGTGTTCTCGTACTAAATTTATTAACATCAAAAACACGCTGATAATAGTTGATAATTACGTGTACTAAACTTAAATCCACCTGTGTATAAAAATGGTGTCGTCGTATTTTGTCTCAAGTTATCCTAAACGAGCTATATACTGATTTAATAGATAATGTTTTTTGTGTCTACTCAATAAAATTTAACTATCCAACCAACTATCCTCATTAAATTAAACTTTTTAATCGGTAGTTTAACCTCCATCACTGTCATTCTTTACACAGACATTTGAAATCGAACTAGAATACACGGTTTAACTATGGATCTATTCGTTTAGAGGTTTAAAAGTACTTTGTATCTATGAATTTGTATTCCTTTTGCTATAAGTGATCATTTAATTTACATTTTAGCCATGAATTTGTAAAAAAAACGAAAAAGATCCAACGATTCTGTCTTCTTAGGCCGAACTATATTCTGTTGCGTACAAAAACGCCTAATTCTGGGAAGCGTTGTTCGTCTTAGTATAAAGGTGATATCTTCACCTTCTATTTATAAAATGCTTTTATGGTACATGACTTTTTGTATGATGACTTTATATAATTTGGATTTTTTATACAGAAACAAATATATATCTTTCCTCCACTGATTTTGGGACCTCTTCGCGGTAAGGAGGAGAAACATGTGCCCATTATGTAGGTGCTATTTGCGCCTCAATGATGGGCATATGACCAACACCAAAACTGCCCGTTTGCCGTGGGCAGCGCCCCGTAACCGGGAAAGGAGAATCCTGTTAGTTGAGGGAGACCCAGGGATCTCCAGTCTTCCCAACACACTACTTTGGCCTCTGATTCATGGTAGACGGGTTATGTTTTATCATATGTAGATAGGAATGTTTGTTGTAGACAGACAACTTTCGGGGAGTATTCCGATAATAAAAGAAGAAGAACGTTGTAATTCGATTTAAGACCACGACAATGCCATTGAAGTATAGTTTGACTCATGGATCAACGAAAAGTAAAAAACTTACTCCGGAAACTTAACAAGACTGCGAGCCGAAGCTCGGGAGATCTGACGCTCATGTCCTCGTTCTCCATCGACTCGATAAAATTCAAAAGTGGGCAACAGAAAATGGTTTTAGATTTTCCAAGTCAAAAACACAATGTGTACATTTTTGTCGAACAAGAAAGCATCATAATGATCCCGAACTTTACATTACAGCGCCTAAGTGTATACCATGTGACGAGCATTTCAATGTAAAACACGTTCTCCTTGACTGTAAGGATCTTAAATACATCCGTGACAAACATTTTAAAGTTAACTTATTTAAAGAACTTTTTGAGTCTGTATCATCATATGCGATACTTAACTATTTGAAGGAAATAAATGTATATAATAAGATATAGAGCTTTAGATCATCAATTTCGTTTGAAGTAATAGTATCATTAAATGCTTTCGGTGCGATATGACCTTTCTGTGTTGGTGCGCCGTAAAATCCAATATAAAATCCGCATAAACTGTAAAATGTCGTATACTCTGATATGAATTTTTCATTTATTCCGCTAGATGGTCAGCAAATCAAGTGATTGGACAACCAAATGTTTACCCATATTTTGGAGATGATAAACATGCATGGGCTCAGTCTACTTATAGTAATAGAGAATATATAGAGGTTAGTATTAGATCTGCTTGTATTCAACAAAATACATAAAGATATTGGTTTGACTATGGTATTATTTCTAATAATTATCAAATGTATGTAATTTTGATCATGTATCAATGCATTTTTATGATCATCATGAACTAACACATTATAATTAATATGTAATTACTTGATATGCATTACATAATATTGTAATTGTAAACGACAAGATGTCATGAAAATGAGTTCGGTTTTAGCCTAGACTTCTCTCTCAAAATGAAGGCCAACGAAAAAATCGCACGACAAGTCAAGGAAATTTTATGATAGTGATCAAATGATTTGTCTTAGACGACTGTGTGAGAGGCTCTGTATGTGTATACACTATTTTTGATGGAACTGTTTCATGCCGGCAGCATGTGGTATTATCAAGAATAATTCATTGTATTGTAAAAATGTTCTTTTATATTTAGTTCTAATGTAAATATAGTGTCAGTATTAGGTCTAGGTAAACTGTTTTATGTCAATAACACGTTGGTGGAGTTTAAAGAGGAAGTATATATCATTGGAGTAAGTATATACGAGACTTTTAATGGTGGAAGCGTGGTTAATATCAAAGTGTTAAAAGAAAATCAAGATTGGTTAACTATATGGAGTACTGACGAGGTCGATAGTGTCCTAAGTCACTCAAGGATTTTTAATGTAACATTAGAGAAGGTATGATATATTATTGCTTCAGACACGTATTCTGGCTAAAAGCCACTTTGCTTAATGTAAAATGTTCACGTTTTCTGGTCTTTATTTATTATTGCGACTGCAAGATACACACTGATACAGAACTGATTAGAATATAGAACTAGACTAACGTTAGTCAGGTCAGTTAAGATAGATTATATGACAACATATATGTTTTATCATAAGAATAAATACCTTCTTGTTATGCAGAACATTTAAACAATATTGTCAAAAGTATAACCAAACCTTCGAACACCGACTTCAAATTGTTGGAAGACAAAAAGCGATGGAAATGTCTAAGGCAAAAAAGTATAGCATATTACATATGATTAAAAAGCAAGGTGATCCCGCCAATTTTCTTCTTCCTTTTTCACTTAAGCTCGAATTACTAGTATATGTACAAGCTTTTTTGTATGAGTAATTAGTAGCCATGGTTATTTGCATGGTAACTTTATACATAACTTGGTTTACACTGATAATTTTGTTTAATTCTGTATTTTGTCTCGGTAATTAGCATTTGTATCTCTTTAATTGTTAAGATGAATAATTATAATATACATGTAGTACAATGTGTCATCTACTCTTTGATTACATAATGAACTGCTTTTAATGTAGTGATCGAGAAGCATTAAACTCAAATTTATTTACATGTACCTTGCAATTGTCACTGACATCTCGTCACTTTCTTTAAGCTGATTACCGAATCAGACACTAACTACATGTACCACTGGTGTATTACAAAAGTGTTTAACCGCTCGACCCTTCACCATGTGATTAAAAGTTGTCTGTGGAACTTGACGAGATGTCATTTCAAGGTGATTTGTGTTAGAAAAGCGACATATACATGTAACTAGACTGTTGCTGTTTCTGATATATCTCAACTCATTTCTATATTCGACACGCTGTAGGTATGTTGAAGCTTGCGTCGATAAAACGTGAATCTAAATGTGAAGTATTGGGTAATATATCAGAGATTTTATTTCTTAAAACTTGTTTTGTTAAATAATTGTATAAATTTTCAACAGTAAAGCTTACTTCTATTTTATCTTTAAGCCTCTTTCATTCAAATCCAACGCTATTAGGATTGAGGTAGACTGCACAGCTTCAGGGCGTTGGGTTGAAATAGACGCAATTCAGTTGCATGGATTAAAAGGTAAATTAATATCTTTTTTCTCAAAGTTTCAAACCAGATCACTAAGATAGGCTGATAACTTATCTAAGTTATGATTATTGTATGAAGTTTATGACATGCCTAATAAAGCTCACTTTGTCTGGTGTAAATATAATCCTTAATAAGTGGTGTAAATATAATCCTTGTCATCGTTTGAAATTCACTTGAAATTTTTACTAATATGCTCGTTGCATCAATGTCCGTTTTGAATTCATTTATATTATATAAGTTATATGGTAAATTACCTTAGATGAAACGGTTTGATTGCGTGGTGAACATAAAACAGAGGTGAATAGTTTAACAAAATTTATGATTGTATTTGAAAATTTCAATCAGTTAGATAAAAATACATATTAATGTGACGCTATCCTTTACGTTTTAGAGTTATCAGGAAGTTTCCAGTCAATGGTAAATATATCTTTGTACAGTGACATTATGTTTAATGTACAAGGAGAAACAGTTTATGGTCACAAAGTTATAATATGTACAAGATCGACTTATTTTCACACCAACTACTGTGGAAATAATGATTCTCCGTAAGTAGTTTTGATTATAAATGTTTTAAAATCTAAAGTAACCGCAACTCTATCTGGCTTTATCATGGATTATTTTCCTTTATATTTTTGTTTAAGGGAAATATTTATCATTTGAAGCACGTTTTATCCTTATTGTTTTCGTGTGGAAATATTATGATTGGAAGAGCAATTGGAACAATTTTGAATATATTTACGACCATTTCAGGAGGTTAAAGTTATTGAGAATGTATCAACTGATGGTTTCTTAATGATGTTATCCTTCATTTATGGTGGTCCCTTATATGTCAACTATCCCCATGACTTTAATATATCAACCTTAATAGATATATTGACAGGTATGTTAATTTTACATTTAATATAACTGGAATATTTTACCCATGCTTTTTCTCCCCCTACGTAATATTTACATGGCGTATTTTCAGTTTTCGTCCCGGGGTCATATATATGAGTATGCCCTGATAAATGTATGAAACGAGTTATCCATCAAAACGCATATGTTTTCTAACTTAGTGCTTCATACAGTTTCAACAAAGTTTACTGAATACTAGTTTTGTAAATGCATGTGCTAAACAGTTTGCCTTTTATTAGCTGTTATGTTTCAATATGACGAGAGTATCTTGTACTTTCGATACTTTTGATTATTTTCTTCACAAATTATGACGTCGCGCACGGTATTCGACTAATAAGTGTAACGTCATTTTAACGTCAGCGACGTCGTTTCAAGTCAAAGTTAACGTTTAATGTTTGAAACGTTCATAGACCAGTTTTGCCTGTACTTATAACAATCATTTCAATTTTGGTACACCTGTAAAAGTAGTAAAGAAGGAAGATAATTATTTTGCGCATTAAAAATACTAATAATAAAACTCAACACAATATGTATAATTCCATATTTTATGCATACTCGTCATTACTTGGTACATATAGATAAAGCACAAACTTGATAAACATACATGTAACATGAATAAAGCACTCACATGTATAAACATACAAGTATAAATCTTATAAAACAATGCAACATCAATTACGAACAATCATATTGATTACATATCTACATTACTTCAAATAAATTGATACTTTTACTGTATGTGTATATACTAGGTGGAACTAAGTACAGTGTATGAAGCTTTATACTAGTTAACCACAATTGACTCTTTAATGAATACAATAAACAAACAAAGATACTGTAATGTAACAAAATATGACATACAAATGTATCTTGCTTTGAAACATCTGCACAACATTCAAGTGGACAACTAGGCAACTCGTTAGGGGTGTATAGATTTTTCTGCCCATGAGTAGGTATATAACTTGGATAAGCAGTTCAAATGCAAGTGTAAATTCGTTTTATCTTATCATAAACGATTTTTACTGTAATTGGACACCGGAAATTTGGATCAATAATTTCAATTTAGGGCTGCTGCGAGTATCCGAGTACTCGGATTTTCGCGATCTCGACCAGAAAATCGAGTACGAATATTCGTCACGTCCGACATCGTCGGACCGCGATCTACTTTAGGAGAAAAATGAAAGAACATTTTCAGCTTAATTATCACTGAAAAACAAGCCGCACTACTATTGAAAACTTTAATTTATGTTGGGACCGTAATATCTTATGTCTAAATTTCGATTGAAACACATTTAAACAAAAATGTTATCACTAAAATTTCCATAAAAGGTTTGGTAATAAAATGTTTAGAGTACATGGTTTTCCATCAAAGCATCTGTAATAAGGGACTTTAGTCAGTTATTTGCCCTTGTATACTCTTCAAATAGGTAGGTCTAATTAGTTGGATTACTCGGACTTTACCCTTACTTTTTAATGTCAATTTGCCAAAATTAATCTTTAATAACTTTTTTGTAAATCATATAATTTGTTTGAAATTCAAGATAAGTATTTTTAAGGTAAAGAACTATCTAAATTTTATTACTTCTGTAAATATCTTAATTAACAAGAAAGATATTAGATGAAATATTGTGTTATCCTAATATAGAATTTCAATGATAAAATCCAAGGATTCCAACTGTAAGGACCTACTTACCATTTGGATTGCTTCAGATTTTATAAGGGAAAGATAACTGACTAAAGTCCCTAATTACAATGTATTCACTTATTTATGTTATTACAAGAATTCCTGTATGCTTCTCCATTAACAAGTGGTTCGTTGTTCGATTCGTGAATCACATGAATCGTGGTTCGGATTGGATCGCCACTAGCTCGACGATCCACAGCCCTAATTTTGATAAAGGTATATTGTCAAACCTCGATTATCTAAATTTGTAAGGATAGAAAAATAAATCCATTATTTTTATGTACATTGTAATCAGGTTTTTTGGTGATTTCAAAGATGACATCCCATGTTTATTATATTATTGAAATTATTTTATTTATCATTGCATATTATTAAATCTTGTAGCGTAGGGATAAGCTTAAGCTTTTAGATTGTCCCACTCTCGTTTGTATCATGTCTCTGGATCACAAACACCAACATAATTAGCCGGATTTTTTAACGAAAGTATTACGCTAAATTGTTTGGCAAAACCCAGGTGGGCAGGTGGTTGGGCGGGCAGGCGCCATGTGTCGTTAAACATTGCGTTAAAGCGTTTAAGTTTTTTTCTTTCCCATATATTTCTGCCATTTATTGTCAGATATTTATGAAACTTCATACAATGATACAATACCATGTAATGAACAAAATTACAATATGTTGGATATCTTTGTCATTTATGGTCAGTTCTTGGTGAAAATCCGGCTCTAATGTGGTTTCCACACTGCATTTCTTGTTTTATAGGCGAAGTCGATAGAGACATTAATTCAGTATATATCAAAATAGTGGTTCTTGATCAATATAGTTTTACAATTGTATTTTTTATCAATTCTTAATATGATATTGTTATACAGTAATTTTATGCAATAATTCATAACTATGATGTTGAAGCAGCCTAAACGGCGCTCGACCAAACCGTACATAACCTTAATATTTCTCACAACCTGAACTTATTCCTACGTATGTAGGAGCAGTGGTCCAGTGGTAGGACGCGCGCTTAGGGATCGAGAGGTCCACGGTTCGAATCCCACCAGGGGCACTGCTAATTTCCTTGAGCAAGAAATTTACCTGCGATTGCTTACCTCCACCCAGGTGTAAATGGGTACCTGCGAGGGTGGTATAATTCCGCTGTGCCAATTTGTCGGCTGCACTAATAAGCTGGGTAAAAAGATTGATTGATAGATACCAGTAGCCCAGTGACCAGGGGTAATTGCTATAAAGTCGGTGAACGTGCGTAAGCATGAAACTTAGACTATAAAATGTAATTACATTTTTACGTTGAAATCCGATAGCTAACTGACTGAATCAAATATGCATCCACCCTCTGGACCATAATTTAGTTAAATGTTTAAATGTGTCCATAATAAAACATAAGGATATTTTGACAAGCTTACTATCTTTTGTAACAAATTGATATGAATTTAGACGTATTGTTTCTCTACTTTTTTACTTTTATGTTATGTGTAAGTACAATGTAAGTTAAAGTCATTATATAAATTGCAGCTACTGATGTGTTTGAGGAGTATCAACTACGTGGTTTTCTGATAAGAGAAATCGAACCATTGATAAATGTCGGCAACGTTGTTGAGACTTACCTTCTAGCGTCAAGAGCTGTGCCTATATTAGGTATGTAACCATACAGAAAAAAATAGTTGTTTATAGTTTTTTTATACAAATCCAATCATGTATAGCTATTTATACACAGCAAATCATGTATAAATATTTATACAGAGCAAATCATGTATAGCTATTTATACAGAGCAAATAATGTATAGCTATTTATACAAAGCCAATTATGTATAGCTATTTATACAAAGCCAATCATGTAGAGCTATTTATACACAGCAAATCATGTATAAATATTTATACAGAGCAAATCATGTATAGCTATTTATACAGAGCAAATCATGTATAGCTATTTATACAAAGCCAATTATGTATAGCTATTTATACAAAGCCAATCATGTAGAGCTATTTATACAGAGCAAATCATGTATAGCTATTTATACAAAGCCAATCATGTATAGTTATTTATACAAAGCCAATCATGTATAGCTATTTATACGAAGCCAATCATGTATTATGGCTATTAATACAGAGCAAATCATGTATAGCTATTCATACGAAGCCAATTATGTATAGCTATTTATACATAGCAAATCATGTATAGCCTTTTATACGAAGCCAATCATGTATAGCTTTTTATACGAGGCCAATCATGTATAGCTATTTATACAAAGCCAATTATGTATAGCTATTTATACAAAGCCAATCATGTAGAGCTATTTATACAGAGCAAATCATGTATAGCTATTTATACAAAGCCAATCATGTATAGTTATTTATACAAAGCCAATCATGTATAGCTATTTATACGAAGCCAATCATGTATTATGGCTATTTATACAGAGCAAATCATGTATAGCTATTCATACGAAGCCAATTATGTATAGCTATTTATACATAGCAAATCATGTATAGCCTTTTATACGAAGCCAATCATGTATAGCTTTTTATACGAGGCCAATCATGTATAGCTTTTTACACGGAGCCAATCATGTATACCTATTTATACAGAACCAATCACTAATGCAGAATTAGTTATGTTTATCTTTTTATACTCAACCAATCATGTATAGCATGTGTACATCTTTTATTTAATAAATGATACATGGCCATGAGGGTAATATGTACGTTTACGGACTGGTTGGTCAGACTGAGAAAGGTATACGGCCCGAAGCGTAGCTGACAGCCATATAGCTTCCGAGGTCTGAACAACCAGTCCGTAAACTTGCATATTGCCCCAAAAGGCCGTGTGTTATTTGTTATATTATACCGAATTAAAAACGCTTCATCCCTCTTTTTGCTGTCATTTTACTATAATGTGTTTTAAAATAATAATTTATTCTTCAGTATGTGAAATATCTGAAACCCCAGTCCGACTTTTATTTTCAAGCGATGCAGCAAAATAACTATATTATCTTCTTGTTATATTCCAATTTTGTTAATCGACTTAGCCATTTCGTCTGTTGTGTTGCCGTGAAATTAGCACATTGAGAAAGTTGCGTTAAATAAGACTGAATGACGTCATAAACTGTCAATAAAAGAATTGTGGATTGGGTAGCCGGTCAATATGCGATTTATGGACTGCATGACGCCATATTAATACGTTTGTTACTATATATAGTAACAAATGTGACAAGTCTACACGGACATTACCCGACTTTTTCCCGTATTATGCGATTTTGGCCGCCTGCAACTCGCCCATTATGCATAATAGGCGCCGAATGCTTGCACGCGCATTGTTTACGTCATCAAGCAGCAGTTTCTTCAAACATGACGGCCGAAAGAATTCTTGAGTCTTTGACTTTGTCAAATAGAATTTTAGATTTTGACGCACATATTCAACAAAACTATAATGCATAAAAAGTCTTATTTGTAATTTTACAAATACATGTAATTTCATTATAAATCACTTACTTCACCATTCAAATTCAGCAGACTCAACCGTTGTCGTTGACGCTGTAAAATACCAAACTCCGAAATTTGCACTCAATTCCTTTCCGTGTTTAATTTGACGAATATCCAGCCATTATAAAGTATATGCGTAGGTTGACTATTGTTTTACCAAAGTCAAGCCATGCATAAATTAAATATAATGGAACTGGCTTCTAAAATCATCATGAACGTCCATGCCATTTTCGGTAAATCAATGAATGACTCCTCCCGCTGAATGTATGTGTTTCCATACATAATCCTTATCTCCATATCCTCAATTTCAAGTTTGAAAAACACATATACTGGTTCCAGTCTCCTGATAATATCGTTTTAATCCATGATAAATGAAAGTAAACTGGTTACAAACGTTTAAAAACACGACCGCCATTTGACAACAAAGTTTACATTATATTCTACGTCATTGTTACATTACGTCATCAAAGTACTGATTCGTCCTCGGAAAATTCGCTAGTGATCTATTCGTCCCAAAATAACTGTTCTTAGTTTACTTAAAATTCGAGACCGGACTCTGAACAAACGTATTAAAGACGTTAATGATTAGTTGCTACTCGCCATTATGCGATAATCACCCTCGAGTCCATAATAGCCTTCGGGCCAAAGGCCCTCAGGCTATTATGGACGTCATCGGGTGATTATCGCATAATGGCGAGTAGCAACTAATCATTAACCTCTAATTAAATATAGAAGGACGCATCCAAATGATGTATTATATTAGGCAGAAACGGCATTACATAATACCTTTGATCATTTAAAATATGTATTCCTAAGCCCACAGAATCACCAAACTCCTCACAGCGGTTACGTCACGCGTTGCTACTTTAACCACTGCCTTCACATGAATCACGTGCAGAATAATGCAAAATATTATAATTGATAAAACTACATAACCATTAAATCTATGTTAAGTACCGAGAAAATGTGCTTCATGCTACTTAACAATGACTTACAGTCAAGAAATACACTAATGGACAGGTACAATTTAGAAATTCTAGGGGGGAGGGTCCTGACCGCCTAACCCCCCCCCCCCCCTGCTAGATTCGCCTATGAATTACACGCAACACAATTTATGTATTTAAAGTAAACGAGAGAACATTAACTCTACATCTTTATTAATCAATGTAACACACCCGCTATTACAGCCACAATAAACCTTGTGAAACAATGCTGTTTTCTTAGAATTATAGTTTAACATCGCGTTTGTGAAATAACATAAATGTAAAATGTAAATTTGTAAACGAGCTTCAACTGTACGATACATTCCTTTTACTTTATGTTCAAACAATGGTTCTAGTGTTTTCTTAATCTGTTTTATTCTATTTCAGAGGAAGTTATGGAAGTATGCGATGAGTATATGCTCAACAATCTACCAGAAGTCGCCAAAACGACAAGTTTTCCCAACTTACCTATGAATCGAATCGTTGATCTTGTCTCTCAGTATGCTAAGAACAACTGTGATTTAAATAATTATTTCGTATGAAATCATAACATACTTGTGACTATTAGTTAGTTATACGATATAATGTTAGAATTATACGGCGGATTGTGCAACATGTTTTTTAATCATACACGTTTATGTGTAAACTATGCTGATAACATATTTTCATCAATTCGTAATAAAAATAGATACTCGTTATTGAAAATAAACTTTCTAAGTAAATGACTAACAAATTATACAAGTAACAAGTAAATAAACACTTATGTTTCTTATGTATTTTCTTAATTCATAGCTGTTTGTTTGTCTAAATAAACACTTATTTCTTATGTATCTTCTTATTTCATAGCTGCTTGTCTAAATAAATACTGTAATTTCTTATGTATTTTTCTTAATTCATAGCTGTTTGTTTGTCTAAATAAACACTGTAATTTCTCCAAAAAAAAACACGCAAAAAAACCAAATGATACAAGTGAAAATGTGATAAAATTGGTTACTACACCATATTTAGAATAGTACAAAAATCTAAATATTACTTCTTTATGTTTTGCTCTACAAGATACTAGAAGATTTACTTAAAGTCGGTTATAAATACAACATGGTAAACAAACATAAGCTTATAAGCTATTTTCCGATTTGTTTTAAGTGCATGTACATATAAAATCTGTAACAATAAATTTTCATCGGACAAGTATAACTGTATTCTTATCATTTAGCCCCTAAAGCAATTAACACATTCATACCTTCTCAGAAGAGAAGAAGCACCTAAATGCATACCATGTGACGAGCATTTCAATGTGAAGCACGTTCTCCTTGACTGTCAGGATCTTAAATACATTCGTGACAAACTTTTTAAAGTAAACTCACTTAAAGAACTTTTTTAATCTGTACCATCAAATGCTATAATTAACTTTTTGAAAGAAATAAATGTTTATAACAAGATATAGAGTTTAACATCATTAATATAGTTTGAATTATTAGTATCATTAAAAGCTTTCGGCGCGATATGACCTTTCTGCGTTGGTGCGCCGTAAAACCCAAACAAACAAACAAACCCTAAAGCAATAACGATTGATCCAGCGTATACTACAATTTGAACCCATTTGTCTTTATTACATTCAACAAGTAGCACGACATGAATCAAACACATGAGATTCGAGAACCTTACTAAATTCACTTGTACTCGGAAATCCTCGCACAAAACTTGGACAATAATAACGGGATACAGAATTTATAAAACTCGATCCAGGCATGCTTTATTCTGAAAACAGGAGGAAACATTACTAACTGTGTGGAACAAAAAGTAGCAAAATAGGTTTTAGTGACTGTCTGTCATGTCCTAATGCATCAATAATCTAAACGACAAATGTTTTAACATTAATTGTATTAAACTGTTTAGCACAATTTGATACTTAACAGACAACCTACACGAAACCGTAATACTAATAGGTTTGCATACAATTATGCATGTCCAGGTCTGTAGCGCTGTTAATAGCGCGTCCCGAATTCGAATCTAGTATCCAGAAAAGCGGTACGGATTGGAATCCCACCCGGACCGGTTATAACCTTCTCTGAAAATTGACAATAATGACAACGTTCCTCCAATTATAACATATATGGAGAAGTTTCCGGCCTTGTGAAAGGGTAAATCAGTTCTGGTTAGAGACAAGTGTCCAGGAAAGCTAGGTTCGGTCGTAAATTAACCTAAGTTTGTTGACACGGCGCTCAACCCAGAATGTAAATTAAACCACAATGCCTGTATATAACAGCATATTTGATAGTTATTCTTGAGTACCAGATATTATCTAGGGTCAACAATTAACAAAAAAACACTTGTGTTTTAACCAACCTTAATGTATATTTGTCAACATTTGCTATTAGTTTTTATTGTATAAATCTTAAAACGTAGAAAATACCGCCTTATTATTTCTTGCAATGAATTCAATTTTTGCCAACACAATCCTTCTACTTGACTTGATATTGGTTCCATACGAAATTAATAATTTCATGACATATACACTCTAGCTAAATAAAATAATAGCAAGCATTTGCTTTAAAGGTACTCATTCACAGATTTCAACTTAAACATCCTCTTTGTCTGAAACTATCAAAATTGTTTGGAAACATATTTTGAAGCAGGAAATTAGTAATTTGAGAATGAACATTTTAGTGCAAATTGACACACAACTACAAATGATGGTGTTTCAAGTAGTAACAATCTACTCCGTATGTCACGGTATAGACAATTTTAGTGCATTTTTGTGACTTTTATTGAACATATCTTGCAATCTATTGGTCAGTTTGTCTTACAATATGAAGAATTAATCATTTTGACACAACTACAGACGCAAAATTGAATTTTTTAAAAATAGAATAATCTTAACCAAATCTGTGAACTAGTACCTTTAAAGACTTCTCATAGTCTCATAGACTATTATATAAGAATTGCGACACTATTGTTTTCAGTTCTCAGAAGCATACCCAACTTTTAGACCCATCAAGATTTTCGCTTTATGATACAGCCATATAGCTCTGATTGTAGATACGTCTATTTTGCGATGATATAATCTACAAGCCGTGACCCCATGTTGTGATCGATGAGATAAGATAAAGATCATAGGTCACGATTTCAAGTCATATCAGGGGATTAATTAAATCCGTTGTAGACAAAAGTTTTATATTGTCAATTGTGCAACAAGTGTAAATTAATAGATAAATGTTTCACATCTTTTAAGGTGACATTTTGTATACAATACAGTCAGATAAAACAAGAATGATGATTAAAATATTTTTTTGATGGTCAAATTATGTAAGAAATGAGAATTATGTACTAATCTACCATTTGAATTTATTGATATCCGTTAATTTGAATATGCCTTATATTTATTGTTATAAAAGCTTAAAATTTAAATGAATAGCTTTGAAACAATATTCAAACATAATCGTTATCGTTAAGCCGCCAATAACTATTCTTTTGTTTCGTCTGCCGCTTTATTTTACTTGGACTAAAATGCCCATGCATTTATTTGCATAAATGTTTTATTCAATTTAATATTTCACACTTTTTATGCAACCGTTCTACAATGCTTTGTAAACTAGTAAACAAATAGTTTTTTCAATGTATTAACGTTTTAATTAATATAATTGTAGAGGTAAACTAAAAACAATTAATGTCTTTCATTTATCCTAATACCGCCAGAATAAAGTAATATTAGTATGATACTGTTTTCAATAATCCGTTTAGTCGAGTAAATCTTCCCGAACAATAATTCTTTGAATAAATAGATAAATTACATGTTGGAGCAAAGTTAAAATGCAATATAATCATTTATAATATATATACATGTATTTATTATTTTTCCTAGGTAAACAATGATATTGAGAGAGAAGAGTGTGCCATGGTGATTATAATACAACCGTTTATTGTTATTCAATAATAAAACTTACATTAAGCAGATTCCTCAATACGCAGCATAAATCTAAGGTAAAACATGGTTTATTACCAAAAATTGAAGAATTCCATCGTGTTTTTTCAAGAATTACAAGAATTATGTCTCTTAAGGCGACCATGTTTTACAAGTTTTACACATTAGTAAAATATTTTATTATGAATACTTTTGAATGCATCTGGAATTATTCGAATCAAAATAAATCATGCCTTCTTTTGGACAAAATCGATTTCTGAGACCATACAATACGAATCTAGTAAAAGCTCTATTTCAGCTGTCATGACGTCACATGCCTCACTAAGTATAGCTTTATAAATGTCTTGTCTAGAAATTAAGAAAATTCCTGGACCCTTCAATAATTAGTTTAGGATTTTCACCATTTTAAGTTTTACTGACAAATTCAATTGCCACTACGAAGAAGGGTTATACCTAAGGCAATATAATGAGTGTTTCAAATACAAATTATCTACACATTGAATGTGTCTATGTTATTTGGTTGTAAAATTATACTATAAATAAGACTTATTTAATCCTATTCCAATATGTATGTTAGACTTTGTTGGAGTACTACATAACAGTCAGTGTCTAGTTACATATAGTTCTAAGAGTTACTTAGGAGTCATCATTTAAGTGTTTAATTAAAGGCGTTTTCTAATAAATAAAGAGTTTCTTTAAGGTCGTCAATGCGTCTGTCTTTTACAAAAATAATCCCGGCTAGCTCAGTTAGAAGAACACAAGTCTACTGATCAAGGGGACGTGGGTTCGTTACGCGAGTCGGGCATACTTTCGTGGAGCTTGGTCATGAAATTATTTCTACGGCCATTCTCCCTCCGAACAATGCTTCTTAATTATGTAGGACGGCTGTCAGTCACTGACGAAAGTATGCGTTTAGTAGTTGGTTAACAGTTAAATCCAGAGATTTAGCCTTTCCAGGAAGAGTGAGTAGGTTGACTGACCGCCGTTATATGACCTATACAATGTGTTGCTACGGCGTTAAACCCAACAGAAACAAAACAAAATAATCATAATCTACTACAGAACGAATTGACCTGTCGAATAACATACATAGTCACTTTAATATGTTTAAAGTAGATAGAAATGCAACTTGTTATTTGATCGCATCTAAAACATGGTCTTAGTATTAACTGATACACCTACAATTAATATGTCAGGGTAAAACTGAAGAAGTTAGATGTATCGTGTTCATAATGAAAGTTGTACATTGGTAAATTTTATTTAACTGTCAGTGGTGTATACATTAATCCCACTGATTTAAATACTCGATATTTGGAAATATTCACGTACAAAACTAAAACACTTCAGTACTTCTGTACCCGCTATCGATAAAGTAGGTGTTCATTTTTGGAAGGAATTCTTTTTCAAAGAATTCCTTTCTATGTCAGCACTCTTGGAAATTTGAAAAAGAACGAACAACACCTTCAACTCAATAGAAATCAATGAGTCAATGCGATCATGAAATAGTGCCGCAGAAAAATATGTGTACTATCAAACGTAGATAAGTTGAAAAGGTAATTTCAACAAATACTTAAAATTATGATATTAAATGGTTGTTTTTTACACATAAATCAAACAACTTTCTAACTGTGCACGGAGAGAAGTTTTTTGTATTATTGCGCAGTAGTATCTACCACGCGCCTGTATATATATACAATTTTAACAAGCGCTTATCTCAGCAGGGGTTTACTTTGAGAGCGTAGAGCGATGGACATTTCTCGAAGTTAAGCAACGAAATGTATGGTTAATAAATCCAAAAAATGCGACCTCACCTTGAAATGAACGCATCATAAATTTCGGAAAATCAGAAGTTTTCACACTAGACCAAGTAGAAATTGAACTAAAATTAGAAATTTGAGTTCTAAATAGCAAAATAAATCAGAAAATTTCACTGTTACGTTAAAGCAGTAATGTATTCATGCTAACATACGGCAGTAGAAATTACAATGTCACAATCCATTGTTCAGAAATATGATAACTGCACTCTGTCTTAGACCGTAAACTGAACATTTACTCACTCTACACACCTTATCTTGATGTGTGACGTCATACGTGTCTTTGTAGTGTAAAATATGAAGCAGATAGAACAGGGAGAAAAAATTACATTGAATTTCCTACAATTTTGATGTCCCAAAATAACATATTAGGCTTGATTTAATTCTTGTGGTATTATTAGACCTTAGCATAATTCACCAACAACTAATTACATTGTATACACAAAAATTGAACCGGGGTAATCTGTGCTTCGTAGTATATATCTAGAATTAACAAAAGTAATGAAGTTATATTTCCGTATGAACTGATGAAGGTGTAAACCTCTTCTACCCACTTCTAACTAGTTTTAAATTCAATTGAATTTTCATCTTGAGTAATTGTTAATTTGCTTTATATTACCTAGAACTAATTATTACGTGATTACACTATAGTCTATAGATATATGGTTATATGTTATATAAGAAAGTCCATACTTTTTCTGCTCTTTTTAACTTATGGTAAATAAATGTCTAAGAAACCGCACAAATTTATTCTTCGCTTTCGCTCGCTTCTCAAAATTCAAAATAAGGAAAAAGAATTTAATTGCTCTTTAGCTCCATTCTTTAGAACAAAATACATAGAACATGTGATCAATTTGTTGTGGCCTTAACTCAATGGCAACACATTGTTTAGGTTACATCGTGACCAGCAATCCACCTATCACTGTTCCTGAAAAGACTCAATCTCTGGATTACTACTAGATGCAATTCAGTGAGTGAACACTGCCGCATTAAAATGATTTATAATCAGTGGTAGGAGGGAGAATGACCGTAGACATTATTTCATGGCATAGCTCCACGAAAGTATAATAGTAGAATAATATGCGTGTAAAATGAAATATGAAACATATTCGATTATGAATGATAAAGAGATATTGTGATGGATATCGAAATAGTAACTTAGAACTCCTAAAATCGTTCAAAAATTCCTTCCAACAGTACTTTCAGTACTTTGATTATATACGGGGTTATCCAGAGCTCGAATTTAAGCTCGCATACTCGCAAAATGCGAGTGGATTTTGAAAATTGCGAGTAACTTCAATATTAACTCGCAAATTTTCGCAAGTTCAAATCGCCACAAAAATATTTCTGTCTAAACTAATGAGGCTCAAATCAGCATTAAAACAGCCAGATAGATAGATGGCATCACAAGTCTAGTAATTAAAGATTCACTGTAAAGACATGTTTGATATTCTTTTTCTATTCCACAATAAAGCCCTTGTTCTATCTATTTCTAAATAGTGTACTGTGTTGTTTTTATATTGTATATATAAACAGTTACTATATATGCTATTGAAAGGTGAAGAAAAAATGGGAGTGATTTTTTTCATTTTGCGAGTTGAATTAAAATCAACTCGCAAAAATGTCCAATTTTCTGTTAAATTCGAGCCCTTGGTTATCGAACATATATTGAATATTTAAATCAGCGAGGTAAAAATTTGCATCACTGACAGTTTGATAATGCTGCTGAAACTTATTTGAAGACTTCGTAAAGTAAACAAAACAATAATTCCATTGTCTAATTATATTGAAGTTTGTCTGATGCCAAGGTTTTGGTTCAAGGCAAACTTTTGAATAGTCATTATACGTACGTGTCTGGACATTTAATCCTGTAAAGGTTCTTGTCCAGTTAAATGTACAACATTTACTTTCCTCATAATCCAAACACATTTTGTCGACTTAAACAAACTCATGTTTATAAAGATAAATGTATAAGATTGTATCTTAACAATTTGTCCTAGTACAATGATAACGCTCGTTTGTGATAGATTAGACAATTATGTGAACTAGTGCTGAGATTTGATGAAAAGCCTGATACATTATAGCTTTAAAATAATGGTAAAGTTTGAAGATATGGTCTAGAACATTATCATTAGAATACTGATTCATTCATTTATTCAATGACCGTCTTTCTGAAAGTGCCATGATTTTGTATACACTATAACTGGTATCTTCAGATATGTAAATATCATGGTGGCTATCTGATATTGTATTCCGAACATATGTCTGACTTATTGACTAGGTCTAGTCAATTTTGAATTACTCCAGGATGACATCACGTGTTTCGTTTAGACACATGAATAACACAGAGGATACATATCGCGGACAAAGTGCAAAACGATCTTAACTCAATTAAAAAAGAGTGAGTTACGACCGTTTCGCGCTAAGCCCGCGGCATGTTATGTGGATTAGAGATATACGGTTGGCTTAAACTATTTACCACGTGTACTTGTTTTAACAAAATAGCTCCAGACTAATTGAATAATCACTTTCAGTCTGTTTGTTGGTTCATAAATTGTTAGGGATTGTAATTAGCCTGTTATATGTTGTTTTTTCTAAATCCCAATATACATGTATGCATTATGATTAGTTTTTTTGTTTAAATAAATAATTATAATAGTCACATGACTATGTGATATTTTCCCAATCTGATTAAAACCCGATCTAAAATTTTCCGCTCGTCTACTCGCTAATTTAGACCTGGCCGTGTCCAAACGAGGGTCACGTTCAGGTAACCTTTTCTCATCATAATAGTCATGACGAAATTGTTATGATTAGTAACTTGTTAACATCGTCTACGTCACGCAATTTGAAATGAGCCATCCAATCGCAGACTGTGAATTATACCGCTGCTAAGTTAGCTCGCAAACCTTGGTCTAAAAATAGAAATTACGAAATCAAAATGTTAATTATAGTGTTTCGTCTAAATGAAAGCTACGCATTGATTGGTCGACATAAAGGTAATCTCGACGTGACCCTCCATTGAGATCTCAGAGGTCCTGTACGACAACGCTCAACAAGATATCTGTTTACGGAGATTGTTATTTTCCCTGTATGGTTGCCAATTCACTGGACAATACTGCAAACTCTGCATTAATATACAAATCAAATGAACATCTTTCTGAAAACAGATTAATTCATTTTGAATTCAATAACCAATGATCATCATCATACAAGACTTATATAAATAAGAGGGCTATTTGTGTTTGGTTTTACGTCGTATCAACACATTGTTCAGGTTATATCACGGCGGTCAATCAACCTAATCACCGTGCCTACGAAGGCTAAATCTCTACATTTAGCTGTTAACCAGTTACTAACTTACTAGGCAGTGACTGATAACTGTCCTTCATGATTTACAATCTGTGGCAGGAGAGATAATAGCCGTAGAATTTATTCCTGGCTATACACCACCATATTGGAGTATGGTTGTGAAATACCCAGGGCTTGGATGAATGCTACGGCCCCTCGATTAGTACACTTGCGTTATACCAACTGGGCTAGCCGGATGGCTTATGTAGATTAACGGAAAGACGTGTTACCTCGATACAGTAGAAGTCGATCAATAAAACGTACCTCCAAATAATAATATTTAGGATTACTCTGTAATGCTTCTAAAGTGAATCGTACGTGAGAATTCAATTTTAAAACTTCCAATCTTGACAATTTCTCAGCAAATGTATTAATAAAGACAGACTTTATGACACAAAAGATAATCTTAAAAGCTCAATAGACTAAATCAGTTTTAACAGTTTTGTTAAAACTCGTAAACCAGCAGACAAAATCATACACCGACAATCGTCTACTTAGCATATTTAAGCCTCTTCTCTTCCAGAAGTCTGAAATATATTTAACATTTGACAGCTAAATGCAATTGTTTTCTTTTGAACGCTTCTGCATAAGAAGAAGTTGTCATTTTGAAGCTGCAATCAAAGAAAACTGTCTGAAAATAAACTTGAGAAAGCCTGCCAAGTTTCAGATAATTTAAATATATGATTTGATGGTTTATATTGAATCCATTGTATTCTTATCAGTACAAAATGTATATAATCAAAGGCTAATAAATTTTGCATTTCTAACTCACTGCTATTAAAATATATGAATATACTGTATTGTCAACCTTAAAATAACTAAAATTTGAATGATTGTGCTTGAATTTTCTTTCAATATTACGATATATTTATTTTATCTATACAATATATTAATCTTTTACTAGCCAGTATATAATCAGATTTTTTCCGTCTAATGTTTTACAATGTCATGAAAATAATTGGGATTATTTACTTCATTGCTATTGTAACATAGCGCCAGTCTCAATTGGAACCAATATTAAATAATTATCCTCAAACGAAGCTCTTAGTCATTTTGTCTGATGACTTATTGTTTTTTGTTCGCGATATGTTAAAAAAATCAGTGAACAGCGTGTAGCCATAAACGGGATTTTCATTATTCAAAACGAACAATTTATTATAACTTTATTGTAAAAAAACTAACATCGACAAACTTCTCTATTTAAATTCCAAATATGGCATACATTTGTCTCTGGTTTCATATTCTAATCATTGTAATGAATCACATTCTTTCACAATGACGTCATAATTATGTCGTTTCTACACCCATCAGTTAAAGAAAACTTGGAACACTGTTCACTAAGCTATAAGGATGTGAATACATAAATTCATCATTTACAGTCATTATCTATCAGAACCCACCACTGGACTTAAAAACGATAGAGCAGGGTATCGCCAGCTAGTTTGCATCACGATACATATCACGATATATATCGTGATACATTGCATCTCGATATGTATCACAATTGTTAATAAACAACATGTTCTTACTATACAAATTGTGGGAAGGAGACAAGCTAGCAAGCAACTATCATTGGACTAGTATTAACTGCAAAATTATAGGGCGAATGTGTGCTTCATAGGGACACCTTTTTAGAGAAATAACAGTTTCATTTAAATGAAAAACCTTGAAATTATTTTTTAAACTAACTATTAAACTACAGTCAGTTTTCAAAATTTGTTGAAAGTTTTTCATTTGAGCATGGTATCAAGTTACTATCGTCATGTATCGATAGTTTGAGGTACTTACATGATACACTATCGTCTTGCTAATATCACGATGTATCGATGCATCGAGAATATCGCTTCAACACTAAAAACAAAGCATCAATTTGCACAAACCATCAAGTTTATTAGTCTAAAATACATTCATACGTTTGGACAAAAAAAAAATCGACACATTTCTGGAAACTTCCGTTTCGTTGTACGCAAAAAGAAAAGAAAGAGGTATAATATTAATATGTAATGTAACCGAAAAAGCGATGGTCATTTATTCAAGTACCTATGATAAATCACTACTATCTGAACGTCATTGAGTAGTTGCTCTCATCTTACTAGTAGTTGGTTAAGAGCTAAATCCAGAGATTTTGCCTTTCCGGGAGCAGTAAGTAAGTGGACTGGCCTCCGTTATATGACCAATGCAACGTGTTGCTGCGGCGTTTACCCCCTCCCCCCCCCCATAACAAATATTTGCTCTTGGTTCGGGGGAAACAAACTTTCCTTTATAGCAGACTTGTAAGCAAATTGTTCATTTCATGGAGTTTGATCTTGAGACAATTTCTATGGCTTTCTCTTCTCCAATCACTGATTCTTACTCATATAGAAGTGTGGATTAAACATGCATACCTTCTAGCTACGGCTCCGTACGGGTGTGTTGGTTTGTGCCATGAGCGTACCGACACCTTAATACGCAAGGCTTCCCACGGCCTACGGCTGTCTGTACGTAGGGGCTAAACAAGCCACAATTTTATGGGACTGAGGCATCAACGTATTTGTATTATAACATTGTATAGATGATCACCATAACGTTTTATGTAGAATTATTAAGTGAGAATAAAAAAACAACTGCTTTTCAATTGCAGAATTTGTTCAATTAAAAGTGTCTAAAGTTTTAAACAACATAACATGCATGTACATTTAGCTCTAAATACCATTACCAGGGGCGGATCCAGGAATTTGTTCTAGGGGGTCCGAACTTTTTCTAGGGGGTCCAAACTTTCGAACCACAACCATGTTATACACTGTTTACAGAATAACGCAACATATTATTAATAAAAACAACATACGACTGCGAAACCATTAACTAAATGTTAAGCACAGAGAAAAGTGCTTCATGCTACTTAAAAATGGCTTACAGGTAAAAAATACACACATGGACGGGTACATTTTGGAAATTTCAGAGGGAGGTTCGGACCCCCCGGAACCCCCCCCCCCCCCTGGATCCGCCTATGATTACATTTCCGTTGACTCGATTGTCAACTAGTTCTTAAGAATAACTCGGGTTTATCTGCTTTGTCATTACACTGCCAGACTAAAGGATTAACTAGTTCTCAAATTCTTTACTTAACTTTAAAACGAAGTCTGCGTATATTAAACCTGTCTAAAAGCGTTTCATTTTATGTTTGACAAATTGACAGCCTGATTTGATGGGCATAAATAAACACGGATGCATTTAATATTTCTTTTAAATAGAAGATGTTTTTAGCGGGGATCAAAACCATTTGGAAATGTTAGAGAGATAATCCATTCAGGTTGGATATTGGCATATTGTTTAAACACTGTCGTGTAGCTGTGTACGGTGCAGTCAACCAAGATGGCGGACCGAACGCTGGTGAAAAAGTAAACATATTTTATTTTCTCGATTTCACTAGCTTAATCCACATGTATTGCTGTATAATCAGTTGTATTCAACCAGGCATAGATTCCGGTGCATAATGTACAACCTGTTTTCGCTTGATATCCACCCAAGAGCTTATAAATGAGTCACAAAGTTGGTCGATCTATGATTTTGAAATTTGAAGCGAGAAAAAAATCTTTTAAGTCTGATTCTGACTTTATTTGAGCTCTTAGATTCAAATCAATTGACAGAGTAGCGTAAAATGATCGACCGAGTTACTATGTCCCCTTACTTTGGAGGAATATCCTCTCCCTTCCACAAAAACGTTCGTTTTATGAGTGTACACAAAGTGAGTGCAGTCGCCGGTGTATGGTGTAGTCAAAACGCACATTTTTGAACGGTGCAGTCTCAAAAAACTGTACGGTGGAGTCCTTCTGTACAATTTTTGGTGTACGGTGTTGTCTCAATTTTTATTTTGAGTGCCAACTTTCATTAACGACCTTTAGTTCAATGATAATGAGTACCTTTTCGCTCATTCGACCCGATTTGTATAACCAGAACATACCATTATTAATGAATGAACTAGTACCAGTTTCAAGAAAGTTGCAATATAACTCTAGAAAATATGCGTACCTAATTATAAAATGGGATTTTCTTTTTAAAACTTGCATTTGTTGAAAAAATGCCAACCTATCTTCCCTACTTTGGGGCGAATCTAAATCAATGGTTTTACACATATTTACGACAGGTCGCACTAATTCCTGGAATTCTATAAATAGACTCAATGGTTTTACATCTTGACCAGGGCACGCTAATTCTTTTGTCTTCTATAAATACACCTTTGACGGTTTGATGCGCTGAGAATGCACGGCTAAACAGCGATTTCAAGCATTTTTGGAAATGCTTATACTTGTATAAATGTGATATAATTATAATATAACCAGTAATCAGTTGATTGGTTAAAATAACTGTGTTACCTTTTTGTAGAAATGTTCCAATATCTATAAATACACAAGTGCAGCCACGGCTCACCGGATAAAATCGGTCTAAAAAGTAATTATCTAGACAAATAATTGTGTGTGAGCGGACGGAGAACGAACAAACGACGAATGAAAGGACCATTACCAAATATTCATATTACCAACCCAAAGACGGACATTTAGAAAGGAATAGTCCAATTTGGTTTCAAATCAGCTCACAATCGTCATTTGTTTAATTCTATCATTGTGATCGCCTCTACCAACTGAGCTAGTTCCGTGTACATAATTTTGTGTTGCGTTGTTACCTTATAATTTCAAATAGTCAGCTACTATCCAAAAGTTTGAAACCATACGTGCGTTCAAAATATGTCAATACGTCTCAAATTATCCAAATCGATTTATAGGGCGTATTGCACCAGAGCCTAATTTCACAAACGCATTCTTATTTCAATTTCAAACCAGAGTCGATAGCGCAATTTGTAGCGCGCCGGGATTCGGAATCTCGTGTCCAGAGTGGGGTACGGATCGAATCCCACCCGGGGAGGTTATACCCTTCCATTAAAAATAGACAATAATATCAATTTTCCTCTATTGATTAGATGATACGGAGAAGTTTCTGGCCTTGTGGAGGGTAGGTGAGTGCTGGTTATAGACAAAAGGTCCAGGAATGCTAGGTTAGGTTAGACACCGTGAAAGGACATAAAATGAGTTGATACGGCGTTAAATCCAATAAATAAATAAGTATCAAATAATTTTTAATTTCCTTGACTAATCATGTAATGCGAGACAGACATCGATTTACATTAACCCAAGTTTAAAAATAGTTATTCATGTGTATGCTTGTACACATACTTCCTATCGATTTCTTCCGTTTTCATCTAGATTTCGTGGTAACTTGATTCAAACAATGAATACGTTTATTCATATTTTAAAGTCTATGTTCAAAACCAAGAATTAGGTGATTATGATGATGTTTTGATGTGTTTTGGATTTTTTGTCTTTTTGAATGTATGTAACTCGTGTCTTTGAACTCTCGTACTATATGCGTCAGCTGAGGACGTCAGCATAGGGGACATCAGAAACTCAAACATTCATTTCATTCATAATTTAGACACATTAATGTCATAGTGTTTATTTTGTTTAAGCTCAATTTCAAGTCAATTGATCGAACCAATGATTACATATTAACATTTAAAGGTCATCGGGTCGAATGAGCGAAAAGGAACTCATTATCATTGAACTAAAGGTCGTTAATGAAAGTTGGCACTGAAAATAAAAATTGAGACAACACCGTACACCAAAAATTGTACAGAAGGACTCCACCGTACAGTTTTTTGAGACTGCACCGTTCAAAAATGTGCGTTTTGACTACACCATACACCGGCGACTGCACTCACTTTGTGTACACTCATAAAACGAACGTTTTTGTGGAAGGGAGAGGATATTCCTCCAAAGTAAGGGGACATAGTAACTCGGTCGATCATTTTACGCTACTCTGTCAATTGATTTGAATCTAAGAGCTCAAATAAAGTCAGAATCAGACTTAAAAGATTTTTTTCTCGCTTCAAATTTCAAAATCATAGATCGACCAACTTTGTGACTCATTTATAAGCTCTTGGGTGGATATCAAGCGAAAACAGGTTGTACATTATGCACCGGAATCTATGCCTGGTTGAATACAACTGATTATACAGCAATACATGTGGATTAAGTTAGAGAAATCGAGAAAATAAAATATGTTTACCTTTTCACCAGCGTTCGGTCCGCCATCTTGGTTGACTGCACCGTACACAGCTACACGACAGTGTTAAACATGCATGTACTACCTTCATGGTTTCTTGTCTGAAATGTTTAAGTCGCATAAATTTTTACATTAAATTTAAAGGGATATACAGGCAAAAGTTCAACTCCATATTTCCTGATTTTGAATTATATTTTTCATAAAGTTCTGTGATATATTTCTTTATTTTCTCGTAGTATTTGAGGTGTTTCTTAACTAGACCCACGTGGGTCAGGTTAGCTAAAAATAGATTAGTGTTAAAATATTAATTTACTGATGAGAAGATACTAGAACTTGTTATTGTGCAACATTAGTATAATTCTATTAAAAAGATATCCTAACCGCCTAAGAATGTTGAAAAGACAAGAAGCGACCAATGATAATGTTTAATTTCATCAAGTACGACATATAACAAATCTATAAATAGCTTGGGGATTCCCTCAATATCCTACTTTCGTTTTCATCAATGTGCATGCCACATGTTTAACTTTAAATTCGTTCAGTTGAATGTTATAAAAAAAATGTTAAGAGTAAGTGATTTCTTACGTACCTAATACTGTTTCAAAGACTAAACCTAGTTCTATACTTTTGGCACTGTCATTTGCCTGTATATCTCTTTAAGATGCCCCGCACATCTAATTTGATGAATGATAAGGAGAGGCACGTGAATAAATAGAAACCTCATAGACACTCTACGTTTTACTAAACAAAATTTTATATTATGTATCTTTTCTGTGAAAAAGTTCATTTTCACAAAAAAAACCATTTCTTTTATTTAATAATCGAGTGTTTTTTTATCTTTTTCTTTCACGCATATTTTTCATACCTTCGTTTTTGCGTTTTCTCCATGTTCTCTTATCTTGAGACTATGTTAAGAAAATATTTAGACATTTTGATCAAAGTGTTTTATTTGTAAACTGATTTGATTCATATAATATTCCTTTTTATTGTTTATAAATATTCATGCTGTAATGATTGTGATCATAGGTTATCGCATTCAACTTGATCTACAAACAAAAAATGGATTTTTAAAGATGTCCGATATTTCATTCATTTATCATGTCACCATTAATTGATAAACATATATTCATAGACAGCATTACAGCTAATACTGCAAACAAACAATTTACATGTGTAACAATATACCGTACTGTTATCGTACCATAAGATAGTTTACTTGAATAATGTGAATATGCAAATACCCGCTGCACATCAAGTGAATGGACCAACCTAACCCAACCCAACATAAAATATGTATTTTTCTAAAAACAATATTTTATAGTTTTTGTAGATGCCAGGATTCAAGTATGTTTGAGACAGGCGTTTCCAAAATACATGTACATGTAGTATGGTAAACACAATCATTTTGGAGGCGGTTACATAAAGATATATTTAGTGTTAAGGTTACGATTTATACTATAACCGTTTTGATATTTTTAATAAATGCGTTAAGAACAACCACACGTTTCTCTTATCTTATTGGGAAAGAGTCTTTCAGCCACTCGGCTACCTCCTACCAACTGAGCTAGCCGGGCGGGCATCATAAAAATTAAACTTTTCTAACAGGAGAATGATATTGTCATACATGATTGTTAACACCTCTTCAACAGAACATGGAAATATGAGAAATTGAATCTCCGAACATATTTTTATGAGAACTTTTTTCAACTCGTTAGCTCAGACAATGGCATTTTCACTCGGTGGCTATGCAACTTTTGAAAATACATGTATAGAATAAAATAAACACCAACGAACACCAAAGTTGACGAAAATCTTTTATTATTTTGGTTACTAAATATTATCATACAAAGTTGACAAGTGTGGTTAACATTATTCAGTTCAGGATTAAAAAATGCACAATCTAGTTTTACTTATGCTACAGTCCCATAAACATAAAAATAGCCGTGAGGGCACCGTACAGGCGCCTTGCGATCAAGCTCCGCAGGGACCCGTACGAACTCTTGCGTACCCGTACGGTCTGTTACATTTTATAAGGGTCCGTGAGATGAGCCCAGGATACACGTATCAGTTTAAAAGTCAAATCGTGAACAAAATAGTGGCCGAGTAAGGATTAAATATATATATTATTGTATATCTTCTAGCTACGACTCCGTACGGGTGTGTTGTTTTGTACCATATGCGTACCATCACCTTAATGCGCAAGGCTTCCCACGGCCTACGCTTGTCTGCACGTACGGGTCCGTAACAAGCCACGATTTTATGGGACTGGCATAACTTAGAAACTCTAATTGATTTTGTAATGTTTTGAGATGTGTAACAAATGCCTCATAATTTTGGCTTCTACCAGTTGCCTGTCATATTAAATCAAAATGAAATAAAAGCATGTGTCTCCGACGTCTGTCATAAATCCATTTATGCTGCTAAGAAATAGTTGATGCATTAATTTGATGTGATTTATCTACGTACACATGGCATTGTTCAAACGACGATATTTAGAAAAATGTCAGCGTGTTCAAAATAATAATATTAATTTCTTACGACATTTTTCAGCCATGCTATCGATGTAGATTTCAGAGCCAAAGCGATATTTACCTGACATTTACCAAAAACATAGGTGAGACGGAAAACATCTTAGGTCTGATTCGTTTTCAATTTTTTTGCATGATTAATAGCTACGACTAAGCAGATTGGCTACAGCCAAGTAAAAAAAGGCAAGCTCTTTAAGAAGACACCAAAATGCCATGCAATTTTAGATATAAATTGAAGGATAAAAAGCTTGACTCAACATTAAAAATAACTGGTGCCATTAGGTCAAGAAACTTAATTAATACAAAATTGTATCTAATACTATCATAAAAACCGAAACTTACGTCATCATGTTTTTAAAAACAACCCAACAGTCGTGTTAATTGAAATAATTAGTGAGCTTTGATTTATTTTGAGTCAACAGTCAACATCACACATGATAATGTTATCATCAATTATATATATATGCTGTTTGACGACAATGAAGAAACAATGTAGACAATGTACCCAGACGGTCTGAACTCCATCCAATGTAGATGTTAACATGATACCATCCTTCATATATACAACAATATTTTCAGGATTTTTAGACTTTCGGCGATTTAGCCGAAAGGCTTAAGTTATACCATAGATCGAAAACTATCGACGCCAATGCCTGACCAGTTTAACCCGCAGAGATACACGTGTCTCTGATTTACTACGCAGTCAATTTCTAGGCGATAAAAGTAGTTCCGTCATCACTGGTCAGTGACAGGTGTTTACTTATATTGATAAGCGTATGAAAGGGGCTTTGTCATTCTCGTTAATACACTAAGCAGTATACGTCAAATCAAAGATTTACTTTCCATGTTGAAAAGTTTATGAAGTCAGAGCAATAAAATGAATAATATAAATATATTGATAATGTCTGAAGCTGTTAAATGTAATAATACTGCGGTCATTCATTATATTATATGAAGTTTAAGTCGTTTGACAGTATTGTACCATAATTATTATATTTAACTACCCTAATGAACTTACAGAATTTGTATGCAAAGTGTACAGGAGAAAACTATTTCAAGATTTTATATGGCAAGATGAAAAATGAGATCTTTATAATATTTGCCAGTAATACAGGGTAACAAATGTCTCATGTAGTTAGTCGGTTAAATATAAATTCAGCTAAACTGTATAGACTTCATTATATTTTAACAATTGTAGATTATACGGATGCTTAAGATAATGGCAGTCACTAAAACGTATTTTAAACGTTATTTTCCACACACAGTATACATTGAGTTGCGTCTCCTGATGTTAGTATTAAGAATGCATGGATCTAGTTTGACCAATTCTGTATCACTGTTTAATCTCTGTGTCTTGTGTGAGTATTTTCGAGTACAAGTAAGATTCTCGAATCGAAAAGTTGGATTCATGTCATGTAACTAAGCCAAATGAATTTAAGTTGCAGTTAACTTGATCTATCGTTATTCAACTTATTGTATTAGGGACATGACATTCTAAAATGAGAAGGGGACGGTTATACTTTTCCGATGAGAATTTATTGTTGTAGATTTTTATATTTTCGTGCACTTAAAACAAAACATATAGACATGATATTTAGATTTTGTAAAACCCTCAACATGATGTAATTACCCATTTTATCACACTTTCACCTGAGTCATTTGTGAATCATTCATTTCGATAAACTGTTCCATAGTTGTCATAAGCTAAGTACATGTAAATACAATAAATTTCAAATTAGATGATTTATTTTGAATGCTTTCAAAAAAGGGTATCTACTTTATGAATTTACAGAATTAAGTCAGGTAAAAATATGTTGGTCATTTCACACTATGTTTTAGCACTGTCTACACATATTATTAAAACATCTTGCAAAATAGATATAATTCTAGCATTATATCGTATAACTAACTAGAAGCTGCTAACATGTAATGATTAGATGCTAGTTATTTAAACCACTAAGTGTTACATTTCTTGTTTGCATACTGTGAGACAAGATCAACAATTCGATTTACAGGTAAGTTGGAGAAACTAGTCGTATTGGCGACTTCTGGTAGATGTTTCAGCATGTAATATTTGCAGTGTTCCATAACTTCCTCTGAAATAAAAGACAGATTAAGTCAATTTGTAGTCTTACCATTTTAGCCGGATTTTTCAACGAAAAAATTCAGCTAATAGTTTGGCGAAACACGGGCGGGTTTTGGTCGGGCGTCAGGTGTCGTTAACAATTGCGTTAAAGTTTTCTGCCATGCAGTAGCTATTACGTGCGCACGCAATAACGTTTACGTGGCCACGTAATAGCTTTACGTGGCCACGCAGTAGCTATTTCGTGCGCACGCAATAACGTTTACGTGGCCACGTAATAGCTTTACGTGGCCACGTAATAGCTTTACGTGCGCACGCATTAACGTTTACGTGGCCACGTAATAGCTTTACGTGGCCACGCAATAGCTTTACGTGCGCACGTTATAATTGACCAATAAGAGTTGTCGAAATTGGCGGCCATTTTCGACATATTCGAAATATTGATTAAACGTATCTAATTTTGTACCAAAAGCTTTACATGATTGGTTTTGAATACATAGCTTTATTGATTTGTTCAGTATTAAAGTTATACATAATTGATTCTTTACAATAAATATACGTCATTGGTTCAGTATAAATAGCTTTACTTGATTGGTTCAGTATAAATAGCTACACATACATGGTTCAGTATAAAAAGTTGTATATAAATGGTTCATTATAAATAGCTATACTTGATTGGTTCAGTATAAATAGTTGTATATAATTGGTTCATATCTGTACATGATTGGTTCAGTATATACAGCTCTATATGATTGGTTCAGTATACTTGGTTTAGTATAAATAGCTATAGATGATTGGTTCAGTATTAATAGCTGTACATGATTGGTTCAGTATAAACAGCTATTATGATTGGTTCAGTATTAATAGCTGTACATACTTGGTTTAGTATAAATAGCTATAGATGATTGGTTCAGTATAAATATCTTTACTTTATTGGTTAGGTATAAACTACTATACATGATTGGTTCAGTATAAATAACTATACATGACTGGTTCAGTATAAATAGTTGTATATAAATGGTTCTGTATAAATAGCTATACTTGATTTGATCAGTATAAATAGCTGTACCTGATTTGATCAGAATAAATAGCTGTACATGATTTTATTAGTATAAATAGCTGTACTTGTTGGGTGTTGTATAAAAGGTATACATTGTACATGATCGATTCTATATAAATAGTTATAGTGCGTAAATATTGACCCAGACCTGACATTTTACATTTGCATCTAATAATTATCTACACATATCCCGACGAAAGTCAGTACCACGCATATACTACACTTCGGCAGCGATCGTAAAATTATAGAAGAATGTTTGTGTGTTAAGGTTTAACTCATAATCCTCACAGTCACGCTTTAATCGAGCATTAATACTGCATTCGTATTCAATGTAATGAATATTCTTGCATTAAGGTCAGGTCGGGGTCAAACTTTACGCACAATACATGTCATCGATTCTGTGTAAGTAGCTATATTTATGACTTCTTCATTATAAAAGCTATAAAATATTGATTCTATATAAGAATGGCTATACAAGATATATTTTTGTATGGTTACATACCTAAAGCAGGCATAGCTCCTGAAGCTTGTAGGTAAGTCTCAACAACGTTATCGACATTTATCAAAGATTCTATTTCTTTTGTCAGAAAATCACTCAGTTGATACAATTCAAACATAACAGAAGCTGCAATTTATATAATGACTTTATCTAACACTGTGCTTAAACATAACAGTTTAGACAAAAAGTAGAGAAACAATACGTCTGAATTAATATCAATTTGTTACAACAAGTGGTAAACTTGTCAAAATATCTTTAGGTCTTATTATGAACACATACAAACATTTAACTAATGGTCCAGTTGGTAGATGCATATTTGATTCAGTCAGTTACTTATCGGATTTCAACGAGGAAACAAATATAGGTTATTAGAAATATAATTGGATTTGTTCGAGCGCCGTTTGGGTTGTTCAAACACCATAGTTATGAATTACTGCATTGAATTACTGCATTATAATATTAGAGAACGTATTTGAAGTACAACTGTAAAAATGTACACATAAAGGACTCACTACTTGAAGTAAAATCATGTTGGTGTTTGAAATCCAGAGAATTAATAAAAAAACACTGGTAGCAATACACTACCACGTAGCTTTGATTTGATTATATACAATAATAAATGAAAACAACTCCTATTTATCATATAATAAAAAAACTAGGATGTAATTTTTGATATCTCACAAAACCTGAATTAATCAAAATAGTGAATTATCCGATTTATTTTTTTCCTTACAAAATCGGATAATTTAATTTCAACTGTATACCTATCGTGTATGTTTACACAATTAGTCATATAAAAACTTAATTAATAAGCATTTGGTGAACTTTTATTATATATAAAGTTCAAAAGTATGTGCGTTTTGAATGATCATGTGCTCGTTTCGTACATGACTCCGGGACGAAAACGGCAATTTAACGACATGGACTTGTTCCTGTGTGTGAGATAAATAAAATGAGTACGATATTTATTTTTAATAAATGTACAATTATTGACGTACCTTTATATGCATCTATCAAAGTTGATATATTATAACCATTTTGATATTTGATATACGGGGTACCACTATAAATGAAGGATAACATCATTAAAAAACCATCAGTTGTTACATTCTCAATAACTATATCATCCTGAAATAATTGTGAATGAATTCAAAATTGTTCCAGTTGCACGTTATATCGATTTTTTTCACACAAAAATACAACATTATTATCATTTGTATATACCACATTTAAATAGCGCCTTTTTATACTGAAAATATGTTCAAAAGCGCTTCACAATTCCATACATGAATAATTGATACAAAATAGTTAAGATATAGTTTTAAGGAATACAAAAATAAAAGAATAAATACTGATGAATACTTAACATCAGTCATCGATTTAGCGACCATAATGGTTAATAAACAAGTAGGTTAATAATTTTTTTCTTATGTTTTTATAGATTGGGCACACTTGAGTGAGTCCGGATATGCATTCCACAGGTTTGGTGCAGCATGTCCGATACTACGGTTGCCAAAAGTAATTACTAAACCGTGGAACAGTAATAGATAAGGGGAGATCTCTCCTGAGCTAGTAATCATGTATTAGGTCTTGGTTGTTTGTTTATTTTGTTGGGTTTAACGCCTCCTAGAAAGGCAAAATCTCTGGATTTAGCTGTTAACCAACTACTAAGCACATACTTTCGTCAGAGACTGACTACTGTCCTACATAATTAAAATCATTGGTAGGGGGGAGTATGGCCGTAGAAAAAATTTCATGACCTAACTCCACGAAAGTATGCCCCGCCCGGGAATCGAACCCACGACCCCTCGATCAGTAGACTTGTGTGCCACCAACTGAGCTAGCCGGGCGGCTTGCAAGCTAATTTAACAGCGGTATCATTCACAGACAGCGATTGGACAGCTTAAATTATTTCAAATTGCTTGACGTAGACGATGTAAACAAGTTACAAATCATAACCATTTCGTCATGAATATTATGATGAGAAAAGGTTACCTGAATGTGACATTCGTTTAAAAACGACAAGATCGTGTAGGCGAGCGGGAAATTTAAGATCGGGTTTTAATCAGATTGTTTGTTAAACTTACAGTAAGTTTAACAAAGAACGAAGCTCTTACATGTAAGAAGAATACTAAACTTGAAGGAGACTATTATTGATGTAGATTTGAAAACAATTATTATCATAACTACCAACAGAATAATCAATGCTACTTACAGACTCAGAATCATCAAATCCACAATAGTTAGTAAGGAAATAAGTCGATCTTGTACATATTATAACCTTGTGACCATATAGTGCTTGTCCTTGTACATTAAACTTTATGTCACTGTACAAAGTGTTGTTTATGAATGACTGGAAACTTCCGATCTGTAACTCTTAAATGTTAGAGGAGAAAACGTAAATGATACAGAATTACCAATATTCATTTTTATTACACTGATAGTAATATTCAAATACTATAAACATATTTGTAACACTATTCACTCTGTAATTGATTCACTAAGAAATGAAACCGTTTAAAATAATTTTAATAATTTACCTTATAACTTTGTTCAATACCAATGAGTTCAAACTGCCAATATGAGAAAAATATGTTTGTAAAACGTCCAAATGGATTTTTAAACATGAGATGGATAATAGGTACATCCTGTAACACAGTTGACAACATCAGCTTAATTAGGCATGCTATATAATCCAAACGATAATTAGTACTAAGATAAATCAACATAAATATACATGTAATGGTAAAAGATTACCGTTACAGTTGACAATCAGGCGCGTAGCTACCAGTACGCAGAGTACGCAGCTGCGTACACATTGGTCCAGAAAATCGTAAAAATACAAACGCCAAAAAATGCAATAAAAACTTAGGCCTGAGGAGGGTAGGGGTGTGTGAAACAAAGCTGCTCCATCGTTATTTTACTAATCTTATGTCAAGTTACGTTTCAGTGAGACTTGCAATGCCTTTTGGTAGAGGAAATTTACGGTTTAAATTTGTTGTTTGTCTTTGACTCCAGTCTATATAATTCTTTAAAAGCTGGTTTGAAATGAATGATAATTGGTACGAATGTTGTCTTCCTATATTTGTGCCGGAATGAATTACAACACATCCTTTTAGAATAGTTGCCAAAATGCTCCTGAGATGATCTACAGAAAAATAAATTCGGGGGGGGGGGGGCATGCCCTTGACCACAAGCAAGGATTCTGCGTACACATTAAAAAGTCCTTGCTACGCCACTGACAATTTCAATCTTCTTATAGCAGAGATCATTGCCTAACCCATGACACAATAGTATTGTTGGGTTCGATCAATGACTATGTTTCTATTCTGATTAAAACTGCAATTATTATTCAATAAAGTTGTTATGATTGCTGCTTTGAACTTTATATGGTGTGTAATCATTCAGCCTAACATTTTTAAATTTTGAGACAAGAAAAATATTTAAGTTTACCTTTTACTCCATGCAACTGAATTGCGTCTATTTCTACCCAAGTATTTGCTACGGTGCAGTCTACCTCAACCCTGATAGCGTTGGATTTGAAGGAAAGAGGCTTAACAAAAGAAAAGACATGTTCATTTTACTCTTGACAATATATACATATTTAACAATTTAACAGACCATTTTTCAATAAATTAAATCCCCGATATATTACTTATGACGTGAGATGAAAGGATTGTCCCTTTCTATGTCATTGCATATCTTGTTATACATGACTACATTACTGCTAAAAATAAAGGGGTCTCTTTAAAGTTGATGTTTTGACACATTTAGGGAAATATCTGGTTAACAGTGTTGTCATGTTACACTTTTCATGACAAGTCCGGTTAACAGTAGCACCATGTTATATTGTTCGGTTTCAAATAAATAAATGGAATGTAAAATTAATTTGGATCATGAACTGTGATTAATGTTGGTCAAATAAACTTGAAAACATACAATACACAAAGGCACTATATAATATTATAATTTTAATTTGTTTTGTGTAATTGTATATATTTATCTAACTGAATACGTAAAATATGGCGAATTTGCGCGTACGGCATCGTTTAAGTAGGGAAGAAATGAATATGGGCGTCGGGATGCTTGCAGGAGGGCGTTCTCAGTCTAAAGTGGCACGTGCACTCGGCGTGTCACAGAGTGTAGTTTCACGGATGTGCAACCGTTACTAAACTTATGGTGACGTTACCCACAGGCATGGGGGTGGTCGTCAAAGAGCAACAACGCAGGCTGAAGACAGGTTTTTAGTTATACAAGCTCGACGTCACCGGTTTATGAACGCAACAACGCTACGTAATGACGTTGAAAATGCAACGGGAGTGCGGGTTTCGACTCAAACAGTACGAAACAGACTCCATAGCGTTGGTATGCGCGCTAGAAGACCCGCAATCCGCATTCCATTGATGCGGCAGCATTTGCAAACACGCCTTCAATGGGCCCGAGGTCACGTCACATGGACGTTGAATGATTGGAAACCGGTACTGTTCTCCGATGAGTCCAGATTTTGTGTGGACTTCACGGATAAACGGGCACGGGTGTGGAGAATGACCCATGAGCGTTTTGCACCTGTTTGCATTGCAAACCATGATCGCTATGGAGGGGGTTCCATCATGGTGTGGGCGGGGATCAGCATGCAGGGCAAGACTGACCTTCATATCGTTGATAACGGCAGCCTGACGGGCCAACGGTACGTTGATGAGATCCTGGACGTGTATGTCCGCTAGTACGCTGGCGCTATAGGCCCTGAATTGATTTTAACGGACGACAATGCAAATTCACACAGGGCCATTGTGACCAACAGGTACCTCCAGGATGCCACCATCGTCCGAATGGATTGGCCGGCACGTTCCCCCGACCTCAATCCCATAGAACATGTATGGGACATGCTTCAGAGAGCCATTTTAGCCCGTCCTGTTAAGCCCACTACAGTCCAGGAGCTAAGACGGGCCCTCTTGGAGGAGTGGGTTCGAATCCCACAAATCTCAATCCGGAGGCTGGTTAGCAGCATGCGCCGGCGATGTCACGCGGTTATCAATGCAAATGGACATCACACTCGATACTGACCAAGAAATTAATTCAATTGATTCATTCGCAGCGAAATTTCACATTTCGCGCATCCATACGAAAACGTCAATTAAGCACCCATTCAACTTTTGGCTTCTGTCTCGCTTCAACGAATACACCAAAAACTTATTTCTATCTTCAAACAAATAGGCAAATGCATAAACTTTCAATTAAAATAATAAAAGTTTGGTAGACATTTATATCCAATCAAATATAAGCAATCTAAAAAGCTATTCTTATCAAATTTTGAGTAGTATATAGCGCCGAAAGCAATCAATGATACTATTAATTCAAACGATATCAATGATGTAAAGCTCTATATCTTATTATATACATTTATTTCCTTCAAAAAGTTAAGTATCGCATATGATGGTACAGACTCAAAAAGTTCTTTAAGTGAGTTAACTTAAAAATGTTTGTCACGAATGTATTTAAGATCCTGACAGTCAAGGAGAACGTGTTTGACATTGAAATGCTCGTCACATGGTATACATTTAGGTGCTTCCTCTCTTTTGAGAAGGTATGAATGTGTTAATCTGGTATGACCAATTCTACATCGCGTAATCACTATTTGATCTCGGCGATTAGAAAATATTATTGACTAAGATGAATCAAGGGTTGGCTTTATGTCATGTAACTTATTAAATACAGTATTATTCCACATTGTTTGCCATTTTGACTTAATTAACGAATTTATAGAACATTTGAAGTAGCTGCTTGGTAATTTGATATCTACTGGTTGAAAGTTAAAGATTCTTTAGCTAAAATGTCTACTTTTTCATTTCCATGTATACCAATATGACTTGGTATCCAGCAGAGGTGTACTATTTTAGATTTCAATATTTCATGTAATCTTAATTCAGTATATTGTCTGAACTACGGTTTTTATGGCCAGTAATACAGATAGAGAATCTGAGAAAATGGTAAAATTGTTATTAATACTATTTGATATATATGTTAAAGCAAGATCTTTTGCTTTGACTTCGGGAAACAGCAACAGTCGAGTTATATAAATGTCTCTTTTCTAAAACAAATCACCTCAAATTTTGATGACATCTCGTCAAGTTCCACAGACATCTTTTAATCACATGTCCGGTGAAGGGTCGCGCGGGTTAACATTTTTTAGTAATACACCAGTGGTAGCTCGTGTCTGATTCGGTAATCAGCTTAAAGAAAGTGACGAGATGTCATAGACAATTGCAAGGTATATATATTTAAGTTGAATGCTTCTCGATCATTATATCAGAATTAGTTCATCATATAGTCACTTAAAACAGATGTCACATTGTACAATAACATATTTATCATCTAAACAATTAGGGGGAGTCAAAAATTCAGAACTGAGTCTTTTAGTTAAACCCAAGATAAATGAAAAATAATCATTTGCAAATAACCATGGCTTTTCGTTACACAAACATAACTAGTTAAAACATATATACTAGTATTTCGCATTTATCTGATAAAGGGAGAAGAATACTTTAATGATAATTGATTATGCCGTTACCTTAGATATTTCCCTATCAAGCAGTCGTTATTTTAGTAATATAATGCAAAGATCGGGATAAAACCGTGAACATTCATGTTATGTTGAAGCACTTTATTGATTTTAGTCAGAATTCGTGTCTGAAGAAAAATATATCATACCTCCTCTAATGTTACATTAAAAATCCTTGAGTGATTAAGGACACTATCAACCTCGTCAGTACTCCATATAGTTAACCAATCTCGATTTTCTTTTAACACTTTGACGTTAACCACGCTTCCTCCATTATAAGTCTCGTATATACTTACTCCATTGATATATACTGCCTCTTTAAACTCCACCTACGTGTAATTGACATACAATGAGCGTTAAACAAGACCTCATACTGACAATATATATACAACATGTTTATTTCTCCTAAAGGAACATTTTTGTATTTAAATAATTTATACATGATATAACCTCTGGCATTGTATCATTTTATAATCTGATTTTCTCTGTCATCGAGTGTTATTATTTGAAAATGATATCATTAAAACAACGACGGCAACGCCAATGCTTGTATCATATTTAAAGCATACAAAGAAAAGCATTGCATTACTTCAAAAAGTTGTCGAAAAGTATTTTGAAGTTATTAAACGAGGAAAGTGTACCTTAAGGAAGATTTCGGCACACTTGCTTTGGTATTGGCCCAAGGGCTAATGCCGGGATAAGTGTGCCGGTATCGACTTAAGGCACACTTGCCCTGTTTCGTAACCTTTTAATTGCATATATTGTCTTATACAAACTTTCAGTGAAGCATGTTATTAATTGTCGAGATAACTTGTTAACGAGATAACTAACTCGTAATTACGAGATCATTAACTCGTAATAACAAGATAATTATCTCGTAATAACGAGATAACTAATTCGTAATAACGAGATAACAAATTCGTTATTACGAGATAATTTTCTCGTTATAACGAGATAACCTACTCGTTGGCAAAAGCAACAACAGCAACACCAAATTAAATAATTACATTATCAGCACAAAGTAACAAGGACAACAACAACAAAAACAACTCAAAACAATAGCATCATTTACTCCAATACAGCACCAACAATACCAACTTATAACAAAAGCAGCAACATTTAAAACAACATAAATGACAACTAGACAATACAGCATTCAAACTAAAAAAAAACAGTTCCGACAACTTAAAAGTTCAGCTACAACATTTGTTGATGTTACTTTGAGCTATAAATGTATTTGTATTAGTTGTGTTGCTATTGATTTGAGTCTCTGTTGTTGTTTTTAGTTGTTGTTGCTATTACGTTAAGTTGTTAATGTAATTGTTTTAGTTGTTGATGATATTGGTTTGAGGTTCCGTTGTTGTTGTTTTCAGTTGTCATCAATGTAGATTTGAGTTGTTTATTTAATTGTTTAAAATGTCATTGCTATTGTTTTGAGTTGCTGTTGTTGTTGTTTTTAGTTGTTCTCAATGTAGATTTCAGTTGGTTTTTTTTAATTGTTAGAAATTTTATTGCTATTGTTTTAAGTTGCTTTTGTTGTAGGTTTTAGTTATTGTCAATGTTTATTTAGTTGTTGCAATTGTTTTGTGTAAATGATTTTGTTGTTTTGAGTCGTTAATGTTGTTTTGAGTTGATGCAGTTGTATTGAGTTGATGCAGTTGTATTGAGTTGATGTTTTGTTTATATGTCGATGTTGTTTTTCGCTGTTGTTGCTGTTATGATATTTAATGATGGTATTGTCTTGAATTGAAGTTGCTGTTTTAAGTTGATGTTGTTTTTCTGTGTTGTAGTTGCTATTGTTCAGAGTAAATGAAATCGTATATTGAGTCGTTGTTGTTGTTTTGAGTTGTTACTGCTGTTTATTAAGTTGTGGATGTTAATGTTGTTTTTTGAGCTGTTGATGCTTTTGCAAACGAGTTAGTTATCTCGTAATTACTAGATAATTATGTCGTTATTACGAGATAATTATCTCGTTATTACGAGTTAGTTATCTCGTAATTACGAGATAATTATGTCGTTATTACAGGTTAGTTATCTCGTTATTACGATTTAGTTATTTCGTTTTTACGAGATAATTATCTCGTAATTACGACTTAATTATCTCGTAATTAAGAGTTAATCATCTCGTTATAACGACATAGTACAATTTTATTTTTTATTTTTATCTGACACCATTCGGCTTTCGTAGATAACACCAACTACGATTTGGTACATAATTATACTTTTTTTCAGTCTGTCAACGCAAGCCGGTTTTTACGGTTAGAACGTAGATCGCTGGACAGTTATTATAGTTAAGCAATGAACTACGCGGTAAGTGATAGGATGGGTGACTATCATGGATTTATAGGAAGCTCGGTGCGCTTAATACAATATTTATTATAAGTAATGAATTTATGATCTACGTAATGACTTGCTTCAGACACCTAGGTATTGAAGGTGGGGTCTATAAAGGTTAGCAGGCGGGTTTGCCAGTCGACAGCGACGCCTAGTGAGAGCGGCACAACAATATACGTCTGTGAACAAATTTAAGGAGTAACATAAGTCGGCCTGGTAATATTAAAATGAGGTGTCACGATTGCACTATGCCTCTTTGTCTTTGTTGAAAATAATTGAAGTGTGGAGAGAGTAACTGTATACTCTCTTGTTAGCACTAGAGATACCGTTCCAATAAATCAGTGATGTATTTTGTTGGATAAAAGCAGATCTTATACTAACCTCTATATATTCTCTACTAGTGAAATTAGCTTGACCCCATGCTCCTTTTATATCTCCATACTTTGGGTAAACATTTGGAGACCCAATCACTTGATTTGCTGACCATCTAGCGAGGGAAATGAAATATTCATATCAGAATATACGAAAATTATAGATTTACACGATATAACCAGATTTGCTAATATATAAAAATCCATAAATATAAAGTCACCATACAGTACCCACCAAAAGTTGGGAGACATTTTCACTTTGTAAGCCTACTGCCTAGTTTTATCAATAATTTGATTACCATTAATTTTGTAATGATTATCAGTTTAGCTTATTTCTTTTGTTACGGTACTATTTGAAGTTGAGTTTACCAAATTAGCTTAAAAAGTTTGTTATAGAAAGGAATTATATTGAACTTGGTTTTGGAGGCTTTGGGATACTAGATGCTGAATCTTATAAATGGGATGCACTTTAAAAATTTGTTTTTATTTTATCAGCAACCATACTAAATGTATTAAAAATAATGGTTCTACCAAAAACTATCAATGAAATTTAAGAATTTTATTTAATTTCCTTTGTCTCCAAACTTTTGGTGGGTACTGTACATGTACCATAAAAGTAACAATAATGCACGTAATGCCGCTCATTTAATACATGTATGTATATACAAAATGTGACACACTGATGCCTTTTTCTATACAAATATAGTGTGGCACAAGAAGACGTGTTAAAAGTTAGACATCACATTAATAATTAAAAGAATTTCAAAACTTCAAAAGGAAAGAAAAGAAAACGTTCTAGCAAAATTTTATTGTTGTGAAACTGGTTTTGTTCATACACGTTATATCTACAAAATGCATAGATCCATTAAATAAGTATAACATAAATTAACTTACGAAGCGCTGCTATATTGAGAAGAGAATTCTGTCACATTGTTCACCCATTGTGATATCACCGATTCATCATCATTTCTATAAACAGCATACCTAAGATGAACAATTGTCTTTCTAGTATGGTACATGTATTTAGAATTTGTACAACTTTTTTCGTCTTTATTTTCCTTATTTTCACAGGGATACAGCTTCCCAATTCTCAACTAGGGAACACTTAGTCCCTTCACCGGCTATGTTAGGGGTCAATCTTTGGTGTTGAAAGCCCACCATGACATTGACCACTTGACTTATATACAACACAGTCCACCATCATACTTAAGCCAAAGTAAGTGATTGCAAATAGCTACATAATTTCACAGATGAACTTTTTTGGACCAATGTAGCTAATATTTTGAATATACTCGTCACCTGGACCAATCAAAGGTTAGTTTCACTCGCCCAGGTGGAAATTATCTTCCAACTAGACGACAAGGAATTTGCCAGTATCCACGTTCTCATCATTTTCGTTCTTAACAAGCTCACCCTTTAAATACATTTCCATGAACATTTATTGACAAGTTGTTGTTTTGACAAGCAGTCGGCTTTTCCATATACACATTGTTTTAATGAAATTAAAGGAATATGTATGACCAGTCCAAGTCTCGAAGTTTCCGCATCGTCGAGGTCCAGGTTATTTACACAAAACCGCTGTGGTAATTTGAAATAACCCTCATTCAGTTTTACTATATAACTCTACTATATAAAGGTTACAAACAGCCGATGTGACTATTTGCCTAAGATTGTGAATTTGTGATATACACCTTTGCACTGATTCTGCGATAGCAAGCTTTCTTAATCGTTTGTTTGACTTCATGGATTTTTTACCACAACGAGTAAACAAGATTGCAGTTCAATACTTCCATTAGCAAATAAAACAATGTCGTCAGCATAAAGAATTAAAATACTTCAAACATGTCTAAATTAATACCTTGTAAACCTTTTTCAATATAAATGTTTCCTATATCATTTAAAAACATTGAAAATAAAAATGGTGATAAACATTCACCTTGTCTTACACCTAAAAAACAATCAAAATTTTCACTTAATTGATTCCAATATTTAACTCTATATTTTTATATTTTCATACGCGAGCACTTCAAAGCAGCCAGATGTTCGGTGCTCAGCTATTACTCATTTAACCAATTATAACTATACTTAACGAAACTTCTAAGTACTCCGATTTCAGTACGGTAGGAAGTCTTAATATTCAACATTAATGCCCGATCGCTGATGAAAATGTGTTTTGGACCATATTGTCCTTTGCTTTTATTGCTTTCATGCTACTTTATCGATGCATAACCATTTTTTGTCGCGCAAGCGTTGATATGATCAGAATTTCTAATTGTTTTGATTGAACAGAAAATAGCAATTGGAAGACATATTCTGCAGGTCTGGCGAAAGACCTATGGCAATTTCTCGTTCTTGAAGCGAAATTCGAGCCATTTCTTGATTTTTCGTTTTGCATATCAACACACTAATGATTTTCACTAAAACTGACCACGTGAATTTTTTGCACGATAAGCACGTGCCCATTTCCGCTTTTCTGCACATGCACGACAAAACCAATTTTTCATCAATTTAGAAGCATGAAAACCATGCAGGCAGACGACAGTGTTGTCTTGTATACATTTCCAATAACGATCATACATAAATGTTGAAAAATGAAAATTTCTGACAACATTGAAATCGGAGTACTTAGAAGTTTCGTTAAGTATACATGTAAATGTAACACAATGATAGCAGTCTGTGTGGCGAACTTGTGATAAAATCGTTTTAAAAAAACTAACATTTAGATAATAAATTCAATACTTTCAATTATTGGTATAACTTAAATGTTAAACGTATTACCCGATCGAAATATTTTTTTGGTTGCGCTTTCGCAACACATTGTATACGTCATATTACGGCGGTCAGTCTACCTACTCATTTATCATGGAGTGGCTTAATCCCTGGATTAAGCTGTTAACCAATTATATGGAACATACTTCAATCAGTGGATGATTTAAAATCAGTGGTAGGCTGGAGAATGATCAAAAGAATTATTTCATTACCATAAGCGACAGTATACCCAGACAAAAATCAAACCCACGGTCCCCTCGATCAGTACATGTGTGCACAACTAACTAACAACTGCATGTTCATTGTATGTGTTTATCACATATGTATATATTTGTTAGTCGTTATGGTAACTAAATGAAAGCAAAATGTCCAATACATAATGTTCGATCAGACACATTCGTTAATGCAAAATTTATAATCAGTAATGTTTAACTTTTTCAACGTCGTATTCAACACATATATAGAATATATACGACGGCCAGATCTTCCAACTATAGGTTTCATGGGCACTTTTCTATCACCAGTACTAATTTACCCTACCACAAAACCCCCTTATGGTAGACATTTTACTGAAGTTCAATTGCTCAAAACATATTAATATAAATGTTAAATATTTACTATGTTACACTGTATAACTCTATTAGGGGTAGTGAGGATGGTCTAGTCGACCGATTGTTTTCATGATTGATTACTCTTATAGACTTATACTAGTATCACTTCATAGATATATTTATAATCATTGATCCCATGCTAAGTTCTTATCGCTGCAAACGTACACTGTTGCGTTAGAAGTTTTGCCTAGTATATTAGCCGAATTATTTCGTTGAAAAATCCGGCTAAAATTGGTTTATGTTATTGTACATGTCTTCCATACAACTTGTAAATGTTTCTAAAGCTTTTGACTAAAAAATATAAAATATTGCAATTATGACCAAAAATATTTCACTAGGTAATGTAAAAAGGGCTGAAACTGGTGGATCGGCGGAAAATGCATAATTTTGTGAAACAGTGTGTGACCGTTATTTACGTCAAAATCATCTTAAAACACATTTTCCTAACCTTTATGTTAATTTGAATAGTACATGTACAAAATGTGAATATCTTTAATAAAACTTGTAATACTTATTATCAGTATTGGCCGAAATAATAGCCATGACAGTAAAATTTAATGTAAATCTGTGGTTGCAAATCCCTGAATTTACTGAACATACTCCCATGTGTAACGTTGGATTTCTAATACAGATATTTGATTAATAAAGAGAGATATGGTTTATTCTTCAATGCATATGATATAAAATACTTGTGAAAATTTTTGTTTGTTTGTTAGTTCGGGTTTTACGGCGCACCAACACAGAAAGGTCATATCGCGCCGAAAGCTATTAATGATACTAATAATTCAAACTATATTAATGATTTAAAACTCTATATCTTATTATAAACATTTATTTCTTTCAAAAAGTTAAGTATAGCATATGATGGTACAGATTCAAAAAGTTCTTTAAGTGAGTTTACTTTAAAATGTTTGTCACGAATGTATTTAAGATCCTGACAGTCAAGGAGAACGTGTTTTACATTGAAATGCTCGTCACATGGTATGCATTTAGGTGCTTCTTCTCTTTTGAGAAGGTATGAATGTGTTAATCTAGTATGACCAATTCTACATCGCGAAATTACTATTTGATCTCTGCGATTAGAATATATAATTGACGAAGATGAATTAAGGGTTGGCTTTATGCCTCGTAATTTATTAAAAATTGCATTGTTCCACAACGTTTGCCATTTTGATTTAATTAACGTGTTTATTGAACATTTGAAGTCACTGCTTGGCAATTTGATATCCACTGGTTGAAGGTTTAAAGATTCTTTGGCTAAAATATCAACTTTTTCATTTCCTTGTATACCTATATTTGTGAAAATTACACAGTATAATATGCGCACAAGGATTATATATATACATGTATACATATATAACTTACGCAAATCAAATGTTATCAAATAGTAACAATATACATGTTTATCATTATAATGAATATTGCAGCTTTTACTCGGTCCAAATGAAATAAGATGCATTATAAATTCTTGAAAAGGAATTATGCATTTGTATTACCATGCATTTTATTATTAATAAAAACATAGCATTAGCACGAAATAAACTGAGAACATATTACATGGAACAAGTTATATCACAGGTACATTGTATTCAACTTTCATTGGCGCATACAATAACCACGCTGATTAAAAAAACTAGCTTATCTACGAGTACATCAAACCTAGCGAGTGTTTAATATTTATTTGCGCAAGATATAGGGCACGTTCCGCAAGAAAATCGCTAGATAGCGCTTCGTCCTCTGGTACCTTTCTTGCACCAAAAGCAAGGGCGTAGCGCCCATTACGCAGTTTACGCAACTGCGTAATACTTTTTTGGCCGACTTTTTAAATATAAAATATTGAAGAGCATCCTCTTTGTTAAAATCAAGATCTAAACCAATGTATTTATTTACAACACACAAGCAATCTGAATCAATAATCATTTAAGGTCAGTTTTGATATCTGCCAAAACGTCACCGATGATGTCATTCCTACGTAACACTTTCACTTCTCGTTTACATGTACGTGTAGCGATTTGGTTATCTAGAACTGGTGTACGAGTACACAACTACATGTACATGTATCTAACTAAATTTGTTTACACTTTGTAATTTCAAACATATTTAGTTTATTTATGTGATAGATTTGCACATACAGTTTTTAGGTCTACTTCTCTCTATAAGCTTTAAATATCTCTTTTTGTCTATATACCGAAGATGAGCTCCAGAACCCCCCCCCCCCCGACCTCTTCATGGACAAAAGTCCATTTTACAGTGTTTTAAACCATTGGATGACAACAAAAAATCTTGTCCCGAAGGCGAAGAGTCCTCAACCTCTTCTACATCTTGTCCAGAAGGCGAACATCTTCCTTAAAACAAGATCAGGCGAACAACTGCCAGAGTGATGGGTATGCAGCAGGTGCTCTATGGGCGCGCGATTTCTCGACATTGGAACAATTGATGTAACAAGAAGACTCCTAATGTCGGACTCCTTGAAAATGTCTACTTTTACATCAAGATTCCAACCCTCGCGAAGTTGGGTGAAGCCAAAAAGCACGCACGGCAAAAGCGGGACAGCTCGGCGGGTACCTGACCTGGTGTTTGATTATGAAAACTACCCGTATTTGAGGTACAGTCCATCATGCGATGGTGTATTTTGTGTGCCGTGTTTTGTCTTTAATGCATCCGAAATACTCTTGTTGCAAAACCCCTTGTAGACTGGAGCAATGTGTCAAGAATTATAGGGATGCACAAAAAAACACTAGATCACAACAATGCAATGACTAAAGCAGACAATTTCCTAAAAATATGTAGAAATGAAGAAAAAAGTGTTGTTGAGTTTGGCTCAAACGCTTACAAAAACAAAGTTGAGAACAACAAGAAAGCGTTGACATCAATTGTTAAAACAATAGTTTTGCTGGGAAAACAAAACATTGCTTTTCGTGGCAAAACAGAAGAACGCAGTAACTTCAGAGCTTTGATAAATTATTGCGCTGAAGTAGACAGTGATTTGCACAACCATCTAGAAAATTCTCCCAAACATGCACAGTATTTAAGCCCCGCTATTCAAAACGAGTTCATACACATATGTGGCAATCAAATTTCAGACTGTATCGTGCACCGTTGCCAAGATGCTAGGTACTTCTCAATTCTTGCAGATGAATCTGCTGATGTCAGCAATACTGAACAGTTTGCTTTTTGTCTGCGTTACATAAAACTTCAGAGTTCTGGGGAACATGTGCTCCATGAGGATTTCCTTTCGTTTGTTAAGACAACAGAAACCATGGGTGAAACACTTCACCTGTTGCTTCTAGAGGAAATACACAAACACAACCTGAACCCAAACTTTATCGTTGGACAAGGGTACGAGGTGCTGGGAATATGCCCGGTTGTCACCGTGGAGTGCAAGCAAGATTTACTGCAGAATTTCCAAACGCAAAGTATATTCACTGTCGCAACCACCGTTTAAACTTAGCAATATGTCATGCTTGCAGGGTACTGTTTGTGCAGTCGATGTTTACCGTTGTTGGGGATGTATTGTTTTTTATAACATGTTCTCCGAAACGTCTCGCAGTTTATACCTCTCATAACGACGACGGAGAAGTCTTGAAGAAGTTCTGCCCAACACGGTGGTCTCAGCACTCGGAAAGCATCACTGCTTTCTATACACACTTCAAACCAATTAAAGAAACACTTACTGACCTTCAAGTTGGCATAGAAACAAAAACTATGTCCACAGCGTCAAGCCTTCAAAAGGCTGTCCTGTCTTTTGACTTTGTTGTCGCGTTGTGTTGCGTCAGCGGCCCCTTAGACACACTGAATCCTTTGACAGATTCAATGCAAGATCCTCAATGTGACTTGGTCAAAGCAGCACAGCATGCTAAAGTTCTTTATGGGTTGCTGGTCGAGAGACGCAATGACATTGGGTATTTTGGAGGACTTTGGCAGAAGGCTGTCGCCTTGGCAACTGAGCATGACATCAATGTCTGTCAGCCTCGTGTTGCTGCAAGGCAAAAACACAGAAATAACAAAGCCGCAGAAACCCCAAAGGAATATTGGAGGTTGAATATGTTTGTACCATTCATGGATCACCTTTTGTCCCAACTGCATGACAGACTGTGTCTCTCGACTGCAAGACTGAACGCTCAGTATCTTTTGCCAACAAAACTCCAGCAGCTTTCACCAGAAATGTGGGCCGACATTACGCAGGAGTATTCTCCGTTCATAGATTGCTAGGCAATAGATGCTGAACTTGACATCTGGAAGAGATTTGCAGCCGATTCGCCCATTCAAGGTCTAGCAAAGGCTATCAACTGTATCGAAACATACATATTGTGCTGAAGATCCTTCTGACTTTGCCAGTGTCCACGGCCTCTGCTGAAAGGTCATTTAGTAGCCTTCGCCGCCTTAAAACGTATTTAAGAAATACGATGACCGAGTAACGGCTGACTGGATTAGCTCTGATGCATATCCATTGCAATCACAAGATCGATATCGACCGGGTTTTACGTGATTTCGATGCGTCTGGGCATCGACGATTCGCACTAGTGTTAGATAAATGAGGAAATGTCGTCAAATTCAGCGAGAGCAAAGATACATATACATGTATATCGGTCTGAATAAAAAAGTTAAATAAAAAAAATAAAAATATAAAAATAAAAACACTAAAAAAAAAACTAAAAAAAAACGTCGCGGGGAAATCTATGACATCAAATTACATAATAATCACCGCCTGATGAGACCTATTGGAGAGGTCGAAACGTTTTATTCCTACGACTGTACTGATTATTTTCCTTTTTATAACATTATATCCCACTATGTGCTTGTCTTAAAATGCACCATAATGCGTCTTTTCGTGTCCCCTTTTTTTCTGCACCACGGGAGGGGGAAACCCCCTCCCATACCCTCCCCCATCGGCATTTCGTGCCGAGATCTGCGTAACCATGTGACACCAAATCGAGGGTACCAGGGGACGAATCGCTAGCTAGCGGAACGTGCCCTAACAGTTTATAATTACAACCTTAACAAAATAATACAATTTGATTGGTCAAAAGTAAACACGTGACTTGAAAAAATGTGTTTTCATTTCCGTATAAACGCAGTTGCCAACAAGATTTCATTAATATTCATGACTTTAAATTACGTCATGCCGGTACTAATTTCATGAATGCAAAATCTATTTAGCGCTGTCACACGCAAACAAAAAGCTATGCATGTCCATAAAAGAAGTAAATCATCGAAAACATGAAAAGTGGTCCGATAATATCATATGAAAATAAAATAAGAAATAAATGTTAACCGAAATAAACATTTCAGTTTCACTTTTATCTTTACTATAAATAGCTAGTTGACCTCGACCTTGATAAACGCACGAGAAAAGCGTAAAACTTTCAACTTGTTTACACTTTTTTTAAAGCTAAACAATCTTGATTTTCCCTTTTTGTGCTCTTTTTATACAAATTAAAATCAAATTACTTACATTTCTTTGCATAATTGGTTCTGTTATAATAACATTAAACTCTTGAAAAACTGCATCGAAGCGGAGAACAAAATGGCCGAAGGCTGGCATGAAAGACCTGCGTACGACCAAGATTATTCCGCATTACAATGCATTCGGCTCGTACACACTAAAATATAGTTCTTGATATCAACGCAATTAATAATGATTCAGTCGACAAATTTCGCCCAGAAAGGTTGTAATTATAAGGAATGAATTCATAGAAACTGACTTTCATCGAAATAAATGTCATTTTGGTGATAGCTAATTTCAGCATAAAGGCCTTTATGCAAATTAGCTATCACCAAGAGTGACATTTATATTTCGATGAAAGTCGAATTCATTACTTAAATCATTAACAGGTAGCACTTGACAATAGTACTATATAAAATCTAGTTGAATTACATGATTTAAGGGTTCATCAATTGTTGAAATTGACAATAACTATCTGGTGGGTGGGGTTACTAAATATATGAAAAATAACCATAATTTCTGATATTTTTTGTATATATTTGGTAAGAGATTCATCAAGTGTATTAAAATGATTATGGAAATTATAAAACTTTAAACAAAAATATGCATTTAGAATGAAATGAAAACATTTTCCTAACCTTGAAATAGCCTTCCTGTTGTGAGCCCTAACACATTTTCAAACTACTTTGTTATAAATCCAAATGTATATATAGAATGTCCAAGTAACAATTAACAATGTCTTGTGAAGAGTCACAAAAAAATAATTCCTAAAAGTAGGTATAAAATGTTTTCACATCACTGTCTACACAAGTTTCCATCTTTAGATTGCGCACAGGGGACCATTGAATTTTTTCACCAGGCCCCTGTGCGCAAACTAAAGATGGAAACATGTGTTGACAGAGTTGTGTAAAAATTTGATATTGACTTATGGAAATATTTTTTTGTTGCAACTCCACAAGACATTGTTAATTGTTACATGGACATTCCATATCAACAATTGGATTTATAAAAAAGGCAGTTTGAATATGTGTTTGGGCTCACGACAAAAAGGCTATTTCAAGGTCAGGAAAATGTTTTCATTTCATTCTAAATGACTATTTTGGTAAGTGTTTTATATTTTCCATGTTTCTTTCAATACACTTGATGCATCTCTTACGAAATATGTAAAAATTAACCGGAACTTATGGATATTTTTGCTTTATTTACTTTCCCCACCCACTTTATTGTTATTGTCAATTTCAACAATTGATGAACCCTTAACATAAAGCCAAATAATTTTTACTTTCACTTCAAATAAGTATCTGCCACCTGCCATGGTCATCATTCAAGTTGCTTTTACAAAACCATATACTTAAAACCTTTCGTTAATTTGATTATAACAGCTTACAGAAAGATTTTATTTATAAAGATTTTTGATCAAGCATTTAATGACAATAAATGTGTTATTTCAGAAATACCATGCAGAGAAAACACTTAATAAAACATTACGACAAACAAAAATAACTTACCCTGAAATGAAACAACAGCAAACAAAAATACAAACGTTAAACCACAACATCATCAAAAAGGTCAATTTATTCTGGAAGTACAAACGAGTACGTATACAATCTTATACGAAGAAGGACTCCCGCTTACACTGTGTTCAGTTAATCACTATTTTAAAAGTACCACAAACACCTCCCATTGGTTACGTCACGCCGACACAACTTTAGATGAAAATTTCAAGTATTGCATGTTTCATGACTTTTTCGTGTTTGCTAGCAAGTGAAATTAATTGAGGCCCATGCATAGTTGTTGATAACGTTACTAGTACTGTATTTATGAAAATCTCTGTCAAAATTGAATAAGTAAATTGTTTTTGCGGCGCCTGGTTCCAAACTGTTTGTCATTCAGACACTATTTCCACCATTTTTTTAAACATTGGATAAAATATTAATTCAGCAGACAACATTTAATTGAGCAGACGACAGTTTTCTTCGTAGCATGGTCAACGATAAGACATGTGTAATAAATAGGGAAATATTTTTTTTATTCACAATTCCATCTACATTTGTCAATGGATTTCAAAAAATAAATAACAGAAGTATTGTCATCAAGTGCCGTAGTGTACCAAATCCTCTTTATCGTCCATATATGGGTCACATATGGATTTCAAAGAGAATGGGAGCTTATTACTGTCACTCGGGTGTCGGTATCCGATGTATCACCGTTTGTGCAGACTTTGGCCAATTCAGTTGTACCAAGGTTTAACTTAAACAGCAAAAAATGTAGTCAACTAGGCACATGTAGGTTTTTTGCTGTTCGATACAAAGATCCATTTATATAAACGCTACATTTGAACTAAGTTCATGCACTTATTGCAGGGCCTCAATTATTATATACATTCTACGTGACACACTGAAATTCTACTATTATATCTAGCCACGAAAAAGCATGCACTACAAGTGTCAAAATTTATGATAAGTTGTGTCTTTAAAGCAGTTAATGTGTAAGCAAGCCTTTTGAAGTCTACTTCTATTTTTTTAGTATCACAATTCAGTCGACTCTTGACAATAATTCCCCGATCATCGAGTTTGTTTTAGTTGGGTTTAACGCCGTAGCAACCCTGTATAGGTCAAATAAGTATTAGTTAGACTATGTTTTCATTTTACTATAAGGTTTAGTGCGAGGGGCGGAGCCCCGAGCACTGAACCTTATAGTAAAATGAAAACATAATCTAACTGGCTTAGCACAGCATTTTCCCCAAGTTCAACACGCTTCTATACTATACAATATAGTACATGTCTACTATCAACAATCCTCGACAGCTGATTGGACGAGGGGAAAATGCTATGTGCTAACGGCAGTCAATCAACCTACTCACTGTTCCTAGAAATGCTAAATCTCTGAATTTAGCTGTTAACCAACTTCTAAGCGCATACTTTCGTCAGTGACTGACTACTACCCTACATGATTTTGAATCATAGGTATGAGGCGAAATGGTCGTAGAAAAAACTTCATGACCAAGCTCCACGAGAGAATAATTGAACCCACGACCCCTCAATTAGTAGACTTACGTGCAACCAACTGAGTTAGCTGGGCTGTTAACATACGACGCATATTGCAGCTACATCATGCAGTGCATTACTTTGACAGGTACCTATTAAAACCTTGGTGGAGTGAAGCGATTGCATGTAAATTTCTTGCTAAATTAGCAGAGCACCTGGTGGCATTCGAACCCAGGACCTCCCGATCTCTCGGTGCGCGTCCTACCACTGTACTATTGCTCCTATTTTAACAAGTGTTTTACCATAAATCACGTTGCTAGTGTATGCACAATTAGCAGCTCTCTTAATTATCCCATCCGGTGATCCGTTACCATGACCAGCTTTCATGAATGACTAATTCACTAACTCGAATACCAATCTCAAATGGATAGGTGCTATAGTGTAAAAACATTATCATTGCACCTATACTAGGTTGTAGTGCCATCACTCACAAAGAACACATGTTCTATCTCTGGATAATTTGCTTGCGCATGTTTCAACACCGGGCAAAGATGGGCCCATATTTCCATGTTTCAGGTTGTCAGAAATGCTGTAGAAGCTCTCTTTATTACCCTTGAGTACAAGACGCTTGTATGTAGAGATACTTGCATATGTGAAACACCAACGTGCATGCTTTGATTTCCTGCGCTCATTTACATACGTAATTCTCCGAAAAATTAATGTGGAGTAGAACATCATTTTTGGTTAGCTTTTTTTTGATTGACTGACAATGTTAAGTATTGAGCAACATGTATATAATTCGACATTGAACTCGCTGATAAGATTATGAATGGTTCCTTTTTCCTTCAATCGCCGTTATATGACCTATACAATGTGTTGCTACGGCGTTAAACCTAACAAAAACAAAACAGAACTTTTCCTTCAGTTATATAGTCAATGTTACTGTCTTTGTCCTGTTATCATCTTCTTGCCTTTCTAATCGCTTCGACTTCCATTCAGTTAACGTCACTTGTTCATATTTCCCTACTTTATCTACTACGTGTCTTAACTGTCTGCACATCTGAACTTTTATAAGGGACAGCTGTTTTGAGATTTTCTTGTCTTCTACACCAGCATTTTTACGGTGCGAAGCTATGGGATGTCGTATGTAAAAAGGTTTCAGTCGGCAGAACATGGCATACTAAGTTTTTGTGTACACATTTTCTGATTAGTACTTTAAATGCAATGTTGTCATGGAATAGGTCAATAATATTATCTGCCTTTTTACGTTTTTGTCTTGGTGGCTCTCTTGTCGGCTTTCACTTTACTGTTGTCATCGGTACAAAAAAATCTTAAAAATCTAAAAATTTCACAGAATTTCTTAAATGTTGCAAGACCTTTCCTCGCTTTTCTAATGTATCTTATGCTGTGTTTTACTGTCTAGCCTTTTGTTGGGTACACTTTGAGCTAATGTTCTACTTTCTGGACTGTTTTTCTTCAGTAATCTGCTGGTTACAACTTTAAATCCAATGGTCTCTTGTCTCTGTTTTGCATTCTTATATTTTCTCCTTAAGCTTTCCATAAGTACATCGTGGAATAAAAAAACTTGACGAGTTTTTGGATGTTCTTTATGTTCTTACAAAGGAAGTTTGTCTTGGTTCTAGATGAATTAAGATCATCTTGGTTACAAAGCTGTAGACGTGTCTTATACCGCTCAGCTTCTCGTGTCCTTTTCAATTTCTCAATATGCCTATATGAGGCAGTATTTTCTATTCGGACTCATTTTTTTACCTGATTTCTTTCGATAGCTGACAACTTCACTAGTTGTTGGTGTAACTGGAGGTGTATCGTGTGTCAGTACATTTGCTCTTAGTTAATTTTCTATTTGTTTGGCTTTTTCTCTGTCGCCATGCCAGGTGTGTGTATCTCTTCTTTTTGTAGGTCATGTAAACCACTAGTTTGATACTTTCTATCGTTTTTTGATGTTCCTACCGCTCCTGCTCTTTGATTAAATATTTGTGATGCAATTCCGGATTTTGTTTCAGTTTTTTCTCTGTAATGCCTTGACCGTGCGGCTACCGTTAAAGGCATCTCGTGCACTATGTAATATGGTCGTCTGAAATCATAATTAAAGCTAAGTTACAGCAAGAGTTTTTAAGTCACTATTCTTTCCACTCTTGACATTAACTTCCCCGATCATCACATCACACATCAACTGATAACATACACAATCATACTAGCTATCTTGCTAAATGATGATAATATTGACTTCATACATTGTCTCCTGTCAAAAATAACTTCAGTAGAAAATGACTTCTGAAGTTCTGAGTAAAGATAACGTCATGTCTTTTAACAATCGGTATTATTTTGATGAGTGATGACCATTAAAAATAGTGTATAACTGAACCGTCATATCCTCATGTCATCGCAGCTTATTTGTATGGCGTCACACGTGTTGAATACGTCACGCGCATTGGTATATAATAAATTTGCAATAATATTCAACATACGTAGTTCTGTTTTCTGTGCAAAGGTATGTGTTGAAATGCAAACATATTTGGCATACGGATCCACTGTCTAAAGTGTCTATTGTACTCTCCATTGCATCGGTTCGAAAGATTCACTCGTACTCGTTCACTTTCTACCTCTGCTAAAACACTACGTGCAAACTGATATTTCTATTTTTAGACAGAGACATAAACATTTAAATCGCATAACTGTCACGTGTTTTTTTAAAAAATAGATGCCAAAATTTCTCACGCCTGTAATTTCAAAATGTCGAAATGCAAAGATGTTGGACAGTTTTGCATTAGTTAGATAATGTAAAATTAACAAAAATGAAAGTAAACATTGATCTTTTTGAACGCGTATCTCTGATCTTTTAACTGTAAACACCAGGTGGAAAACTTGCTGTTAAAGCCTTGTGGTTAGAGGACATGCTATCAACCATCGGCAAGAACTCTGACAGGAGAAACAAAAGAGCTTTGAAAAAGGGGAAGCCAGTAAAAAAGGACTATTCTGGAGAAAATATCAAAAGATTAATGGACGGCTTCCTTGAGCCACATGAACTGGGCATTGATTGAGGAACATCTGCCTTCAAAGATAACGAGATATATAAATCGATCAAACGTACGTTTAGATTTTTTTTTCCAGAAAAATGTTTAATCATGAAATCCCAGAATCTGGCAGTTTTGCAGAAATATGTTATATAGCACTGAAAAGTAAAATAAAAAAATCATTTTTCGCGATGTAGAATTGGTCATACCAGATTAATACATTCATACCTTCTCAAAAGAGAAGAAGCGCCTATATGTATACCCTGTGACGAACATTTCAATGTCAAACACGTTCACCTTGACTGTCAGGACCTTAAAGACATCCGTGACAAACATTTTAAAGTTAACTCACTCAAAGAACTTTTTGAGTCTGTACCATCATATGCTGTACTTAAAGTTTTGAAGGAAATAAATGTATATAATAGGATTTAAAGCATTACATCATTAGTTTCGTTTGAATTGATAGTATCATTGATTGCTTTCGGCGCGATATGACTTTTTGTGATGGTGCGTAGTAAAACCCAAACAAACTAACAAATTGACCATGCATAAGATCATTTGCATGTGAAATTAATTGGCAAATGATTGACAATAAATCGACATTTTATTCACCCGATTCATTCTCAGCTTTTTTTGTTTGGGTATAGAACAACTTATTGACCTTAAAAACAAAGTGTAGTCACGCTATACATGACGTCATACGAGGTTGCATTCGTCACTATTATGATCATACCATAACTTCCAGTTAAGGTAGAATTCCCATAATAGCTGCTGTCAAACTTCGGGCGATGTCGGGTCATGTCGACAAATTACGTAAGCGGTTTTCGTCGGTGTCGTTATCAATCGATAAAGATCGGATGAACTTTTTTATTGTGTAAATGCCTCATTTTTCAAATATTATTATTATTTTTATTGTATTACCTTACAAGAATATTAATTCTCTCAATTATTTGAGAAAATAGGTAGAATTCGTGTAAAAAGTTTAAACCGGAAGTTTAAAAATCCAATTCAAATAATGCAAACTCCTCACAGCGGTTACGTCACGCGTTGCTACTTTAACCACTGCCTTCACATGAATCACGTGACGCAAGTAGTACCATGTGACTAATGTTTTAAATTTAAACTGGCAATAACGGTAAGCCTAAAATGTGTTAGGCGGAATGTAGCGAAAAATAACATTGAATGATAAAAAAATTGGTTGATTTACAAGTACTGACAAAGAAATAAGATAAATTAAATAGAAATATATCATCATGTACCAAAACTGTTTAATTCATGAATAAATTACAACGGAAAGTGAGCAAGGTCTGGACTGAGCTGCATTGTCCACCCAATAGGGTCCTTAGTCCACTTACATGATGCTTTTGTTAAGTAATCTTCAGTATTTATGATTAAACTTTATGTATATGATACTGAATGATATATCATTTATATATTAAATGACTAAAATAAGTGCAATTATCCATTTAATATTTACTTTGCGTAACATTTTGTTATTTGTGCAATTTTACGCACTTTAGGTAACCGGTGTCAGGGTAAAATTAATCTTGTTTTTTTTACAAGTTATTTATTCATACTATTTATTTTTTCCCTTTATGTACTTTGAACATCATATTTTACTAAGAGAAGACTAAATTTATTGAAAATATTGAATTGTAAAAGAAAAGATGAAAAAAGTTTTTCGGCTCTCTGAGGGACGAATTTAACTTGTGGTGGCAGTGGTTATTGATTTGATAAAGGGAGATAACCGCTGCGGGGAGTTTGCAAATAATGGTCGAAAAGATTCGTCCCCTAACAGATTCGTCCCCGAACAAATTCGTAATCAATAAGTTGTTAATGATTAATGCAATTAGACCGTAAAATACCATTATTTTATCTTTAAATTGTCAATAATGGCGTTTAAAAGTAAAATATATACTGTAAAGATGTGTTTACTTCATATTATGATGGTCACTAGAGTTTTGACATTTTTTCAAAAAGGGGGTTGATGTATTAAAATGGCATTTTGTTTAGTTATCTGTGGTAAAAGTTTTTGTTCTTTGTTTTATACATTGCCATTTGGTTTAAGGTAAATTATTAAATGTGTAACTAGGAGTGCAGAAACTGTTTTCATAGTCAAAAAATAAGGATACGGACTTGTAGTTTTTATAGCTGGTGAAAATCGTCACATTTTCTGTTGGGTCTCCCTATTATTAACTTGGTATGTGTGTAAAAATACCAAGGTAAAGTTATTAAAGTTGATGTATTTGCATTCATTTAAGTATTGTGAATTTTATCAAACAAAATTTATGAAAATAATTTGATTATTTAATTCAATTTTACATTTTAAAGACATATACCCCTTCAAATTTATAGTGTGATTCTTACTTATAACTCAATTTTCAAAAAAATGTTATAAAAAATTTATTGGACGGTAAAAATTTAAAATATTTTGCCAGTGAATCTAGGTTGTGATCCTGATTATAAAGAAAGTAGCAAAAGTCTTATTCCTTGATATGTGTATTATGGGTATTCTACCTTAAAAGTTTAATTTGATGAGGATAGTTGGTTGGATAGTCAAAGTATATTGAGTAGACACAAAATTCATACTCTATTTGTACAGTTTACTTGAAGGGGGGAAATTGTTAGAATGTAAACATTGCCACGTGCTTTCAGGTAAATAAACAGTTTACTCGTGATGCGCGGCGTCTCCGTATGTCAGTCAGACAGTTTGTGTACAGAATGCCAAATAAGACATTGTTTACCCGTTCAACCAATGAAAATGCGTTTTTCAGCTAAATTGGAATTTGGTCAAATTTCATTGGTCGTTCAAAGGTTCATAGTAAAGGTCAATATCAAAAATCGAGAAGTTTTAAGGCAGCGGGTGAATGTAATGTATTCACTGAGCTGCAAGGGGAGTGTATGTCTATTGCCACTCATTAACAGACCAATCAAATCGGATCTGTTATTGTATTTCTTTGTTGTACTTTGTGATTCCAAAAGAAATGCCCACTATATCACAAATACTTTTATGATTCAATTTGTGCGAATTGATATGAGAATTGCCAATACTTGTAAAATAACATTATATTTAGATATACTGCTATGTAAAAGGTACCTGCAGAAACTGTTGGTCTAGTTAACCATCACCTGAATCAGTCTGGTCGCTTAGTTCAGCTTCTGGTTATGAAGTGTTGATGATTTTTGATGACTTGTTGCTATAAGCCAAAATGGCAATATATTGTATAATATACAACAGATTGTATAATTTCTGTACAATTTTGCTGCACAGATTAAAACTGGCTTGTTTAAATATTTCGCGATTCTTAGTACAGTTGCTCTTCGGCTCTTAGGCCACAACAAATTGATCTTTTGTTCGTCGGATTTCCCGCACCTAAAAATCCGAAAATGGAAAAAAAATATTTTTATTTTTTTTTGCTCCCGCACTTCAAAATTTTTACCGCATCAAGATTTTTTTGAAGTCAATTTTTTTTGGCACTCAACGAAGAAGTTTTACGGAGAAAATCAATAATTTCTGGTCTAAATATCAAAGCTTATCACCATGACATTGCTATATTTGTAACAAAACAGTAGAGTATTCACGTTTACATACGTCACTATGATGATCGTGTCGATCCTTTGTTCCTTTGTTTTTCTAAATTCTAAATTATATTTAGTACAAGTTTTAACACATGTATACTAAATTTATTCGTAATAAATGCAATGCTTAACTTCCATAAACTTTAACTCTTGATACACACAAAAGTTGAACAGTGACGTAGACAGAGCGGCTCCATCAACCCTACAAATATGATCTGGATGTGTGACGTCATATGTTCACCTTCTGTGTAAAAATAATTTACAATAGAGGTCGACTCATGTCTTATGAATTGAGGTAGGACAGGATAGAAAAAAACCTTTTCTAATTATGTTCATGCTGGGGAGATATTCGAACAGACTGATTTAAAATGAAGTTGTATTTTGTATTATTTACCAAAAGGCTATACGTTCGACACCAATACGTATAGTCCATTTAATTTTATAGGGGTGCTGATTCTATTTTTCCTTCAGGATTACTTAGGTATACTTAGCAGTTGTATGTTGTTTAGTCTGTAGCATAATTTGGTTAATTAATAATCTTCTTATTCTTCCTAATTAATAAGACTGTATTTATGCACTTAAAAGTTAACAGGTTTTGTTCATTATCATTTTATAGGGGTGCTGATTCTAAAATTCTCATTCAGGAATATATGAATATAATTATACATAATTTTTATGTTTTTGAGCCAATCCTTTATTTACTGGAATAATATTAAGACTTTATTTATACACCAAAAGTCAACAGGTTTGGTCCATCATTTTATAAGGGTGCAGGGCTGAAATTTTCTTTCAGGAGGATTTAAATTTGCTGAGTAGCTGTTTGTTGTTGATTCCATCTCTTATTTATTTGGTTACATAAAAAGTCACCAGGTTTGGTCCTTTATAATTTTAGCAGTGCTGGTTCTAAATTTTTACAATGATCTAGGAAGTTTTGAAGTTCAATATTGAATGAAATCAGTATATTTTACAGTATGATAATATAGTACAGTTCATCTAAATGCAAATGGAACAAAATACAGGCATTTATTTTGTTTGTATCATATTAAAAGCATTAATTTTATATTAACAACAAGTAATCTTTCTTACAACAAACTACAAGATAATCAGAGCTAAACTGACATTTCCTTGTAATTCAAGGTCAAGATAAAAAAAACCAAAGAAAAAAGACTAAATATGAAACTATAAAATTGTATCATGTAAGAAAAATAGAATAAATCCATAGTAGTACAGCATCAATCCATGTTTTATATTTAAATAAGCATGTCTATATCCACAACTATAATTTAAGAGATTATTGTGGCTTATATGCACTTTGAATTAATACAGAATGCTATTTATTAAAGTTTTTTCTGCAAAAAGTCCATACTTTAAGTGCATTTTGACTTTAAGTAAATGAATATTCATAAAAATAGAACTTTTTTTATTTTTCGCTTTTCGCTCGCTCCTCAAAATGCAAAATGTGGGAAAAAAATATTTTTATTTTTTTTTCGTTCGCTCGCTCCAATTTCTTTCGGACAAAATCCATAGAACATATGATCAATTTGTTGTGGCCTTATAGAAAAATCTATTTAAATTTGGGCGTACTAATTATTTTACAGGTGCACAGGTGTTGTTCTGTTAGTAGTACGCTTAAAAATACCAACACAAACTCTGGTTCAAATCTGCCCAAGATTTGCTACGTAAATGGGTCACTGTGACGCATTACATGTCCCAAAAAGATTCACTTTCATCCTGAATGTTTTCATTCATTTTTTTTTCGATTTCTTATTTTCAAAAAATACTGTTTCAATCCTTTCAGATTTTCAGCTTTGTGTTGACATTTCGAGGGATATAATGAGACATTTTCTGTGAAGTACATTTCATTACTTTGTCCTGATTTAGTTTTGTTCTTATCCAATATTAGTTAACCTCTTGATTATAATGCCTGTTTTTTTGTAAACTATGAAATTCACAATTGTTATATTGTGGAAAAGGTTCAATCAGTTTCTTAGCGCACGGGTCACTATTTAAACTATCTTTAGCGCGCATGTCAAGAACATTTTCACAGTAGCATATAATGGCTCCGTTACCAATCCATCACCTTCATCTGAATTCACAGAAGTATTTTGCCATTGTTATCTGCAAATAACATTATGATTAACAACAATTCATAAAACTACATTTCTTTTCAATAATAGTGGTCAATCAAAATTTACTTTATTAATGATGATAATATTGACTTCATGAAATAATCTATACAGCCATTCTCCCTCACCCCACTGATTCTACATCATGTAGGGCAGTAACTGCTTAACAGCTAATGCCAGAGATTTAGCCTTTCCAGGAGGAGTGAATAGGTTGACTGACCGCCGTTGTATGACCTATACAATATGTTGCTACATCGTTAAACCCAACCAAAACAAACAATTGACTTCATACACTTGTCTGCTGTCAAATATAACCTCAGTAGAAAATGACTTTGAGTAAAACTAAAGTTCGGTCTTCCAACCACTGGCACCAGTCATTAAACATGTTAAATCCGGTTCGTTTTTCATTGTGGTGTCCGTTTCATTAAGTTCAATAATCTTAAGTAGACGTTGCTCGTACGTTTAACGGCAACTGAAACACTAAAATGAATATCATTGAGCTGTTCGACACCACGGGATCCATAAACGACAAAGCTATGTCTGGTCGACGTAAAGTTACGAACGTCAGAACTGACCGAGCTATTACGTTGGCTCACGTCCGTTATCCGTTCTAAACGGCGACTGCAACTGCTCTACAATATGGTATCTTATACAAGAGGGTACGACAATGTCTAAAAGTAATGCTCGGCCCATACGTCATATGCGTTCATACATTGGACAGAAGCTACATCTGTGAGTGACATAGACGGGTGCGAATATTGTTTTCTCAACGTCAGTTGCGTTATAAATGACGAACATGAATATGTTGACCAAATTTTGCAACCTGTTCTTGAGACATAAATTGCACGAAATGGACTGACTGTGCTTTTGCGTCGCGTTGTTGGAGGAATGGGAACGTCTTTCAAATGCCGATGTTTTAAAGCGCGTGCGGTCAATGCGTCAACGTGTGACCACGTTAAGACGTCAGCGAGGTTGTCACACTCGTTATAAGGACACAAAATGGCAATTTGGCTTTAAACTACTCGACTAGATTGAACAGAATATACCTTTAAAATCAAATCATCTATTGCAATTGATTCGCAACTTCTTAAAAAGCATTTATAGTATTCAATAGACGTTTACGTTATACATTGAACGTATTTTCAAATAAAACTGTTATAAATGTGAAGTTTTGAACATTCCCTTCAATTTGATACCAAATTTATATGGAGTTTCCTCTTCTTAAACATAAAAGTTTAGGTTTATACAGATGTCTAGTTTCTTTTGTCTATTACATGTAGTATATGTTTTAACTTTAAAGCCCCTGTATCAACAGTTACACTGTTTTTTTGACTGCAAAGGAAATGGAAATTTATCTTTTTCAAACACCTAATTAAATAAACAAGATTTTTTACATAAACGCAATTTTTGCTTATATATGTTATGTAATTTATTTTATTTCAAAGTGAAAGTAGATCGAAACAGAAAGTAGAATTCGGTTGTCAATACCCGAAACAATAGTTTTGATCATAGTTTGTCAAAGATGAAGTCTTAATAGAGAAAAAAACTTACTCCGTATTACATAATTAAGCTTTTAAACTATTTTGGACCAGGTATATTAAACATCAGCGTATAAATGAATATAGTGTGCTCTTATAAATGTACTCCACTGTTTTAAGAATTGAACACATAGTCAAACTCAAATTTAAAAAGCAGAATGGTTGGAACAGTCAATTGTGTTTTAATACATGTTATATTTTGATAACTTAATGGTTGTAAAACAGTTTTCAAGTCTACTGTTAATGAATATATCTTTCATAAAGTGGCTTTAAACCATAAATAATTGGGTTACTTACAGCTGTTGGGTATATTTAAGAAGTTTACACTTCCACACATTAATCTTTGAAGTAGTTTAACGATGGCATCCGGAGCAGTAAATTTTAACAGTCGCAAAGTAACTAAACAGACTTTTAATGTTTAATGCATCTAAATCTTATTCTTTTAAAACGTGGAGTGTTCTTAATACTTTGACATCAAGTCGGTTATTACTCGCAAGTTGCTTATTAGAAATCATTGCATATTAATGATTACAGTTATTCTATTTTTATTTCTACATAAACATAGCATAACATTTCCCTAGGCAGTTAAGTTTTAAAGTGAGCATTTTTATGTTCATTATACAATCAACCATTGATTACTTTTATATGAAATAATAAATCACCATGTAGGCAGTTTAGTTTTACAGTGAGCATTTTTATGGTCATTATACAATCAACCATTGATTACTTTTATATGAAATAAATCACCATGTAATATAACTATAGTATGCGCAAAGTTATGCCTTCCAGGTTATAACTCTCATTTGACTACCAGTATTACCATTACAACAATAAATTGTGAATTAGAAATTAATTTGAGCATTTTTAAAAATTCAATACCTCAGAGTGATTTTAAAAATTATTGAAGATTTATCTTAATCATTTCTGTTCATAACATTTAACTGTTAATAGATAATAATTAACTGTGAATTATTATATTGATATTAAATAACTAGGTTAAAATTATACAGAATGACAATTAGACATTAAGTTGAATAACCACCAAAATACAGCTTTGAAGTTATTAGAATGTTAAGCATAATGCTTCAATTTAAATTATTTTATTAAGCTTATTCATTGAATACTTTAATCATAAATATGTCTTCCTTGGTCGCTTTATATATTCCTAGAAAGCTGGTGAACTAATACAATTTCACAATCTATAAAGCTCTGTGATAGTTCTATTCATGTACAGGATGTAAAAAATTGTAAAAATCCAGTTCTCCCTATCAGCCAACGCATGCGTGTTTGCGTACATTTATATTTCCAAACTTAATGTTAAATTTTCTGGAATGAATTTTGTTATTAAATCTATCAATCTTTTCTGAGGAACTGTCAAAATATATTGGTTAATAACACTTGTTTACTTCAAGCTGGGTGTACACCGAATCAAAAAGCTCTAAAACACTTTCAAGTGTTAACGTTATCAGTCTGTAGTACAGATGCAATTCGCACCAATTAAATCAAAATAACAGTTAAGAAATATTATAGGAAATTTAATTAGGATTTTTTACATATTCTAACATATGTTTCATGCATTTATTCTAAAACCCGATTAAACTGTTTATTAACAATGATAAGCTTATCACGTATTTACTGATAAACCGAAAAATATCATGATTTGAATGGTTCTTCACATAAAGTGCAAATATGTCTTGCAAGAAAGGTGCCTATATCTCGACTTTAGACATCAATGTTGGTAAATATCTGAACAAATGCATCGTCAATGTAGGTTTTCTTTCGTGTCTGTTTTCTATTTCGCCATTGTATATGATAAAATGTGATTGCCCACTCTTTCCAGTAAGGAAGTCGTATGTATGAAATTACTTGTGAATGCCTTAATTAATCGATTTCATTAATTGTTATCGTCTATTTATATAACCTTTTTGTGTTGATGCGCTAACAGAACAGAACAGAACTTTATTTTCTCAAATTACAATGTAATACATGAGAACAAAAAATGATGGTATAAACAAACATATGAATATAATATATAAAGTAACAAAAAATAGCGTTCGCGGATATATGTAATAAACATTTTATATACATGTATAGTTCGTTGAACCCAAACAAACAATCTGGCTTGAAAAGTCCATGAATTTAAGAGTATCATTGAAAATAATGAAAACAATCTTTGAACTTCACTAATAATCCTTGACTTTGTATCCATAACCTTGAAAATAATGTTTGCAGCAGTGTTTTGCAGAGGCACGCATTGGCAATTAAAAATGCCAAGAGCGCGGACAAAATCCGTGGTTGCGCATCAATATTTCTAGTCAATTTGAAACTATTAAATCAAAATTAAGTACAATATTAACATGTAAATGAAACAAGTACATGTATTGTTGCCATATAATTCTATCTAGGGAATTTTCTACCTTGAAAAGTCCTTGAATTTAGGAGTGAGAACTTTGTACAAATATTAAAATATGCTATTCACCTGAAAATTCACTCATTCCTCTTCTCCCAAGTTTTGCTGCAGACATAATGTCGCCATAATTGGCAACTAATTTGTGCACAAAACAATATTAAACTATTATACATACGAGAAAAAAATATTTTCTATGACAATAATAGTATGATTATATAACTCGAGACAATTAAGCCAAGTAGTGGAATAATAGACATTTCTCCAACACGTTCCTGTCAAGTGAATACAGAAGGTACTGGTTTGTAATAGAATTACCCGCATCGTACTGCAGACAGTTCTTTCATTTTTGATCGCCACACTTGGTATTTTATGAATACTTACTGGACAAGCATACGTACTAATTACAATTTCACATTTAAAGGAATAGTCATATGCAATAGATAAGAAAACGTGTGGTATGTGAAATTCTTCCTATGAGTTCAAAGATGCGATACTGAATCAAACATAAACAAAGTACATAATTCCTTTTTTGTATGTTATGTACCATGAACCATTAACAAATTGAAAGTGACATATTCATAATTTACTCGTTAAGCTTAATTTTAAAAGCCTAAAGACAATTATCGAGTCCAATTTTACGAGCAAGTCACAAAAGCATGCTATTATGCGTAATTCACTTCAAGTAAATTGATAGGGAAATATATTACAGTATGTTGATTTCTTTTCTTACTTTTATAGACTTCTTATATAAGATATATTGTGAGGGAAGAGTATACTAATTTGATCACGTAAGTCTAATCAGTGAGATTTGCCGACGCTTAATTTCTACTTGAAATAAGCAATACATGATTGCATGCGTTTATAGCCAATCTAATTGGTTTGACTTAGTGTTTCTGTTTAAATATAATAAAAAACAATCATAAAACGAGGAAATGTTTTAATTTCTTTGTATAATTTGCATTAAGAAAAAACAGCTTAAATGTTCACCTTTTTGAGAATTTGAAATAGGAAATAAAATTAATATAATGAATGTTTTTTTTAGAGACATAAACACTAGAAATATTTAGCCTATACTGGAACTAAAACAATTACCCTACACTTTATCTTGATCATAGAATCACATTATTAGCTATAATCTATTACATGTATTATAAAGGAGCCACGTAACTTGATAAATCTCATTTAGAAGAAAGAGGAAATGTCCATACAATTTCAACCTAATTGTTTAAAGTATGAATACAATTATTTCTGAATTTGTTTTCACTCCGTTAAGTTTCTGCAATTATCTTTTTTTTGTCTCATTTTTAATCACTATTAAAACTTTTATTAGGGTGAGTTTTTTTTTAAACAACACGTAACAAGATTTTCTTTTATCGTATTATTTTCACCTTTTTTATACCTTCATACTTTTCTGGACAAACAATAGAGAAGCAGTGATTTTATTTGACTTAAAATTAAACATATTCTAGTCAATATATCTGGATGAAAGTTTACTGGTGTCATGCCCATGTGTAGTTCTACATGTATTGAAACTTTGAAAATAATCGGATGAAAAATAAAAAAAAAGTAAGTTTGCAAGATTTCCGGATTCGCAAACGTATTCCGGACTGTGTTAATATTAAACGTAACTTATAGCCAATAGTAACAAAGAAATATAAATTAATAAAAAAGCTACAGGGATTAGTATGTCTCCAATCATTCGGTCCAAATTATAAATAAGTTTGATCAAAGTAGTATTAAACTTTGAGTACGTGGGGATATCTTCCACGTTTTATTGTGTCCAAGTAGTAGAACACCGCGCCTTGTAGCGTCCCTGTAGTCCTCATGACCTACGGGTTTAATTAGAACAAGTTGTACAAATGTAAATGTAGGTCATCTTATCTTTTCCATGGCATTATAAACTATACATGTGTTAGCCTATGGACAGTTGTATATAGAGAAGTTAAATATGGCTGACTTAAAGGTTTTAATTTCCATCTTGTGTTTTCTCGTAAGTGTAAAGAGTGACCGTAACGATTACCTCGAGGCGTTAGTTGCAAGAATAGAGCAGCTTGAAGTAAGAGAAGATGTTCAGCAACGTAAAATAGAGGAGTTAGAAGCCAATGAGAAACGTTTGAGTTTAGAAGTGAATGAACTGAAAGTTGAACTTGAATCAAAAGCGTATGACTGTGACAAAAATGTAAAATCTGGAGTGCTAACACATATGGCATTAAATAATGTTGATGACACACGAAAACAGATGAGAAGACAAGGTATAAAGGAATTTTTATATAACAGCGGTAAAGGTTTAAATAGCACTTTCTCTTAGAATGTGAATGACCTATATTTTTGTTTGTATAGTACTTGCAATAGTTATTATGATACCCATTGAGACTAAGGATTTGATTCCGGACAGTTGTGCCATCTTTTCCCCCGATCTGAACGACTAAGGACAATCGACGCTTTTCAATTTTGAACTCTTATACAATGAATTAATGAAAGCCCATGTCAGTATGCTTAACAAACCAAATAAATTATATGTAATGTTACATTAATAATCAAAATAGTATAAAAAAGATGCCAATGATAGAATATTTTTTCTTTTCAGCCAGGATGGTTTCTGAAGATCAGGTCGCTTTTTATGCGACTCATACAGACCAAGTAATTCGCCATTTAGGAGCAAACCAGGCTCTCACGTTTGACAATGTAATCACAAATATCGGAAATGCATTTAAAAACTATGAATCATTCGTTGCTCCAGTAAAAGGAACGTACGTATTTCATGGTACTGTTAAGGGTCGGGATGTTCATAATGCAACTAATAACAAGTTTTCAGCTCATTTCGACATTGACGGAACTTCTTATTCTAAGTTTTACCCATCGGAATATGAACAGTCCTCTCAGATGTTAGTCATCGACCTCCAACCTGGACAGTTGGTCTCTATAAGAAATGTTCACCCAGACGAAGGTTATGTTGGCCGTCATCAAACAACGTTTTCAGGATTCTTGTTGTACATCCATGACTACGGCGTTGGTGCAGTTGTTGGAAAGTAAAGTTAATTAATAAATAAGCTTTTGATTTAAGCAAGGTAAATTGTGTTTGTCTCATTTAAATAACACATTAAAACCCCTCACGGTCAGCTATTATAACATTAATTACACTCTTATCCATCTGAACTATTTTAATGTTTCATGCCAGTAATCAAATACTTACCTACAAATAAAGATTACTTCAGACGTTAGTTTCCCTTACCATTTCTCATAAACGGAGATGTTTTCTGTATGATGGCTGCACCCGTGAGCATTTGAAATGTTGAAAGTAATTTTTGACTTGTGTTTCATAATTTAAGATTTAAGCCTAGTCATATGTAGTTAAAAGACACAGACCAATCACACAGCCAAAATGCAAAAATGGGATTTATTACAACATAGTGAATCCAGAGATTTAGCCTTTCCAGGAGGAACGAGTAGGTTGACTGAGCGCCGTTATATGACCTATAAGGAGGAACGAGTAGGTTGACTGAGCGCCGTTATATGACCTATAAGGAGGAACGAGTAGGTCGACTGAGCACCGTTATATGACCTATACAATGTGTTGCTACGGCGTTAAACCCTGTCAAAACAAATCAAATAAGCAAACATTAATTAAAACGCCTTGAAAATGTTGAAATACAGTGTACAATCAGATGCTGGATTTATGAGAAAAAATATTTTGTACTAAATTGGAATTCAAGACCCTTATTTCACAATTCTATTTCAGCTCATAATCTGATAAGCTCATTGTATTCAACTACTCTAGTCTTCAGGTTCACTGTCATTAGTTTTGCCTTGACTGTAAACTTTGAGCTTATTTCTAGACTAGGTTAGTATTCGGTCTTGAGTTGAGAAAGCTCTCTCACAGCCATCAGTGTGCACAGCTGAATTTATGGTCAACGATGCCTGTTTTAACATCTTGGGAAACTGACCCATATCTCCATATCAGTTGACCCTAATGTAAAATTACACTTACTTTGGTTTTAATGAGTCCTCTGAAACATTAAATATTCTCTTATGGTTCATTTAAAATCGTCTACCATGGAATACGTAATCTAACCGCTTGTCTGCAAAACAATGTCGTCTTCTTGTATCAAACTCTGAATGTGTAATGCGTCTCTTCCGACACCCGACGTCTTTCCGAATGTTCTCAAACAGACCCTATGTCGTTCGTACCACACAACAAAGATTTAATATTACCTCTCGGATAGTATTTACCATGACAACCCTCTTCATTGTTTTCCACACGTCTTTTTTTCAGATGAACTTATAAAAGCTTCTGAATAAGTTTCTAGAGCTTCCCCAGTATCAGACTCCCAAGTGACACACTTGAGCTTTCCTGTCTTGTAGGGTTTGTTTCCATTGATACATCTCTATAATGTCTACCTCAGAGTTGTTCATGAAACCAACAGATCTTAGCCCTAGCGCACCAAGGCCAAAAGGTCATCATTTGGAAACTCATTATAGAAAAAATAATATACAAAACAGATGTTTTCTTGAACAAATAAACAGATATTAAAAGCTCTTACACAAAGAATAAACATTCGCTTTAAATCAGGAAAACGTTTGCCATTAGCATATCCGTAAAACGACAGCTTAAAGTTAGACTCATCGTGTAAAGCAAAGATGTCTCGCACATTGAAGGTGGAATGATGTTACAACACTAGAAGCTAAAAACGATAGCATCTTGAAAACTATTATAAGTGTAGGTGTTTTAGTAGAACGCTTCATACATGTTTGAATTATCAATAACACTTCTTTTGATCGAGGGTTCGATTCCCGGGCGGGAAATAATTTCTACGGCTATTCTCCCTCTCTTTCTTATTAATTTATGGTAGTTGTCAGTTAATGGCGGAAGTATAGGCCTAGTAACTGGCAAACAGCTATATTCAGAGATTAGGCCTTTTACGAAACGATAAGAGGTTGCCTGGCCGCCCAGATATAACCTATACATTGAGTTGCTATGTAGTTTATCCCAACCAAAATTTCATTTCTGGGATTCCTTATTTCTGGTATACAGTACTTAGTTTTTTGACACCATTGGAACGAACAATATCAATCATCAAAATCAGTTTTGACTACTGTAAATGGGTCAATGTCACTTTAGGGGATAGTTAAACAACTACAAGTAGAACATACTAACATGTATAAAATCTAGAGACATCACAAAATACACTAAAGTTTGCCTTATCAGTTATGTAGCCTAGATGTATATACTGTTGTACACATTTTAGCGACCAAGACTTAAAAAATGGCTTCTTTACATATTTTCATTTGTTTTGTCTTTTTCCTCGCTTGTGTATCTGGCGAAAATGACATAAAGACTTTAGTTGCAAGAATAGAGCAACTGGAACTAAGAGATATGTCACAACAACGTAAAATAGAGGAATTAGAAGCAACAGTTAAGGATAAGTCTGACGCGTGTACATGTCGAAATAAAAATGAAGATGACACCGCCCTTGATCAAAAGACTCGAAAAGGTAATGTGATTTTGATACAAATAAAACTACGCTTTTGCTTCTATTATTTTGTCTTCGCCATTTTCACGCCGAAAGGTATAGCTCTGTTTTTTAACCTGTCACAACTTTAATAATTACACGGTCACTGAATGTGTTATTATTCAACATCTATTTAACCATTGGGCCACCGATCCATATTAATTATTGATTATCTAACTATATGTGTGGCGATTTTGAATATCGAGGAAATAACAAGTTCGAAAGGAGTAAATAAAACAGATTTAGTGACCGTGTAATTATTTAAGTTGTGACAGGTTAATAAAACGGAACTATATTGTGAAACATGGATTTAAAAAAAAACGTAAATAATCACGATCTCAATCTACCAAGATTATAAAATCAAAATTTAATGATATTTTACATGGTTATTTGATTATTAATTGGATGGCCCTACGCTTCAGTGATCTAAGCCACAAATATATGATTTTGAGAAAATGGCATTTAAAGAGTTTGCATGTGCCCAAGAGTAAATTCAAATTCTATATCTCCTATCAACATAGATCTACAGTCTGAACATGAGCACCCATATATGCTATTTGAATTTCCCAGCTTTCACAATTATAATACGCGTCAAAATTTCTCCACCTACATTCATTTGGGACACACTCACTGCATTTGAAAGGACACAAACAAATATAATCTTGAAACCTTCCCTCTGGAACTACTTTTTCCTTAACATTCTCATACTGTTCTCCTTTGTTTCGTTTAGTTTTCCTTTCTGATGACATTCATAATGTTGGTGCTTCACGTTTCTTTTCTATTTGATTATTGTCTGATTCACAGGAAACATCATCGTCACAATAAGTTATTTCACAATTCTCTTCTACAGCATGCAGTATCATTATTTTTTACTCCTTCAGTTGAATTATTATTTTCATCAACATTTGTACTTGCACATTCTATTGAAGCCGCCCGGCTAGCTCAGTCGGTAGCACGCAAGTCTACTGATCGAGGAGTCGTGGGTCCGATTCCCGGGTGGGGCATACTTTCGTGGAGTGTGGTCATGGAATTATTTCTACGGCCATTCTCCCTCCGAACAATGCTTTTTAATTATGTGGGGCAGTTGTCAGTCACAGACGAAAGTATGCGCTTAGTAGTTGGTTAACAGCTAAATCAAGGGAATTAGCGTGGGCGGCTTGTGAGTAGATTGACTGACTGCCGTTATGTAACCTATACAATGTATTGCAATGGCGTTAAAGCCAACAAAAACAAACGAACAAACATTTTCTTTTCATTCTTATTTATCGTCTCTACTATTTTCAAAATTGTTGATATTTATTGTTTCAATATTGTGAAAAGATCAACCTGGATTAAAATTCACAATGGTTTTATATTTTCAGCTCGAATGGTACCAGAAATCGAGGTTGCTTTTTACGCGACGCACACACAGCATGACATCTTCCATTTAGGAGCAAACCAAGCTCTTCAATTCGATAATGCAGTAACCAATGTTGGCAATGCCTATAACAACGCCAGTGGGGTGTTTGTCGCACCAGTTTCTGGAACCTATGTTTTCCATGCCACAGTGATGGGTCTAAGTGTTCATACCGCTACAAGCAGCAAATTCGCTGCTCATTTCGACGTTGATGGGACTTCTTATTCCAAATTCTATGTTTCTGCTTACGACCAGTCATCTCAGATGTTAGTAATTGATCTTCGTCCAGGACAGTCCGTGTCTATAAGAAATGTTCATGTAGATGAAGGATTCGTTGGTAACCATCAAACTACATTTTCAGGCTTTTTATTGTATCAACATGATACTGGCTCTATTATCGGAAAATGATTATCTATAACAAAATAAAATACGTGATTATAAGCTGCCTTGTCACGTGTTTCAACCTTTTTATTTCTTCTTCTTCTCCCAGTATTGTGCAGAATCCCCTCTGGGTCATCATCGCGAATGTGCTTTGAGTGCCATCGGGCTTTTAGTCTGCGGTATATCGAACACCACCAGTTTTGAGCATTAATAAACTTAACATTACGCTAATAAGCTTAAAGATATAACGCAACCCACAACGCACGGGTACGAAAATATAAGTTTTAATTAGAATCGTAAATTTAAAGAAATTACGTAAGAAAATATAAATATTTATTTTCATGTTTATTTTATAAGCAATAAATTATCACATCTCTCGTTATGAAACGTATGAACATTTTTATGGCCAATGAAATGCCTGTTTACGTCTATTTTATATAAAATGCAATAATGTAGACTTAGCAATGATGATAGGATTCCTTTGAAACAAATCCATTCATAATTTAATGCCTTAATAAATTAAAAGAGAATGCCATGAAGACGTAGATCGTTCATCTGACACACTGCAATGTATTCTATGTAAAAGTCATGAAAGGTTAAGCAAACATGTGACTCTTATAGACAGGTCCACAGGCGGCCTGCACGGTCCAGAATCAAAAACACTTTATAGACAAATGAAGTGCGCATGTATATATAGTGCGATGTATTCGGGCCGTGCCGGCCGCCTGTGGACAAGTCCAATTTTGAGAATAACTTAATTATGCACGTTAAGCACGTGAAACTGTAGCAAAATATGTATTTAACCCCAAAAGCAATGTTAACAATTAGTAACATACAGTGCACATAGTTAAATAAACTAAATCAAATATAACACTTTATCTTACCTCGTACAGAATACTCGTTTTTCATTGGCCGAGAGCGGTCACGTGCTGACCATGTATTATCCCATATTAGGTCAGTAGATTCTAATATCCAGTCAGTAACAAAATTTATAAATGATAGCGCTGACGAAATTCAGATGGGGGTACTCGGTAAGATAAATTCGTTACACAGTCAGTTACTGACCGGATACGGTGTGATACCGGGTCAGTGAATAAATATTGGGCTCGAGCTACGCTCTCACCTAATATTAATTTACTGACCCGGTATCACACTGTATTCGGTCAGTAACTGACTGTGTAACTAATAATACCTGTGCTATCATCTTGTAATGCAAATTAAAGATATATCAATATTCATGAATGACATAATAACATAATTATTTTTTTACATAAATTCTTCATTTCAGCTCATTGTTTAATCCTAATATGAAAGACTTCCTGTTATTCATACTTTAGCAAATGTCAAAAATGTTTAGTCGCATGAAAGATAAAACAAACTATGAAGAAATGCAAGAATGTTAGTAATTCATAATAGAACGATTAAGTATATTATGTGATTGTTGACGATATTTAGTAGAGGTGTAACAATATGGTAAAAAATCGTTAGCAATATTGCACTTCTTCGCGGGTTTTTGCATAGAATTGCAAATCATGAATTAATGCATGTGCATCGTCTTGACTGGATCAACATAACACACATATTTGTATCTTTTTTTAATTATCTCCTAATCAAATGTTTGAATGACTGGTGTAAAACGGTCTATATGTAAGAAAAATGCGTATTTTTAAACGGAATTTTGAACATTTTTTTCCCATTTGACAAAATGTTTAACCCCTTAAAGCACAGTAAAATTATTTCAAGTATTCAACACATTTTAATATTTATTTAAACATTTAACTTTCAGGTTATGATAAAAAAATAATCAGTATAACACATAACTACAAAAACCGGTTCAAGGGAAAACAAACCGGTTAAAAACCATCAGAATTCGTATTGCAATATTACCCGGTTTATCGATTCATCGTTACACCCCTAATATTTAGGTCCCAAATGCTTAATTTGAGAAGAAAATGTTCCCTATGTTAAGACCGATCCGCTATTTAACCGTTGATTTTGATGGTTCTAATGATGAAAATTACTGTAATTATTCTTGAATTTAATCTGCATTAACCAAGATGGCTGCCAATATGTAATATCTCAATATACACAGTACCAATAACATCACATAGGAACTATGTATTTCTGCTAATCGTAGAAGTGGGGTCAGTATGTCATAAATGGATAGTAAAACAGATCTGATAGATTTGATTATTAGATGTCATAATGACCCGCACTATCAGTCACGGCTGTCTATTTCTATGTGAGTTTATGAGTCGCCCTGCTAGCTCAGTCGGAATCACGCGAGGCTATTGGTTGGTGGTTGGTCGGTTCGATTCACAGGATGTGCATACTTTCGTAAAGCTTTGTCATGAAGTAATTGGTGCAGCCTTTCCACCCATCTACACGTACCACTGATTCTAAATCATGTACGGCAGATGTAAGTCACCGGACGTACACGCCTTGTAACTAGTTTAATAACTGCTAAATCCAGAGATTTTGCCTTTCCAGGAGCGGTAAAGATATGGTTGTTTTGACCTTTACAATGTGTTGTTACAGCATTTAACCTATTCAAAATTTACGTGAATTTACATGGTTTTATTTTGTAGCAAAATCCCTTTGAATTATTAAGAAACTTGTCATAAAACAATGAAACTTACCGAAGTATGACAATTGCCAAGAGATCGTGATGAAAGTCATTGTATATGCCAAGAATGAAAATAATCAGAATCTCTTATTTTATGAATAATATGTAAATAACTTAGTCGCACTTTTATTTAGGATTTCATATTTTAAGTGTCGCGTGCATTTGACTTGAAAACTGATAATGTATGACATAATGTTTTTTGTTATAGTTTCCCTTCAGATTCATTTCCCCGACGAAAACATTTATAGATGTCATTATTTTAAATGTGAAACTTTTAATGCCGTTTAAAATTTTATAAAATGAATAAAAACCATTCACTGCTAACCCGGTAAAATCAGATTACTTAACATTCTTATATACTACCATCACAAAAGATCTTACGGTGTTATAAGGTTTACGGTGCATATTCTGTTAAATTTTTCATTCGCAAATCGTATTTCCCCATTCAAGACAGTGGACAGAGGGAGAGTGACTGAAGAACTAATTTCAATACCAAATTAAACAAAGTTTCGTTCGTCCTCATAAAAAAACTAGTGACAACTCCTGGATTGACAATCATGCAGGGGCACTACCTATACTAATGGACAAAAGTATTGAACTGTATTAATTTCCATTATACCGTTGAGCATTAAACCCCCTCCGTTAACAGATATCCTGTAGAGCGTTGTCGTACAGGATCTCTAAGGCTGGCATGGAGGGTCACGTTGAGATTACCTTTATATTGGCCAATCAATGCGTAGCTTTCCTCTAGACGAAACATTATTAATAGCATTTTGATTTCGTAATTTCTTTTTTTAGACCAAGGTTTGTGAGCTAATTTGACAGCGGTATTATTCACAGTCTGCGATTGGACGGCTCATTTCTAATTGAGTGACGTAGACGATGTAAACAAGTTACTTAACATAAGGATTTCGTCATGAATTTTATAATGAGAAAAGGTCACCTGAATGTGACCACCAGATTTGAATTAGCGAGTAGGCGAGCGAAAAGTTTTAGATCCGGTTTTTATCAGATTGGAAAACCCCCGTTCACAGAAGACTACTGTAACATTTAGCATAGGCATTGTGGCATCAAAGATGGTTTTATAATCAATGACAAACGGTTCTGTTTGCAGATGAATGTAAATTTACCGTTGATTCAAGCGAACGTGTACACACTTTTGACAATGAAATGCCATTGAAAAAATGCAAAACACAATCAATTGTTATATGATTTTCCTTGGTGAATCTTTTCATCACATTTCTGTACTGAGCAGCTTGAAATTCATATCCTCGATACGTTCAATTCCTTAAACCCTAAACTGGTCAATCCCGCATTTTACGTGTCTGGACCCCCTTCCTCAAAATGGCCTCCACAGCCTTGATGATATTGCTTTTAATTGGTTTTAGCAAATTTCACTTTAAGTAAGTTGTCTAAAGAACGACCTTTTTTGCGCGCCTATCCCATCAAAAGATGTCTCAGGGGGTTATTAAGTGCAGAGAATGATGGCGCAAAATGCTGATAAGAAAACATGTATTCAGTCCATGAAAAGAACTGGCTCTTTTGACCTTAAATAATGAATGAAATGCAAAGTGGGGATTGAAAAAGAGCAAATTGTTAGCATTTCTGACCCTTTTGCTCCGCCCCAGCGTTCCAATGGGATCGGTTATCAACTTGGTTTTTCTGAAAGGCAGATACCCAGGGAAGAACTTGGCCTAGTTGCATGTCTGTCTGTAAATAAGTAATGAAATTAGAGCATCTTGAAATAGCCCTAGAGCGTTAAGGTGAAAACAAATGGCTACTTTTCACAGGCGTCCACTGTCGTTAACAATTGCGTTAAAGTTTTTTTACCATATATTTCTGCCATTTATTGTCAGATCTTTATGAAACTTTATACAATGATAGCATGCCATGTGTTTTGAACAGAATTAGAAAGTAACCACAACTCTACCAGCCTTTATTATGGAGTATTTCCCTTTGTACTTTTTGTGGTTCCACATTACATTTCTTGTTTCATACATCAAAATAGATCTTAATCAGTTGATAAAACAGTTTCAACTACTGAAATATTAGGACTATAGACATATTTACTGTGTTTATGATCATGTTCTACAGTTCAATGTATTCATTCGACCCAATAACTGTTTAACATCTACTATTGCTAGTACATGTTCAGAGAGTTTTTATACCTCAGCAGATGTGATTAATAGACCTTAATTATTAAGGTCATAAAAATTAAAGTTGTACTATTCAGGTTTTTATTTTTTATTTATACGATATTAAAAGCTTCAACTATTTTTTTACCTAGAATAAAACATTTTATTGATAAAGATTTACTTTGCATGAGACTAATTAATGATGTTAAATTGATATTAAGTTATCAATAAAAAGATGTGATTCCGTTCTGTACAGAAAACAAATCAATGAATTTACATCAAAGGATATATTTAAACTAGCTCACACAAGTTAAAACATTCTTTGATTTTTGTAAGCCTTGCAGCAGAATTTTTATTTATTATACATGTACATAAAAGTCGTTTAATGCGTTCATTAAATTGTTGACTGATACGAACTCTAGTGTATGCTGATATGAATTTTGTTTGTTTTTGTTGGGTTTAACGCCGTAGCAACACACTGTATAGGTCATATAACGGCGGTCAGTCAAACTACTCACTGTTCCTGGAACTTTTGGCTAAATCTCTGGATTTAGCTGTTAACCAACTATTAGGCACATACTTTCGTCAGTGACTTACAACTGCCCTATATAATTAAAATCATTGGTAGGAGGGAGAATGGCCGTAGAAATAATTGCATGACCAAGCTCCACGAAAGTATGATAAACCGTACACAAGGTCGCACGATCATGGCGCATGGTCCTGTCAACCCTTTCATAGTAAAAACATTTAGTAAAATTTAGCACCACTTTTTAAAATTCACCTTGGCTGTATATTAAAAAATTCACTTTGCCTTGTTTCACTCAAAGAGTCATTTTGGATAATTCAAGCAAAATGATTCTTTGAGTGAAACAAGACAAAATGATATAGAGCCAAAGTTAGTTTAAACGTGGTGTTGTCTAAAATCAAGTTGCCTGTAGTGGTGTTTAATTTATACAGATCCCTTCTGGGAACCAATAGTCACACGGATTGGTAAGGACAAATCTGCAATGTAAGGAGCACTTGACTGAACAGAAGCGATATTTTATGTAAATAGCTTAAGTCCTGAAAGACTATGTTTTCCCTTTTGCCGATCTTTTTAAGCGTCATGCAAATATGAATTACTGGAAATAAATCCAACAGAAAACAAACATCCTGTCGGCATAAAGATGGTGTCTATATCCAGACCATTCTCGTACCCCAAGGTTATCAAGATTCTCGATCTAATTAGTATCGAGAATCTTACTAGGCTCTGGAAACGAGAATGTTACATATGACCAGGAAAAGTTTTATAACAAGTTACCTTTTTATTACTGAAAAACCTTAACATGACAATTCAATAAAATGCTTTTTGAGTTACCTTTAGATTATACTTAATAATTCTTTTTTTGTTTGCCGTGACAGTCACTTTGCTGCATTTAGCAGCATTTCTTACTTGTTACATGTACATGTATATGAGGGTATCTTTCAAGTCCCCATAAAAATGTCAGGATCGTTTTTAAATTAAGTTAAAATCGGACACTTTATTTATTAGACCACTTACGTCATGTTTGTTTTATTTAGCCTGATGAAAGAATCATCTTTGGCTGAAGATAACATAAAAGATCTCATCACTGACTACATTATAAGTACATACGTCCATCCACGAAAGTTGAGCTGTAAATGTAAATCTTGTAGATGCATTAAAAACAATCAAGATATCAAGAGGCGTGCTAAAGGTCACCAGTGGCGCCTTCTTTGGCATTGTTTAATGACGATGTCTTAAGATAGCAAAGATAATAATATCTTACGTCTTTCTATAAATATTTAGAACACTTCAGAAGTGTTCCTGAAGTACGCCGACTTTTTATCTTAAATCTTTTTTTGTAGAGCTCATGCACGGAGGCAATTTGATAGGTTATTGGGCCATGCACAGCAGCAACTTGGGTGATTTTGTTCATGCACATCTGTTTTACTATTACACAGACTGCACGGTTCTCAGATTTCACGAGGTCGGACTGTTTAAGGTCCCAATTTCTCTTGATTCTTTTTTCTCATGACTCTGTTTTTTTTCAGTTTTCAGGTATCGAAGTTTTCAGATTTTGATTTTTTCAAGTTTTGGATTCTTAAGGTTTCTAATTTTATGGGATTACAATTTTCAGGTTTCTGCATTTCCAGGTTTCTGAATTTTCAGGCTTCTGAATTTTCAGGTTACAGATTTTACTGGTTCCAAATTGTTTAGATATTGAAATTTTTAAGTTTATGATTTTTAATGTTTCGATTTTTAATGTTTCGGATATTCACAGGCTTAAGATTTTTCAAGTTTTGAATTTCCATGGTTTTGATTGTTGAAAATTCGGAATTTTCAGGTTTCGAACTTCACAGGTTACACTGTATTTATAAAAAGGAGGGGTGAATAAGTTAAATTTCTATATGCAAAAATATATGTGACTGATAAGAATGCTTATTTTAATTCCTTCACAAATGTTCAATGGAAAAAAATCTTATCTCAAAATTGAATTTGTGTCAATAAACAATAAATGTTTTAAGGCTAATGTACATGTAGTTATTAAATCATAAGATTATCACCTCGTTGTATAAACCGTTATCATGATTAAGTCACGTGTTCGCCAACGGATTACCGCTGTTTTATATACATGACGCCTCTTATACAAAGTGTCACTTGTTAATTGGTAACTTCCGCGTGTCCGTTGTTTGGGGGTAATATTATTGATCTGGGAGAGAATACAGGTGTCCGCCGTCCGCAGACGACAGGTGTCCGCTGTCCAGAAGTATTTTAAAGAGCTTTTTTGATGGGGGGAAATTAATGTGTCCACAGGTGTCCGTTGTCAACAGGTGTCCGTTAGCTCAAGTTGGACTGTATATTAATCTTCAATTGTAAAACGTGTTTGTTTCAACGTATTTGATGGATATTAGATTGTTCTATAGCTGCAATTAAGAATAAATCAACCGATGACAGGCTATTTTACATGATGATGTATTTTCCTATCTAGTTAACCATGAACTGCTGCACAGTAGCCTGTTCAATTACACAAAACGTTACAGGACGTTCCGTAACGATACATTTGGATCTCCTCGGCCATTCACTGCAAATAATCTCATCTAATACACAAATATGCGATCGTTAAGGCAATGAGTGATGTTTCAAAATTTACGGACTAAAAACGAAACATCACTAATTACCTAAACGATCATATATTTGTTTACTTCAACACCGATAGTTTCAAAATAGCGTCTAAATATGTCCGAGATTAATCGCAGTTCTGTAACGTTTTGTGTAATTGAACAGGCTATTGTAGCCTGTCCAATTACACTAAACATTCCAAAACCTTCCGTAACGATACATTCGGAACTCCTCGGCCATTCGCTGCGAATAATCTAATCTTATAAACAAATATACGATCGTTAAGGCAATGAGTGATGGACTAAAAACGAAACATCACTCATTGCCTAAACGATCGTAGATTTGTTAACTTCAACAGTAGTTCCAAAATAGCGTCTAGATATGTCCGATATTATTCGCAGCGAATGACCGAGGAGTTCCGAATGTCTCGTTACGGAACGTTTTGGAACGTTTAGGGTAATATAATATATACACATACATTAATGGTTTAAGTGTCGTTAATAGGACAATCTACACACATTAATTTTGTCTAAGTTTGAAAATAGTTGTCTGCAAAAATATTTCTTGTGATGATAATGAAATCATTTCGCCAGGCATTTGATGAAGCAACGAGTAGGACCTTTTTGATATACTTTTTCTGAGGTGACAAACTCTCAGCTCAACCCAGATAACAGGAAGTTAGCTTTTTACCTTTGATATCTATAAAGGGTCCTTGTATATTGGCATGCATATGAGTAAAGCAATAAATTATTTTACAGAGGGGTCTTTTGAAACATTTCAAAGGGTCCGTATTTTACCTCTATCTACTTGTTTAATATTTTGAAGATGAAAAAATGTATGCCCATGTAATGCAGTTTGTGCCAAAATTTGTGGTGCACAATGACAACATTAATTGTAGATGTACATGTGCTTATATGCAGAAAATTGTCGAGCTTACTGTGCATGGATCCTATTCATACAGGTTAATATAGAATCAGTGTTTTTAGGCTTAGCCTCGGTCTAGACAATGCAACCCCACTTAACCTCTCAACTGCCGCTAAACTTGGCATAAATAACGCTTACGCCTAACGTCGCACAAAAATCGACTAACGCTGATCGTCGCATCATGCCCCGCCCGGGTATCGAACCTACGACCCCTTGATCAGTAGACTTGCGTGCTACCAACTAAGCTAGCCGGGCGGCTTCACACAAATACTAGGACTACATAGGACAAATATGACTTCAAAGCAACCACTTTTAGACCCATAGCAACCATCAACAGATCCTTAGTTACTACTCATATGTCCAAAACATTCCAATCTTATAGATTAAGCCAACAGCCTTATGATCCAAAGCATCGACGGAGAAGCTGTCGGCCGTGGAAGGGTAGGTGAGTACTGGTTATAGACAAAGGTCCAGGAAAGCTAGGTTAGGTGTGCTGGACGCTGTAGAATAACCGGAATTGCGTTGACATGGAATTAACATTTTTAATGACAATTTTCCAAAATCTAGCTGAAATATATCTGGATATACGTTTCAAAGCAGCTTGGTCAGGTGAACTGACCACTGTACAATGACCATAACTTGTGTTAGCACGGCGTTAAACACAATCAAATCATAATTATATATTTGTGTAGAACCAAATTGAGATATCGGTTGTAAATATAAAACTGTTAAAAACACACCAGGGCTAAAATAAACACACGAGTTTTGATGCGAATCGGAACCGGTTTTAAAATCGTGTAATCAATGAAGTGGATTATTTTCGACCACGCCGTGTTATTGAAACCTGTGAAGACGGACTTAGACTATTTGGACTGTTCTCTTTTAGCTCATAGAAGTTTCTTTATCCTGGAATTGTCTTAATTGGTTTATTAATTTCATTCCGATGAAAATGTTGCTGATAGTGGACCTAATTAAAGAAGATGATTTTGTTATAAGTGTTTAAGTACGCGTGTAGACAGGCTGATAGCTTTTGTACCATGGACACGTGGAATTAAAATATGGCAACCAATGAGTGGTGAGTGTCTATTATTTTTCTTCTGTTGATTGTTTTGTTCTTCTAGTTAGATGTGCTTGTACATGGGCTAATAGGGACCCTTAATGGAACCCTTAATAACAGTTTATTTGCTATAAAATGGACAATTTAAAACGTGTGTTGAACAGAATTAGACAGTAACCACAACTCTACCTGGCATTTTTATGGATTATTTCCCTTTGTATTTTTTGCGTTAATGTTTTCAAAATGGTAGTTATCTATGCTATTTAGGGTCAGATGATTACATACTATGTCATGAACAGAATAAGAAAGTAACCACAACTCTACTTGGCTTTATTATAGATTATTTCCTTTGTTTTTGCATTAAATTTTCAATATGTTGAATATCTCTGCCATTTAGGTTTTGATGTTTATGAAATGAAAACTGATAAAATTATCACAATATCATACTATGTGATGACCAGAATATGAAAGAAATGCAACTCTACCTAGCATTATTATGGATTATTTCCCTTTGTTATTTGTATTAAGTTTTCATTATATCAGATATCTCTGCCATTTAGGATTAGATGTTTATAAAAGGTCATACACTGATTACATTCCATGTGGTAAACTGAATATGAAAGTAACCACAACTCTACCTGGCTTAATAATTGATTATTTCCCTTTGATTTTTGCATTAAAGTTTTCAAAATGTTGGTTATCTCTGTCATTTAGGTTCAGATTTTGATGAAAACTTATACACTGAATACATACCATGTAATAAACAGAAAAAGAAAGTAACCGCAACTCTACCTGGCCTTATTATGGATAATTTTCCTTCGTTTTTTTGCGCTAAAATTTTCAATATGTTGAATATCTCTGTCATTTAGGGTAAAATGTTTATGAAAACTTATAAAGTTATCACATCCATGTGATTAACAGAATATGAAAGTAACCGCAACTTTACCTGGCTAAATTAGGGATTATTTCCCTTTGTTATTTTGTATTTAAGTTTTCCATTTGTCAGATATCTCTGCCATTTAGAGTTAGATGTTTATGAAAACTTGTACAATTATCACATACCGTGTGATGACCAGAATATGAAAGTAACCACAACTCTTTCTGGCTTAATTATGGATTATTTCCCTTGGTAATTTGTATTTAAGTTTCCATTATGTCAGATATTTCTGCCATTATGTTGGTTATCAGTGCCATTTATTGTTCAGAATTTGATGAAAACTAATACTCTGATTACTAGTCCTAAATATAAGACATTTGGACATTTTTCTGTTACGTAGGGTCTTAACAGATTGCTTCAAAAACGCATAGCAAAAAGTTTAGTGTACAGACATCGATTCAGGTCTGAACGTTTTACTTTTTTAAATTCGAAAAAATGCAATAAAACAATACACCAATGAAAAGATAAACCAAAAATACACATGATAAAAGTAAAATTATTTCAAATTCTAACCTAAGACACTCAAATAATCTATTTAAAATCCTTTATTAGCGAGTACTTTCAGTTTGTCACAATAACCGTGCAATAATAGCCAAGGCAATCCGAATTTAAATTGGGTAACGTCATTTGTAAGAATTGATTTTGAACGAATTTATTAGGCACAGTATAAAAGCCAGTATCCGGACCGTTCCGTGTATACTATTGACTGTTGGCAGTAAGAACGACTACTCTCGAGAGATTAAAATTCGTTTAAGCGAAGCGAAACTTTATTTACCGGCACGAATTCAATTCAAAATGGAGGAGAGCGGCGACAACCCTGGATAGCAGGAAAAGTAATAAGTGTTTTCGCAAGCGAAAACATTGATTATTATCTTTTGCATTATGGAAAAAATAAAAGTAAACTTTTATCTATCGATTGGTGCTAATTTGACCCACATTCAATTACTTTTTGAAAAAATAGTTTGCTATGCGTTTTTGAAGCAATCCATTAAGACCCTACATAACAGAAGAACGTCCGTATGATAAAATGATTATGTAGGATCTTATTTTAGGACTAACTGATTACATACCATGTAATGATCAGAATATGAAAGAGACTGCAACTTTTCCTGGCATTATTATGGATTATTTCCCTTTGATTTTTTGTTAAACTTTTCAATATGACGGTTATCTTTGCTATTTATGGTCAGATATTTATTAAATCTCATACAATGATTACATTCCATGTGTTGAACAGAATAAGACAGTAACAAAAACTCTATCTGGCTTGATTATATGGGTTATTTTCCTTAGTAAATTTGCCATAAAGTTTTCATTGTGTCAAATATCTCTGTCATTTAGGGTAAGATGTTTATGATAACTCATACACTGATTACATACCATGTGTTGTATATAATATGAAAGTAACCACAACTCTTCCTGGCTTAATAATGGATTATTTTCCTTTGTAAATTTGCCTTAAAGTTTTCATTATGATAGGTATCTCTGTCATTTAGGGTCAGATCTTGATGAAAACTCATACACTGATTACCTAGCATGTAAGGAACAGAATAAGAAAGTAACCACAACTCTACCTGGCATTATTATGGATTATTTTTCCTTTGTAAGTTTTGCGTTAAAGTTTTCAGAATGTTGGTTTATCTGCCATTTAGGATTAGATGTTGATGAAAGCTCATACACTGATTAACTAGCATGTGATGAACAAAATTTGAAAGTAACCACAACTCTAGCTGGCTTAATTATGAATTATTTCCCTTTGTAAGTTTTGCAGTGATAGTTTCTTTCCTATGCCTTCTTAGTCAAATATTTTGTTGATTAAAAAACCTAATTCTTCATGATGAATTATTGCCCTTGGTATACCTTTTCATAGGCATTTTATGAAATATGCCTTTCTTTTGTTACAACATAAACTTGATCTAAATTTTCCCCATCTGCGGAAAAATCCGACTTTAATGTGGTTTCCACTTCATATTTTTTGTCTCGTTTAATACATTGAATGGAGAAGTTGTAGGCATTAGAGTCAAGGGAACCTGAGTTGGGTGAACTAGCCACAGTAAAATGACCGTAATTCGTTTAGACGGCGTTAAACGAATAAAATTATTTTCTAAGTATAATGACGTGACGTAATCAGACGTGAGCTGCTGTTTTTTTATTATATCGTACGATAAAATGAACTATCTGATTGTATAAATTAAAACGTCACATAACACGGTATATTTAAAGCTCGGATAACTGCGCAGGTAGATCGTATTATTAGCACAAAACACTGATGTATTATATTTTAGTTGCGTATATGTGTATCGTAGTTTGTGTGGCCGAAAAACAAGTTGATAAATTTGCAAACCTTATAATCGTGGGCTCGAATCAGATAAAAACTACTTTATTATCGCTTAAGGACTATGTAAAAGTTGAAATTACAGAAAGGTACCTTTAAGTACCGGCCCTCAAAAAGTTGGTTAGGGTAAATGCAGTGCTAAAAATGTCATAATGTTTAATCATCCCTCTTGCCTGAAATCATTTGGACCAAGCAATATTAGCGTAGGTACTTCACATCACCTGTGAATACAGAAATAAACACGTTATTTTCTGTGTAAGTTTTCTTTTATTCTAGCGAACAATTTCAGAATACATATGCAGATATTGAATGCACTAATATTACTCTTGATGCACTGAGGCTTACATTTTCTATATCTGTAACTTAATTTACATATATTAACAAATAAACAAGTGGGCTCTGTAATCAAAATTTGGGCGTCCATTTTGTGTGTATTAAAACTTATTCATTACACATCTTTGCGGAAGTCAGGGACTAATCACAAAAACGTGTGTACATACGCAAACTGAACTTCTATCTTAAGATTGCAAGATTTCGATGAAATGTCTTAAGAATGATTTATTTTTTATGAAGTTGTTACTATATATGTCTGTAGATTTGATGATTTATTGTTGTAAGGTATTTATTTGACGCCACGTGGGAACTTTTTTGTGCCTAATTACTTTATTTTGACATCCATCGGTTCCGTTGGTCGATGTTTTGTTAGCAGATGACAATTTATTGTGTCATACCACCTTTGTTTAAATTGGCCGTGTATTGAAAAATCAAGAGTATGGTGGCTCGGTTTAACCCTCGTGCATTTTCTTCGAGAGCTTCTAATCTCCGTTTGTGAAATTGTTCGTTGAAAGTGGAACATATTGTATTCTTTAAATGTTTTGTAGTTTATAATGTATTGTTAACAAATCATGTGACCAAAATTTGAGGGCTTTTTTGAGCCTTTGAAATTCTCTCATCGTAAACGTTAGTTCGACGTAAGTAAGTAATTTCGGAAATTTCGCTATCTTACGTAAGATTCTTATGAAACAGTCCCAGTTCTTTATCAGCCCTGCGTTCAGTAAGCATTTAACGTACGTTTGTCAATCACCGTTACCGTTATGAACGGTTAATTGAACGATACGTTGAAGCGCGAACGTTTAAAGATAGCGGACAAGAGAATCTTTACTTCAATTTATTAAAAAAATTCTGAAAGGAGGAATTTGTTTACTTAAATTGTTTTTTTGTAAATTTATTGATCTAAATCAACGGGAGTAACACCGCCGACTTCGTTGTAATGGCAGTTACTAATTTGCACAATATACTGGAACTGTTTTGTTTCAGGTTGTTTCATACTCGCGTACTATATACTTAAATCGTTTGCTGTTTGCCTGAAACGTTTTCCACTAACACGCCGTTCAATAATGACATTAGTAAATTATACCTATTTTAAGTGTGTACCTTTCATTACCTGTGTCCATTATTGGACACCGTACTTTTCGTTTGTACTACTTCTTTTGCGTAAAGTTGTATTTTGGACATGTTGAAAATTATGAATTTTAGTATATAGAGATATTTTATTATACTGATTTCAGACAATGTATAAATTAAATTGTATTTTCAACTCTTAGTGCATCTGCACGGGGGTGTACACAATCTGGTTGTAAGATTTTATTTTAACTGTTTTCACTGTACTTCATGAAAACTTGCACAAAAGTTTACATGTTTAAACTCACTTTTTTCATAAGAAATAAATATTACTAAACCACTTTTTTGATATTTTTCTATTAAACTTACTTATATATTTCATTAAGATTAAGATAAAAACTGACATTTATGAAAATTATTTGTAAATTTCAATTATTGCAACCACATCTATTTTCAAGTCATGAAGGAAATTCGTAAATTACATAGTCCTTAATGTTGTTGTTTAAAACGTGGGCGGATTGCGTAAGACACAATGTCCCCTTGCATCATGCCAATTGTATTGGTTTTTTTTATAGTTTTTAGAGCAACAGATGATGATTTTTTTGTAGTGTTTTATTTCTATTTCTTAAAGATAATAGTATAAACAAAATATTTAGTAAATAAAATAAACTACTTACAATGTAAAGAATAGAAAAAAAACAAATTGGCATCTTTAGATTCAAACGCGCACGCCTTCCAAAATAGAAATAAATAAAAAAAAAGTAATTGAATGTCTAAGGTAAATTTGTGCAAACTATTTATACTGTTAAATTTATTCATCTGTCACAGGCACGCACATTAACATCGCTGATTTAAATACTCACTGAAGTTCTTATGTACTTATGATCGATAAAAATATATGTAAGTATTTTGTACAGGATTACCGAACAAATATTGAGTATTTAAATCAGCGGGGTTTATGTATGCGCCACTGACAGTTGAATAGATATCATCATTGTACTTGTCTGAGAGAAGACATTCTGTATATGATGATCTTAAGATGTTGACATTTTTCTGAAAGTATGTATATCTGACATGATTAAACAATGTTGAAACTGTGCTACCGTTATAGGTGTAATCTTTTAACTACTGTGTTAAATGAAGCAATCGCAGGTAAATGTATTGGAAAAAGTGTCCCTGACGAGTGTTCAAACCAGGGACCTCTGGATCTCTGAGCATGTGCTATTTTTTGTTGTTGTTTTTCTCCCTACCATTGTACTGTAAAATTCTATTAAATGATCATCAACGTATATGGTCTTAATAACGCAATGGCCATTTTCTTTTCAAAGTTATGTGTTTGTGACTTAAAACGTGTCCGAAATCGTATGATTTTGCACTAACCAAGAATGCCTTTATAGGGGAACATTAAGCGCATTACTGCCCGTGCTTGCATGTATGCATACATTCGGAACAAGCTCGGAGATCTTTTATGCAGATATATCCGGTACGGTAGAAGATCGCTGAGGTTGTTCCCAATGGTATTTTTATTTACTTTGTCTTGTTTCAGATTTTAGGAATCTATGGAGTGGATCTATGTTATGGAAGTACTGCGGTGTTTTAATATATATTACATGTCGTATTTGTGTACAAATTGGTTTGATGACAATGATCAGCTACTTTGATCAAGGAAGTATATTTTCAAACAATATTACATTCAAATATAAGTAGTGTTTTGGTTTAAATCTGCTCTTTTTTATACATATTTAGTCTACTAAATAACCCAGTAAGGTAACCACCAAACAATCAAATTCATCATCTTGTTGATGACCTACATAGTACTTATTTCGGTTGAATTGAGTGAATCATTCACAGATTGTTTTGTTCAAGAAAACTTAGCTGTGTCCTTGCTGGGATTCAAACCCGAGACATTTCAATAAAAACGCTCGAGCTTTAGACTAGTTCCTGTATGTTATACTTTTCTGGTTACTAACCCAGTAAAAATTTGCAGATGATAAATGAATGTTCAAAACACAGTAAACTATTCCTTACTTGTAATCTGTTTTAATAAACAAACATGTATTTTTACAATTTTTATTTGTGCTGTGGTAATTTGAATGCATGACCAATAGATGATTATACTTAATATGTGAGTTTTAGACGTATATCTTTTAAAAGGAAATATCAAGTACAAAACTCTACAAATTGTTTGTATTTTTGCGTTATTTATTTTTTCACCCTATAATTTTATCAAAGCTAGCTGTGTAGTCTGATAATTGTTCAAGATTTCGAACCTAGTTTTTTTACAGTCTTTACTTATTGCAAACCAGCATAAATTATCTCAAACATATTGTATTATGTACTATTTTTCATTAATAAGTTAGTGTTGTTTAAATTCTGCTTCCATACACATGTTCAGACGACTTTGACATGATTTTTGTACGTTAACCCCAGATCATTGAAATTACCTCCAGTCAGGTAATCCCTCACAGTACCCAGTAACACCTGGGTGGAGTGGTACAACTAAAAATGTCTTGCTCAAGGTAATGTGAACTGTCCCTAGTGGGGTTCGCGAACCAGGAACCTCGCGACTCCTAAGCGCGCTTTCTACCACTTGACCACTGCTCAATAGTTTTGTAAATAAGTAAAAGTTTTACTGTACAGTAATGTTAGGTAAATCATTCATCTGTCATTTTATCTCCAAAATTTATGTACTTACATTATTTTCTAGGCCATGCGTGTTTTTGTACTTTAAACAATGGACTTGTCTACTACATAGGTGAATAAGCTGATGCATGAACAGCATTTTACTGATTTAAACTTACCATTTTGATAGATAACATTTATTTTTAATAGTGTATATGCATATTGTAAATTTTATATTATAATATGTTCATAAAATAAGAGAAAACTAAGTAACTATAAAAATGTAAAAATAGTTCACACCTAAATATTAATGTGTAATGGAACCGACTGTATTTACATACGCAATGTTTACGTGGACGACCTGTACATTATTTTCTGATCAACTGTTTCTGTTTTCTTTCAGATAATGGTAGTTGAGGCGTTTTTTAAGTTAAGTATATATTAAAGCTTAGATAAAGAATCTATCATTGAATGATTTCATTAAGATTTCAGCATTAATAATAAACACATTAATTAGGATTCAACATGGTGGAAGACAGTTTGACAGTTACAGTTCAGAATTGGTAAGTTTAATTTACATTTATATTCTGGATAATTTCATTTGTTTATAAACCGAATTATATGTTTACTATATCAGCACATACATTGGCTAGTGAATAATTCAATCTGCCTTGTGTAATGGTAGGTGAGTACTGGTTGTACACAAGGTTCCAGGAAAGTTAGGTTAGGTGCGCTGCACGCCGCGAAATAGCCTAAAATGTGTTGACACGGCATTAATTCTAGTATAAACAATTCAATCTCCATTGATTTATGTGTATTAATTATTCATTATCCAGTGTATGTTCTCGTACGGCTTACATTTATTTCGGTTATTTACAAATGGTATTTCTATTTTATTTATCTCTTGTATTGTGCTGTTGTTTTATTTATTGTATTTCATATTATGATTGTTTTTGTTTGTTTTTGCTTTTAATTTTTAGGTCGTCCGTGTCTGACCTGAGATTCGCACCAATATCTCAGGTCCCCGCATGCATGCCCCACCCCATTTGTCCCATTCCCCCATGAGGAGGTTTCGGTTTGTTGGGGTTTTTAAGAGTCATTGGCTTCATATCCCCCAGCACCAGAGGTTCGGAACGCTTTGGTCATTATTATCAGTATCCTTGCTGGCTTATAGAGTTTTGTATTAGTTTTATCTAGTTAAGGCAAATATGTTTTAGGCAATAGCGGATCTTCTTTGGTTTTGGCTTGGGTAATAAGTGGTGTTTGGGGTTTTAATTTTTGGCAACGATTAGGCGGTTTGAATTTACTTCAGAATCGAAAGGGGTGGTGCATTTTTCTATTGAAATATGGGATAAGGTTGGGACTTCGTAGGAGAAAATTTACCGAGAAATTGACGAAAGTTATTTGAAGATCATTTAAAATGTCAGCGCACATTTTTACAAACAATCTTACGAAAAAAAGTAATCGTAAGTCAGTTTCATTTATTTTATAAGTTCAAAGTCAGAAGGATAATAATCATAATTATGATATGATATTCTTAAGTATACAATAATCTGCATACTTCAATATTTTTTGGAATCGATTAGACAAAGAAATGACCGTATTATGAATGTGTCTTGCTTTTGACTTACTATGATATTTATCGTAAGAGTTGTTGTGAAAAGCACCATAGGATGATTATCAGGTCTCACTATGGTGATTTTCGAGGTTGTATCTCGCATACGTAGGGAATAGGGAATATAGCTACTTTAAATAGGGACACTGATAGGGTTTCGCTATGGGGTGGATTTTCTTTAGAATATATTTGTGACAATAAATTTCTCTTTTAAATAACAAATATATTAATGAACATTTTTTCACATTTTTTGTAAATCTCATTATCAAAATAATTATTAAGCAAATAGAACTCTATAAGAAAAACTGAAATATTTAATATTGTAATATATAAATTAACTACTATTGATCTTGTTTACATAGTTCTATATTTGTCTTTAACCTTAATTTGTGTTTGGTTTTTATCATCACAGTTTTCGATCAAATGTTTAAGATTAAAAATCCCTGAATATTTTTGAATACACACTTTTGTTCGAAATAGTAATCATTGATTGACTTTAAAAGTTGCGCGTTCAAAGGTGATAGCAATGTCATGATTTTAAAAATTAAAGGGAGATAATTGTAATACGTGTTTGCGTTGAAAGACTAAACATTTAAAGAACTGGATAGTACCGAAGTTACATCGTAAAATTTGAGGTGTCAACAACACTGCCTCCTAAAGTTTTATGAGCAAAAGATAAGAGATACGCAATAAAGGCTATAGCATGTCATTCTATCCAAATTATCATTTAGGGTACTTTTTCTTATAAAGATAAAATACACATATTGTGACATGTCGTTCAGTCCTGATTCTCAGTTAAATATCGTTCGTTAATTTAAAGTACACACATAATATGACATTATTCATTATTCTCCTGTAAAATATTGTGTCTGTCTCCATTTAAGAAAACATACACACAATTTAACATGCATTTCTTTCAATATTCCCATTCAGGTTTCTTCCTTCAATTAATATAACACGCACAACATGAAATGTCATTCTATCTTTATTCTCAGGTAAGTATCTTTCTTCGATAAAAACATACACACAATTTAACATGCCTTTCTTTCAATATTCCCATTCAAGTTTCTTTCTTCAATTAGTATAACACGCACAACATGAAATGTCATTCTCTCGTCATTGCCCTGTAGGTTTCTATCTTCAATTAAGATAACACACACACAGTGACATGTCATTCTATCTTTATTCTCAGGTAAGTATCTTTCTTCGATAAAAACATACACACAATATAACTTGTCTTTCTTTCAATATTCCCATTTAGGTTTCTATCTTCAATTAGTATAACACGCACAACATGAAATGTCATTCTCTCGTCATTGTCCTGTAGGTTTCTATCTTCAATTAAGATAACACACACACAATGACATGTCATTGTATCTTTATTCTCAGGTAAGTATCTTTCTTCGATAAAAACATACACACAATTTAACATGCCTTTCTTTCAATATTCCCATTCAGGTTTCTTTCTTCAATTAGTATAACACGCACAACATGAAATGTCATTCTCTCGTCATTGTCCTGTAGGTTTCTATCTTCAATTAAGATAACACACACACAGTGACATGTCATTCTATCTTTATTCTCAGGTAAGTATCTTTCTTCGATAAAAACATACACACAATATGACATGTCTTTCTTTCAATATTCCCATTTAAGTTTCTATCTTCAATTAATATTACACGCACAACATGAAATGTCATTATATCGTCATTGTCCTTCAGGTTTCTATCTTCAATTAAGATAACACACACACACAATGACATGTCATTCTATCTTTATTCTCAGGTAAGTATCTTTCTTCGATAAAAACATACACACAATATGACATGCCTTTCTTTCAATATTCCCATTTAGGTTTCTATCTTCAATAAATATAACACGCACAACATGAAATGTCATTCTATCGTCATTGCCCTGTAGGTTTCTATCTTCAATTAAGATAATACATTCACAGTGACATGTCATTCTATCTTTATTCTTCAATTAAGATAACACACACCTAATGACATGTCATTCTATCTTTATTCTCAGGTAAGTATATTTCTTCGATAAAAACATACACACAATATGACATGCCTTTCTTTCAATATTCCCATTTAGGTTTCTATCTTCAATAAATATAACACGCACAACATGAAATGTCATTCTATCGTCATTGCCCTGTAGGTTTCTATCTTCAATTAAGATAACACATACACAGTGACATGTCATTCTATCTTTATTCTTCCATTAAGATAACACACACACAATAACATGTCATTCTATCTTTATTCTCAGGTAAGTATATTTCTTCGATAAAAACATACACACAATATGACATGCCTTTCTTTCAATATTCCCATTTAGGTTTCTATCTTCAATAAATATAACACGCACAACATGAAATGTCATTCTATCGTCATTGCCCTGTAGGTTTCTATCTTCAATTAAGATAACACATACACAGTGACATGTCATTCTATCTTTATTCTTCCATTAAGATAACACACACACAATGACATGTCATTCTATCTTTATTCTCAGGTAAGTATATTTCTTCGATAAAAACATACACACAATATGACATGCCTTTCTTTCAATATTCCCATTTAGGTTTCTATCTTCAATAAATATGACACGCACAACATAAAATGTCATTCTATCGTCATTGCCCTGTAGGTTTCTATCTTCAATTAAGATAACACACACACAGTGACATGTCATTCTATCTTTATTCTCAGGTAAGTATCTTTCTTCGATAAAAACATACACACAATATGACATGCCTTTCTTTCAATATTCCTATTTAGGTTTCTATCTTCAATAAATATAACACGCACAACATGAAATGTCATTCTATCGTCATTGCCCTGTAGGTTTCTATCTTCAATTAAGATAACACACACACAGTGACATGTCATTGTATCTTTATTCTCAGGTAAGTATCTTTCTTCGATAAAAACATACACACAATATGACATGCCTTTCTTTCAATATTCCCATTTAGGTTTCTATCTTCAATAAATATAACACGCACAACATGAAATGTCATTCTATCGTCATTGCCCTGTAGGTTTCTATCTTCAATTAAGATAACACATACACAGTGACATGTCATTCTATCTTTATTCTCAGGTAAGTATCTTTCTTCGATAAAAACATACACACAATATGACATGCCTTTCTTTCAATATTCCCATTTAGGTTTCTATCTTCAATAAATATAACACGCTCAACATGAAATGTCATTCTATCGTCATTGTTCTGTAGGTTTCTATCTTCAATTAAGATCATACTCACACCTTGATGACATGTCATTCTAGCGTTATTGTCCTGTAGGTTTCTATCTTTAAATAAGATAACACATGTACTATGCTATGTAATTCTGTCATTATTGGCCTGTAGGTTTCTTTCTTTTATTAAGATAACACACACACTATGAAATGTCATTCTATCTTTATTCTCAGGTAAGTATATTTCTTCAATAAAAACATGCACACACTATGACACACCATTTCTTTCAATATTCCTATTTAGGTTTCTATCTTTAATTAGGATAACTCAACACACTATGACAGGTCATTCTATCATTATTGTCCTGTAGGTTCCAATCTTCAATTAAGATAACGCACACACTATGACATGTCATTCTATCTTTTTTCTCAGGTATGAACGCGTATCTTACTTCAATAAAAACCTACACACAATATGACATGCCTTTCTTTCAATAGACCCATTTGAGTTTCTATCTTCAATTAAGATAACACACACTATGACATGTCATTCTATCTTTATTCTCATGTAAGTATCTTTCTCTAATAAAAAAACATACGCACAATATGATATGTTATATATTAATCATGATATCACACACACACTATGACATATCATTCTATCATTATTGTCCTGTAGGTCTCTGTCTCCAATTAAGATATCAAACACTACTCGTATATCGCATGTCATTCTAACATTTTTTCAGGTAAGTATCTTCCTTCAATAAAAAAGTACACACAATATGGCATGCCTTTTAACAATTTTACCTTTAAGGTTTCTATCTTTATATCTATCATCAGTTAAGCTTACATACACAATATGACATACCATTGTATCATTATTCTTCTGTAGGTTTATATCTCAAATAAGATATCACCCACAATATGACATGTCATTCTATCATTTTCAGGTCAGTATCTTTTTCAATAAAGAAAATTTACACATAATATGGCATGTCATTCTATCATTTTTCTCCTGTAGTTTTCTGTCTTCAATTAGAATAACACACATAATATGACATACCATTCTAGCATTATTATCCTGTAGGATTCTATCTTCAAATAAGACAACACACACACACTACCTCATGTCATTTTATCATTTTCGGGTAAGTTTTTTCCTCAAAAAAGAAAACATATAAACAATACATGACATGTCATTCTATCATTTTTCTCCTGTAGGTTTCTGTCTTCAATTGGGATAACGCTCATAATATGGCATATCATTCTAGCATTATTATCCTGTAGGTTTCTTCCTTCAAGTAAGATATTAGCCTTAATATGACATGCCATTCTATCATATTAATCAAGTAAGCATCTTTGTTCAATTAAAAAACATACACACAATTTGACATGTCATTCTATCTATAATTCTATTTAGGTTTCTATCTTCAAATAAGATTTCACACATGATATAAAATGCCAATCTGTAATTGTTCTCCCTGTTTTCAATGAGGATAAAAAATCCACTATATCGCATGCCATTCTATCATATCATTTAGGTAAGTACCTTTCTCATATCAAGAAAACACAAAATGGCATGCCTTTCTATTAATATTCCCATTTAGGTTATTATCTTCAAATAAGATAACATGCACAATGTGCTATGTCATTCTATCATTTTTATCCTGAAGGTTTCTGTCTTCAATTCAGATACATAATTACATTCAATATGGTATGCCTTTCTATCAATATTCCTAATTTGGTTTCTATCTTTGAATAAGATTACACACACAATAAGTCTTGTAATTCTTTTTTCTCAGGTAAGTATCTTTCTTCAATAAAGAAAAAAAACACAATGCATGTAAGACATGTCAATCTATCATATTTCTCATGCAAGGTTCCGGCTTCAATTAGTATAACAACTATAAAACACTACAGAACATACCATTCTATCATTTTACTGATGCCGGTTTCTGTCTTCATTTAAGATATATTTGTCACAGGCACTTTATCGCATGCCCTTCTATCATTTTATTCACGTTAGTATCGGTCTTCAATTAAGTAAATAAACACACATTTCTTTCTATTAAGTTTTCCATTATTTTTTCTGTCTTCATTAAGATAACACACACACAACATGACATGTCATTCTATCATTATTTTTTCCCCTGTAGGTTTCAGTCTTTAAAAATGCAACGAACTCAAAATATGGCATGTTATTCTACTTAAATTGTTGAGCTGGTTTCTATCTCTGATAAAGAATACGTACACACAATATGGCATGCCTTTCTAACAATGTTTCCTAAATGCATTATAGCCTGTTTTAATGTTACAATCCTTATGCAAATTTCTGTCTTTTATGATTATCACAACTTTAATACTTCACAACATGTTTATAGATCCTCACGATTACAAAAGTGTTTGATTTCAGTTGTAATAACTGAACTACATTAAGCATGTCCTTGTCCTCATGTTGGTTTCTTCCTCTTGGTAAAACTTTGTATTTAAACAGTTTATAACAGAATGTTCACTGATTTTTAAAAAAAGTACAATTGATGATATTAGACGAGTATTTCACTAAAATATACATGCTTATATAAATATCAAAAACATTGGAAAAATTTAAAGACAAGCATGTTTCCATTTTAAAGTAAATACATGTATACTTATAACATGTAAATACATAATCAATTTTAAAGCAGATCAATAAACATAATATGATTTTTTTTGGGGAGGGATATTTTTATTTACAAGTTTTGCTGTATTTTTTATATTTAGTTTGGACAAATACTGAATTAAGTGATGTTGAAAATTATCTAGCCATTCCAGTTGAATCAACTCTCTGTCACAATAAAAATTAGTATAAGCTCTGTAAAATTACTGTATGGTACAATAATTTTGGAAAGTACAAAAATTATTTACACTCAAACCTACACATTTATTAATTCAATAACATGATCATTATACATAATCAAACATTTGTTTAATGAATCATTTAAGCGTGTTTTTAAATGCATGTAATAAGCTCTAATGATGCTTGATAACGATGTTCTATTAATACATGCCGTGGACATAAAATTGTTCGAAAGTTTGAAAATAAGAAACATATCAATATTTCCGAGCAATCTAGTGAAGGGCCCATTTTATGGGCGGATAACTAGATCGGAAATATTTCGTGCACTATGACATAATTCTGAGCAATCTAGTGAAGGGCCCATTTTATGGGAGGATAACTAGATCGGTATTATTCTTAGAGTTTAAACACATAATTCTGAGCAATCTAGTGAAGGACCCATTTATGGGAGGATAGCTAGATCTGAATTATTCTTAGAGTTTAAACACATAATTCTGAGCAATCTAGTGAAGGACCCGTTTATGGGAGGATAGCTAGATCGGAATTATTCTAAGAGTTTAAACGCATAATTCTGAGCAATCTAGTGAAGGACCCGTTTATGGGAGGATAGCTAGATCGGAATTATTCTAAGAGTTTAAACACATAATTCTGAGCAATCTAGTGAAGGGCCCATTTTATGGGAGGATAGCTAGATCGGAATTATTCCGTGCACTAATATATAATTCTGAGCAATCTAGTGAAGGGCCCAGTATTCTGGGAGGATAGCTAGATCGGAATTATTCAGTATACAATAATATATTCAGATGTAAAGTAACTTATACATGAATTTCATTTAAGAATAAGCAAAATAATGGGCATGATGAAAATAGAACTTTAAGAATAAGCAAAATAATGGGCATGGTGAAAATAGAACTAAGTCTAGCTAGGGAGCTTCTTACATGTATACGTCTAAATCAAATTTAGAAAACTACTAAAATTGATTATTAAAACATTTTTGGCTGATAAATTGATTGTATGGTTATTGGATGTATAATAAATCGTGTTATTATTTTAATGAATGTGTAAGGTTAGTACATTTTATTTACACAAATTATTTTAATGATAATCTACATATGATGAAATACTAAACTTGCCAATTTGGGATTTGTTCATAAAATCCAACATTTTGTTACGATTTTTACTGTAGACAGTGGTTGACATTTGGTACAAATCTATAAGTTACATGGCTAGGTTGATGATTTAATAGACTATGACTTTTTATTTACTAGTAGGATATTGTTGTTATATTATCGTACAAAATGTACATGTATTTATATTTTTTTTTTTTTTTAAAAATGCATTCAATCGGTTTGTATATACATATTATTGTTACTCATTACTACTTTATGTATTTTTTAATCAAACATATTTTTTCAACTCATTTTCAACTTGAGTTTCTGTATAAGATACATTGTTTTAATAATGATTATATTTTACCATTCTGGGTACTAATGCATATGCATTGTAAATTGTTTTCAATATTCCGATGTTTTTTCTGCAAAGTGACTAGTTACATTCAGGTACAGTGTAGAAACGTTTGTATGATTATTCCAATGTTTTCTGAGCGAATTTTGTTCAGCTATATTCTTTATAATAGTCTTAATTGAAATGAATGTTTTACTCGCATATTGTTTCAGGTTGTTCAAATACGAGATATGAACATATTAATCAGTTAATATTCTGTTTTAAACAAACATTATTAAAGATGGTTTTGGTTAGTTATATAACTTATACATCTGAAACCCTGATAATCTGAGTTCAAATCTGAGCTATAATAGGTTGGACCCTTTCTTGAAAATTCGTTAACCCCTCCATTTCCCTCAATTTGTCAAGAAGCAAGGAATTGCTTATTAAAATTCTGCCCAGAAACAAACTTAAACAAACTTGCCTACTTGGCATAAAAAAGTTCTGTAAGAGACACCTACAACATTAACAGAGCTAATTCTCTAACTAAATAATTGTCACTATCGCCCTTATACACTAAACAGTTATTAATATAACACGCACAACATGAAATGTCATTCTATCGTCATTGTCCTGTAGGTTTCTATCTTCAATTAAGATAACACGCACACAGTGACATGTCATTCTATCTTTATTCTCAGGTAAGTATCCTTCTTCGATAAAAACATACACACAATATGACATGTCTTTCTTTCAATATTCCCATTTAGGTTTCTATCTTCAATTAATATTACACGCACAACATGAAATGTCATTCTATCGTCATTGCCCTGTAGGTTTTCTATCTTCAATTAAGATAACACACACACAATGACACGTCATTCTATCTTTATTCTCAGGTAAGTATCTTTCTTCGATTAAAATATACACACAATATGACATGTCTTTCTTTCAATATTCCCATTTAGGTTTCTATCTTTAATAAATATAACACGCACAACATGAAATGTCATTCTATCGTCATTGCCCTGTAGGTTTCTATCTTCAATTAAAATCATACTCACACCTAGATGACATGTCATTCTAGCGTTATTGTCCTGTAGGTTTCTATCTTTAATTAAGATAACACATGTACTATGCCATGTAATTCTGTCATTATTGGCCTGCAGGTTTCTTTCTTTTATTAGGATAACACACACACTATGACCTGCATTCTATCTTTATTCTTAGGTAAGTATCTTTCTTCAATAAAAACATGCACACAATATGACACACCATTTCTTTCAATATTCCTATTTAGGTTTCTATCTTCAATTAAGATAACTCAACACACTGGTACAGGTCATTCTATCCTTATTGTCCTGTAGGTTCCAATCTTCAATTAAGATAACGCACACACTGTGACATGTCATTCCATTTTTTGTCTTAGGTATGTACGCGTATCTTACTTCAATAAAAACCTACACACAATATGACATACCTTTCTTTCAAAAGACCCATTTGAGTTTCTATCTTCAATTAAGATAACACACACTATGACATGTCATTCTATCTTTATTCTCATGTAAGTATCTTTCTCAAATAAAAAAACATACGCACAATATAATATGACTTTCTTTCAATATACCGATTTAGGTTTCTATCTTTAATCAAGATAACACACACACACTATGACATATCATTCTATCATTATTGTCCTGTAGGTCTCTGTCTCCAATTAAGATATCAAACACTACTCGTAGATCGCATGTCATTCTAACATTTTTTCATGTAAGTATCTTCCTTCAATAAAAAAGTACACACAATATGGCATGCCTTTTAACAATTTTACCTTTAAGGTTTCTATCATATAAGCTTACATACACAATATGACATACCATTGTATCCTTATTCTTCTGTAGGTTTATATCTCAAATAAGATATCACCCACAATATGACATGTCATTCTATCATTTTTCTCCTGTAGTTTTCTGTCTTCAAGTATCTTTTTCAATAAAGAAAATTTACACATAATATGGCATGTCATTCTATCATTTTTCTCCTGTAGTTTTCTGTCTTCAATTAGAATAACACACATAATATGACATACCATTCTTGCATTATTATCCTGTAGGATTCTATCTTTAAATAAGACAATACACTCACTACCTCATGTCATTTTATCATTTTCGGGTAAGTATTTTTCCTCAAAAAAGAAAACATACAAACAATACATGACATGTCATTCTATCATTTTTCTCCTGTAGGTTTCTGTCTTCAATTAGGATAACGCTCATAATATGGCATATCATTCTAGCATTATTATCCTGTAGGTTTCTTTCTTCAAGTAAGATATTAGCCTTAATATGACATGCCATTCTATCATATTCATCAGGTAAGTATCTTTGTTCAATTAAAAAACATACACACAATTTGACATGTCATTCTATCTATAATTCCATTTAGGTTTCTATCTTCAAATAAGATTTCACACGTGATATAAAATGTCAATCTGTAATTGTTCTCACTGTTTTCAATGAGGATAAAAAACACACTATATCGCATGCCATTCTATCATATCATTTAGGTAAGTACCTTTCTCATATCAAGAAAACATACACACAAAATGGCATGCCTTTCTATTAATATTCCCATTTAGGTAATTATCTCCACATAAGATAACATGCACAATGTGCTATGTCATTCTATCATTTTTATCCTGTAGGTTTCTGTCTTCAATTCAGATACATAATTACTTACAATATGGTATGCCTTTCTATCAATATTCCTAATTTGGCTTCTATCTTTGAATAAGATTACACACACAATAAGTCTTGTAATTCTTTTTTCTCAGGTAAGTATCTTTCTTCAATAAAGAAAAAAAACACAATGCATGTAAGGCATGTCAATCTATCATATTTCTCATGCAAGGTTCCGGCTTCAATTAGTATAATACACTATAACACTACAGAATATACCATTCTATCATTTTACTGATGCCGGTTTCTGTCTTCATTTAAGATACATTTGTCACACGCATTTTATCGCATGCCTTTCTATCATTATATTCAGGTTAGTATCTGTCTTCAATTAAGTAAATAAACACACATTTCTTTCTATCAAGTTTTCCATTAATTTTTCTGTCTTCATTAAGATAACACACACACAACATGACATGTCATTCTATCATTATTTTTTCTGTAGGTTTCAGTCTTTAATGCAACAAACTAAAAATATGGCATGTTATTCTACTTAAATTGTTGAGCTGGTTTCTATCTCTGATAAAGAATACATACACACAATATGGCATGCCTTTCTAACAATGTTTCCTAAATGCATTATAGCCTGTTTTAATGTTACAATCCTTATGCAAATTTCTGTCTTTTATGATTATCACAACTTTAATACTTCACAACATGTTTATAGATCCTCACGATTACAAAAGTGTTTGCTTTCAGTTGTAATTACTGAACTACATTAAGCATGTCCTTGTCCTCGTGTTGGTTTCTTCCTCTTGGTAGTTTGTGTTTTAACAGTTTATAACAGAATGTTCACTGATTTTTAAAAAAAGTACAATTGGTGATATTAGACGAGTATTTCACTAAAATATACATGCTGATTTAAATATCAAAAACATTGGAAAAATTTAAAGACAAGCATGTTTCCATTTTAAAGTAAATACATGTATACTTATAACATGTAAATACATAATCAATTTTAAAGCAGATCAGTAAACATAATATGATTTTGTTTTTAGGAGGAGGGGTATTTTTGTTTACAAGTTTTGCTGTATTTCTTATATTTAGTTTCGACAAATATTGAATTAAGTGATGTTGAAAATTATCTAGCCATTCCAGTTGAATCAACTCTCTGTCACAATAAAAATTAGTATAAGCTCTGTAAAATTACTGTATGGTACAATAAAAGTACAAAAATGATTTACACTCAAACCTACACATTTATTAATTCAATAACATGATCATTATACATAATCAAACATTTGTTTAATGAATCATTTAAGCGTGTTTTAAATACATGTAATAAGCTCTAATGATGCTTGATAACGATGTTCTATTAATACATGCCGTGGACATAAAATTGTTCGAAAGTTTGAAAATAAGAAACATATCAATATTTCCGAGCAATCTAGTGAAGGGCTCATTTTATGGGCGGATAACTAGATCGGAAATATTTCGTGCACTAAGACATAATTCTGAGCAATCTAGTGAAGGGCCCATTTTATGGGAGGATAACTAGATCGGAATTATTCTTAGAGTTTAAACACATAATTCTGAGCAATCTAGGGAAGGACCCGTTTATGGGAGGATAGCTAGATCGGAATTATTCTAAGAGTTTAAACACATAATTCTGAGCAATCTAGTGAAGGGCCCATTTTATGGGAGGATAACTAGATCGGAATTATTCCGTGCACTAATATATCATTCTGAGCAATCTAGTGAAGGGCCCAGTATTCTGGGAGGATAGCTAGATCGGAATTATTCAGTATACAATAATATATTCAGATGTAAAGTATCTTATACATGAATTTAATTTAACAATAAGCAAAATAATGGGCATGGTGAAAATATAACTAAGTCTAGCTAGGGAGCTTCTTACATGTATACGTCTAAATCAAATTTATAAAACTACTAAAATTGATTATTAAAACAACTTTGGCTAATAAATTGATTGTATGATTATTGGATGTGTAATAAATCGTGTTATTATTTTAATGAATGTGTAAGGTTAGTACATTTTATTTACACGAATTATTTTAATGATAATCTACATATGATGAAATACTAAACTTGCTAATTTCGGATTTGTTCATAAAATCCAACATTTTGTTACGATTTTTACTGTAGACAGTGGTTGACATTTGGTACAAATCTATAAGTTACATGGCTAGGTTGATGATTTAATAGACTATGACTTTTTATTTACTAGTAGGATATTGTTGTTATATTATCGTACAAAATGTACATGTATTTATATTTTTTTTTTTTTTTAAAAATGCATTCAATCGGTTTGTATATACATATTATTGTTACTCATTACTACTTTATGTATTTTTTAATCAAACATATTTTTTCAACTCATTTTCAACTTGATTTTTTAAAAAGTTTCTGTATAAGATACATTGTTTTAATAATGATAATATTTTACCATTCTGAGTACTAATGCATATGCATTGTAAATTGTTTTCAATATTCCGATGTTTTTTTTTCTGCAAAGTGAATAGTTACATTCAGGTACAGTGTAGAAACGTTTGTTTGATTATTCCAATGTTTTCTGAGCGAATTTTGTTCAGCTATATTCTTTATAATAGTCTTAATTGAAATGAATGTTTTACTCGCATATTGTTTCAGGTTGTTCAAATACGAGATATGAACATATTAATCAGTTAATATTCTGTTTTAAACAAACACGTCATTATTAAAGATGGTTTTGATTAGTTATATAACTTATACATCTGAAACTCTGATGATCTGAGTTCAAATCTGAGCTATAATAGGTTGGACCCTTTCTTGAAAATTCGTTAACCCCTCCATTTCCCTCAATTTGTCAAGAAGCAAGGAATTGCTTATTAAAATTCTGCCCAGAAACAAACTTAAACAAACTTGCCTACTTGGCATAAAAAGTTCTGTAAGAGACACCTACAACATTAACAGAGCTAATTCTCTAACTAAATAATTGTCACTATCGCCCTTATACACTAAACAGTGTGAGAAAGCATTTATAACATAGCATTTATTTTGTATAATACTTGATTTGTTAATTACTCAAGTTTTTTTTTGATTTTGCAAGACTGTTGCCCACCTGCACATATATAAATCAAATGTACATATACATAGTTGCATGCTCGTATCAGTCAGTAAAACACATACTTACTCTTTGCATAATGGTGTAATGACATTCAATTGGAGACAAATGGTTTCTTCTCAACCAGACTTATCACAAATATCAAACCCTGAATGCAGATTGTTCTATAGTCCACATGATACCGGTGTGAAAAAGTCCCCTTCTAAAATATCATACATATTTACCCCCACCCAAAAATATGTTTACTACATACACAAAATACAGTAAAGGTATATAACTCATGAACTCACAAACAAATATCTATTTCATGCAACATGCTTCTGCGCACTTATGCTTGGCTGATTTTCATTTTTTAATGAAAATTAAAGCCACTAGCTTGTCTTCCAACTGTCGGAGGTAAATCCTTTGATCGCTATCGCAAAAAATATTTTTATCTGGTTCAGTTTCAAAATTATTGGAGACCAAATACCCCCTCTCACTGTTCGTACGGACCTGGTCTAATATTTTGCACTTTTAAGAACAGAACAAAACAGATCATTCATTTCAGTAACTATTTAATTTAATTTTAAGTACTGCTTGCTTTTCATTTTAGATGTTTGTCTAGCGTCTTTCATTCAATAAATTAGCAATAAGCAAAACTTTTTTGCATGAAAGATCTATATTTATGCTGTATAACATGTCATTATGATGTAGTACATATTTTGAAATTATTTCGTTTTCTACAAAAATGGGGAGTCGAACAATCATCTATTTTAAAAAGGTTGAAAAAAACAATGTACTCATTCAAAATCTCTATCTAAATTGGTATTTTAACTAAATGCTATGTAAAATGATTTGCTGTCACCTTAAGCTCTGTAAATCAGATCCTGTGAAACAAAAAGTAGGTGATTGAGAATTTCATACATTATAAATAACGTAGGCCAGCCTCGTTTTAGTTCGAATCCGCCATCTAGCCTAGCTTCTTGAAAAATATAAATACTTTAACCAGAAAATGTGTATTTAAATATAATAGAACTATCCTTTATCACCAATAAAGATAACATTTTAATGATCTTGAAAATAATTCTTAATTCGTATAGATACGTCTCGGGGTACAACTTATTATTTTCACAAGGTGTTGATTACAAGGCTTGGGGGTTATGGAACAACCTGAATGGATTACTCGATTACTCAATTACTTCGTTAAAGGTGAATATTTTTGATGAGGTTTATTTGACCCATAGAGTATGTTTGATAAAGGAAAGTGAAGTTATAATGAGGTTATATATAGGTAAAATACTGTCTTCAGGCAAGATTTGTTGCATTTTTATTAGGGACTAAGAATCTAAGGATTACTCGAGGACGGGAGGGGGTCAGGATAGCGGGTGGGGGTTGGGAGTATTTATAAATTTGTCTTAACTAGGTAAAACTAATTTTCAAGACAGCCGGCCATCTTGTGATAATGGTGATCAGAGAATTCCTATAGCCCTGGTGAATAGGTGGGAATGGTAGCGGAAATGACCGCCCTAAACGGACCACATAACCCCCATGGTGTAAAAATCCCTGCCCGTGCCCCCTCCCTGTCCCTTATGCATGCTTTTCCGTGCTCCGTATCTCCTGCGTATGCACATACTAATTAGTTCTTTTTTTCAGCGTTTCTTTTGTTATCTTTTTATAATTAATCTTCAATATACTGTACATGTCATATATTTTTCGGGTTTTTCTTCTCCTGTTTTGTCTATTTCAGGTTGTGACTGTTGTCTACGGAACAAGAAAATTAAACAAGACCAGAAAGTTTTTTAAAATACAGACATATATTTAGCAATGTGGTTCATTTAAGGAATTTTACGACCTAAAACATCGCAAACCAAAAGCAGTAAAACATCTTCGTAAAATGCTCGCGGTATATTACTACCAAACATTCTTATGTAAAATAGCGTATATTTTCCTAATACGAAACTATTTCGATCATTAGACCATCGGCGTCGAATTTAAAGAATATGCTTTGGCCATTTTACAATGTATGATCTTTTTTTAAATGCCCCCTGTCTTAAGTGTTTTGGAAAAATCGGCCATTTTGAATAATTTTGGTCACGTGTCACACAGTGTTATATATTCCAGATTGTAACTGATGTCTATGAATGAAGATGGAATAAAGAAGACTGGTATTGGGTCCGTGTTTGAGTTTATTATAAGAGTAAATAGAAAACCAAAGTTTGGATGTACGTTCCTGTAGTAAGTATAATGGAATTTACTCTTCAATTCTTCTGATAGTAATATAATTATATTGGTGGAAAAGACATGCAATTAAGTGCTGTAATTAGTTTGGTCGTAGAGGTTTGCAGTGCCATCAAAAATTACCTTTACACATTTGTAAATGAATGGTTTCTGTTTTTAAATCATTACCAATATTTGAGAAATTCAAAACATATCTTATACAAATGTACTTGTATCACAATTGTTCATGTATTAAGTAGCATTCCTCTACTTAGAAATGTTACAATTTATTAGAGCTTTCATAATGTATATTGTATTTGAAATACATTAGATCGTATTAATGATAAAGATAATTTTTACAAATGTAAAGGTAATTTTGAATGACATTGTATACATGTATTGAAACAATTAGGGACTTTAGTCAGTTATCTTTCCCTGATAAAATCTGAAGCAATCCAATTGGTAAGAAGGTCCTTACAGTTGGAATCCTCTGATTATATCATTAAATTCCTATGTAAGGATAACAAAATATTTCATCTAATATCTTTCTTGTTAATGAAGATATTTAATGAAGTGATAAAATTTAGATGATAGTTCTTTACCCTAAAAATACTTAGCTTGAATTTCAAACAAATTAAACGATTTACAAAAAAGTTATTTAAGATTAATTTTGACAAATCTGCATTGAAAAGTAAGGGTAAAATCCGAGTAATCCAACTAATAGGACCTACCTATTTAAAGAGTGCACAAGGGGAAATAACTGACTAAAGTCCCTTATTGAATTTCCACTTGCCAATGTCTGCCTAATTTTGGCTAAAAATTCTCATTGCGTGTTTTAGTCATGCCGTCCCAAGACGAGTGGTAAGCACAGTATTTAGAATCGTTCAGAAAGTGAAAATTTAGATCTAAAAAATGAGGATATGCTATCTCCCCTTAAATTGAAATTTAGAAGGTAGGTAACTAGAAAACTAAAACATGGACACCCAATCCAGTTTAGACAGTGATCATAAATTGATCAGCCAAAACTCATGCGATACCTTAAAGTGGAAAAGACATTCGACTTTCCATATTAATGTATACCTAGAATTCTCAGATATCAAAATTACATGTTGTTTGATCAAATGTATTGGTAATTTTCATAAGTGCCACACGTGTTGTCTATTTTGCTTAACAGATCATTTGAATTGGTACTGGTTTTAACAAAATACAGAAACTGCTGACATATTAGTCAGCATGTTCCCAGTCAGGCTCAAACTTCAAATATACATACATGGGCAATTGTCTATTCGTCATTTGTACTGTCAAAAGTTTAAGGTATTATTACATTGGGTGTTATAAACGAAAAAAAATCATAGTTTGTAAACATGTATCTTGGTTTTAAGGAATATTTTCTAATTGAGATTTACATAAGGGGGATTCTTCCTTAATATACACTGTGTATTAACCTGATGGTACTTAACTTAGCTTTTTTAAATTTCTGCAGGTCTATCAACAGTAAGATCTTCGTAGTGAAGCAAGCTTGATAGAAAATAACAGTGGATGTATGTACAAATGAAGGGTCAAACCAACAATTACAGACGTTATTTGTGTACATGTACATAGAACTACCAGTACCAGATCGTCATGATATTTATGTATTTTATACCTATTAAAATTCTGATTGGTTTTTAAGCATACCTGGGTATGAAATGCCCTATGACAAGGTGTGCTTTTTGAGTGTTTGTCTTTTTCTATCTCGAGAGGTATTTTACTGTAATTTGTTTAGCTTGTTGTGCAAAGCGAGGATTTGTTTCACTAAATATTCTCATAAGATTGGGAATTCTAAAAATGATATTCTAAAGTACTTAACAACATTTGGTAGATGCAACCATTAACTTTAATTTAACTGCCATTGGCGCATGTATAATATATATTACCCTCATGACTTTAAATATTGAGTACAGTTCTTCTGTTCTAACGATCTATTAAAATCTGCGAGGTTAATTCGAGTTGAACAAAAAGTTAATAATATACAACGTAATGTTAATTTAACATACCTACCTTTACGTAAATACCTCAGCGGTTGTCTCCTTTTTTGAAACGATAAGCAACGAGGGACGTAACCGATGTGAAAGTTTTGACTTTTTTACATGCTTCAAGTTATTATTTAGTTTGTTTGAAACAAAAACGTATGAAATATTGTCAAAGCCGTTGGACACAAAGCAAACAAAGAGCTCGAACTCTCGACTTGCACAATGACTCAAAGATGTTACAGTAAAATATCCTTTCACTTGACCTAAAGTTCGTACAAAAAGCAAAATCCTGTTTATGTAAACATTACACTGAACTAATCCACGACTGGGGATGCTCAAGATGACAATTATCATTAAGTATTAATTTTGATATTTTTATGAGTGTCGTTTTGGTGTAATGATATAGCGGTCTACTATAACCAGCATGATTGACTGAGCATGTGGTGGTTTATTCGCCGTGCTAATAAACAATACAGCCTACAGGTCGTCCACGTAAACATTGCGTATATAAACATAGCCAGTTTCATTACACACCAATATTTAGGGGTGAAATATTTTTACATTTTTTATAGTTTAGTTAGTTTACACTTATTTTATAAACATAACATTATATAAAATTTATTTGTGCATATACACAATTTAAAATAAATGTTAAGTATCAAGTGAAATGTTTAAATCAGTAAAATGCTGTTCGTGCATTATCTTATTTACCTATTTATAGGGTAAGTCCATCGTTTAGAGTACAAAAACAAGCATGACCTAGAATACGACCTGTATATTTTAAATACGTTGCTACCTTGGGAATGGATTGGTTTATTTTAATGTTTACACAAAAATGTTTTGTCATTTTGTACGAACTTTACAAGTGTTGATATTGACCTGGTACAGATCTGTATTACTTGGCGTTAGGCTAACTATCTGTATGACTGTACAGCCATCATTTTCATAAGTATTTATTTAATGGATTCATTTACATCGCTCTTAGGCATGTAGCTTTCATACAAATCATTTGAGTCCGACTCGGGCACTTACATGTAGGCCTAACCACTCGACCACTCTGAAGATCTGTGTCAGGTAAACATCAACGTCTTATATAGGGATGGTGAAAGAATTATGAATATTTCCAGAGGTCGCAATCACCTTGATCTAGGATGTAGGTTATTAAACTTGACAAGGGACTCCATGCTCAAGATCTCAATTTGTTCCTAGAGTATATCTCTATGATATAATTCATAATAACATGGAAATTAATTGAAAAATGCTTACATACTATTTATTCGGTGTTTCTAAGATGCCATCAATTACGATTTAAACCCCTAGTGGGAACTGAATTGTTCGTTGAGTAGGGAGTTCTCGGTCAAGTTTCATAATCTTTGGGCGTGTCATCCCTTTGAGTTCCTATTTCAATGCTATGGTTGTACTTTGAGTATTCTAGAGCCCCACGCCATTGTGAACTAATACTTTCACCATTATGTGAAATCCACACTCCTTGCAACAAATACATCAAGACTACATTACCCATTGCCATCACATATAGATCACGTGATGCTGGTAGTATCACGTGACTAATGTAACACGCACAACACCGGCGTGCCATAGTACATTTGGCGTAATGAAGCGTAAAGTAGCGTAAGGAAATATTAAATGGTCCGGTGTCTAATTAATACCTTGTCAATAAATAAATAGCATGTATTGTCCGTTTTTTCTCAACTGTCAAAGCTTGTATAATTTCACGGTGACTGAATGCATTGTTAGTGTACTGGCGGCCTAATTTTGATTAAAAATATCTTGACTAGAACTTATTATACGGCATAAAAAGATTTACTCAATCATTATGCACACTTTTGGAAACTCATGGGTGTATTACTACAATAATTTTAACAAACGCACTCACCGTGAAATTATTCATGTTTGACAGTTGAGAAAAAACGAACAATATATTGTACCAGGGTGTATAATCACGTGATCTTGGGTATATAAACAAGCGTTTGATTTCGTCAAAGTCCTGCAGAAGCTTAAACATAGGAAATCATAATAAAGTAATAAATAATAAAATAATTATAATATTCTATTGTCCCAAAATGCCTATATTAGCACGTGAGTTGTACTTGTTTTCTTAAATTCCACAGCAAAAATAGTTTTGCACATGGCCTAGTTTATTGCTGCATTCAATATTTGTGCAAAATATTTCTCACTAACCATCAAAACAAGTGTGATTTTTTGAGATCGAAAAGTATTAGGTTTTTTGCGCTTTGTGATTTCACAAAATTATTTTTCTGGGAAGAGAAATCGGCGAGAAATAGTTTTGTGTACTTTTTAAGTTTTTCTTATAGATCACGTGATTGTAGGCCTTGAGTGTATAGTAACTTAGTCTGGATTACCAGCCCCTTTCCATTATCGTTATCGGGTCAGGCAAAGCACAATAATGGCGGCGCACTCAGTTTATCTTCAGATTACAAATTTGTCTTTTACTTTCTTTTCACTTAGCATGAACTTTTTTGACGACGGTAAATTTGGTAGCAATTCAGTTCTACATTGGTCATCTGAAGTCGACCTTTCCTTTTGCACTTAAATTTAGCGAACGATTTACCAAATACAATTGTCTTCAAAAGAACGCAACTCGGACATTGAAAAGTCTAGAATGATATATGCATTTGTACTTTATTTAGCATAAAAATATATGTAATCGAACGACTAAAAATAAGGTATCCACTGTAGTTTTTGTACTAAGTTCCCTTGATTTAAACCTTTATGGTAAGAATTTTCATTTAAAAATAGAATTATCCGATACTTGGTACAATACATTGGGCGCCGCCATTATTCTGCTTTGCCTGACAAACTTTTACCCGCCAAAAAACGAATGAGAACCAGACAATAATAAGTGACATAAGCCAGTTACTTCCCCTTGCATACTCTTCAAATGAGAAGGTCCGATTAGTTGGATAACTCGGATTTTACCTTTATATCCTCAACGCCAAATACCTCAGTCAATGCTAAATAATTTTAAGTAAATCATTTAATTTGGCTGCAAATCACTCAAAGCAGTGTTTATGTAAAGAACTACATGTATTTATATTGCATAAAATCGGTTAATATTTCAATTAACAAGAAAGCTGAAATTATGATATATTTTATTGTCTTTGCATGGAATTTTAATAATAAAATGATTAAAATCCGATGATTTCAACTGATATGACCTAAGTACCAATTAATTCTCACACTTTTCAAAAAAAGATAACTTACACGATTTTACATACTTTAGGTAACCGGTGTAAAAGTCCTTTTTACAAATAATTGATTTTAATATTTTGCGGCACTTTCATAATTCAAATATCATAACCAAATTTATCCAACCCGGAACGCCGCCCAGTCGGTATAGGTCACGAACCAGGCACGCTAGAACCCATTTAGGGGCGAGTTACCTGCCCTTGCTAGCTACTCTATGTGCTATATAGACTATATATGGACATGTACATATGTAAACAATGGTGACCTACTTCTGGTTTTGGGCTCGGACCCAACCCGGAACGCCGCCCATTCGGTATAGATCACAAACACAGCACGCTAAAACCCATTTAGGGGCGAGTTACCTGCCCTTGCTAGCTACTCTATGTGCTATATAGAATATATATGGACATGTACATATGTAAACAATAGTGACCTACTTCTGGTTTCGGGCGCGGACCCAACCCGGAACGCCGTTTAGTCGGTATAGGTCACGAACCCAGCACGCTAGAACCCATTTTGGGGCGAGTTACCTGCCCTTGCTAGCTACTCTATGTGCTATATAGACTATTTATGGACATGTACATATGTAAACAATGGTGACCTACTTCCGGTTTGTGGCTCGGACCCAACCCGGAACGCCGCCCGGTCGGTATAGGTCACGAACCCAGCACGCAAGAACCCATTTAGGGGCGAGTTACCTGCCCTTGCTAGCTACTCTATGTGCTATATAGACTATATATGGACATGTACATATGTAAACAATGGTGACCTACTTCCGGTTTTGGGCTCGTACCCAACCCGGAACGCCGCTCCGTCGGTATAGGTCACGAATTCAGCACGCTAGAACCCATTTAGGGGCGAGTTACCTGCCCTTGCTAGCTACTCTATGTGCTATATAGACTATATTTGGACATGTACATATGTAAACAATGGTGACCTACTTCCGGTTTTGGACTCGGACCCAACCCGGAACGCCGCCCAGTCGGTAAAGGTCACGAACCCAGCACGGTAGAACCCATTTAGGGGCGAGTTACCTGCCCTTGCTAGCTACTCTATGTGCTATATAGACTATATAGGGACATGTACATATGTAAACAATGGTGACCTACTTACGGTTTTGGGCTCGGACCCAACCCGGAACGCCGCCCAGTCGGTATAGGTCACGAACCCAGCACGCTAGAACCCATTTAGGGGCGAGTTACCTGCCCTTGCTAGCTACCCTATGTGCTATATAGACTATTTATGGACATGTACATATGTAAACAATGGTGACCTACTTCCGGTTTTGGGCTCGGACCCAACCCGGAACGCCGCCCAGTCGGTATAGGTCACGAACCCAGCACGCTAGAACCCATTTAGGGGCGAGTTACCTGCCCTTGCTAGCTGCTCTATGTGCTATATAGACTATATATGGACATGTACATATGTAAACAATGGTGACCTACTTCCGGTTTTGGGCTCGGACCCAACCCGGAACGCCGCCCAGTCGGTATAGGTCACGAACCCAGCACGCTAGAACCCATTTAGGGGCGAGTTACCTGCCGTTGCTAGCTACTCTATGTGCTATAAATGGACATGTACATATGTAAGCAAAGGTGACCTACTTCCGGTTTGTGGCTCGGACCCAACCCGGAACGCCGCCCAGTCGGTAAAGGTAACGAACCTAGCACGCTAGAACCCATTTAGGGGCGAGTTACCTGCCCTTGCTAGCTACTCAATGTGCTATATAGAATATATATGGACATGTACATATGTAAACAATGGTGACCTACTTCCGGTTTTGGGCTCGGACCCAACCCGAAACGCCGCCCAGTCGGCAAAGGTCACGAACCTAGCACTCTAGAACCCATTTAGGGGCGAGTTACCTGCCCTTGCTAGCTACTCAATGTGCTATATAGACTATTTATGGACATGTACATATGTAAACAATGGTGACCTACTTCCGGTTTTGGGCTCGGACCCAACCCGGAACGCCGCCCAGTCGGTATAGGTCACGAACCAAGCACGCTAGAACCCATTATGGGGCGCGTTACCTGCCCTTGCTAGCTACTCTATGTGCTATATAGACTATTTATGGACATGTACATATGTAAACAATGGTGACCTACTTCCGGTTTTGGACTCGGATCCAATCCGGAACGCCGCCCGGTCGGTATAGGTCACGAACCGAGCACGCTAGAACCACTTTGGGGGCGAGTTACCTGCCCTTGCTACCCCTAGAAATCTTCGGACCCCCCATGAAAAGTTCAGACCCCCCTGGAAAAAATCCTGGATCCGCCCCTGTTTTAGTAAATACTAATAGTACTCCTTTTTTTAATTAAGGCATAGTTTATCAGACATTTCATAAGAAAATGGAAGTAGAACCGTATAATAGTAATTTTAGTTCTATTGAAAGAAGTTAGGTTTTTTTCACAGAAAAACAATGAATGCAAGCAGTTTGTACTGTTTTAAATAAAACTAAACTATGTGCTGTTCATTTCAATAAACTGACTTAGTTAAAGAAATACAGTTTTATAACGATTAAGTTACATACAATATTTGAATTTAAAATAATGCTATAAAATTATGATAGAATTTTGATGTCCAATACATTAGAATTCATATAATAAACTTTAGTTAAATTCAAAAATACATTGTAAGTTTTATTTTACAGACTTGGTTAATTGTTATTAAGAACATTGTAAATAAATTGTGTATTCGAACTTAATAGAAATTCACAAACCTGCATTTAATGATAAGATAATAAACTTAAAATCACATGAAATCAAAGAACGCGGATAAATATTATATGAAAATCGCTTTAGGTAGATTTTACTTGAAATGTCTTCTCGTATTGTCGGGCCATTACGGTGGCATTGAGGTGACATGGAAATATATTTTATTTTTTACGTGGCCACGTAAAAGCTTTACGTGGCCACGCAGTAGTTTTTACGTGCGCACGCAATAACGTTTACGTGGCCACGTAATAGCTTTACGTGCGCACGCAATAACGTTTACGTGGCCACGTAAAAGCTTTACGTGCGCACGTAATAATTGACCAATGAGAGTTGTCGCAAATGGCCGCCAATTTCGACAACTCTCATTGGTCAATTATTACGTGCGCACGTAAAGCCATTGCGTAGCCACGTAAAGCTATTACGTGGCCACGTAAACGTTAATGCGTGCGCACGTAATAGCTACTGCGTGGCCACGTAAAGCTTTTACGTGGCCACGTAAAAAATAAATATATCTCCATGTCACCTCTATGCCACCCTAGGCCATTGACATTCCCGATGAAATAAGACTTAGAGTACTCCTTGTCGAAAACGATTTTCAAATTGTATTATTAGTTTTTTATATAAATTAAGAAGACAAAACTTGCTCATCTGTTTACGCAAGTCACTTTGCTCTTTAGAATCGAGTTGGTCGCATACAGTGTACAGACAACAGAATTGTATCACAGTAGACCCCGTTCAATAGAACATTTGAGAAAGAACTACGTGCTCAACGTTCAGTTCGTTATCATTGGGTTTCTATGTAGATTGTGAATTATTTGAAAATTTAATACAAACGTAATGGCCATTCGACACTTGTAAAAAGTCTTATGATACTACTTTTACACTACAATGAATAGAAACCTTTGGTGCTTTTTAAGAAATCCAATTTGAGAATAAAATCTATAAGTGATTTTTTTAACTTGGCGCGTCGATTAAAAGGTACTAGTTCACGGATTTGGTTAACATTTTTCAATATTTTCAAAATACCATTCGGTGTCTGCAATTGTGTCAAAAAATAAATCTTACTTAATTTAGGACAAACTGACCTATAGATTGCAAGAAATATACAATAAAAGTCACAAAAATGCTCTAAAAGTGTCTATACCGTGACATACGGGGTAGAATTGTACTACTTGAAACACCATCCTTTGTAGTTGTATGTCAATATGCACTAAAATTGCCATTATCAAATCACTAATTTTCTGATTAAAAATGTTTCCAAACAATTGAGTGATATCTACACTCCCATTCACTGAGCTACTATCAATAATTAATTAATTTTGTTTTCAAAAAAAAATACTTTGAATTGTTTGAAACTTCTATACAAAGGTGTGGACTCATGTGTCTCCCTCATAACCGGACGAATCGAAAATTTAAAGTGCAATAACATGCCATGTTTTGAAAATTGATTGCAAGTATAGTTTCGGTCATGGAGTTTTAGACGGTTCTTGAGCTTATAACCAATGAAAGAGACTCAGTCTTATTTGGCTATATAATTTACTTGGGTACATGTATACTAGGCGTCAATGAAAACTTACCACTTACATGAACTTAATTTAAAAAAAAATGAAAACACTGACAAATATGAAAATTTTACATGATTTTGAATATTATATTAGAAAATAGGACTTTTCTTTGCAAGTACGGAATCTAAGCATAAACGGATCAACTCCGCAAATCAAGACGACCACCTCGAAAATGAAAGTTACGGACCTCAGTAGAGGGTATGTCCTCCCTCTGCATCAAGCTCAGCTTGACATATACGTCTCATACTTCGTATCAGAAGTAGGATTCTGTACTTTGGTATTGCATCCCACTCCTCAGTCAGTGCTTGTATACGTTGCTGCAAATTATTGACGTCACGTCTGCCGTCATAAACCCTTAGGTCAAGTTGGTCCCAAAGATGCTTTATAGGGTTTAAATCGGGACAGAATGCTGGTCAAGGCGATGTGTGAACATTATCCTGCAGGAAATCTGGTGTAACGCGAGCCGAGTTGGGCCGTGCACTGTCTTGCTGGAGAAGGTTGACGTCAGCGTCAGTCTGAATAAAAGACAGAACTACTAGCCTCAGCCATTATCAATGTAACGATGAGCAGTAAGTGTTCCATGCAATACAATAATTGGGGTCTTGTGCCTCCAAGGAATTCCTTCCCACACCCACATTATCACCACCCCAGCTTGCAGCAGGAGAATTTGACGATCGGTACGTCCTGACGTCACCTTTTCACGACCTAGGCTTGACCTACCGCTCACTGAGCCTGTCGGTTCATGTCTCCTTATCAGATTCATGATTGTCTGATGGGAGCAGCCCATGCGAGGAGCAATTTCACGAAATGAAAGCCCGGCGTCAGCAATGCCGAGAACTTGGTGACGTTCGAGTGTCTCTTAAACGTGTCATTTGAATAGCAATACATGTGTAGTTGAAAATACGAAGGTTTTTTATTAACTTGTCGACTTGCTCTCGTTAGAGACAAAGGATTTAAACAAACTACTGGATACATGTCGTCCTTACAAAAAATCTTATTTTGCACGTGCAGTCCGGGACTCGAACATCGTAAATCGATTTTAAATTCTTTTGGCAGCAATGACTACATGTGTACGCCAAAAATGTGTCTATGTAAAGTTTTCACTGCACTTCAATTCTATTATCATAAAACGAGGGTTGGTAGGGTGGTAAGTTTTCATTGACGCCGAGTATATAATGTGTGTTGACATCACTTTTCTCAGCTGGTTCTTTTGGATTAGTGATAAAAGAGTTTAAAAGCCACTCAGAATGTGCCCCCTTCCTCCAACTCCCCGCTTAGGGAGGAGAGGAACGTTCATCAATGACAAAGGCCTAGTCTCCCAAAGGGTGACAGCCTTTGCCCGCTTCGCGCTCAGAAGGGGACACTGTATCTCGTCCTCGTGGTTTTAGGTCTCGTCAAATTTAATTGACGTCCTATCGACACATACTATAGAAATGATCCCTAGGAGCAGTGTCTTAAATCAAATATAGATTGTAACAATCTATATGCACAAAATTAAAAACTATCCGCAGGTTTGTAGATCACGACATCTAGAAATCAAATCTTCATGTAAGACAATTTAATACGCCTATTAAATTACACTTCTAACACAAAATCATCAGCAAAAGTTATTATTTTGCAAATATAAATACAAAATAAAACTAATACATATGAAAATTAAGTTATATTTATTATTTAGTAATAGTTTAAGAATTTTGAGCAGATAATTCATACAAATACTAAATATTTGTATATTTTATGTGTATTGCTTCCCTTACTTATGATATTGTTAAGGGGAAGTCACTTCTGGAAACAAAGTTTGTATATTTGGATACATTAAAGACATAGCACTTAGCCGAAGTCTTAAAATCTCTAAGTAATGTCCTTGCTACTCTTTAAGGCTGGAGAATATTTAGTTCCTGTTTTTTGGCGATTAAGAGAGTGCACCTCATACACTCAATCGACGAATCACGGACATTAAATAAGTACGGTTGTGGTTAGTTTTTAGAATCGACTGTTAGTCTTGTCAGAGTTGTCGTTCTTGCAAAAAATCTATAATTTGACCAATCGACTTTTGCGATTTACGTCACTGCGCATTATGCCAACAAAACATCTGGAAAATGGGAAATTCTGACACGAAATTAAACTTTAGGAAGGCTGTTATTCAGCTGACTACAAAAACTCAGGTAATTTAGCGGTAATTTTGAGATTTTTGGTAGACTAAGAACGAATATTTTGCATTGCAATTCATTTACAAGTGATGCGAATGTCTCTAGAAGTAGAATTCAATGAGTGATCATGGTGATGCTGAGACTGACGGTGACATGATTAAGTGACTTTCACACTCTCAGTTTCAGCCTCAGTCATGTTCCAAACATTATATCATCTTCAAATGCCCTAACACAAATGTAAGAAAAAAGCATACTTGCATATAGTTACATTGCTTGGATTCAAGACCACTGCTTTAGCTCTGGGTGAGGCTGGGATTTTTAAAGTTAGTCCCAGATAATTGGAGTGACGTTACCTATACTCGGTCACTTTTATATTAAAATCAAAGCGGGTAAAGGGTATTCTGTCAATTCATGTAAAATTCATACCGCAATATTGTCTACATGTTGACCTACTTCCGTTTACAGAAAAACAAGCATCTGACTATTGGATAAGCTCGGTGCGGAGTATTATACGTAAAACATGGTATATTTGGAAAACTTTGGACCAGTGCTCGGTCACCTTGTTATTACGTAAAATAGAAGTAAACATGTGAGATTTTTATTTTCAATTGATATATGTTATTATATTATAGATTTAAGTAAATCATAATATTTCTTAATTATCATAATAATTAAAAACATGTGAATTAGACATAGGCTGTTCAAATTCGATTTTCTAGCGATAACAGCAGGGGCTATCCGCATCTTTCATCTGCAAAAACAGTCAAGACTCAAGCACTTCAATGATCATGATTTGGGGTTTTCTGCGAGTGTTTGAAAGATAGCCCTAAAATTAGACACAAATCTAGAGGTTTCCATTTTTATTTTCTGAAATTTAGATGGGGTGACCGAGCATAGGTAGTTGACTCTAAATAAGACCCAATATGTAGTCCTAAATATAAAACCCTACATAACTATTTTTTTCATTTTGACATTTTTCTGTTATGTAGGGTCTTAACAGATTGCTTTAAAACACATAGCAAAAATACAGTGTACTGTAAGGGTGCATTTATTGCCATCTATGGTAGTGAGTATGCCCTTCAAATCTTTTTATTTTAATTGAACATTTTCCATTACTTGTTTTCAGCCCATTGAAGCAAGTGATGAGGCATTTTGGGAACAATTTTGGTCTGAGAGTGTCACGTGTGTTCAAGATGTTTTTACTCTGATTCCTGCAGCAGAAATACGAGCCTTACGTGAAGAATCTCCGTCTAATTTAGCAACACTGTGTTATAAAGCTGTGGAAAAGTTAGTATCAGCATCTGAAAGTGGTTGTCCATCACAAAGGGAGCAACAAATAGGTGAATTGTCAAATTTTTGTTAATTATGAATAATGACAGGCATCTCTATTTAAGACCAAACTTCTTTGTCATGTTTTCTTTCTTTGGATTTCTTTTCATACATGCTTTTTTGAACAAAAATGTTTGCTAAGTGACATTCATATTTTTTTATCTTAATATCATTGAAAACTTTTCTAATTTTATCGAATGAATGTTGTTGTAATTCTAAAATTCTATTCGGTGTAGCTCAGGGATGGGGTACTCGTACTTGAACTCGAGTATTATGAGATCATATACAGTAAAGTTCCGCTAATAAGACCACCTAGCGGTCTTACAGAAAGTGGTCTTAATAGCGAGTCGGTCTTAATAGCGAACCCACCTATTTATATATTAAGTATAACAGTTAGGCACCAAAAATTATTAACATGGCCAGTGACTATTCAAACAGTTAAAATGTCTTGTTAATGGTTATAATGTACAAATAGAATATAAGAATACTCATGCTATTATTTCCAAACATATGCATTTAACTTATAAATTCCAAACACAGTTTAAATCACAGTCCTTTCAGGGGCAGATTCAGGGTCCAAACTTTCGAACCACAACCACATTATACACTTTCTGCAGAATAATGCAACATATAAATAATAAAAACTACATAACTATTAAATCTATTTTAAGCATTGAGAAAAACTGCTTCATGCTACTTAAAATAACTTAAAGTCAAGAAATACACTTATACTCCATTTATGAAATTCTCGGAGAAAATCCAGACCCCCCCCCCCCCCCCCATCGCGCTGTTCCGTATACTGGAGTTTATACCTGTCCGGCACGACGCTATGTTTCATTTTAATTTTGGCAGTTATTCTAATTTTAACAAATTAAAATTAGAATTGTATGCAAAATAATCAGATAACTGGAACATATTTGCTAAAAAACGTATGCAAATTGATGAGACAGACGACTTTTCACATAGTTGTAAAGGAAATGCTACTTTCGTTTTCTTTGTTCAGAACCCTCTGTAAGAACGCTTACGTAAGCAGACGAAACGCATTTGAGTTTGATATATCTAACAAAAATATAGATTATCGCAGTCCGTCTGATTAACTTTATTTTTAATTAATCTTAAATTATTAAAAAAATAATTTGCGACGAAGTTTAGTTGATTTTAGGGACTAAGGGACTTGAGGGCTGTTTCACTTCACCAAACATTTGCAATCATTGACAATTACATTTTACAAACAATTCTTTTGTTATTGATCAATGTTAACGATGTTTTTATCACTTATTTTGTGGTTACTATGGGTATCTTGTCATACCTATTACGTAATTGTATACATGTCAAAAATCAATTAAGTTGTATATACTCGATAAAAAGTTGTTACACAACATGTCAACGACTGCTGTATACTGGTCGTAATATTGGACCCCAAACAATTAGTGCAATTAGAGTGGTTGGGTCTAAAAAAGCGGTCGTATTACGGAATAGCGGAACGGTCTTATTATCGGACCTTACGACTATTGAAATATAGAGAAAATAATTTGGGTATTTCAAAAACTGCCCGTATTATGTAGTTGGTCTTATTATCGGACCGGTCGTTTTGTGTGACTCTACTGTACCAGTTTTAATGGAATCCAGTACTTGACCCATCCCTGGTGTAGCTTTATAATCTCTTTGTTTTTACTATTGTTTCAGTAGGTATAATTTAGAGGAAAAAATAAAGATGAAAATGTGTATGCTTCTTATAAAAAATGTTGGAGAGAAGTGATTCAGTTGTTTTCTCATTGCATTCATTGCCAAGTTAAAATTGAAACTATTATCTATTATTTTATTTATTGTAGTATTAAATTGTGTGAGATTATTAACAAGAGTGTTACCATACATATTTGAGGATCCAGATTGGAGAGGATTCTTTTGGTCTACATTACCTGGTCAAGTGGAAGATGCTGAGGTAAGCCTACAACATCAGATATATAGAAACTGTCATGGTTGAGTGGTTACATTGTTGTACTGGTAATCATTGGATATGCTGCATCACTTTTGTTTGTATCTACCCCTTGTTTCCTTGAGCAAGAAACTTTACCCTACTTGCTTAGTACTGGGAGACCAGGAATAGGACTCAGTTGTAAGAGCTTGTTTCACAATCAAGATAAAATAAAAATAGTGTAGTCTATAAACTTGAAAATGTAGTAAATTTTTAAAACTTTTTTGTATTTTTCTTGTACAAAGCTATTGTCATACATGTACCGTATTTTGACGTATAAAATACGCATTCGTGTATAATACGCACCAAAAAAAATTGACTAAAATCTGAAGAAAAAAACTTTTTGCCGATTTTTCGGTAAAGTCGTAAGGAAAAATTTCGGCCGATTTTTCGACAAAATCGAAAGTTTCATAGATCGCAAAATCATACTCTGTCGTGAAACACACTTAAAATTACTGTGTTACGGCCTATCAACCAAACAATCATTTATCTATAAGTGATTGGTAATTTAAAATTATTATCAATATAAGGTAAGTCAATTTTAGATGTTTTCATTATCAAACAATTGCCAAACATAGTCAAACAGTTCAGTGTACTAACATTGTTTATATTTATATATATCCATAAAAATCTTGTTAATTTGGGCATATAATTCAATTTTAATCTGTGTTTTAACCCATTTCATTCTATGACCTTATCAGATAAAGTCCCATTGATTTTTTTCAGTTAAATTAATTTATTAACAGTGCATAATTTTTTAACAAGCATGTCTTTAACTTGTATTTTTTTTAAACTAAAAATCGCAGTAATAAAATTGTTATCAATGAATCTATAATTTAATTGTCTTTCCAAAAATGTATATTTTTATACACTAATCTTTATTTTTTTCTATTTACTTAAAACCGACCAACAGGTCTCAATAATTTACAAAGACATCGACCGTCACTATATAATTAAGGTTGACGGTAAAACATCAAAGAAGCCGATACGCCGTTACTAAGTTCAAAGATACGAAGAGCAGACACACATTGATTTAATTGTTAAACTTTTGTTAAATCACATATTAGAATTGAATTATATGCCGATTTATTATGAGATCGTTTATTGATATTTATAAATTTAAAAAATGTTAGTACAATAAACTGTTTGGCAATTGTTTGATAATGAGAGCATCTCAAATTGACATACCTTTTATTGACGACAATTAAGTTTACTCAAACTGTCAAACAAGGTGCAATTATCCGTCATAGTCTGACCTTCTATGCATTAATTAACTGCCAACTTGCAATGCTTTCCTAATAACAATTGACATATGTCAAGTTTGTATATTAAAAAATTTAATCCTTTTGTTCGCTGATTGTTTTTCACACATCATATAATATGACGCTGGGGAGGTTAAATTGAGTTATTGCTTGATTAAACATAAACCTTTTTACCCAATAAATTTATACAAATGAACACAAATTAACAACAAACATGGACAGCAATTATTAATAATTTAACTTCTAATTAAAATTTATTATGAATTAACAAACAACATTCACAACGTTACAATGAAAGAAACATCGGCAGATCAAATAGCGCGATCGCTAGTTTTTATCATTAACCCGTTTTTAGTCCGGGTTTTACAGAATTACTTCCCTTTTTAATAATACGCCATTTGCAAATTTTGACAATTTTTCGTCTATGACTCGGCGATTTTTCGTTGTTTACGGATAAAACACGCATCAAAAAAATGAAGTCAGATTTGGAGGAAAAAAGTGCGTATTTTATACGTCAAAATACGGTATATCAAATTACTTAACAGTATTCTTATTCTTAAAGGGTATACATGTACATGTATTGCATGTGAATTATACCATTTAAATTTCAAAACTTATAGACTCTTATTGATCATTTATTTTTTATTAAAATGACCATTGTGTTTTGTAAAATATGTATGTGATTCAATATTATGCACAATTCAGTTGATTGTGTTAATATTGTCAAACATTTGACAATACAAATTCAGCTTCATATAGAACAACGACATAAAATATGCTTCAAAATGTTTTTGCAATACAGTCGGTGTACATGGTGTGTAATTAAATTGCTTTGTCTTGATTTTTTTTTTTCCAGAATTAATTAATTTATTCATTATTTCAGAATGAGAGCCCTCCATTGGCACAGACACTACTTAATGCTCTCTGTGTAAGTCAATTTTATGTCTGTTATATTTTTTACGTTTATTACAAATAGTTTGCTGATATTTTTAGCTACTTAAATGATCATCAATTACTAAAAAACAAATAGAAAACACAACAATTTTGTCTTCATATGCCACACTATATTCTGTTGTATATAATACACTGAATACTGTGATGAGTTGTGCATCTTAATATATGAAGATGATTTCTTTATTGTCTAGTAATGAAATGATGGATTTGTGCCAAGAATACATTAAGATTTCATTTTTGTTATGCATTTTAAGCTGTCGCATTGTGCTTGAGTGTGAGAATTAGAAAAAAGAGGTCCCAGAATAGTAGGGCTCTATATCGGTCAGAATGATCCATACGATATTCGTATCGATACAAAATGATCAATATTCAATATGTCATTTCATATTTCAATAATAAATTTATAGAACATTTATAAAACAGCAAAAAGGTGCTATTTAATTTATTTATTTTAATTGTAGTTGCATCATACTACTAAATGCACTGTCTTATTAATATTTTAAATGTAAAGTCTTTTAAGTTTAATTTTTTATAAGAAATATTGTTGCATCCAGTGAGTCTGGGTCTAGACATGAGCTTTCTTCTGACAGGATATCTCCTGAGGACTGAGGTTAAAAATATTTGTTCAAAAGCTACTGAAATGGCCTGGAACTTAATTTTGTAGATGTTGGTTTCAGTTTTATTTCTAGTCAATTATATTTGCATGGCACAAAACTAAGATCGACAAAAAGAAAAACCCACTTGTTAAGAACTTCAGCTTTTCATGTGACATATCGCTTATGTACAATCAAGTTATCTTTACATTGCGGATTTGCCCGAAACAAATCCGAGTGACAATTGAAAACTAAAGTGCATAAAAACGACATTCTAACGGCAACACTTACTTCCTTTAGATTGAAAGAACATAACATGACGTAATCAATGTAAGTCGTCCACAGATTAGTCCACACCGAATCAAACACAGTAGAATGTTGATGTGGCAATACAGAATATCAGCTGATTTGCAGGCCACTAATTTTAATTGTATGACCACCATTGATCGATATTTTGTTCGATACGAAAACGTTTGATCCGATTTATCTATCAAACCTACAATACCAGTATTCGATATATATCGTATACCGGTGTAGAGCCCTACAGGATAGGTTCTTAGTCCTAGCATTTGATATCCTTCCGAGAAAATAATATCGTAAATTTTCCTCAGTTGTAGGGGAAGTTGTAAACTGTTTCTGAAAGAGCAAGTACTGGTAAAAATAAATATCAAGAAAGCTGGTATAGTGTGTCAGTTGCCTTGTATAACCTCATGATTATGTTGTTAAAAGCATGAAATCCAAATTTAATAATGATATCCATTTAATTTCAGGACTTACTGTTCTGTCCTGAATTTACTGTTGCTTCTGGGAGAAAAACTGGACCGGTAAGAATATTTTTACTTATAATAAATGTTTTTATAAGGTATGATATAAAGGAGAGTTACATGTAGCATTGGCTGGACTGATTGGAAAAGTGAGACCTGTCCTCAGTTGAGTGACAATTTTAGCATCAAGCTTTTGCTAGTGATTATGCTAAAGCAGAGTAGTAGGGTGCTGTACTCTGCCATTTTTATCCCCCCAGTCTTTTTGTCTTCTCTATCCTGAAACATCAACCCTCTGACATGTCTCTTTTCTGCCTTCCTGTCTTTTTCAGAGTTCTAGTATAATCACTTCTTACACTGATCAAGATGCTGTATGAATATTTGATCTCAACTTCCATTGATCAGACTCAGTTGAAATATATCTACTTATAATACAAATTGAGGTCAAATAGCTTGCAGAAATTTAGCTGTGTATAAAATGATATAAATTATGCTTCATGTTTAAATGTATGTTTTGTAAAATAAGCCATTTTACTGTACCGAGTAGACATGAGCTGGTATTTTCTCATGAAGACTGCAGCCAATATTATGATTCATAATGAATCACAACTGGTCAAAGGTACAATTCCACAATGACTCTTGACCATATACTTGAAGATGAATGATAAGAATGAGATCTTGTATTGGCGATATTTTTTATCTTGTCATCATATTTCTTACCTTGCTCTGATCGACCATTGTTGATAATATATGAATGCATCCTTCCCCCAATTACAATTTACTTACCTTAATGGAAGTTGCTATTTACAAAAAAGCAGGGCACAACATTAACGTTTCAAGTAGGTTGCCAGGTTGGACAACCAGCTATGTACCCAGTGTTTATAGCTTCAAAAATTGCCTGAACCCAAATTTAGGTCAGCCATAGTGTAGGACAACTTTTAATGTTGAACCGTGCATTGTAAAATGAAGAAGGACTTGTTAGTTAAGTTTAGTTATTACTAATTTATTTTAGTTTGAATGAGAAATACGTTCTTACAACTTAGATTAATTACTTTCGTGTCCGCTTCCTGATCCCCAATACTAAGCTCATAGCATAAAGTTTCTTGCTCAAGGAAGCAATGGGTTAAGTTTTAGATGGGATTTAAACAAATGTGGAGCTGCCTATCCAATGATTAATCAGTCCAACATGGACAAGGTTGGCTTCATAAATTATATATTTCTACTAACTTTCATTATTTCAGGATAATCCAGAAGACATGACTACTATTGATAGTTGTGAATATATCTGGGAATCTGGTGTTGGTTTTGCTCATTCCCCAGCACATAATGTACAACATGATTCTAATAGAAGTGAAATTATAAAGTTATTACTTACATGTTTCTCTGAAACTATGTATCTCCCTCCAATAGGTATGTAGCTTTAAAGTTTGGACTGTCTTAGTGACCTCCTGGTTCTAGCAATCCACTGAAATATGTTCATTATTTTAAGTCATCTACTATCACAAAAAATTATGGGTCATTCAGTTTCTTTTATTTTTTGCATGCACAGATTTATTATGAGATTTCCCAGTTTATTTCACCAATCCTATTATTTTTGTCTACAATTCTTCTTAAAAAAAGAATGTCTACCTTGTCAGTGATATTGATAATATTCGAAGCCTTTGACAAGCACATACAAGACTGTCTCAATTCTGGGTCATCCAAATTTTGTGTGTGGCTATTCAGTTGTGTTAAGTGTATTCTTTTATAAAAATATTTCTCTTGCAGTGAATGTAAGGCACACTCTTGGGGATCAAGAGGTCCCGAGTTCCCACTAGGGGCTCTGCTGATTTCCTTAAGCTAGAAATTCAGCTACTTTTGTTCCAATTCACCCTGGTGTAAATGGGTACTGCGAGGGGTCACCTGCCTGAAGGTAATTTCAATGATCAAGGGTTATTTTTCAAATTGTAGTAGGCTGAACATTGGCTGAACATGTATATGGAAGCAGACTTTATACCACACTAACTTTTTATTTCATATTAAGTATTGAAAAGGAAGAATCCCCCCCCCCCCCAATTAGTTTCTGGTGCTATATTTCTCTTTAATAGGGTCTTGCCAATTTTTCGGTAAAAGTAAAAATAAACACTGAATTATTGTTTAAAGTTGACCCAAACTGACTGACTCAGAATCAATTGCTCCTTGTTTTCTGATTGCTTCTATGTATTACATGTTTAAATTTATTTTGATTACAGCTGATGCCCACAGCACACCCAATCAGTGGATACATTTCTTCACTTCTACAGAGAATAGGTTAGTTGATTTTATTTTAATATTATTAACTGGATTAAACACTGTGTCAACACAGTTAATTTTATGGAGACCAGTACACCTAACCTAGCTTTCTTGGTCCCTTGTCTATAACCAGTACTCACCTACCCTTCCACATGACTGGCAGTTTCTCAAATACCTTATTGATGGAGGAAAATGGACAGTTTTGTCTACACTTATGGAAGTGAATAACTATCCAAGGTGGTATTATACCTGCACCCCGTTCAGGAAACTTGATTCAAAATTCTGATGGATTACCAACTGGGCTGGAGACCCAGAGTTGATTTTATATCTATACATGGACATGTATAGTCAATATTATCTAACAATTTGCCTTCTATTCTACTCATTAGCTACAAAACTATATTCAGAAATCTTAATAATTGCAAATGACCATGGATTACCTACATATACATCTACATATACATTGAAGCAAGACCACCTGTCATTTTCATGTATAACACTTAATGATATACATTATTACACACTTTATCAAAATATTTCATCAGTAAAATGTCTTGCATATTGTATTTCTGTATTGTTCAGACTATATAACCACAGACAACAAATTCTATTAAATTCACATTTTCTAAGGATTCCATGTTAGAACTACTTTCTTGTCTAATGATGTCTAAAAAAATTTCTGAGTTAAAGATCTCCAAGGTTGTATCAACTGTTATTTACTGGTTAAAAAGTGTTGACACTGAAGCCCAGTAACCTCTCACTGTATCAACTAATAAAAATGCTCTTGTCTCTTTTACTTTGATTTCGGGGGGTATAGCCCAAAACGGCCGTAACTCAATTGTAGAAAAGAGTGAGTTACGACCGTTTTGCACTAAACCAGTGATATAAAGATTTTACATTGTATTTTCAGACATGCACTGCCATTGTTTACTTCACTGATCAATGTAGTATGTGCCTATGATCCAGTGGGTTATGGTTTACCATATAATCATTTAATGTTTACTGATTCACGAGAGTCACTCGTAGAATCAGCATTACAAGTGCTTTGTGTAACCATGGAGAACGATTCTACTAGTCAACAAAATGTCTCTGTTGATGGCACTGCTGGTGGAACAGCCATGGAACCCCAAGCTGAGGTAGACTATGCTTTTCTCATTTTGAATTCTATGATTGCTCACATTTGTTTGTAACCTATTCAACAATCACTAAAAATTGTTTTGTACTTTAGGAAGAATTTTTTTTCTGCCTTGAGTTTAAACTACCAATGTAAAAGGAAGTGTTATTATGTTACGTTTTGGTTTCACTAAACAAATTGTGAAACAAAACTTATGTTTGGCTTAGAAGTTTTTGTTTGAGGATTTTCTGTTTTGGCCTTGCAACCATCAAGATGGAAGCAAACATATTTTTTGTTGTTTTAAAAAAGCAGTGATTGTTTTATTGCAATGAATTTAAAACTTTCGTGGTATTTGCCCTAAGCCTTGGGCTTATAAATATTGAGTTAAAATTTCTAATTTCAAATAGTCAGACATATTAATTATTTTGCTGTTATATATTAAGTGTATGTTTTTGAAAATATTCTGCTTATTCAGAACAGTGTTTTGCCAATCATTGCTTTCAGGAAATAAACAAGAAATCAAATGGTTTAACCCCTAAAAATCTAATGTCTTTTTCTATGTAACATAATAAATCAAGTAGTGCTCTAGAAAGTTTTAAGATAAGGTTAAAAAGGTAATGTTGAGATGTGGAGAAAGTGCAACATCTACTTTTATTATTAAAATGCATATTAAATTGTACATTGATTTCTAGGGCTGTCATGATAGGCCAGAAGTGTACGATACGTCAGAAGCGTATCACAATATATTGCAATACGCTAGCACCTTATGGTGATACGTACCACAATGTATTGTGGGTTTTTAGATTTGTTGTGCCTCCGCTGTATTAAACAGAAACATGGCATATCTTACATGCAGCTACTGTTTGAAACTAGCCTATTTAAGTGTATATAGTCATTTAGGACTGTGATACTTAAATTGAAAAAAAATTCTTACATTGAAAGAAACAACCACCCCCTTTAGCTGCAAGTCTAGATAAAATATTAAATAAAAAATATCGCCAAATACAGGTATGTTAAATTCGTAGGCGGTAGGTATTGCCGCAGCTGTGTATTGTAATATACTGGTATATGGTGACAGCCTTTTTGATTTCTATGGATAATTAATATTTTTTAGTTTTGTTTTAACTTCAGGGTGGTTCGTCTGATAACTTGTTTGTTAACTATTTATCAAGAATTCACAGAGAAGAGGTAGGTTCTGTTAGATTACAAGTGATGTGGTACAATTGAAAAATAAAGTAATTTTTATTTGTTTGAAACCAATGGTTGTTTCTATATCATTGATATATATTTTCATGCTTACAACAGTACTTAAATAAATATCTGCAATTCACAAAAGTAAATTGATACTATCAGTCACCTAACAGTCATACTAACAGTCATCATTCTGGCTAGATTTCTTGTATGAAAAATGTAGCAGTTTAATAATAAATGCACTCAGTTGTTCTTGTCTTAAAAGCTAGCTTTTATAGTATGGCTGAGTGGCTTTGATGTTGGACTTGTTGTCATTGGAAGCCAGCGTCTCATTGGTTCAAAGCACATTAAAAAACTCACCTTGTTGCCTTGTTGAACTTTATTCTACTAGCTCAGCACAGGGGGGACCAGGAAGTAGACTAAAGAGTGACTATTCTTATTTGTAAGAACTTGTTTTACAATCAAGCTGAAATAAATTAGTATAAAATAGTATACTAGCTTTTATGATGACTTTGTTGAGTGTCAACTTACAACTTGGCTTCTATACCAGCTCAAATCACGATAGTTTACTGAACTAAAACTATTTAACAGTTCTCAAGTTAATTTACTTTTAGATATTTTCTTACTGTTTTGGAAGGCTGCTACAAAATGCTGCTGTTAACATTTTCTCTACTTTATACTGTATTAAGTCCTATGTATTTTATTTTGGTGATATATATTTTCAGGATTTCCACTTCATATTGAAAGGTATAACAAGATTGTTAAATAATCCATTAATGCAAACATACTTACCTGGTTCCACTAAGAAGATACAATTTCATCAAGAACTGTTGGTTTTGTTCTGGAAAATGTGTGACATTAATAAAGTAAGTTCAATAAAGCATCGTCTTGGGTATTCTATCATGCTGTTGGTTTTCATTGTTTTTACATGGGGTTTCCCCATGTTTAGTAGTGGACTGTGGCAAATCCTCTTCAAAATTTGTCGCGGACAATTACATTCGGTTGTGCGCACTCAAATAAAGGGATAATTATCATTGCAATTATTATAGTCCGCATTACGCGTTAACAAGCAGACGATAAGAAGCATGTGTATATCTTATCTGGCTTATGTAAGGTAAAGGTCCCTTGTATCGCTTCCATGAGTTGTATACAGCCATATACTCTACCAAAACCCCATGTCTGACAGCTCTATTGGCACTTTGATTTACATTGGGTTTAACGCATGATCAACACTTTTTGGTCATTTTACGGCCTCCATCGCTCCTAACTAGCTTTTCTGCATCCTTGTAAAGGCTGGAAACTTTACAATATTTCTTATCAATGGAGGAAAATTGATATAATTGTCAAATTTTCATGGAAGGTTATAACCTCCCTGGGTGGGATTTGAAGCCCTACCCCCTTTGGGAGACGAGATTTCTAATCCAAGTGCGCTACCAACTGCGGTATCGACCCTGGTTATCATGCTGTTGGACAAAATTGTAGTTATATTTTAGATAAAAATAATAATTTGTCCCAGATTAAGTTGCTTGAACTATAAACTCAGATGAAAGAGTACTTGATATGATATTCAGGATTTGTAGGTCTTAAGGTCAATGGTTTTTTTTAAGTGAGCCACTTAAACTGTAAAATTCTCAGTTTTGGAAATTTTGAGCTTTCACCTCTGATAATTACCAATATTAATGTATTTTGTATATTTTCAGAAATTTATGTTTTATGTATTAAAGAGTAGTGATGTACTTGATATATTGGTTCCTATATTATATTATCTAAATGATGCTAGAGCTGATCAGTGTAAGTATACTTTATATCCCTTAATTAATAATTACTACATAAATTATATCTGCTCCAATGATTTCCTGTTTCATACAAATTCTAAAATTCTCTGCTTGCCTACTTGCTAATTGAAGATCTGGCTGTTTTGTTATGAGGGTCATGTTCAGGTGACCCTCATAACAACTAGTGCTGCAACGATTCACCGGAAAGTCGATTCGATGCAATTCGATACTTTTATTAATACAATTTACTACAAATATGCATTTATACATATATTTGAGCTTAAAACTAAATAATATTAATTAAACGAAAGTGTTACTAAAATTGGATAACACGAAATTCGAAAATCTGATAGTTAATATTTGCTTTATTCAAGTACGAAATGGATTGGGTACGAATGTAAAGGTCGCGAAAATGTAATATCGACTTAAAGCGTAAAGACAGCATGGATCATAAATTGTAGAAAGATGCAGTTCTTGGTATACTATTGTACATATTAGTTAAACATTCACTGTGCATGCGAAACTATTTAAATTTGAATAAACTAACAACGAAACTTGGCTTGCTCATGCGGAGTCTAAAATCTTCCAGTTTGTCAGAACAGGTAAAATTCAATCACACCGACCCAATTGGCGGAGGATCGGGGCATATACTATAGAATGTATATTTGGAACAGAGTTTCCAATCATGCTACATAAAATCATACTGGAAATTTCACAGAAATGTAACAAAGTGAAACTCCTTTGCTTTTATCGTTATAACTTATGTAGACACTTTTAACAGTCAGTATCGAATCGAAACTCGCGGGTCCTGAATCGAAATCGTATCGGCGACCTTGCAATCGAGTTTCGATGTATCGAATCGAATCGTTGCAGCCCTAATAACAACCATAAGAGATCCTATACGAAAGGTCTATATAGGATATTTATTTATGGATATTGTTTCATACATTAATATACATATTTCAGGCTAAAACATGTTTCATGAAATAAACGTGAAAAATACCTTATTGGTAATTAGTACAAGCATGATAATCTTATATAATTCATTATTTAATTGAATTTTCTATATGCTTGCCCTCAATGGAAGTATGAATGTATTTGATTGTACAAGTGTAAAAGCCTGGACAAATTGCCTAATATTTGAAATAAATTAACTAGGTATATAATTAAATATTTTTGCTGCTAAACATGCTTTAAGTTGTACACAGTTGTCAATAACTGAAGCAATTCTAGTTTCAAATAATCAGGTAAATATTGTATATTTTATAGCTCGTGTTGGTTTGATGCATATTGGTGTATTTATTCTATTGTTGTTAAGTGGAGAGAGAAATTTTGGTGTTCGATTAAATAAACCTTATACAGTAAGAGTACCAATGGATATACCTGTATTTACTGGTACCCATGCTGATTTTCTTATTATTGTAAGTATATCTTATTGAAGGGTTCAAGACTTACTGTTTATACCAAGGGTGCAGAAGAAATCCTTGGTCAATTTTAGGAGATACATTTTAAGAATAAGATGAGAGATTTCTCCAATAAAGTAAATTTTGGATACAGTATAAGTTATAAAGTTTGATTTAATATTCATGGAATCTATAAATTCACACAAGAAAAGAGCAATTTTTCAGGGATCCTAACAGAATCTCCAGTTAGAATCTCTAGGATTCCTCTCAAGGTCATGGGATCCTGGGAATCCCGGGACACTGTTAGTGTCAAACCTTACTAATAAAAGACGAGTTGAGTTATAAAAGCTCACTTGTGCTTATGTTAATTGTTATTTGTCTTGCCAACTTGAAATAAAACTTATCTTATTTTAATTCAAATTATTATACACCCATCACTATCAAGCCTCTTTAATCCTGTTAGTACCTTGAGTCCTATAGGTAACAACCAGAAACCTCACACTCTAGATAGTCTATTTCAACTTATTTCAAAAGTCATTACAATATTATCACTATGTTTCTATGAACAGAGATTTATGTGTTTACTTTTAGGTATTTCACAAGATCATTACAACAGGTCATCAAAGATTACAGCCATTATTTGATTGTTTATTAACTATTGTTGTGAATGGTATGTTATATTATGTGAATATGTTGTTTCCTCAGAATCACTTGTATTCTTTTTCTATGGTTAAGGTTTATTGAAGTGTAAATGTAAACAAAATCTGGGTCACTGCATTTTTAGCTTGACTGTCACCCGAGCGTTGGCGTTGGTGTTGCAAATCAAGGTTAAAGTTTTTACAAATTTAAATAACTTCAACATTATCAAAGTTATTCAACTCAAACTTGGAATACTTATTCATCATCACTACTTCCACCTTACTATTAAGGCCCATAACCCTGGCTCCAATGTTTTAGGAGTTTTGCCCCTTTTTTACTTAGAAAACATCCAAAAGTTTTTACAAACTTCATTACTATCAAAGATATTCAACTCAAACTTGAAAACTTGGATCTTTTTAAACTTCATTAACCTCATAGCACCGATTCCTAAGAACTGAGAAAAGTAGAACGCGCTGTCTTACGGACAGCTCTTGTTAATTAGTGGACATTTTCTGATTATGGTTGTGACTGTCTGTCCATTCTGAATTTAGTCTCCACCACTGATTGATGAATCTTTAAATAAGGTGGCACAAATTTTTACCCTGATTATATGGTGTGTTGCCTGCAAGAGCTGTGTCAATTCTTCAAGGGTTTGGCCATTAAATGGGGTCAAAGGTCAAAATTTGTTGAAACGCAGTTGACACATCAAAGGGTAAGGCCAATAAATTGGGTCTAGTTTTTCTGCGGGCAATCTTTCCACCATGGAATGATGGATTTTAAAATAAGTCACAAATGGTTACTTTGATAAGAATAATAATAAGATGGTGTGTTGCCTGAAAGAACCATGTTGATAGCTCAAAGGGCGTGGCCATCAAATGGGATTAATCTCTACGGATGCATGCGGTTTAACAACCCGTATTCAGCTATAAAAAAACACAAATTTGAGGTCAGAGCAAGAACTTTTCTCACTGTTTGTATTCATCATACAACTGAATGGTTTATTATGAAACTTGCATGTACATTTGATATTTTAGTGTCACCATACTTGAAGACATTGTCAATGGTTGCAAGTACTAAATTACTACATCTGTTAGAGGTAAGGAATTACTCTATGATATAAATAACTGTTGTCTTATAATAATAATATAGACTTAATTTAATAAGGCTACACATTTGGATAAATCCAATCTTCCATGTGGACCTCTGGTAAGACATGTACTAGTTATTTACAATATTTACATAGTGAAAACATATAATGAATTAACCAATAGAAAGAGAGAGATAAGTAAAATGATACTTAGTCACACAAGCCTGAAATTAAAGGGTGAATATTTCCAGTGGACAAAGATCAATTTACATTTATTTAAATTTCCATTTGAGGTATGGATTTTTGAATGATGATAGACTTTCTGCTAGTCGAATGTTAAGAGGAATTTCATTCCATATAACTGCTCCTGAATATGTTAAGGATTTTCTGAAGAATTTAAATGCAAATTTCATTCAATTTAGTTGTTTAAATAATTCGTCAGACGGTGCATCAAATGGCTGATCAAGGATTATACGAGCAGTTCTCTTTTGAAATTTTAGAACTGCATTTGATAATTCCATATTGCATGATCCCCATACAGTACAACAGTAGTCAATATGTGGAAGGATATAGGCATCTTATGGCGGTGAAGCAACTTCAAGCAAGCACTACTTCAAATCAACAATCCCTTTCCTTAAAATAATAAACTAATATTTTTTTCCTTCATATAAAGAGAATTTTTGTAATGGTAAACGATAACTGGTAAAAGAAAGTGTCCAGGATAGCTTGTTTAGTGAGTTAGGCATCTTACTTAAATAGTGTTGATAAGTGACTTGTCAATTATACCATTATAAAACTTCTTATTGTTTTCCATATTTCAGGCATTTAGTACACCATGGTTCCTGTATGCCAGCCCTACTAACCACCATCTTGTGTTCTTTCTTCTTGAAGTATTTAACAATATTATACAATATCAGTTTGATGGTATGTATTTAAATATCATATAAGTGTTGGATCTCATTTATAACTATGTATTAGGATTACTTACTGTATGTGTCAGGCTTATGCTGCAAAATTTTGAACTTTGAAAAAAATCGCTGAATTTGATTAAAAAATCCTGATTTTGATTTTTGACATTTTGCATGCAATTGCATGAATTTACTAATTTGGGATAAATTATGTAGTTGACTGTTCTAGAAATCCGCTGGAAGGCAGTCAAATAAAGTTGGGGTGTAAGTTTTAAACAATCTGTATTCCACTAGGTTCTTTATTATAATCTTGGGAGACATTTGGGGTTAGGGTCAGTCTGAGAGATTGTGGTGAAAAATGCTTTAAACAACAAAATGCTCATGACTTATTTAATGATATTTTTCAGGGAACAGTAATTTGGTATACACTATAATACGTAAGAGACAAGTATTCCATCAACTAGCTAATCTTCCTACAGATCATTCCTCTATTGCTAAAGCTCTCACAAAAAGAGGCAAGAAACTACATACACCATCCCCTACTGATCATAAAGAACCTCAAACAATGGAGGGTGCTATACCAGCCACTGAGGCAGAGCCTGGAACTCTGAAAGTCTCGTTAGCTGCTACACCTCGTAAGTATATCAGTTTATTAGATGTTTTTTCAACTATATATGTTACTTTTATGTTGTCACTACTATGATCATTTATTATTGTCAAGTACTATTGTCATTTTTACTTATGTTAGCAAGTTGGGAAAACTATGTTAAGGCATAATTATGTTTTAGTCCAATTTTTGAAAACTTGATGGAGTTCACAGCTGCTTGGGCTGTTGGTTTGCAACCTGTTGTTTGAATGAAAAGCATACTGCACTCTCTGTATCTATGAATAAAATATTTATCCCTTTCTTGATTGCAATTCTATTGAAAGAATGGAAAAATATAATTTGCTGATGAATAAATCACTTTCCCATTCAGATGTACCATAAACCATTCAGGTCTACAGACTTAGTGGTTAGATGACTGCACATCTGAATTCTTAACTAGTGATTTATTCACTGGCAAGTCATGTGTTGCATATTTCATGTTGCATATTACATGTATTACCTATTTGTGTGTACATATAGAAGCAAGAATGATGATCAATATTTTGGTTTTATGTTGTCTTCAGTGTTGTTTATTATGATACATATATTTATGTTATGCATGGTTTCGTGTCTTAATTTTACAAGAAGTCAATGCTTGGATGTTGTTCTTGTTTCACATACCACATCGTCGCCTCAATCTAGCAATGTCCTATCTCCATTTTTGAAAAAAAATGAGATAAACATTCCAAGCAGTTTGTATGACCTTGCTCTATTAATTTATTCTATTAATTTGCTCTACTAATTGCTTCTAAAAAAAGTTTCTTGACTTTATCATGTCAAATAGGGTAACCCACCAATCGTACATTATCCTATGTCCACACTTTTTCTCAGCTAACAGCATTCACATTGCTGTATGTCCAGGACATAGATCAATGTTCAGGCTGAAAATACTGTTATCCAATCAAAATAAAAGGTTTGTCACTGGTTTAATGCCCTATTTGACTCTAACAATGCTCTAAGTCCATAGAAGCTTATTCGAACATTGCCCTATCTCATTTCGTCCAGTCAGAGTACAATATTTAGTTATCGTGTTTTTGTTCTGCAATGACATTGATTCGCTTGTATAGTCCAACAGAATTAACCTGAGCTTGACCTTTATGCAAGAATATATCAAACTCAGTATTTACAGTCTATTTTGGTCTTCGTTTGTAAATCGCACTTTATCGGAAGCTTTCGGCAAAATAAACGTACTGAACAATTAATGTTGTTTTCATGAGAATAAATACTTTGAAACTGTGCCATAATACTTGTTTCCCCAAAATCTAATGTGTGCAAAATTAAAAGTACAATAACATGCCACTTTTAATAAATTGATTTATAGTTACATCGGTTGTTACAAACACGTGTATAACCGTATACACACATACAGAAACTCACGATTTAATGTAAGTGAAGTGTGTAATTATTATAATTAGGTAGTTCTAGCTCAGGTTAATTCTGTTGGACTATATATCTGTGTAAATATGTATGCTGCCATAAAGGCAGTGTTACAAACTCATAATTTCAGAAAATGTGCACAAATACTATTGAATTATCATCCTGGAGATAGGGCAATGTTAGACCGAGATGCATCAACCAAAATAAGCAAATTTTGATCTATCTCCAAACACATAATTGCATTTTTTCATATTATTATTCATTATATTTTAATCATATTCCTCATGCATGTTTTGAAATACATTGTAAATGTGCCTGCCAAGTTTCATGTCAATACATAATGAAACATCAAAGATATCACCATTAGAACTTTTGAAGTCGATTTCCCAAAAATAAAATTTTGGTAGTTAGGACATTGTTAGATTGAGGCGACAAAATGTATTGTTTGTTTTTTCTCAACTGTCAAAACATAAATTTTTTTCACGGTGACTTCGTGCTCTTTGTCTGACACTCGAGATATTGAGATAGTGTGTAATCATTCACCATAAATTATTCAAACTTTGACAGTTTAGAAAAAACGAACAATACAATGTATATTACTATATATACTACTTTATAGTATTGTAATAACTGATTCACATGACAAAGATAAACAAATTCAAAAATTGGCATAAATTATTTTATCAACACATGATTTAGTATGTTATAAGTCTTTTTTAAAGGTGACTTTTTATGTTAAACTTGGCTCCAAAATGAATATTAGATATTTTTTTCCAATACTTGGATATTAACAATACTAGACTTGATAATGAAACTGTGACTACATGAACATGTGCCTATTTGAAGCGTATTATAATGTTTAAGTATGTTCCTCAAAATCCTTTTTGTTCTGACTTAAGCCTGTGTTAAGCATCTATCTGTTGAATATTGTAGCTAATATGAATGATCTTTTTTCTTTGATTTTTTAGCAAGTCCACATTTTCATCCTAAATTTAATAAGAGTGATTATACTTCACAAGGTGACATATTTTTATAGACGCTACTGATTTTATCAATGTACGTTTGTAGATTTTGCTAGATAACATTAATATGCTGCTCAGATTTATATTGCTTTTATAAATGTTTGTAAAACTCATCTTTTATACCCATTTTCCTTTGATTTTATTCCTATTATTTTAGTTTAAGAAATGATGTAATAGAAAGAGTTTTTCTACTTAGTTGTGAGAAAGGTTTTTTTCCATTTTTGTGAATCATAAGATTATGTCACATACAAGACTAGTGTATTAATGAATTTTAGTAATTTAGTTATAGTTGTCAGTACATAAGCATCCTGTTATGTAAGCATAGGCGGATCCAGTGGGGGGGGGGGGGGTCAGGGATTTAGAAGACTTTGGAAAATGTACCTGTCCATTAGTGTATTTCTTGCCTGTAAAACATTTTTAAGTAGCTTGAAGCAGTTTTTCTTGGTGCTTAACATAAATTTAATAGTTATGTAGTTTTTATTATTAATATGTTGTGGTTGTGGTTCGAGGTTTGAAAAATTCGGAACCCCCCCCCCCCTAGAAAAAATCCTGGATCCGCCCCTGTGTAAGTCAGTTGTTCGGGCAGGGGAGAAATCGGTTTATAAATCCAGTGTTCCTGGATTTGATATCAAGATGTGTCCACATATCTACATGGTGTTTGGTCATTTAATATTTTCTATAACCATGTTTTTGTTTACTTCTATATCAAGTAATGCAGTTGTCGGCCATTGTTAAAGGCATGATATAAGTGCAAGTTTAAATTGTGACATCTTAACCTTTCCAGGGGCAGTGAGTAGGTTGACTGACCACTGCAATGTGTCTTAAACAACTGATGACATAAAGCACTTTATCATATAATAACTAAACCAAAATACATAGCATTCATAGATGTTTAATGTCGGATTTAAAAATTTGAATAATGTTTTGCCGGATAAAAAATCTGCTGGTTAATTAAAACTTCAGGTTTCATTGCTTCTTCATTTTTACTTCAATTATATTTGTGATCAAATTCTTGTACTTGAATTATTTATATTTTATGGTAGCATATTATAAGATGGCTTTATCTGCAGATGTTACATCTATTATCTAACCAACATGTTTTGGTTTGGAGCTCATTCCTTCCATAGAGACCATTAAGTTACATTGTTAACAGTTTTTCATAAGGTAGCAACATGTTTGTTTTTGTTCTTATTAAAAATATTGTTTATTTAGATCTACTTATCTTTATTTATCAATAACAAAACATTACTGAATAAATGAAGTAAAATCAAATAGGTGTTCAATAGCCAGAAGAAGGAAACACAAAATTGACTGGCAAAGACAAGGTGGTTGCTTAATACAGGTGAAAATCAGAACAAAATTCAGTATATTGTATGTTATACAGGTGGCTGCTGACAAAGGTTTTACTGTAATTAATAAACATTCAAAAATGCTATTCTGTAAAACAAGTTCACAATGCCACTTATGGGGCTCTGGACACTCCCTAATTTGCAGTGATATTTTCTTGATTAAATAATTCTTGGTTTATCATCTCTTGCATTCATTTCCATAACATTTGAGCTTATAATACTTCCCCATTGAAGACACACCTGTGAACAAAATAATGCTTTCTTAAATCTCTGTTTTAACAGTTATTGATACAAAATCATTAGTCATAGGCATCCAGGTGTGGTTTCAGATTGAAAACACATGTTTTCAATACCGAACCGTGCCAGCCTCCTATGTATTAGTCTTGGTCAACATTCAGGCATGTTGTCATTTGATCTACTATAAATAAACAAACACATGGTTTCTGTACATGTACTTGCATTTTCCAGACTGACAATAGAAAACTTGAAATTCACATAAACAATTGTTACTTTCCTCTTATTAAAATGTCTACACTTCACCTAATGGTAATATAGTTGTGTAGAGTCATTCTGCAATAATCAAGCCTGTAATTGTTCTACTGCTCAACTCATTTTATTTAAATGGGCTATTTGATTTTGTTCTATTATTCGCTTAAAAAATAACAAAAAAAATAGTGTAAGTTTTCTAGTACTTTAAAAATAATTGTTGTAGATCCTATGACAGCAAGCCCTGGTATTTAGGAATGTGGGATAATCAATATATTGTATGATTTAATGAATTATGATAGTACTTATAATAGTAGCCATGTTTATTCTCAAGTGTACAGAGTTTAATGCTTGTTACATGAGGCAATCTCATTAAAAATCAGACTTCTTAAATATTTCTCTTATTTGCCCTCTGCAGTAGATTTGAAGGAGACTTTTACAGGCCATTTTCAGTTGAAATTTAATCACATTTCATGGTATTGAGGGCTGATTTTGATGAGATTGTACTATGAGGGTAAATTAATGCTCTTTATTGAGTATGGCATTTTGTTTATGGTATTATATTTATTCAAGAGATATATTGTATCCTATATTATTTTCATTGCTTAATATACCTTAATTTTCAATTACCTTAATTTTTGGTTTAGTGAATATTCAGTCAGACTTGGTCCAAGAGCTTGAACCATCTGTGTTTGATGGTGGACCACTATTCACAGTGGACATTGCACGTGTATCTCCAGAGACCAAACAAACCCACAAAAAGACTAGAAAACGTAATGATATCAATCAAACCACTTTAGTTTATCATTACCCCAGTATAACCAGATAAAGTCTTAACTAACTAACACAATGGAGATCCTTTGCATCTCTGTTTTTATTAACAAAACGCTGAAGTGATAAAATTGTATTGTTTTTATTAGTAGTTAAGTTTACTAATCAAAAATAACAATGACTATAGGTTGCTAGTGTACCTTCCTCTAACATAAGTATAGTTGGTGCAAATTGACCTGGGATAGATTAATGTTTACAATGCTAATCGAGTTAATATATGCATGGATGAAAGTTTTAAGTATTATTACTAAATTCAGTGTTTTTAGAATAAATCACTTTATGTAATTTATATGAAATCTGTTTTTTTAAATATTGTGCCAGCAGGATTTTCAGTATTTTCAAAACTTTTAATTTCCATCCATGCATATGCAAATGATATTTGAATTGTATTTTTTCATCTCGGGTCATTTTTCTCAAGCTATACTTGTTGTCAAATAGTCAAATTTGTATTTGTTGTATATTTTATGTGTGAGCCTCATTCATGATGCTATGGGTCCATCCTTGTACAATCTAAACTATACAATGTCATGTAATGTTGGTTTTTCTCTTCATATAGAGAGACTTAGTTGTGATGTTGGAGAAACTGTTGACTATTTGATATTCAGTACTTGTAATTAACAACTATGGAATCTTGGTTTTACTCTGTAAATTCTTGACTATGCTAAACTCCATGCAACTTTTCTGGGCTTATTTTCAGGTTGACTTTTATCATGTAGTTTTCACTATATATACCCACATTGTAGTTTTAAAAATGCTATTCATACATGCATTGCATATCAATGAAACATTATTCACCTTTCTCTATGAGCTTATTAATTTTTGTTCTATTCTTATTAAGAACTTTTTATTTTTCTCAACTATGATTATATGATAACATTTTTAAATTGTTCACTTGCTAAATTTTGATGATGGACTTGTCTTGTATTAGGTTTGGAGCTGTCCATTGTCAGTTCAAGAGAGAATTACATTCAAAATACAAGATAAGCAGGCACCACCATTATAAGAGCCAGACAAGTCTTGCTAATAGAAATATTTTTTTGTGCAAGCTGGCCTGGCTCTATCAGGGGGGATTGTACATCATCAGCGAATGGGACCTTCAATCCTTCTTCTTAATCCACGTATAGACTAGGCTAGTTGTTGTGCTCTTTTTTTTGTCAGAGTCACAATTGTAATTGCATATGGCCTAAACTGGCCTTCAAATATCATTATTCTACTGCATATGTTGGTACTTTTCAATTGATTTAGCAGTAAACAATAAAAAAATGCAGTTAATGTTATCTATTCCATGTTCTTATCACTTTGATTACAGAGATATGTCAGTTATAATTTACTTGTATAGCAGTTTGAAGACTGTAACCAATGAGTTCCATTAAAATGGTTAAATATACCTCCAGCATCACTTAGTCAATAGCATGAGGTCAAATTTCACAATATCTGCTCAATTCTGTTGCATAATCAATGTATGTGATTATATAGCAGAGGTATAATACCACACTTGTACTCCTTTGCCTTCCAGCTAGCTTTAATGGCAACATGGTAAAGTGTCAGTCTACGATCTGAAAGTTGTGTGTTTGTAGCGGGCAGTTCTGACCATGGATTTATTGGTTTACAATTATTTCTATGTTATCCTTGTTTTCAGACTATTATTATTATTTGTAGGTTTTAACCATTGTAGAGATTTACACAGACACTATTGTCCTTCATCTGTTAAAGATCTGGTAAAAGCAAAAGGTACCACTGGTTTAACCCATTCCCTTAGGCAGCTTATTATCAACAAGAAATATCTTTAAAAAAGATATTCGGCACTCTGCTGGGTTTATTTTCAATGGTTTGAAGTATAAATGTTGGTCATGTACTGATCATGTACAGTGTACATGTATTAACTATAGGTTAAATGTAATTTTTCCGAAATTGCAATTCAGTCTCAACTGACAATTTTTGTCCGAATATATTGCCATTTTGCTGATTTGTCAATTATGAAAATCTGTCCGATTCTAAAATTAAAAACATCTTTAATAACAATGCCATGATTTTTGATAAAAAAATAACTTCTTCCCAGAATGACCAAACGATTCATAATATGTTACTTTCTGGCAAACATAAAAAAATTTGATAAAAATGCTCAATGGCGGCCCACATATAACAAAATGAAAACCCATTCCGAGCGTGCACTGAGTCATACGTGTACTCGCAGTTTAGTTATACTGCAAGGGGCGTACCACGACTAATGTATGATCAATTAGCATAGTGAGTCACTCATAATACGCAGAGTAAAATAGTCAGCAGCTACTGTACGTGCTATGCATCTGTTTATCACAAATAGCCAATGAAGTCATGTGTTTTATCCATTTCTCTATACCGTAAAAGAATTTCATTGGACAAACAGCTATGGTAGAGCAAATTGTATTGGTTAAAATATACATTGTAGGTCAAAAGTTGGCTTAGACAGCTGCGCCGAAAAATCTTATGATAATTTATCAATACATTATAGTAATATTTACAACTGAAATAGATCCTGCTTGATAATATGCACCCCTGGTGAAATTTTTCTTGAATACTATTACGGAAAATACCCATAGGAAATTGGTTGCATTTCAGGGAATGGGTTAAAGATGCTCTTAAGTTCATTCACTCTAAAACCGTTGTTTGGTTGCAATAAAAATACTAATGCATATCAAATATTCTACATTTATTTTTATAATATCAATTGTATAACTTTATTGCTAATTTTGTAATGGAGTTTGGGGGTTTCAGATAGTTTTTGTTTTGTTTTGAGTTATGGTAAAGTTTTTAATATTTTAATTGCACAAGAGTTTTGCCTGCAGGGAAAGTGATTAACTTGTTATGTACCTTGATATGATTATGAATTTTGCATCATGGTGGCGACGTTTTTGCTTTTATCAACTTGTTCAACATTTACATTTATATAACATTATATAACTTTTAACTTTGATATATTCATGTAGTGTATATTATTAATATAACTGTGTAACTATATTAATATACAGTATAATCTCTCTTGAACAACACCAATTTGGAGAGACTAAAATGTGTTGCTGTTCAGAGGTTGTTGCTCTGCAAAGGTTAAATTTGATTAAAATCACACTTAAGGGAAATATCAAAAGCTGTTGTTGTGCAGAGGATTTGTTCAGTTCAGTGCCGCTCTGCAGAGGTTATACTGTATTCTTGTACTATGTATCATTTGTAATATCAAGTATGTTGTATATTAATCTAAGTATTTATTAGGGGTGTAATGGTAGTTGATATTCTGGTTAATACTGCATTACGAATTCTGATAATTATTTGCTGGTTCTTTTTTTCCTGAACTGGTTTTTGTAGTTATGTGCCGTACTGATTGTTTTTATCACAATCTGAAATATAAATATTTGAATAGATGATAAAATGTGCTACAAAACTTAAAATAATCATATTGTGCTTGAAAATGTTAAACATTCTGTCAAATGAGAGAATAATTCTCTTTGAAAATCTTCTTGCAAAATATGATGTTTCAATGTGATTCTTTCTGTACTACTGTTTCAGAGTAACTCTCTGCACTTATTATGCATGCTTATTGCACTATTTACATTCATATCAGGGCTCGATAAATCCACTTGTACGCTCGTAATTACAAGTAGAAATTGGCTCAGGACAAGTTGATCTTCTAGCAAAACTTGTCCTGAAGGACAAGTGAAATTTTCTAATTTTAAGTTTTAAACTTATATAAAACTGAACTATCACTGCCAGGCAATCATTTATTGCATGAAATACAAAAATTAGATAATAATTACAGAATTGCTTTATTACAAATTCCATGTTTGTTACTAATTCATTCAAGTTAACTATTTCCTTTTTGTGAAGCACAGGACAAGTACATATTGCAGCAGGACGAGTGAAAATTCTAAGTTGCTTGTCCTGCAGGACAAGTTGCTTCCAGGAAATTCGTCGAGCCCTGCATATTATGCATTTTCAATGTACCACATTTTATAAACTCTTTAACAAAGTTTGTTGCTGTATATTAACATGTTTAAATATCTTAGTTTGAAGATGACAAGCTTGCTATATGATGATTAGCAGATAAATTAATCAACTCCATTTCTGTTTGGTAGCACTTCATCCTTGGTAATCCAGGATATTATTAGTCAGCAATTCATAAAATATGAAAACTGTGGGTTTTAAATGATGCTAGTACTTGTGCTTTAAATAAACAATGATTATGCGTGAACAGTCTGCCTCAAAATACCCCAGGTTGTTGAAACAGGGTGTTAAACTCAAAAACTCACCCACTCTCTCTTGTCTATATAAGCAGGTCTCTACATTAATTTTTTAAGTAGGTTTCCAAGTTGGACCATCAGCTATATATTTTACTTCCCCAACTAAATGTTTACTAACATTAACCAATTGCTCAAAGCCAAATATAGGTTGTAAGGGATAATCAGATGTGGCCTTAAACAGGTCTTGAATTTAACAAAAAACTAGACTTGTTATTTTTTGTGAGTTGATTTTATTTCAACTGGCTTATACCCCCGTTACACCAAACTCGTTCTCACTACGTTCTGAAAAAATTAGACCGAACAAGCTCCAACTGTGTGCAAACAGACTGGAGGTAGTTGCAACTTTCTACGGTCTGTGTTCCAACGTTATGGATGAGCTCGGACGGGGTTGAACGGGAATGGGGTTTCAGAACTTTGAGTCGGCACAAAATATTTTTGCGTCCACCCCGTTCTGCAATTAGACTGAGCGACAACGTACTGACAACGGAAAGGACGTACTGCGAACGGAATTGCCGTACAAGCATCGTACTAGGGTCGTGCCTTGTCATAGTTCGATCGGGCCACAATTTGCAGTACGTTTACACACCGACCTGTTCTGTTTGTAACTCGTTCATTCCATTTGCACACAGACTTAACTCGACTTAATTACGTCCGTTGTGCGTTGTTATCCCATCTAAATGCACAAAAACAAAATACGAAGTTCTGAACCAGTTTGCAACTCGTTTACACACAGTTCTTAAAGTTCGCAGTAGGTTCTCGGTACGTTCTTCTCGTTTTTAGTAAGTCTCTTGTGTTCGTATGCAGTTCGTACCACGTCCATAACGTCTACAGTACGATCTGACAAGGTTTGGTATAAATACAGGCCATTTCTCACCAAGTTATGATCTGGGCCCAAGCTCTTTGCCTAGAACCATGGAAGTCATTAATGCTTTGAATGTTGGCTTTGTACTTTTTTATAGAAGCGGAGCAAGAATACAATTCATTTTTATTGACTTGCTCAGGAGGCTTATCTTGTGGCTTATCTTGAGGCTGGTCTTCAAGAGCTTCACATGAGCAGGTGATTTTGGATCATTTGGAAGCAATTGTCTTAACATGCACCGTCTGTCTGATTCTGCTCATTTTTGGAGGCATCATGGTCACAGTGATGCTTGACGAATTGTGTCCTCAAAGCTTGAAGTGCGGAACGAGAATGAGAACGGGAAGAAACGTCCTGGATATTTATAGCAATCGGGTCAGAATGTGACGTTATTTTGTTCAAAACGCACTAAGATTGAGATAAGAACGTACTTAGAACGAGTTGAAATGTCTTAGACGGGATGATCAAGTGTAAAGGAGCTTAGAAGAACTAGTTATGAACGGGTTAAAACTGACTACGAACGGGTTTCAACTAGTTTGAGACGGTGTCTCGTAACGAGAATGAGCAATTTTACCCGATTTGAACCTGATACAAACGGACTACAGACGGGATAAAAACGAAATGCACGCAACGGGAACTGGTTCTGAACGAACTATGATCGTATTGCTGATATTTTTCGACTTGAACGGCACGTTCTAACTCATTCACAACCAGTTTCGCAATATTTTTAGGACAGGGTCAAACGTTCTGAGAACTAGTTTGGTGTAACGGGGCCCTAAATGAAAAAAATCACTCGCATTTTTTTCTCCAAATTGTAATTGCGTACATGGTAACTATTGATATATGTAATATAAAAGCAACTTAGTACATTACTTAATTATACATAGGACAAGTGCGATATTGTGAAATAGGCAAAGAATATAGAACATGTTTTTACTGTGAATCTTCAATCATATTAAAACATCGATCTATTCTGGCATTTTCAATGCCCACTTGAGCCTCATTTTTTTGCAATGATTTCAACTCGCAAAATTTTGGGAGTAAGAATAAAAGTTACTTGCAATTTTCAAAATCCACTCGCATTTTGCGAGTATGAGGGCTTAAATTCTAATCCTGCTTAAATATTGAGTCTTGTTTATTTCTATGATACAGGTTTAGAGAAGATGACAGAACATGCAGCACCAGATGAAGTACATAAAGAATCTCTACAAGAACTGGCTACATCTGCTGGTACTATGAGTATACAACCTAAAAATGAGATAGAAGATCCCATGGCCCCTAATACTACTGGAGGGGCCACTGGTGGTAAGACTGAAACTGAAGGTTCTGCAAAAGTACAGAAATCAGCAAGTGTGGTAAGTGTAGGATGAATTAATAACTCTTGGACATTATAGCATTCATTTTTTGTACATATATGTAAGGTCTATTTTGATGTGGATTTTTATACCCCTGCTTCAAAGAAGAGGGGGGTATACTGTTTTACCCTTGTCCGTGCGTGTGTTCGTGCGTGCGTCTGTCCGTGCGTCCGTCCGTCCGTTACAAAATTTTCGTCGCAGTTTTCTCAGCAACTATAACATGCAGCAGCCTAATACTTTGTATATTGCTTCATCCCATAGTCCCATGTGGTGTAAAGCCATTTCATGCTCCTTGCTCATCTACTTCCTGTTTGTCGCATATTTTTAGATTTTGGCGGGGGTATCACTAGTTTTTATTTTGTTTAACGTCCTAGCAACATATTGTATTGGTCTATCACAGCAGTCAGTCAACTTACTTAACCTTCCTGAAAAGGCTAAATCCAGAGATTTAGCTGTTAACCCTTTACTAGGTGCATATTTTGTCAGTAACTGACAACTTCTCCACATGATATGGTGGTGGGAGGAAGATAGGCTGTAGAAATAATTTCATGACCAAGCTCCACACAAGTATGCCCCACTCAGGAATGGATCCTACAACCACTCAATCAGTAAACATGTCCTTAGTCAACTAGGCTAGCCAGACTGCTTCGATGTTGCTTTATCTCTGGCTATAAATATCTAAAGAGTGATTTGAATCTGTGCAAGTGAAATTCCAACTGTACCTGACTCATAAATGAAAATCATCAGATCTACTACAGGGTAAATATAGTGGAGTATCAAGAAGTCTGATTGAGATAATGTTGAGGAGTACATGTACATTATATTGTATGTATATTTGTAGGAATCTCCTCCAGCTACACCTACTACACCAAGTTCTGAGAGTTCAAGAGCACCATTCAAGAGAGCAGGTTCTACATCCAGTACTGGTGGAGGATGGGTAGCTTCACCTGATTGGGTATGTCATTGAGTCTTGTCATTTTTTAAATAATTTTGATTAAGGCAGTAGAAAGTTGATTGTTAAATTTTCATTATACCTCCCCCCTCCTGAAAAAAAAATGGGGGGTGGGTAGATAGGAGTCAGCTTGTCGGTCTGTAGCTTTTTCTTGTCCGCTAAATGTCTCAGCACCTATGTAACTGATTTGATTTTAACTTCACACATACCATATATCAGGCAGACATGTGCATATCCCTTTTGGTTATCGTTCATTGATTTTTTACCGAGTTATGGCCCTTTGATGAAAAATCTTGTCTGCTCATTTTCTCAGCATCCAATTTCTTGACTAAAACCTGTTGGGGGGTATTTTATCACATTCATTCATAGGTCTAGTTTCTATCAGCCCCTTCCTTTTTAAAACTTCGTTTTACAATATCAGGCTCAAGTTTGGTAGCAGTGTGTTATTTGAGTGTTTGTTTCATTGTAGGTCCATTCCTGGAAGCATAAGTTACCATTACAAACAATAATGAGAATGTTACAAGTACTTGTACCTCAAGTAGAGAAAATTTGTATTGACAAGTATGTATATTGTATAATGTTTTTCTATCACCAACTTGAGGATACCATGCTTCCGAAAATATAAAGACCAACTTAAAAGCATAATTATTTTTAATATAGTCCAACAGAATTAACCTGAGCTTGAACTACCTTATTATAATAATTACACACTTCACTTACATTAAATCGTGAGTTTCCGTATGCGTGTAGATGGTTATACACGCGTTTATAACAACCGATGTGATAAATCAATGAACATGTTATTGTACTATTAATTTTGGATACATTAGTTTTGGGGGTAAAAAGTAAGACAGCAATATTATGGCACAGATTCAAAGTATTTATTCTTATGAAAACAAATTAATTGTCTAGTACGTGTATTTTGCCAAAAGCTTCAGATAAAGCATGATTTACAAACAAAGACAAAAATAGACTGTAAATACTGAGTTTTATATATTCTTGCATAAAGGTCAAGCTCAGGTTAATTCTGTTGGACTATACCTCATGACCACTTATCCTTTAGGAGCAGTAGCCCAGTTGTAGGAAGTGTGCTTAGGGATCGAGAGGTCCTGGGTTTGAACCCCTCCAGAGGCACTGTTGATTTCCTTGAGCAAGAAATTTACCTGCAATTGCTTCGCTTTGTCCAAGTGTAAATGGGTACCTGTGAGGGTGGTATAATTCTGTTGCACCATTGTGTAGGCTGCACTAGGCAGAGTAAAAAGACTTCTCAGGAGATTGATAGATAGATACCAGTAGCCCGATGACCGCGGGTAATAGCTGTAAAATTGGTGATTGTGCATTAGCATGAAACTTGACTTTAAAATATGTCTGACAATCTAGTTGCTTGCTGTCTACCCCAGTTTGTGGGATGCCCTCAGCAGATAGAAAATAAAACACTAGATTTGAAATTGATTGATTCTTTATTGTCATAGTTTATTGTTTTCATATCAGATTGTCAGACCGTACATGTTTGCCTACAAGAAAACAGTCTTAATGAATTATCTTTATTTGTATCTTTTCTGGCTAGAAAGAATTTTTTATAGTTTTGCAAACATGTCAGTCAGTGAAAATGTGATTTTATGTAAAAACTGCTAAATTCATGAGCTTCAGGAAGATGAAAATTTTAATTTTTAATTTTCATCCACATGATGTGTTTGTATTGTTACCAAATGTTGATTCTGCCATTTAGTGATTATTCTAGAACTCAGAAAAGGGCAGGGAGGCAGAAAATAGGGACAGGCAGGACGCATCTGAAGGTTGATGTTTCAAAGTAACTATTTCTGTATAGGGATGAGTGAAAAGGGTTGAAAGGAGAGAAAAAATGGCCCTACTATTCTGAATCAAAATAATCCTTTTGACATGATTGTGTTTATAATTTCAGAGGTTTGACTGATGAAAGTGAAATCTTAAAGTTTTTACAACATGGTACATTGGTTGGTCTATTACCAGTACCTCATCCTATACTTATAAGAAAATATCAAGCTAATAGTGGTACAACTATGTGGTTTAGAACTTATCTATGGGGTGTTATATATCTAAGGTATGGTACTATGTACGTATGTAGCTTGCTGGATCAGGGAAACATTTTATACAGTGCCCTCCAAATGCCCTTGGACAAAATCTTGTGTTTAGGATGAACTGATTCGCGTTTGTCAATAAAAAAAGAAATGGAGTCATTGAGTAATGTCCAAAATCAGCGTTAATTAAATAATCAAATTATGATTCTTGCTACTTTACATTTATAGGAATAAGCTTTAAAGGTACTCATTCATAGATTTCAACTTAAATATCAACTTTTTCTAAAACTATCAAAATTGTATGAAAATTTTTTTGGCAGCAGCAAACAAGTGTTCTGATAATGACACTGAATCGTATTTTGAAATAATATAAAAAAATAAACCTAATCTGTGATCTAGTATCTTAAATTTAAGTAGGCCTAATATTACAGTTTGAATTTGAAGTTTTTCTCAAAATTTCATTTGTCCAAGAACTTTTGGAGGGCACTGTAAATTACACATGATAGAATGAGTGATAGTTATTATTGTCAAACTGAGAACTGAAATATTACCCTTGGTAAATCTGAGGATAATATTGTAACTCAAGAAATGGTTTAATACTTTATTACTCTATCAGTCATGTGTAATTTATTTATTATACCCAAAACCTACTGCTTTATATATATATAATTATACTGACACATTTCATAGTAAAAATGCATAATTTCATTGTACATATTGCTTCTGCAGCAAGAATTTTGTGTAATCTGGGTGAATTATTATTAGAAATCAGGCAATAATTTGTTGATACAACATTAAGGCCTCAACAAAGTGATCATGTTTCCTACGGATTTTTCTGGAAAAAAAATGGGGCAAGCAAGCAAAGAAAAAAATCTTAATTCAGTTGCTTTACATAGTGGTTTGACCAAATTTTTATGAGCAAGCGAGGAAATAAAAACCGTCAAAATTAAGGTATGAGCTAATCCATAGAACATATGATCAACTTGTTGTGACCTAAAGGATATATGACTAAAATTGGTCGTAAGATCTTTGATAATACATACCCCCAGAACTCAAAGTAAAAAACTTTTCCAGCCCTGATGAGTTACAGTATGTATGTAAGACTAATAAAGAATTATTAAGTTTTGAAATTATGTCACATAATTCAACTGATAAAGATTGATACCCTTTAATCTAGAGGAGTTTAACAAAAACAACTACCTGGTATGCAGTATTACTGCAATGACTGAGTGTTTTATCATTGTTTAATACATCATGTATTATTGTTAGTTTATGCTTATCTATCTTAGCTCGATTGTGAAACAAGCTCTATCAACTTAGATTAATCTCTTTGAGTCTGCTTCCTGGTCATGGACTCACCTAATACTGAGCTAGTTGGATAAAGATTTTTGCTTAAGGTAACAACAGGGTGTGTATTACTGTATGTGTATTGTGTGTAATCTGACCCGATCTGACCTTTATGCAAGAGTATTCATTACATTGAATACAATTGTAGTATTAATGCTCAATACCAATCAAAGTATATCGTCAAAGCTCTAATGTAGTTATTACACTGGGATTAATCTTTGAAATATACTAAAGTATACAATGAGTGTCTATTACACAGTGGCCAAGAGGATTATACGATGTAAATTGATTGTGTATTTTGAATATGTTACGTGCCGAAGTGTAGAATAGGCGTGGTATTGATTTTCGTCGGGATATGTGTAGATAATTATTAGATGCAAATGTGAAAGGTTAGATTGGGGTCAAAATATACGCACAATATTTGAGATATAAAAGTAGTGTTCTGTTCTGTTCTAGTACTAATACTACTGTTTTATTTTACTATTGTAGGAATGTTGATCCACCTATATGGTACGATACAAATGTTAAATTGTTTGAAATCCAGAGAGTTTAGACAAGAAAGATTAACATCACCATTAACAGAACAAGCTTATTGTCCTTGATGTATTCCAGTTCCTGTGTTTTTTAAACTTGAGTTTTCCTATTGATATGGAAAAAATTTCCATTTGTTTACTGTATGAATTAATGATAAGTGTTCATTCTCTGTTTTTGCATTGACTATTGAAATATAGTTATTTCAGATCAAGTCATCCTTTTTAAAAGACTTATCCTATGTAACAGGGATATTAGCCCATGTATAGGTTAATATTGCTAAAAAAGTATACAAGTTATGACATCTTTAACAGGTTTGGTATTCCCTTAACCAGATTTTTAGTTGTTTGTCTTGCTGATTGATTTTATCAGAATCTGTAATATAAAATAATAAATGTTAAAATGTGTTGAAAATTTAAATTATCTTATCATAATTAAATAGGTAAAACATTCTGTCACATGAGAGAGTGATCCTCTTCGAAAGTATGTTTCAAAATATACATTTTCTAACATATAGTCCATTTTACGCAAACTCTTCAAACCTTTGTATCAACATTTATTTGAGAGATCATTTTGAAAATTCATATACCAATGGAGCATGTGCATTAACTCCTGATTCGCTTTTCTACGCAAAAGAACAATAGGTATGGGAATATATTTTTTATCTTAAATTTTTTTCATCAGCGGGCCAAACTCACTCGGTGACAAGTGGGGCTATGCTTCAGTGTTACATCTCAACTATATGAGGTAAACGTTGAGTATGTTACCTTTGTATTAAACGTTTTCTAAACATATATAATATTATATACATTTTGTACATTGTTCAGGATGTTTAAAATTATATGTGCCAATGATTTAAAAAGGTACCATATTTAAATTTGTCAGCTATTTTCATATTATTCATATATATAAAGCTCTAATTTTATGGTTTTCTTGTGTGGGTTGAATGTAGTTTTATAAACTAAGTTTTCTGGGTTTTAACTTATGATATATGTATAGGAAATCTGTAGTATTAAAGTGGGTTAGTATTTTATTGGGTTATAAAACAAAGATTGAAAACACTTTTTGTTTTACTTTTTATTGTAACTTACTTTGTAGAATGAGTTCTGTTTCTTGACTATTTACACATTTTGTTTATTACTTAACTAGTGGAAATCCTAAAGCAGAATAGAAGAATGCTGCACTGAGTCCGTTTTCTTTTATCCCTGACATTTTTGCTTCATTTTATGCAGAAAAAGTTCCTTTGAAAAATAGGGCCCCTCTGATGCTCCATGCCCCTTTTTTCGGCCTTCCTGCCATTTTTGTAGTTCTAGAGTTATTTCTACTTTACAAACATATTACCATAGTAATGTGTTGACTTTTCTGTACTGATAAATTATCAGATATCTATTACTGGTGCCAGACAGTTAATAATTGTATAGAATAAGAAGAAAACATTGTTTATGGTACCTGTACTCATCATATAGTATGATGACTAACAGAGATGATAATTATTCTTGAACTCATAGAAAAGGCACAGATGCAATAAAGGGTGCAGGGGCCATTAGAGGTTACGTGTTTCATCGTCATTATTTGTACTCCCTTTGAAGAGTAGAAGAAGAGTAAAAATGGCACGGATTAGAGTAAAAAGAAAGGGTGCACATGCCCATTTTTCTGCCTCTGTCCTTTTTTGAGTTCTAGAATAATTACTATCTCTTAGACTATTGGTCATTTACTTTTTTTATATAATCACCTAGAGCATAATGATTGCTAATTTTACCAAAGGCATGGTTAAGGAATAATTCATTGTACACAGGGTTGTGGAAATCTCAATTTTGTCTATTCAAAAAATGAAATGTACAGATCTGATGTTTTATCATTTCATAAATTTAGCATTATATTATTTTCATCATATTTTTGTTGCACTTGGACAAACTCATTCTACGTCATAAATCATTATCCATCCATGTACATGTATCAAGCTGCCAAGTTGTTTGTCTGGAGAATTTCTTCATTGTATTTAATGTACATTGTGTTTGCCACAATACGGTTGTCCTTGTTTTCACATTTAGACCAAGTGTGCACTATTATATTATATAGTTTGACAATATTAACCTGAGCTTGACCTTTATGCAAGAATATATTAAACACAGTTTTTACTGTCTTTTTTGTCTTCATTTGTAAATCACGCTTTGTCTGAAGCTTTCGGCATGTTTTTGTTTTCATATGTAAACATACTTTATTGTGGAATTACATGTTTCCCAATAAACGAATGAGTCCAGAATTGAAAAACAATAACATGCCATTATGTTTACAAAATAAATTTATAGTCACATAGGTTGTTACAAACACGGGTATAATCGTGTACACTCATACGGAAACTAACAATTTAATGTAAGTGAATTGCATAATTATAATAATCAGGCAGTTTAAACTCGAACTATACATTCAACATACAGAATTATCGTATAATGATGAATGTATAGTTGTGTACTCTCTGTCTATGAGTATATTTCTCATGTGTGAAAATTTTCAGATCTAGTCCAAAAGTTCAGGAATTTTGGTACCTCAGAAAGGTTTTTCCAATGTTAAAGCCAATAGAAGCTTTTAAACTTTCGCCAATTTTTCTCTATCCCAAACTGGAATTGATCTTAATATTTTGTGTTTTTCTATGTAATGTTATCATGCAGTTTGAAAATTTAATTTAAGATGAATGCAATTGCGTACTTACTTGTACTTATAGTGTTTGGTTTTGATTGTAAGTGATGAGTTTCATAAGGAAATCCTATTTCAATAAACCCTGATAGAATATGGTAATGTAACCTTATGTATGGGTATTTGTAATATTTGTAAATATTTTTGGATTAATAGCACTGTTTAAAGTGGTGTCGATAAAATAAAGATAAAGTAAGGTTAATTATAATCAATTGAATAAAACTTGTCTGAAGTAAGTCTGATATTTACTATGTAAGACATAAGTGGAGAAAATTACATGTTTAATATTATTTCATTATTACTATTTTTGTCCTTGTTTCATTCATTCACTTTTTATATTTTATGAACAAATACCCATTGCCATATTTTTTCTTTTACAAATTATAACAATTTTAATAGACTGTTTTTGACATTTAGTTCAGATTCCAGAAAAAAATGTAGTTTTTTTATTGCAGATTTTAAATACTCCGTATTTCATTTTCTTATTTTGCAAATATTATGTGCAATACATGAAATACCTGTGAAAGTTGTTGTGAACATGTAGCAGTAATGATAAATCCTTTCCTTGATGTATTAATGTATTAAGATTGTGTTTATAATATTATGTATTATATACATGTATGTAATTTATAATACAGTGTCATCCAAAATAACCTTTACACTTGTAAACAGCTAGCTTTCATTAATACAACTAAATACTAGGGCTGTGGATTGTCATGCTAGTGGCGATCCGATCCGAACCACGATTCATGTGTAGCGATTCACGAATCAAACCACAAATCATTTGTTGAAGGAGAAGCATACAGTAATTCATGTAATAACAAAAATAAGTGAAGAATTACGGGAGTTTTTACTGTTTGGATACCCATGTACTTCAAGCATTCCTATTACCAGACATTCTATGGGAATTTTCAGTGATAACATTTTTGTTTAAATGTGTTTCATTCGAAATTTTGACACAAGATATTACTGTTAAATTAACGTTTTCATTAGTAGTGCGGCTCGTTTTCAGTTGTAATAATGCTAAAGATGTTCTTTCATTTTTTCCCAAAATAGATCGAGATTCGACGATTTCGGACGTGACGAATATTCGTACTCGATTTTCTGGTTGAGATCGCAAATATCCGAGTACTCGGATACTCGCAGCAGCCCTACTAAATACATAGTAAATACACATATTAGGTTAGTTATAATAGGTTGTAACATTTGAAAGGGGAGTAATGATAATTTATATTATTTGGATTGTTTTACATCTTCATGTACATATGTATTTAAAGATAATTCTGTAGGTTCTGAAGTGTCAAACTCCTCAAAGCAGTTATTAAATCAATGACTACTGCCACCACAAATAAATTAGTCCCTCAGAGAGCCAAATATTTTTTTCATCTTATCTTTTACATTTCAATATTTTCTATAAATTGAGTCTTCTTGTAGTAAGTTATGATGTTCAAAGCACATGAAGATAAAAATAATAGTTTTAATTAATAGTTTGTAAAAGTAACAAAAATACCACGATGTTTTCGTGACGATCACCTTTTTTTATCACATGGTATTACCAGCATCGCCTGATTTTCATGTTGGCAGTGGTTAAGTAGCAGAGCATGATATAAGCACTGTGAGGAGTTTTATAAAGTGTTGGTAAAAATCTGAAAACAAATTCCACGTTTACTTACTAAAATATAAAGGTAATTATGGATGGCACTGTACCGTTGTTGTGACTTATTTATTAATGTTATGGTATTGATAAAGTTTATTGTGTAATAATATTTTATTATATGATTATTGTAATATTTGTTATGATTGACTGCATGGATGATTGATTATGGAAATTTTAATGATGATCTGTATATGACATTTGTAACTTATTTGTTGTACCTCATTTATTTTTGAAAATGAGTTTTATTCACTGAGGTTGAAATTTAGGTGTATTTCACTCAAAACACTATTGAATGGTATTGGTAAATTTTATGCACATGTCAACCTATGTACATAGATATTTGTGATACACTTTAAATAAGAATAGATAGCCATATTTATGTATGGGAATTATCTAACAATAATATTAAGTATTTAAATCATCAGGGTTTATGTATGCACCATGGACAGTTGAATGAAATTTACCAAATTTAGTATAATTTATATTTTGGTACCAACTTTTAAATAAATAAATAATAATGTGCTTTCTAAAAGGCTAAGAAATTAATAAGATACAGCCATGATATTGTTTGAATCAATGTACATAATGTTTCGTGACCTACAACCTTTCTGAAATTTCAGAATTTTCAATTTGGCTCAATTTGCATCCCTTCAGCGAAAGCTCAATTTATATAATATAACAATAATTACAGTTACAGATTGTCTACTGAATGCATAAAAATGAAAATGAAAGTGAAAGATATTGGGTCTGACACCATTGTTGCTCTCTGTGAGAGTAAATAGAGTCGTACATGTATGTACATTGGCAAAAGTTCTGTATTTCAGAATTTGTTTGTTTGTCTGGGTTTTACGGCACATCAACACAGAAAGTTTATATTGCGCCTTCAGTTTTTCAGAACAGATGTTCAGTTTTTCCCATGTATATTGTAAAAGCTGCTATATTCATGATGTCAGGCTTTAATCATTTAACTTTCACCCATGTATTTGTAAAACAGTTACCATTCTTAGCATAATGTAATCATTTTTTCCTCATTTGTATATTCTTGATTTCTGATGAAGGCATTATGCTGAGACTTAGAAATCTAATATATATTTAATGTAAAACATATATGTTGTTTTTGATTATTTATTCATTGATTTAAATTAAGCCATTTTAATGAATTTGCAGTTAAAAGGTTAAATTTTATTTTGAAGATGAGTTCATTTCGTATTTCATTTCGTACATCTCAAATGTAGTTTGTTAAAGTCTTCTACACTCTTGTTGTATAGTCAAATGTACCTTTACACTTGGCAATGTAAAATGAAGTGGTTTATATCATTGACTGATAGGGAATAGTGATTTTAGCTCAACCACAGACAATTATGGTAATGTTATTATGAGGGAGTGATAATTTCATTCTATACTGGTGATGTAATGTAAGACACATTCCATACTTTGTATTATATAGTATCATTGCACTGATATATATATATATATATATTTTTTCTCAAGTGTCTAAATTTAAAAAATGTCACCGTGACTGAAAACACACTATGGCAGTATCATGATTGTTAGATGACAGACATTTTAATGCAAAGATGCCATGAAATTATTCATGTTTTGACAGTTGAGAAAAAATGGACAATTGTATCTTTCTTTTTTATTAATTTCTTTATCTCCTGTATTATTAGATTGTTTAAACATACCTGGTCAGCTCAGTCCAGTGGTCAGAGGTATAATTTCTGGGCAGTACCTACATACCGAGGTGGAGTTGGAAATATTTTTTTCCACCATTCTCTAGTATACCTCTGTATCAAGTAGGGCAGTTTTAAGCCATGTATAGTCAGACAATATTAACCTGAGCTTGACCTTTATGCAAGAATATATTAAACTCAGTATTTACTGTCTGTTTTTGACTTTGTTCGTAAATCACACGGTATCTGAAGCTTTCGGCAATATTCACATACTGAACAATTATTTTTGTTTTCATAAGAATAAATATTTGAAACTGTGCCACAATATTGAGGACTTATGTGTTTCCCCCCAAAACTAAAGTGTTCAAAATTAAAAGTACAATAACATGCCATTTTTACCAAATTGATTCATAGTCACATAGGTTGTTATAAACACGTGTATAACCGTATACACACATACGGAAACTCATGATTTAATGTAAGTGAAGTGTGTAATAATTATAATTAGGTAGTTCAAGCTCAGGTTAATATTGTTGCTCTTTACCAGTGAATATTCTTTGTATTTGGATAAAGTTTGGGTCAAGAGACCTAGACTTGTCCAGGGAACATGAGTAGGATGCCTGACCCCCAGAGTATGACTGGAAAAATTGGGTGTTTAGCACCATACATTTCTTAGTTAGTTGAATATCATAAAAGTTACTATTAATAGAACGGGCATTACTATTTATAAAGACTTGTGTTTATTTATATGAGGATAATTGTAGAGAATTTAAAATTTTCATTTCAATTGTGAGTGGGTCATATTATTATTTGTATGGACTCAAATTGAGCATTAGTAAATGAAAAAAAAATGCTTAAATAATACAGTTGCCATCAGATGTAAAAAGTCAGGGAAATTGGAATTTGATATATTCTTTGTGTGAGTTGGCTGAGAATGTTGAAACATTATGAATAAAAGCAATAAAATTCATTAAAGTCAGTTAAAATTCAGTGATTTTCTGTGAATCAAGTTCCTTGCCTGCCTGTTTGAGTTTAGAATAAACTTGCTTTAAATATCTTAAACTAATTCTACAGCATTCCATTTACTCAAGAAGTTGTAAATTTAAAACTATTTCAAAATGTGCTTTCATTTTTTATGTTGTTTATTTTATTTGTGATTTCTGTTGTTATCGGTTTTTATTTTGTATTAAGTATTTTCCATCCCGTGTTCACGCCTGTCACTATTAGATCTTGTGTGGTTTTTATTTTGTCCTCATTCTTGATCTTGTACTTTAAACAGTTTATTATATCTTGTATTCTATATTGTGGGAGAGAATTTAATGAAAGGCAATAAATATATTGTATTTTAAAAATTACTTGTCTTTTACATTGTTATTTATTTTCTTTCTTTCCATATCAACGAACATTTCAACACTTCAGACAAAAATGACTAATACATAAGTGAAGTTTTCATGCTCAAGTTTGATTGTACAGAAGCAAAATGCATTATGAGTTTGCTCCCTTAGGCTTTTATTTTATGGAAATGCCATTTGTTTTACTAAAGAACATGGCAGTGGCTCTGTTTCAACGGAGCAATACCAAGATTAAAACCTCTAGAATAATCAATGTACTGTATGTATTCAGCTAGCAAAAAAAGCTAGCAACCCCATATTTTATACATAACAGGGTTGGCTAACTATAATTCGTTTTTTCTCAACTGTCAAACCATGAATAATTTTTGGGTGACTTCGTGCTCTTGAGACATTGTGATATAGTGTTATTCAATCACCATGAAATTATTCATACTTAGACAATTGATAAAAAATAGACTATACATTGAAGCAAACAAATCATTGCATATGAAATCACTATACATCTAGCATAATCTTACACAGAGGACTCCAGTAATACTATTGTTATAATAGTGCATTGTACTTTCTAACATCATCAGCAACATTTTTAACTCACCTATTTTACAGCTTTTGTTCTTGGTCCTCTGCCTACTTGTATTTTTCTGTCAATCTTCCTGGGAATTCTCTAACTCTGCTTATAAGCAGCTGGCTTATTATTACAACATAGTTATACCTCAAAATACAAAATTACACCTTGATGAAGGGAGGTAAATATCTTGCTCAAGGAAATTAGCAACGCCACAGGTAAGGTTAGAACTTGGGAACTCTTGATTCACCAATGAATGTCTTTCCACTGTATATAGTGCTAATCATAGTATAATAGTGATTTTAAATCATTATATTCGAAAATTGAATGACCTGTTACCCCACTGGAGTTTCTTTTGAAAAAGACAGCATTAATACAATGGTTGGATTAGTTATAGTGAATAAGACAGCTAAACACAAACATGTATAAACTATACCAGGGAATTAGATATCTGTCTCTGACTATACATAATTATGGACTTTGATCGTGATTCGGTTAGACAATCAAATGAATTGCTCCAAGCCTCCAATATAAATAACTAAATAATTACAAAGAGAAAACCCAGCTGTTCGTGATAGGGAAGGGAAATAATCATATAATTTCAAATTTATCAGCTTGTACGAGTTACTCCCCTTTAGCCTCAATCTAAAGAGTGTTCCATTTCGTTGTCGTCGAAGTGGAAACCACTGAGCAAAATCTATTGTGTAACTGAATAGAGAATTTATACTAAATGTGAAACAATTCCTTTGTCTTTGGTGATCTATTGGAGGAACGAATATGGTGGTAGCATTTCACAAGCTTAAATTTTGTAAAGAATCTGCAGATTTAATGGAATATCACCACATTTTTATAACACTTTATATGTCTGTTTTATATGTCTGCTTCCTTTTGACTGAATAGCTTACATGGGTTCTATGTTAGAATTGTGATTGAGTCATTTTTGTAGAATCTGTCGCCGAAAAAAGTATAAATAGTCTCTCTGCTCATTTTGGTTTTAATATATTCTATTATACATTGTAAATTCTATGTAATGTTTCCTATAGGAACAATAACCTTTCACTGACGCCATTCACATAGATATGTGAGAGCCAATATGTCCGACAATACTTCAAATACCATAAGTATTGATTATACAATTTAGATGTCCTATCTTTCCCATAATAAAACATTTCCCCTCAGTACATATACAATGTAGTTTATATTTTTCGTTGAATAAGTCACACCAGAGAATTAGATACCGTTATCTATGTCTCTGGTCACACATGTACTTGTACTTTTATAAATAAAAAACTTTTATAAATTCAATTTGCACTGCCATTCAAAAATCTACGTAATTTAAATGGGGGATTTGAAAATGGCTGAAAAATCACAATACATTTAGAAACAGCATCTACACTGTCAGCAAGTGAAAACTTCAAGGAACAATGTTTGTGACTAGAAACACAAAATCATCTAGAAAATCATAATCGAATCGGTAACATTCGTAAAATAATAACAATATTATGAAACACGACGACCACGAACAAAACATAAAGACTTGTGTGGAAATTGGTTGTAAATACAAGTACAAAGATGTAATTGTAACATTACAACCATATCGTATACAAGACACAATTCCCTGGTTTAAAATTGGCCGTTATAAATCAGTCTTTAATTTATTAAAATGACAAAGTATTGGTATATTGTTAGGTTTTAACTTTTAAGTCTAATAATACGTGTCAAGCCACAGGGTTATGTCATGTGATCTTCCTTTAATTTTTCAAACATATATACGGTATGTTTGAAAATCAAAGGAAGTTAACATAACATATCCCTTTGTTTCCAGCGGATTGTCGTGACAAAATCTAATAATCGGTATCTTGTGAATATAAGTACCTCCTGATTGGTAAATGTCGAGTGTCAAAGTCTATCGTATAAAACAATTAATTCTTTGACATGCCTTTTAATTCTATGATTTACTGTTATCGATTGGCATTGATTTGGTTCCGTACTTAACATAATTATGGTAACTAAAATTATAATAGATTTTACCAAGTTCACAAGTTCGCTGCCCATTCAACAAATATCGATTGAATGGACACCTAAACATGCTACACAGAGCACCCCGTGCGTTCTTCGGTCATTCGGATTTACCATAACTATAGTAAACAAATTATTCATGTTAATAATCATTTGGAAAAACAAGTTTTAATAATCTTCTTTCATTTTATCATTTTATGTCTTTAAATCCAAAATGCATTTCAACATTTTTGGAATAAAGTTCCATCCCACTACCAGAGGTCGCTAGCTCCATAATACTTGAATTCATCGAGTTACTACTAAATTCGGGTCCGTAGCGCAATTGGTATCGCGCCGGGATTTTGAATCTAGTATCCTGAAGAGGGTACAGTTTGAATCCACTCGGGACGGTTATACCCTCACAATTTCCCCTTCTAATTGTTTAAATAGAGGATCGATCTCTAACGTCTGTTCAACAGTCATAGTTTTCAAATCGTTACTGATCACTATTGTAGAATACACGTAATTAATCCTAACGTTGATGGTGAAAGAACCTCCCTGTAGGTCTTCTCTCCATAGTCCATACCATGACCAAACGACATTAGGACAACAAAAAATACATCAAAGTGTTTAGAACTGATGAGTAAAGATAAAACATTAAATAAGACTAATTGACCACGATTGTAAGAACACGATATAAATAATATATGTAAATACCCCAGTGGCATGTTATAATAACATTGTCATGATAATGCCCAATCTCCGTAAACAGATATCCTGTAGAGCACTGTCATTCAGGATCTCTAAGGTTCCCATGGAGGGTCACGTGGAGATGACCCTTTATGTCGACCAATCAATGCGTAGCTTTCATCCAAATGAAACACTATTACATGTAATAGCATTTTGATTTCGAAAACGTCCAGATCTAAATTAGCGAGAAGGCGAGCGAAAATTTTTAGATCGGGTTTTAATCAAATTGAATAATGCTTTACTTATATGCTTTATCTATGTCGAATGCTTGAACTCGAATGTTCATGACAAAAAGTTCGAGCGAACCGTGAGTTCACCCTTTCGTAGTCGACAATATGATTACAATTGCAGTACAACCTCTCTTTAATAACACCCACTGTGAGAGACTAAAGTATGTTGCCGTCTAGAGGTAGTTGCACTGCAGAATATAAATTCAATTAAACTAACACCATAAGGAAATATCAAAAGCTGATGTTGTGCAATGGATTTGTTCTGTAGAGGGCCGCTCAGCAGAGGTTATATTGTCGTCTCTTCCTGTTTTACGAGCCTTTTAACATACTAGTAGATACATAAGGGAAATAGATTGTCTGCAAGTAAATGTTCGACCCATCAGGATTGTTCGATGAAAGATATCGCTACAGTATATTACAACAGTGACGTAGGGGAGATAACAAGAAAATAACTTGAATATTATTTTTATGCAGATTTAACTTCACTCTGTTGCGAAGACTCATTAAAATTTAGAAGGTAAAATGCATTCACAAAACATGTTAAGGATTAAATTGCCTGCGAACTTACTTGATTATTGTGCTGGCAAGACTAATTTATAACTTGGAATTTAAAATTTATAAGAATTGAACATTTTGGTGTCTTGTAGAAATGAACATTCAATTTGTTTAAAAGGTGTATGATTTCAAAGAGAAGATTTGTCATACTCATTGCTGGTTTTTATTTCCATGAATTATCTGTGCTCATAATGGATACTAATTAGAGTGAAATATTGTATCTCTTTTTTCATGGTTCCCTGAGTTTGTTTTTATCTGGGGCATCAAACGCCGTAATCTTTTTTCTATAATCAATTGATAACAATACTCAAAACCACTACAAGTAGCAAGTCAATATCAGGAAAAAAAACTTACCTTAACAATGGCCATTAAAACGTGCGTTTTCACATAAAATAAATATATTCCATTTAATAATTGTTACACTATTTCATGATAATTTCAACATTAATAGCAAATAAAGCAAACTATAAAAACCTGATCTGTTTGTGAAAATGATATATTTTATAATGAACGTAATGGGAGTTTGTTTTTTACTCCAATATAATGAATATTGTATAACCGACCATTAATCAGTACATATCTATGTGAAGATCGCATATTAATGTGAACTTTATCCATCCATTCAGACTCTATGACTCCTTGGACAATACAATGTATATATGTCATGCTATTGGCTGTTTTTTCTTATTTTGAAGTTGTCTGTTGATACAAGCATGCATTATATATCTATATGTAACATGCTGGTATACATTTCAATTGTATTCCTTATTTACATAAAATAGTTCTCACTTTACATTTTTGTTTTAAAAAATGTGACCGATTGGTGTGAAGACGATCAATACACGCAGTTTCTGCTGGTGAAGATAAACCTTTCGTAAATTGGCATTTTATGATCATAGAGTTTTATGAAAAATAGTGTTAGTATAAGACCAAAATTAATATTCTTCATTCTTCTACAATACGTGTAGATCAACTATGCCATCCAAGTACATGTACATTGAAACAATGAGAATAAGTACAATATTATGGCGGTTTGTGTCAATTATACCGAGCAATAACAAGCCCTGTCCACCAAGTATAACATTATTGCAAGCCCTGTCCGTCAAGTATAACATTATTGCAAGCCCTGTCCGCCAAGTATAACATTATTGCAAGCCCAGTCCGCCAAGTATAACATTATTGCAAGCCCTGTCCGTCAAGTATAACATTATTGCAAGCCCTGTCCACCAAGTATAACATTATTGCAAGCCCTGTCCGTCAAGTATAACATTATTGCAAGCCCTGTCCGCCAAGTATAACATTATTGCAAGCCCAGTCCGTCAAGTATAACATTATTGCAAGCCCAGTCCGTCAAGTATAACATTATTGCAAGCCCAGTCCGTCAAGTATAACATTATTGCAAGCCCAGTCCGCCAAATATAACATTATTGCAAGCCCAGTCCGCAAAGTTTAACATTATTGCAAGCCCAGTCCGCCAAGTATAACATTATTGCAAGCCCAGTCCGCAAAATTTAACATTATTGCAAGCCCAGTCCGCCAAGTATAACATTATTGCAAGCCCAGTCCGCAAAGTTTAACATTATTGCAAGCCCAGTCCGCAAAGTTTAACATTATTGCAAGCACAATCCGCCAAGTATAACATTATTGCAAGCTCAGTCCGCAAAGTATTACATAAATGATATGGACATATCGTTGATATGCGTGGAGATTGTATATAATTCAAAGAATATTTGCATAGAAACATTAGTTATGCAAACATTTTTATAACAAATAGCATTGTTCTAATTGTTTTTTTAATCAGATAGCGTGTATCAGAAGCAGTTTTAAAAAGGTGAGTATAAATCACTATGAATCATTGTCAGATATCAATGAATCGAACCAAGTAATATTAATATTATGAAATGTATTTCAAGCATGGTAAAAAGTTGACAAGATGGGAGGTATAAGATCAAATGCTTGATATAGCATACATTAGACCGCCCTTGATATTGAAATTACTCCATTTATAAATTAAATTTCTAAAACTTGAATTAATTTAGGAAAAATCAATCAAATGGTTTGTTAGATCTACTCGTTAGAAATTAAACACTTGTTTTTTAAATTCAAATAATGTATGTCATGGTTAACAATTATCTTGTGCTACATTGTAGAAACTACTTAAAATATGGTTTTGTATTGAAGATCATTTTAATGTTTGACACTAATGACTTCAAAGTAATTCAAAATTCATTGTCTTAAGATATACAACTTACATCTGATGTAAATTATGAATTTTGTCAATTTCAATTAATTTCATACAATAGTAATTTAATGTATTATTAAATTGTAAATCAGAATAAACAGCTGTCACTTATCAAGGACGTTAATTAATAATTGCAAAACATATAATATATAGTTCAGTTGGACATCATTGCAGTTGAACTTAAGTCAATATCTATCATGCTATTTATTTATTAGAGTTAACGCCGTGTCAACACAATTTAGGTCATTTTACGGCGTCCAGCACACCTAACCTAGTTTTCCTGGACTATTGTCTGTAACCAGTACATACCTACCCTTCCACGAGACCGGAAACTTCTCCATATTATCTAATCAATAGAGGAAAATCGACATTATTGTCAAATTTTCATGGAAGGGTATAACCTCCCCGGGTGGGATTCGAACCCGCACCCCCTCGGACATGAGTATTCAGATCCCGGCGCGCTACCAACTGCGCTATGGATGCGGGTTATATCTATCATGCATAAATATTATTAATCTCCAAGTCTGAGGTTTAATCCCACGAGTCCGGAGTACTCAATGACACTTTTGCTTCAATATGACAACTTTATTAGATTTGCATGATAAACCTTATACCATCATTAATTTAATAACCCATAATGCATCTGCACTATTTAACAGCCGATGGTTACTTAAGAGTAATTAAAAAGCCCTTCAGATCAATTGATATTTCTTTTAATTCACGTTTGATATGCTTCAGTAATAAGCAATGATCAGAGATAACTTAAAATGATAGTATTTTATAATAAATGCTGAATTTGTTTAGAATTTCTCAACTGATTGTAATGTATGTACATATATGTTTGCAAATATGTTTGACATACATGTCGACAACACATTCAAGATAATTATGGAACAATGGCTTCTCATAACTTTGCAAAACCGAAGACGATACAAATTAAAACAGGTTGAGAATACAGTAAAGTTCCGCTATGAAGACCAGCAAAATCGATGGTCTTAATAGTGAACGGTCTTATTATAGAAACCCTTTTGTTCACAAATTAAGCGTTTGGGTCTTATTAATTGTCCAAAATCGCATGCTTATGAAATAATGAAAGTAGTCTTAATAGCAGAACTTTATTGTATAATTGATACGGGAAACTAACTTCACAGTTTCTATTAACTTCTGCTTGGGTTGTATTTGGTAACCTCCCTTTTTTACCATTAAAATGGCAAAGAACAGGCGCGTTTACCCTATCTTTTATATATCATTTCTTCTGGATAAAATACCGATAAAAGATGTCTATGTAATTGTTGTTACTGTTGTTGTATCTAACAATGCATTTTAATGTTATAATAACGACACATTCTTCATAAAATTAGAATGGATTCAAAATTATTGTCTTTTCGTGGTGCAATTCGATTATGTACGTTATAGCAATTCATAGCTGATTGTCTTAAAATGTTCAACTAACATATGAATTAATTATGACTTGAAAGCGCTTTTGAACATATATTTAATATGAAAATAGCGCTATACAAAATTGGTATATAATAATGATAATAATGATTTTGTTAATTTTAATAAACATTTGTAGTTGTTTATCTAAAAGTTTAGATGTTGAAAACTTTTGTTGAAAAATCAGTTTTGACGATTGTAAGGAAGCCAGTATCTCTTTCAATGTATACACACTGAATTGCTAAATACATTCGTTTAATGTGTAAAAAGACATGAGTTCAGTTGGTTGTTACCTGTTCTAAATAGTTTAATTGATAGGACCGTTTCTGCCACATTATTTTTTTTTAATAATATTTGGAAAAGTTTACAAAATTTCAGCTTTGGGAGACTATAAGAAACTGGAAAATCAATAATTCCCTTAGCCGTGATTCCTATGTATTTAATAGCATTATATATTAACAGACATGCTATGTCCATATTGGTTCAAGCAGAATGTAGCAACATAGTATACCAGAAGAAATGTCACAAGTAAAGTAGTTTTAGAAACAGACTGAATACATACAGACGAATGCAGACACAACTAATGTGATTATTTGAAATTGTAACAAACGATATTAAAACAGACAAGATATTATCACCATTTGGTATGAATACATATATACATCCAGACTGGCTAATATTGAGTGTTAAAGTCGATCAAAACAAAACCATTAATTAAAACATAGACTTAAAACTGACGGTCGTTTTCGATAGTTATAAAATTCTAAATCTCAAGTATGGCTTTTTTTTCTTACCAATCATCCATTTTGTTCTTCATTGGAAAAAAAATTTTCCACCAATTTATCAATTCAAATCATAAATATTTAAGCATTGTACCTCACGTATGACCATTTCCTCTTCTCAATGGAATTAACAGTCAAAGCTGTACATAAATCCTGTGCAATTATATGCCATTGTAAAAACACCTTTTGCAAAACTGTCTTGTCACACTTACCTTACTACAATAATACTCATTAAGAGTTTCCGATTTGCCATCTTCTACTTATGGTAGTTTTTTCTTCCATCTTTTGGAATAGGTTTGTTTATCGAACAGGCCGAGAAGAAATCCAAGATGGCAGCTGTCATACATTATTTGTTGGAGTCCTTGCTTGACGACGACTTAGTTTAACTTTTTGAGATCGGAACACATACAAGAGTTGCATTACTATTAACCTCGTAGGTACTTCCTATTCTAATAAAAATACTAATTTTGGTGGCCTTCTCAGTCATTTTCGTTCATTTACTTGTAATTGTAGCAATTTGCTTTCCACTGGCCGCAATGATTGTTTAGCAAATGTCACGTGAGTCTTCCAAGCTCTGCCAAATATCAAACAGAATGCTCGGAAGATCTGCTAAGATCTTCTAAAAACGAAAAGTCGTCAAAGCGACTGGACAGAGTAGAGTATTACAAATTTAGCAGACATTCAGTTGTGCAAATTGAAAACCCTAATTGACACGAGTGGATTTACCACCAGGTGTATACATTGTACATGCATTATTACAATGATGTCCCGAATACTGTAACATTTACTCGACTGTAGCATACACTAAATCTACCATAAGTCGATGGTCACATAACATTCGCTGTGAGTAGCTTTATTTCATGCTCAAAAAACATAAAAGGAATACAAACACATAAACGTATAGAGAACTGATGAGTAATGATAAACAATAATTTAGACTAATTGACTGCGATAGTAAGTATATGATATAAATAATTTATGTAAATACCCCTATGGCATGTTATATCAACATTATATCAGATTCTGTAGTCACGGAGTCTATTGTCTGTGACAAAATTTATCTAGTAGACAACTTTTTACTTTTGGAAGGATTTTTTTTATAAGACTGGATACCAAATATTGTTACTGTACCATAAATTTTGAAACATGTAGTCCTTTTATGATTACTGAATAAATGACATTAGTTACTAATTACGTTTCCAAATAGGGTTTAATTGTTTATAAGAAACCATAGCAATACTCAAATCAAATTTACAAATACTGGAAATTATTTTGGATATCATACTGGATATGTTGGCTTTACTCGAATTTGTGATTTGAAATCAATGTGTGATTTTAACACAAGCAATTTTATAATAAAATGTCTAAAAATGTCAACCATTTAATACATGTATCATATTGTTTTACACTGTTTGTGTGTCTACTGTGCTCAACATAAAATCATTACAATGGTTTGAATGTGATAAGCTTATTCCAAGCCTTGGTTAATTACTAAACATGTTGTTTTTGTCTTGTACAGATTATTTCTACTTATCAGAATCGGAGGCGATGTACATTTGTACCTATACATGTGTTTCTTGATGCGATTTTAACATAAACGATAGCTGTAAGCACCTGTACTGTTTTCCCCTACATTAAATGTCATATATAAGGATGATTTTGCACACACATGTAAGGTGATAATTCTCGTAGAACAATAATAAGTAAAACTGTCGATGTACATCAGCATGTCTCACGTAGATCTATTATGTATAGATAATTTTAACAGATGAAAAAACTGCAAATAGCATGACATGTATACTTTGTATTGTCCAAGGAGTCATAGAGTCTGAAAGGATGGATAAAGTTCAAATTCATATGTGATCGTCACATAGATATGTACTGATTAATGATCGCGTACACAATATTCGTTATTTTGGAGTAAAAAACAAACTCCCATTACGTTCATTATAAAATATATCATTTTCACAAACAGATCAGGTTTTTATAGTTTGCTTTATTTGCCAATAATGTTGTAATTATCATGCACTAATAGTACAGCATTTATTAAATGGAATAAAGTCATGTTATGCAAAACCGAACGTTTTTAATGAATATTCTTGAGGCAAGAGGTTTTTTTTTTAGAATTATTGACTAACTACTTGTATTGTTATTGTTTGTTGTTATTACTTGAGTTTAGAAATAATTATTTATGTCATAAGGTGTTTGATGCACCAGATAAAACAACATCAGTGAATACGAGAGAAATCACGTTACACTTATTAGCATCCAATTTGAAGATAAATAATTCAAAAGACTATGACAAACCTTCATAAACCATTTAAAGAAAATCAAAATTTCCATACGGCAAAAATTAATTTTTTATTAATTTTAATTTTGATAAATAGTCATGATAAAAGAATTGCAAACGCAATAATCAAGGATGTTCAATGGCAAAAATCAGATGATATAATAAGTAATATAACTCCTAACATATACTGAGCGTATATTTTACAGTTCTCAATTGTAAACCGAGTCTTTGCAGCACAGTTAAAGTTAAATCTTTATGATAAAAAAATTACTTGGTTATTTTCTTGTTATCTCCCTTGCATCACTGCTGTGATATTCGATATTCTGTATATCATTCATCGAAAGTTGAACTCACTGAGATACATTTTCATTATTGTGAGTCATTATAAGAGAACGTTAGTTGGAAAATGAAGAAATACTGCCAAAATGCACAAAAAAATATAATCAAACACTGGGTAATTACAGATAAAAAAGATACAATTTACCATATAACAACGTAATAAGTTAAAATTAAATCTGTCACTTTTCTGCATACCTGTTTGTTACAACGGCGCCTGATGAACATCTCTACCATAAGAAATGCGTCAACACAAGGAGATACAACATAACTCTGGGATAGTTTTATGACATTTGTGGCGAGCGCAAAATCAGGTCAGACTGCTGGTGTTTTGTTGTTTTACAATAATCCAATAATATTACAACGTTGATGTGTGTGCAGTTTGCATAAATCTCAAAGTACAAGCTAGCCTAGTATAACAACTAAACCAAAATTACTTTAATAATTAGATTTTAATCAGATAACGTGTTTCAGAATGGATTCTTTAAGGACATGTAAAATTTATTATGAATCATTGGATGATATCAGTTTACTGTATTAATAAAGTAATATTGATATGAAACATATTTCATTCATGATAAAAAATGACAAGATATGAGGCATTAGATCAAAGGCAATCATCGCTGGACTTGATTAAGCGTTCACTATTAGACCACCCATGCAACACGTTCATTATTGACAGTACGCTATTAAACAATATTGAATCTGATCAATAAAATACATGCAAATATTCGAACAATTAGTTGGATATTTGTTTCTCATTAAACATTAAAAGGTATTTTTAAATAACAATTTTTATATAACCCCCGTTCTCACTGGTAAAGAAATAACAAATAAATCCATCCTGTTAAACACACATTGTAAATGAAGTCGAATTTATTAAACATAATACTCGAATAGTCCAGCAATTACACTGTCTTAATATGTACAATTAACTACTTAGGTAAATTATTAATTTTGTGACTTGGCATTTGTTATACTTTATTCATGACCAATAGTTATCAACTTCCTAGGTAAATTGTTAATCAGAAATTGTTAAAGCAGCTGTCACTTATCATAATCTGCAATTAAATAACGCAATAAATACAGTACATGATTCTGTAAAAACTTCATCAACGTTACAAAATTAACACATGGTTAACAGACGTAGCATATTTATGAATTGATAGTTATAATCTCCAAGTTTGAGGTTTAATCCCACGAGTCCAGAGTACTCAGTGACACTTTTGCTTCAATATGAAAACCTTATTAAATTTTCATGATAAACCTTATACAATCATTTCACAACCCATTATGCATCTGCACTATTTAAAAGCCGATGGTTACTTAAGAGCAATTAAAAAGCCCTTAAAATCAATTCATATTTCGTTTTCGTTCAGCCCTGTTTTATTATTAAGCAATAATCAGTGATTAGTTGAAAGAATAGGATTTTACACCAAATGCTTATTTGTTTACCTGGTGCAGCTTTT